>OZ025295.1:180315778-180979349 GCA_964019185.1 Maratus speculifer | reverse complement strand
TATATTTATTATATATTGATTCAATAATGTAATTACTTTTGCTTTTTTTTTTAACCAAATCGATCGGGTCTTTTAAACATTTCATTCGTCGAATTCGACGGGATTCCACTCGTTTTATTGTTAAATTGCATTTCCTTTTACTCAGAGTCTCTAAAAAAGCGTTTAAACTAAAAAAATAAAAAATAAAAAAATCCGTTTTTGATGAATCTAGTCAATGAAGAAGTAGCACGTCAAATTGTATTTCTTTATTATTCCGCAATTCCAATGTCTCAGAGAGAAATTGCTATTCAATTGGGTATTTCACGCCGTTCTGTTTGCTATTATATTGATAAACACAAGAAAAATGAAGTTAGTTCATTGCAATCCAAACGGGGTCGCCCTTCTAAAAAACCTCTATCGATTTTTTTTTTTTCTAATCGGAGGCGTAACTGAATTTTGCAATAGCAGAATCTACAATCAACTTTTTTTTTTTTTTTTTTTGAATCTTCATTTCTTTTGTTATTTCCTCAGAAGAAACAGTTTCATTAAAAACTGGAAAAGTATTTGTTTCATCTGTGGATGTTACACCAGATATTTCTAAAGGCAAAACATGAAATAACTTTCCTGTTTTGTTTTCTTTTTTATTTACAGGTATTTGAACCTTTGCATCTTCCGAAGGTTCAATATGATCACTGATTTTTATACGTTCAATTGTTTTATTTTGAAATTTTTGTTTTTCCATCCATCTCTTTCGACGTTCATTGCATAATCTTCTTTTTCTTTGAATCTCTGTTTCATCCATTTTAAATACAGTAGATAATCTAATAATTAGCTGAAATGTATAGTGGGAAAAAAAAGCTTATATACAATGAATGCATTGTGGGGAAGAACAAGAATAAGTGGGATTCAATGGTAACCAATGTCCTGTTTGATATTTTCTCCAAACTAACATAAAAAAATCTCGCCAAACCCAGTGCTTATATCGCTTTGAGCATTTTATATATGGATAATATCATTGTTTTATATACCATTTACTTCTTCTTGTATATAAAAATAAGTAAGTGTCTTTCTTGCGCAGAAAAAGTTGTATAAATCTTTAAAAAATAATCCCCATTGTACCAATTAGGTGTCAAAAAAAAAAAAAAAAAAAAAAAAAAAATCTATGTCCAATTCCTGTATTGCATACGTATTCCCAATTTCGAAGATCTACAACAGGAAATTTGGTGAAAAATGAACACAGGTGTCATATAATTGGCGTGAAAATGGCATTATTTTATCCGAAATAGTAACCTGGCTAATATTTTTTTTTTACAAATAAAATTGTTTATTTATATTAATTTTTTTAGTTATATAAGTTATTATTTTTCTATAGTTATTAATTATATATATTTTTTATTTACTGTAAGTTTCTTTTGAAAATAATAGAAAGTAATTAAAAATGTATATGCAAGCGTTATACCACAAAGACATTTTCGCCAAATGGGTTTTAGAAAATATTGCGCCAAATCTGGTGCACCAATGACAAACGTGCCAAAAAATAAGTGACAAGAATTGACTTCCACACACAAACAAAATATAAGTTAAAACGAAGCATGCAATAAAAATAAATAAAAAAGAAAATGATGTCATAAAAAGCAATATTTTATTAAAACACGTAATTGTTTTTAATTTTCGCACGCGAAGTATAAAAATTCTTTTAGCCATTAAAAAATGCTGTTGAGAGATTACCACGAAAGCTCAAAATCAAAGTTTTTTTTTTTTTAAAGTAACGGATTTATTTTCTTGCTTGATTAATTTTTAAAATGTTTCATTGATCTTCAGTATTACTGGGTGCGTTTTTTTTAATTAATTACTCCATGTACGCTAATTAGGTTGTCTACGAAAATATCCAGCCGGTGAAAAATGACGCACACCAAATTTAACAATCCCTCTCCTCATTGGTCGAAGCATAGCATAATCCCCCCTGCTCGCTACGCTCGGCAACCCCCCGCATAATCGCTTCGCGATTCCAAGTTGTAGGCTACCACTGCTTTCTGCGCTCGCCAATGCCCCAGTATGAATATGCAGTTGCAGACCTTTCAACTGATGTGTCACACGACTGGTATTGTAAAGAAATTAAAAATGTGCCTTTACCTGGGGGCGCAGAGTGGGGGATGATACACAAGACATCCATAATATGATTAAGCGGTTGCAGACCTTTCAAATGATGTGTCACACGACTGGTGCTGTAAAGAAATTAAAAATGTGCCCCCCTGGGGGCAGAGTGGGGGGGGGTTGACACACAAGACATCCATAATATGAATAAGCAGTTGCAGACCTTTCAAATGATGTGTCACACAACTGGTGTTGTAAAGAAATTAAAAATGTGCCCCATTGGGGAGCAGAGTGGGGGGGGGGGACACACAAGACATACATAATATGAATAAGCAGTTGCAGACCTTTCAAATTATGTGTCACACGACTGGTGTTATTAAGAAATTAAAAATGTGCCCCCCTGGGAGGGCCGAGTGGGGGGTGACACACAAGACATCCATAATATGAATAAGCAGTTGCAGACCACTCAAATGATGTGTCACACGACTGCTGTTGTAAAGAAATTAAAAATGTATCCCCCCTGGGGGGGGCAGAGTGAGGGGGGGGGTGACACTCAAGACATCCATAATATTAATAAGCAGTTTCAGACCTCTCAAATGATGTGTCTCAAGATTGGTGTTGTAAAGAAATTAAAAATGTGCCCTCCCTGGGGGTGCAGACTGGGGGATGACACACAAGACATCCATAATATGAATAAGCAGTTGCAGACCTTTCAAATGATGTGTCACACGACTGATGATGTAAAGAAATTTAAAACGTGCACCCCTCTGGGGGGCAGAGGGGAGGGGGACACACAAGATTTCCATAATAGGAAAAGGCAGTTTCAGACCTTTCTAAAGGTATGCAACACGAGTTCTGTGGATAAAAATTAAAAAAGTTCCCCTTTGGGGGGGGGAGCAAAGTGGGATGCGGCGCCCCAAACATGCATAAGTGGAATGAGTAGTTGCAGTTTTTTTAAACTATAAGGGGGCTCTTCCCCCCTGCTCGCTATGCTCGCCAACTCCCCGCATAATCGCTTCAGGATTCCGTTCGGTATTGCTTTGCAAACCCGGTTGGAATCGCTTCGCGATGCATAGACGAATTCCTTCGACTCATGGAAGGAGTGGTCTACCCGGATTCGTTAGTTCCGGAAATCTTACACATCAGCATTCTTCCAGGAGTTATTCCTTTTAAGGCTAGTTTTTTTTTACTATAGAAGGATATTCTGAGATATGTTCTGAACTCTTCTACTTGTACATATTGTTTCTTTAGATTTGTCAGTTAGTTTTGCCCTCCATGTTTTTTGATATTCATTGTTTATTTTTTATCTTTATTTTATTTTATTTTTAGCATCCGATGCTATTTCTTTCAGACAAGCTAAAAATGTCGTGTCATCAGTCCTGAATTTTCTAGTCAACGGATTTTGATAATTATTTTTTTAAATGAAAGCTATTTATTTGTAGTTGTGCCCATTTTAATTCTTTTTGAATTTATTTCCATTTTTATATTTTATTTTTAATTTTAAAAGGTTTTTCATGACATTTCTTCAAAATGGTGGCAACACAGTTCAGCTTTTCTCTCGATAATAAAAATTTATTTTCTAAAATGATTACGTATAATTATGCACTAATTGAGTTAAAAAATATATATATATTTAGTGAGAAATAATATTAATAATGTAAATAAAATGACAGAAAATAGTTTATGATAAAAATTAATGTCTAAATCAAAATAAGAGAAATTTCAAATGAGGAAAATTATGTCATTCAGCAACCAGATAAATGGGAATTACAATATTATTATGGATGCCTTTTTCATAAACAGTAACTTTTAAAGAACATTTGAAGAGAAAATGACGTCACTATTTAAAACATCGTATTTTTACTCATAACGATATTAGGTACTACTCTGTTATCCAGTCGACCAATTTCGCCAAATTATACAAATCGCTAAATTAATAGCCAAATATACATATTGACATAATTTTTATTTTAAATAACGAAAAAATAAATAATTAGCAGAATATTAATAAAAATATTAATAAAAAGTCGAAATAAAAATCACTTAATGACATTTTAAACACATGAATCGCATTTAATGTTATTGAATGTGACATTCACGATCATTCATTATTGGCATTTAATCTTATAGTTTGGCGATAATTTTTTGGTCGATGGGATAACCTAGTAGTACCCAATATTACTTTTTTTTAATAAAGTTATTTTTCTGTGAGTGCATATAAAATAAAATTTCTGGATTTCGCCGGCACTCATACAGTAAAACCTCTAAATAACGGACACCTCGGGAACGCAGAAATTGTCCGCTATTCGGGGGTGTCCGCTATTGGGAAAACCTCAGAGATTCAACAACCGCTAAAAAATTATGTTTAATGCTTTAATAATAATACTTAATGTTTCATTAACCTTCTCAGTCCTGATGTCGCCAAGAGGCGACACTGAAAATCACCCTTTAAATTAATTTAATTGCCACTAGAATTGTTAAAATTATATCTAGACTTTTTAAATAAATGTGTGCATATTAGAAGCATTGATATATAGACTAATGCATTTTTGGAGATGTCTTATAATAATTTTAAACTGGTTTTTGTAGAGGCACGTAAAATTTGTTTCAGGACTGAGGAGGTTAATTGACTTTTATATGTCTTAAATCTTCTATTATATGATTAATCAGAAATTAAAATTATTTTTTAAGCAATAAAACTTAAAAATAAGTTGTGTACACTTTCATTCACTGTCCAGTACACTTTTATGAAAAAAAAAAAAAAAAAAAAAAAAAAACTGCAACAAAAGTTTACTTTTGTTTGCGATTACATGTAATTTGTTTTTTATGTGACGTTATTGTGGACATTATAGAGTTCCGGGCGTTAAAGCGCTGGTTGCACTTTTTGAGCATTGAAAACATAAAATCTCAAAATCATTCGGGGGAACATTTCGAATGCTCTGGGAGGTATCCCTCCCGGGCAACCTCCTGAATTCAACACTAGACATTGGGAGGGGGGAGTGCTTTTCCCAGCCAATCCTCTACATTTATCTGTGATCACAAAATTTGTGACACATTTCCCCAATAAATTTAGACGTTTTTTAATTTTTTTTCCCTTTTTTCTCGTTAAAAAATACTTTTTCATTCTTTATCGCCGAAAATAGTGTCCGCTATTCGGAATGTCCGTTATTCAGAGGTTAAGCATAGAAAAATGTAAGTTTTGGGAGTCGGGATTAGAAAATTGTCCGTTAAATAGAGGTGTCCGCTATTCGGGAGTGTCCGTTATGGAGGTTTTACTGTATTACAATTTTAACTGTAGATGTGCGAATATTTGTATGCAAAATTGTAACTGGAAAATTTGACATTTACTTTGTAAATATATTTATTATACATTGATTCATAAATGTAATTACTTTTGCTTTTTTTACAAACCAAATCGATCGGGTCTTTTAAACATTTCATTCGTTGAATTCGACGGGATTCCATTCGTTTTATTGTTAAGTTGCATTTCCTTTTAATCAGAGTCCATAAAAAAGCGTTTAAACAAAAGAAAAAATACGTTTTTGATGAATCTAGTCAATGAAGAAGTAGCACGTCAAATTCTATCTCTTTATTATTCCGCAATTCTAATGTCTCAGAAAGAAATTGCTATTCAATTGGGTATTTCACGCCGTTCTGTTTGCTATTATATTGATAAACACAAGAAAAATGAAGTTAGTTCATTGCAATCTAAACGGGGTCGCCCTTCTAAAAAACTTCTATCGATTTTTTTTTCTAATAGGAGGCGAAACTGAATTCTGCAATGGTAGAATCTACATTCATCTTGTATTTATTTTTTTATTAGCATCCGATGCTATTTCTTTCAGACAAGCTAAAAATGTCGTGTCATCAGCCCTGAATTTTCTACTGAACCGATTTTGATAATTATTTTTTTAAATGAAAGCTATTTATTTGTAGTTGTGCCCATTTTAGCTATTTTTTAATTTATTTCCATTTTTATATATTATTTTTAAGTGCTTTTTTACGATATTTCTTCAAAATGGTGGCAACTTAGTTTAGCTTTTCTCTCGATAATAAAAATGTATTTTCCATTATTACTTTCTACAAATCAGAAACTTTATTTCATCAGTGGACATGTCCTCGCATTTAAATGAAAAAAGTTAATTGTTTTTGTAAAATTTAACCAGAATAAAATGATTGCATATAATTATGCACTAATTGAGCTAAAAAAATATATTTACTGAGAAATAATATTAATAATGTAAATAAAATAACAGAAAATAATTTATGATAAAAATTAATGTCTAAAACAAAATAAGAAATATTTCAAATGAGGAAAATGATGGCATTCAGCAACTAGATAAAATGAATTTACAATATTATTACGGACGCCTTTTTCATATTACTAATAACAGTAACTTTTAAAAAACATTTGAAGAGAAAATGACGTCACTATTTAAAACATCGCATTTTTACTCATAACGATATTACATTGCAGTATTTCTTTTCATTATGGACAGAGATTGAGATTTTACTTTCAGATGACTTCAGTTAGTGAAAATAATGTCATAGTAAAAATAAAATTAGGTTTTTTTTTTTTTTTTTTTTTTTTTTTTTTTTTTAATAAAACTATTTTTATGTGAGTGCATATAAAATAAAATTTCTGGATGTCGCCGGCACTCAGATTACAATTTTAACTGAAGATGTGCAAATATTTGCATGCAAAATTGTAACTGGAAAACTTGACATTAAGTTTGGAAATATATTTATTATATATTGATTCAATAATGTAATTACTTTTGCTTTTTTTTTTTTTTTTTTTTTTTTTTTTTTTTTTTTTTTTTTAAACCAAATCGTTCGGGTCTTTTAAACCTTTCATTCGTCGAATTCGACGGGATTCCACTCGTTTTATTGTTAAAATGCATTTCCTTTATCCCAGAGTCTATAAAAAAGCGTTTAAACTAAAAAAAAAATCCGTTTTTGATTAATCTAGTCAATGAAGAAGTAGCACGTCAAATTGTATCTCTTTATTATTCCGCAATTCCAAAGTTTCAGAGAGATATTGCTAATCAACTGGGTATTTCACGCCGTTCTGTTTGCTATTATATTGATAAACACAATAAAAATGAAGATAATTCATTGCATTCTAAACGGGGTCGCCCTTCTAAAAAACCTCTATCGATTTTTTTTTTTTTTTTTTCCTAATCGGAGGCGAAACTGAATTCTGCAATGGCAGTATCTACATTCAACTTGTTTATTTATTTATTTATTTTTTTTTGTTGAATCTTCATTTCTTTTGTTATTTAGTCAGAAGAAACAATTTTATTAAAAACTGGAAAAGTATTTGTTTCATCTGTGGATGTTACACCAGATATTTCTAAAAGCAAAACATGAAATAACTTTCCTGTTTTGTTTTCTTTTTTATTTACAGGTACTTGAACCTTTGCATCTTCCGAAGGTTCAACATGATCACTGATTTTAATACGTTCAATTGTTTTATTTTGAAATTTTTGTTTTTCCATCCATCTCTTTTGACGTTCATTGCATAATCTTCTTTTTCTTTGAATCTCTGTTTCATCCATTTTTAATACAGTAGATAATCTAATAATTAGCTGAAATGTATAGTGGGGAAAAAAAGCTTATATACAATGAATGCATTCTGGGGAAGAACAAGAATTAAACAAAAACATAAATTGCAGAACAAATTAAAACTAGTTGGATGTGTCAATCCCAAAACTTTCTTCTATCTCATAAGTACATTTTAATATTTTTTTAAAAAACGTGGTGTCCCCAAAGTTACCCACTATCGAATTTCCTCGAACATTTGACCTAGCCTAATAAGATTCTGGTACCCGAAAAGCCTAAAACGCAAAATTTAATTAATATTCTGAGAAAATGAGCTTAGTAGTGCCTCATGTTGTGTAATTTATAATAAAACCTAATAAGCATCTATTTATGTCAAGACCTAACAGAATCTGAAATTTGATGGAATTTCGTCCATTAGTTCTTGAGATATAGTTATAACAAAAAATTTGCAAAACGCAGCACAGCGACACCATATCTTGGACAATTTATGCCAAAACATAAAAAAGCGTCTAATTATGTTATGGTGTAAAAGAATCTGAAGTTTGATGAAATTCTGTGCATTAGTTCTTGAGATATAGCTAGTTGAAAAAAACATTTAAAATATAGCACAGCAGCACCATCAGTTGAAGGATTTATAACAAAACGTAATCATCGTGTAATTATGTTATATGTCATTTTGTAACAAAACCTGAAGTTTGATGAAATTTTGTGCGTTGGTTGTTGAGATATAGCTATCGGAAAAATCGTGCAAAATGCATCATAGCTGCCCCACCTGTTGCAAGGTTAATACCAAAATGTAATCAGCGTCTAATTATGTTATATATTCTAGTGTAACAGAATCTAAAATTTGATGAAGTTCTCTGCATTAGTTCTTGAGATATAGCTATCGCAAAAATCGTGCAAAATGTAGCATAGCAGCGCCACCTATAGGGCAGTTCACACCAAAACCTTATCAGCGGTTATGTATCTCAAGGTATCGCGGAATCTGAAGTTTGGTGAAATTCTGTGCATTAGTTCTTGAGATATAACTATCATGAAAATCATGGAAAACGTGGCATAGCAGCGCCACCTGCTGGCTAATTTTCACCAAAACTTAATAAGAGTCTATGTATATCAAGGGGTCACAGAATCTAAAGTTTGGTGAAATTCTGCGCATTAGTTCTTGAGATATAGCAATCTTGAAAATCATGAAAAACGTAGTATAGAAGCGCCACCTGCAGGCCAATTTTCACCAAAAACCAATAGGCACTAATTCATATCAAGGTCTAACTGAATATAAAATTTTATTAAATTTTGAGCATTAGTTCTTGAGATAGAGCGCCCACAAATTGTTTGTCACATACAGACAGACTCACAGACAGACTGACAGACTCACAGACAGACAGACAGACTCACAGACAGACATTTTCTAAAAATAGTCAAAACGTGTTCAGGACCTTCTAAAACGTATAAATCCGTCGAAAACCGGAAGTCGAAAATTTTCATGAATCCAATACTTTCTTCTTGTAAAGATAGAAGAAAGTAAAAAACAAAATTTATTTCCTGCTCTATTTAAGCCCGAGAAGGGACAGATATTAAGATATTTCATTTATTTATTTCTACATTTAGTATTAAATTTTTGTATCAAATAATTTAAATTGTATGAACATTATACAAATAAAAATGAAATTCAAACACTATGATTCTTAAAACCCCTAAATCTTAGAATTCGTTCAAACGAACAGGCCCGGACTGGCTCCTTTAGGGGCCCTCGGCAAGATACCGGAAAGGGGCCCCTTACGGGGAATTTATCGGAAATAGGATAGTACATTTTATATTTAAATTTAGGCTTACAGGGCAAAAAAACACATTTAGGCTATTTTGTCGTTTGAAAAAATAGTTGACTAAAACGTAAGCTTTTTCTAATGTTTTTAACTTACTTTCAGAATAATATTTGTATTAAATTTTTATACACCTTACCTAAACTAATTCCAAACTAGTAAAAAACAAGTATTATTTATTTTGAGTGGTTTATTACTTAAAAATAAGCGTGAAGTATATTTTTAGTTTTAGGCAACCAAAACCAAATGACTGTGTTGAAGTCATAATAATCTAAATCCTACCGTGATACCTAAGTGACATAGCAGTAATAAAAATAAGTGGTTAAGTGTCATCGCAGATCACTCAGAGGGTTTTGTTCAATATATCTTTCAATACAACTTATCCTTTAATTAATAAATCGAAATTGTTAATTTATAATTATTAAATTTTTACATAAAAGGTAGCATCAAAAAATTTAATTTTGAAATAAAAAGAAGTTATTTATTTTAGTTAAATTAAAAATGTTCAAATTAAATTATTTAAATAAAGTTCAAAATTCAAAATTTTTTGAAAACTCGAAATAAAAAAATAATAAAAATAGCGGAGATATAAATAAAATTTTTAATTTCTAAAAACAAAAAGGAAAGGTTTAAACGAAATTTAAATTGCTGAATAATTAATAAACCGCTATTTTTTAAAATAGACTGAAAATTGCAATTCAAAAAATATTATGAATATCAGTGGTAAAAAAATAATATAAACCCTTAAATTGGCAAAAAATAAGATTTTTTTTTTTTTTTTTTTTTTTTTTTTAATTTAGTCTATCTTAGTATAAAAACTTCAAGTTCCAGCGTCGCGGTTCAAATTGGGAACCTTTTCTGTTTACTAGCGAGACGCTATTCTTCTAAGCTGTGATATATACACGAAATACCGTGAAATTAAGGTACTCTTTTAAAATTTTAATCACAAAAATGAACGGATGAAATTGATAAAAAGGATTTCTTTAAAATAATAGACTTTTTAAAAATTTTACGATTTATTGTGTGATACGAGATATTCAGTTGTAAGTACATAAAATTTAAAGTCATTTTCTTTGGTAATTGGCGAGAGAGATTTGCTTGCTCCATCACCTTGGGGCTCCTATTTTCTGAAAACTGTAAAGTTTTTCATGTACAAAATGTTTTATTTTTATTTCCCTCCCTTTTTATGCACATTCTTTTATGAGACGAGCTTGGAAAAACAACAGATTCTTCTACCAATCCAAATACGTTTTCTACTATGAGAAACGTAACTAATCAATCAGCTATAACCAAATTCAGTAACTTTTCCATGCAGCAAATATAAATAACATTTCTTTTAGAAATGAAATTGAAACTGTTATAATAGACTTTCAGATTGGTACTCTTTTAAAATGTTGGCCAAAAAATAACTCAAGTTGAGCCGAAATTCGCTCATTTAACGTTTTGAAAGGCAACTTCTCTCTCATAAAAAGTTGAAATAACTCAAGTGAGTGAGTTATTTTTAAACAATTTAAATCAAGATGAGTTATTTAAATAAGCAATCTAAATCAAGATGAGTAAAGCATTCAAAAAACAACTCATTCACGTTTCAATAAATTACAGCTCTTTCCTGAGAAGCGAAATCCACTCTTTCGTTTTAAAAGTTTAGTTCTATCAAATGAACAAGCAATAACATTTGATGCAATGCTACATTTGGCTAATTCTGATATTAAAGGCTTGTACACAAAGCCAACTGACAAGAATCATAGATTTCTGTTGTTCCTAAGATCTTTCACATACCTTTTCTTGAAGGTCATAGTTAACGCAAATTGCCAACTCGTAACAGCTACATCTTGAGTACTATCTACCATCATGCCGAATACTGTGCTATCATAAGGGTCTTTTAAAATAATATTAAAGAACATTGAACCTATTGTTTTTTGTAGAGGTCTGCACGGACCCAGATTTGGCCGTATCCAGCCCGGTCTGCGGGCTGGACAGGCAAAGAAGTTTAACAAGACTGCTATGCAAATAATAATAATAAAAAAAAAATAGCGAGCAAGCCAACCCGATATAAAAACTTAAACGAAGACGATAAAATATGATCCGTTTTCAGTGAATATAACTATCGCGAGAATGAGCATAAATGTGCGTCACGAGCCGATGCTAGTTTGACAGCAACATATGCATCGGAAAAAACATCTGGAAATGCAACGAAATCCGAAAATGCAACATATGCATCGTAGAGATTGGCGTCGGACAGTTATGTAGTATTAGAGGCAGAGTTTAATTTCAGACTCATGCCTAAGGTCGAGATCAGATGTGCCCTTTTTTTTATTCTACGTAGTAAAGTCAGGCCAGAAATGGACTTAAATGTACTTAGAATGTGTAGGGCAGTTACTATGTTTTGAAACAATATTATTAGCGGTAATAAACTTCTGTTAACGGAATCTTTGGAAGTATAACTTAAGATGGTTTACCATTCACTTCTCAATAACGGGAAACATTCTGAATAATTTTGAACTGTAAATGCATAAAATTGACAGGCGTGACTGTTAAAGGAATAGGGAATCGAATAATATTTATATTTTCGGTAAATAAATAAAGTATCAAAATTTAACAGATTTTTGACACGTGATTGCAGGTTTTTCCCCTTTTCAATGATATTGCTTACAAAAATTCAATTCAAAACGCTAACTTTGATAGTATTTCTAAAAGAAATAATGTCTTTATCAAAAAATGACCATTTGATTACATAGATTCTGAATAAGAAAAAACAGCAAAACTTATGCATTTCGGAAGGAAATCAATTTAGAAATTTTTAGAAACAAACTCCTTTGGATTTGAGAGAAGCTCTAATAAATGACATAATAAATAAATAAATAAATACATATTCGAAAGTTAATCATGATTTTTACTGTCCTTTTTTTTCTTTAAATATAAACTACATTAATTTTATAATGAATCTTTATTTGAATGTTGAAAAATCTAGGATTCTAAGTAATCATTAATGTTATACTATTGTTTATGTTTTGTGTTGCAAAAAATCGAGATTTAAAAGTATAGTTTTAAAAATATAAAATTTTAAAATATAAAATATTAGTTTTTAAAATATAAAATGTTTCATAAATGTGTATGTAGTATTCTTTTAAAAGATCTTAATTGTATGTTAAGAAAAACTGTTTTTTGTGAGAAATGAGTCGGATCGGGTCGACCTTCTCCTGATTTTTGTATGGTCCTTGGCTGCGAAGTGTGAAAGCATAAACGAGCCGAGGCGATCTCAATGGCATGGACATTTCGGCCCGTACAGATTTCTAACTAGTTGATAAAGATTTTCAACAAAAATTTCAACAAAGAGCCTCGTCCACTCGGTTCTTTAATTAACTTACCTGTGATTTTTTTTTTTTTTTTTTTTTTTTTTTATAAACTATTTTTGGTCTACTTTTTTCTGTTGTCTTCAATGTACTTTTTGATATGATTTTATAAAAACGCATCATAATTTGTAACCAACATGACCAGTTTGAGAAAAATATTATGATCTATAGAGTCAAGTATATGATTTCCTTCTGCTGTATCCCCTCAGTACGCAATCCCTTGTTTTCCATTAAATAAAACTACATCAATTAACCACTGAACAACATATCTTCTAGTGCGACTGAGAAGTGGAACTAGTTAACCAAGTATTAAAACTTTGCAAACATTTTTAAACGTTTAAAAATTTTCTCATTTTTTCTTTTCTTTTCCTACGGTCGTTTGGGTACATATGCTTCATGTTGATACAACTGTGACACTGCACTAGTTACAGTCATACCGTACGAGATTTACGAGTGAGCTTTGCAATGCACTCTGAACCTGATTCTTTGAGCACTGCACAAAGGGCGATGTCAGTCAGCAGCTCTATTCCCGTCTGTCCAACGACATCACGCGACGAAACTATATAAGTTACCATGAAAAAACTGTCAATTTCTAAAATTTATTGTAAACGCATATAATTACTGGTAAATGCATATTTTTATTCTTTATGTAAGGTTCTGTAAGTAGTTATTACACAATCGTATATTCTTTTTTCGGAGTGCTCTTCCGGGGCCCCTTTAGGCCGGGGGCCCTCGGCGATCGCCGACCAGCCGACCTGGCCAGTCCGGGCCTGCAAACGAAATCGAAATAAATCTTAGACTTTTTCTGAACATTTGCTTTTTAGATGTGTCTATTCTTTTTATCTATACCTACCGTAAACATTATACAAAATTTGCAAAACAAATATTTGCAAGTTAAGTTTGGAAAAAAGTCTAAGATTTATTTCGATTTCGTTTGAAAATTCTCGTTCTTCTTTGAAAAACTCGTTCGATTTCGTTTGTTGGTTTTTAAGTATCATATTGTTTGAATTTCATTTTTATTTTTTTAATGTTCACATAATTTAAATTATTTGATACAAAAATTTAATACTAAATGTAGAAATAAATAAATGAAATATCTTAATATCTGTCCCTTCTCGGGCTTAAATAGAGCAGGAAATATTTTTTTTTTTTTTTTTTTTTTAATTTGTTCTGCAAATTATGTTTTTGTTTAATATCTCAAGTTTTTTAATAACTACTGCATTCAGATGGGCTCATTTCAGATTTCAAAATGAACTGAGGGTACCATCATCAGGACTTCCTTTATGTGGTATCGTATCACAATTACTGATGTAATTTACCCAGGGACATAGCTAGAAGTGAATTATGGAGGGGTGGGGGGGTACGCTCAAGAGAACGTCTGAGGTGCTCATACTTCTCTCTCTCTTCCTCTGACGCAAAAAAATATATTAGTGCATATTCACATTGTAAGTTACATGTTTCTTATTAAATTGTTGCAATAGCTCCATTTTATGCTAAAAAAGAATATGGTGATGAAAAATTTGAGTGTATAACTAGTTCAAGATTAAACATCATGTTGGCTTCATATGTGCAAGCAGGATGAGCGAGTGTTGAAGCACTTTAGTTACAATTTAGCAATTCTGCAAAACTGTGAAAGGGCCTCAAAGTTAAATTAGATTTTTGAACAAAATTTTATTTGATGAAATACTAACTATTACGTTTTCCCCTACGTAGGAATTTCTGATTTATTTTTCCAGATCTATACCGATCGTGATACCCAGACTCCAAAACCACCCCCAATTAAAAACTCTATCTCTGTGGTATCTACGTTAGATTTTCATTTCTCCATTGGGTTTTACACAGATTTTCATTGATCCATATCCAAGTCGTTAACTTTTTTTTTACATCTAGAACTGAATTCTGTACATGCTTCCTGTCTTGATACCAAATATTTCAAAATCTTTGTTTCATTTCCAATATGACGTCATAAATGTCTAGTATAATTCTAGACATTTACCTCTAGACAATATAATATTCCTCAAACAATACCTCAAGACATAGTATCAATAAAATGTATTTATTTTTTTATTTTTTGTATTACGTCATGTTTATTTATTTTCTGTATTTCTTCACTTAGAAGCTTCTTGATAAAAAACAAGTTGGAAATTGCACATGAAGCGTAGCAAATTAGGTGCGTTCGTACGATAACAAAGTTTTAAAAATATTACTTTCATATATCAATCTCATAAAATTGTAAATAGTGAATTACAATTAAAACGCTCATCAAACAATGTTCTCCCTATACCATTATGTAATGGAATACTTTTGTGTGGCCTTGTAAATCAATAACAAATGTTCTTTGCACCACAAATTATGTAAGATGTATATTATAATATGTACTTTATAGTTGCATATAAATTTTATTAAGTTCGCATGAGTGTAACACGATTAAAATGCAAAACATTTCTTCCCATTGACCGTAATGTAACGGAATACTTTTGATTGTCCCTGTAATTGATCTATGCATCCGATTTTCATAAAATTTGAAATAACTCGACAAAATTATGTAATAATTATGTATTTTAAATTTCAAACGTATAGAATATATTTGAAACTTTTTCCCCATTGACCATAATGTAATTGAATACTTTTGATTGCCCCTGTAATTGATCTATGCACACGATTATCAAAACAATTGAAATAACTCGGCAGAATTATGTAATAATTGCGTATTTTAAATTTCAAACGATTAAAATGTGCGAAAAATTTGATGAAATCAATAAAAAACAGATCGTTTTCATTTCGGTTTTGACTTAGCAAAATGCAATTCTATAGGTACCGGTAAACAAAAAACATATTATTTAAGCTTAAAAACATTTTTATAATCTATGATGCAATCGGTTTTTAAAATATAAGATTTAAGCCTTTCAAATACACCGTCAAAAAGAGGCACTTTGCGACTCACAAATAGAATATTTTTTCTACGCTAAAAGTATCTAAGCGTACATATTTCAGCCCAAACTTTTAAAAGCATCTCAATAGATCCAATTTATACCTTCTTAAAAAATTTTAAAACATTTGGATGAGTAGAAATAATTTTTACAAAATAAAAAGTGCGAACAATTTGAGGAAATCAATAAAAACCAGATCGTTTCATTACGGTTTTGCCTTTGCAGGGCGCAATTCTATGTATATCCTGACAAACCGAAAATATTTTCTTAAAGCTAAAACATTCTCATAATTTATGTTGCAATTTGTTTTAAAAAAATATGAGATTTAACCCGTTCAAATACATAGACAAACACGAATTACATCGCGGCTAAAAGTAACTAGATGCCCATATTTTAACACAATCTTTTTAGAGCCTTTCAATAAACCAGATTTACATTACTTAAAAAAATTTTGGAACTTTCGTATGGATAGAATTATTTTTTTTACAAAATAAAATGTGTGAAAATTTTTACGAATTCAGTAAAAACCTGAGTGTTCCGTCGCGGTTTCGTTCGCTTTCGGTTCACATACTTTCCAAAAAATCAAATTACATAGAAAACAAAATACCAAACAGCATGTGCTTTCAATTCAATATCTTTTCGTGACTTTTCCGTTTTAAAAATATAAATTTTGACAAAATGGACTTAAAGATATAAAATCAAGATAATAAAATTTGAGTTTAATTTAAGGGTCATTTAGAAAGCAAAGAACACATTTGAAAACTGAATAACAACACGGGCCCGGGCAACGCTGGGCAGGGCAGCTAGTAAGAAATAAAGCATGCATATTTTCAGAACAATAAATAATTCGTGGACATAACAATTGTAGATAGAAACATGATTAATTAAATAAGTAAAATGTATTTTCTTTATTCCGACAAAATCATTTACGCTGATGTCACTTACGCATATTAAAAGAATTATATTGTGTTTTATTTATTTATTTATTTTTTCGTAAAGTGGCGACAAAAAAAAAAAAAAAAAAAAAAAAAAAAAAAAAAAATTGTAAACAAATAAAATTAATTGTTAAATTCATTATGTAAAGAGTTATTTGAATTCGAAGATTGAAAATTAAACCAAATGAAACATATATATTTCTTTAGAACACCAGTCGTGTGACGCATCATTTGAGAGGTCTGCAACTGCTTATTCATATTATGGATGTCTTCTGTGTCACCCCCACACTCTGCTCCCCCCAGGGGGGCACATTTTTTATTTCTTTACAACACCAGTTGTGTGACACATCATTTGAAAGGTCTGCAACTGCTTATTCATATTATGGATGTCTTGTGTGTCAACCCCCCACTCTGCCCCCCAGGGGGGCACATTTTTAATTTCTTTACAACACCAGTTGTGTGACACATGATTTGAAAGGTCTGCAACTGCTTATTCATATTATGGATGTCTTCTGTGTCACCCCCACACTCTGCTCCCCCCAGGGGGGCACATTTTTTATTTCTTTACAACACCAGTTGTGTGACACATCATTTGAAAGGTCTGCAACTGCTTATTCATATTATGGATGTCTTGTGTGTCAACCCCCCACTCTGCCCCCCAGAGGGGCACATTTTTAATTTCTTTACAACACCAGTTGTGTGACAGATCATTTGAGAGGTCTGCAACTGCTTATCCATATCATGGATGTCTTGTGTGTCACCCCCCACTCTGCCCCCCAGGGGGGCACATTTTTAATTTCTTTACAACACCAGTTGTGTGACACATCATTTGAAAGATCTGCAACTGCTTATTCATATTATGGATGTCTTGTATGTCACCCCCCCCCCTCTGCCCCCCAGGGGGAGCACATTTTTAATTTTTTTACAACACCAGTCGTGTGACACATCATTTGAAAGCTCTGCAACTGCTTATTCATACCATGGGGTATTGGCGAGCGCAGCAAGCAGTGGTAGTCTACAACTTGGAATCGCGAAGCGATTACGCGGGGGGTTGGTGAGCTTAGTGAGCAGGGGGGCGGAGCCCACCTACTTATCTAAAAAATCGCTATTGATTCTGCATGAAAAAGAAGAAATTTTGAATTATTAAGGAAAATATGTGAATAAAATTAATAAAACATAACCTATGTTCTTTTCTGGTCTATGTTATAGTTATACACAAAGGTACAAACACATTAATTCATCAGTTTTGACGTTGACTTCATTTAAATTTTCGTACACGCATTCAAATTTATAACATTATAAAAATAATGATTATGGTGAATGGTTGCTTAGCAACCATTAAGAGAAAATAAAGAAAATGAAATAAATACATTTGAAATAAGTAAATCTCTAAAACAAATTAGTTTATATTATTGGAACACATTTATAAAAAATCTCCAAAATTTACAGTAATAATTTAAAAAATCTGACAAATGTGTGGACAAAATTTCAAAACAATACAAATAAATTAACCGGTAAATTTCAGTATCCATTTATCATTAAATTCCATTAATGAAATGTGACATTTCCTCTCAAGAAAAAAAAAATTAAAATCATTGGATTTGCCATATAAAAACCTTATTATTGCGCAAAATAAAATATTCTATATTTTCCGAACGAATGAATCAAATCTTACAAAAAACTATACAGCTTAATCCCAGTGCCTCACTAACATACCCACTTAATTTCAAGCCAATCGGATGTTTTTTGCGGTAGTTATCGCGGAACAGACAGACTGACAGACTGACAGACAGACACAAAAAAATTTCGTGTCTCCAAAGTAAGCCTTCACTGACGTTTCGGCAAGTAGTAAATATGCAGATGAGGAGCCTCAACGTCAGCTTTTCACATCTTTTTTTCTTTAAACACACTTAGCGTAATATTCAACTTCCTGGAAACTGTAATTTAAAACTTTCGAATTACGTAATTATTTATAAGAATAAAATAAGAATAAGAAATTTTCAGCCATCAAAAGCGTTAAATTAAAGATTTAGTTATATTAGGATATTCTGAAATTTTCATGATCTATTATTTTTGTTTTTTTATTATACCACAGTAGATTTCTTCAGGGGGGCTCCGCCACCCTTAACCCCCCGTAGTCTCATTAAATTTAAATTTCTAACTTTCTATCAATATGCTAATGGTTATCGTATATCTTGTATTTCTTTATACATTTTGATTTATAAGGATAAGTGACAGTTTTAATAAGCATTTTTCATCATCCTCAGAAGTAGTTTAATAGAAAAGCCTTATACTGCCTTTTTATCCATTTATCTTTCATTATTTTGGTAATCTGCCTTCTATTTCACTTCAAACTTCAACTGTTTTCAATAAAATGATTGTAAAAATACTGGTTTCATTGGTTTATTGTATGGTAATATATGAATTACTCTGGTTATATAATGTCCATTTATCCACATATTTCTTAGTAATTTGGTAATCTGCCTTCTATTTCTCTTCAAACTTCAACTGTTTTTAACAATATGATTGTAACAATACTGGTTTCATTGGTTCTTTTATTGGTATTGTCTGAATAACTTTGGATGTATTTATAAAAGTATTTATATACTTCTAGATACCTGCCCACCAAAAACACCTAAATCTCATGTATCAGGAACTTTTGTAAACTCAGTAATCTAGGGTTTTACAATTTCGTTTCCGAAAAAAAGAAGTTCTGAGTGCATTTTGTGGCAGTTATCGGCGTTTGACAGATAGACAGAAGAACAGACTGGCAGATGGAAAACAATAAATTTTGCGTCGCCAAAATAAGCCTTCACTGAAGTTTCGGCAATGACGCCATTATTCATGAGTTATTGCTGTCCATGTTTCTTGTATTTTTAACGACTACTATAAAATACATGTTTTATTTCAATTATGACGTCAAATTTTACCAAGTGAAAAAAAATTTAAAACTTGTATTCTTTTTTATTTCTTTTACTTCTAATTATGCCCCCCTTTTTGTCAGAAAAATTCTTATTAACGAAAGACATTTCCGTGTTTAATATTTAACAAAGTACTATATTTATTTTTATTTTAATTCTGACGTTATTTTTATTTTTTTTTAGTTTAATTTTTCGAATGGAAATTTCTCAATTGAAACTTATTGCCCTTGAAAAATTATTCCAGATTTTGATTTTTTTTTTTTTTTTTTTTTTGGCAACGATAAAGGAAATTGGTTAAATTTTATCCAAAAAATCGCTATTGATTCTGTATGAAAAAGTAGGAAATTTTGAATTATTAAGGAAAATATTTGAATAAAATTAATAAAACATACCCTATATTCTTTTCTGGGCTATGTTATATTTATACGCAAAGATACAAAGACATTAATTAATTCATCAGTTTTGACGTTGACTTCATTTAAATTTTTGTACACGCATTCAGATTTATAACATTATAAAAATAAGGATTAGGATGAATGGTTGCTTAGCAACCATTAAGAGAAAATAAAGAAAGTGAAATAAATACATTTGAAATAAGTAAATCTCTAAAGCAAATTAGTTTATATTATTGGAACACATTTATAAAAAATCTCCAAAACTTACAGTAATAATTTTAAAAATCTGACAAATGCGTGAACAAAATTTCAAAACAATACGAATAATTTAACTGGTAAATTTTAGTATCCATTTATCGTTGAATTCCATTAATGAAATGTGTCATCTTCTCTCAAGAAAAAAAAAATGAAAAAAAAATGAAAATTATTGGATTTGCCATAGAAAAGCATTATTGCGCAAAATAAAATATTCTATATTTTCCGAACGAATGAATGAAATCTAACAAGAAACTATACAGTTTAATCCCAGTGCCTCACTAACATATCCACTTAATTTCAAGTCAATCGGATGAATTTTAGCGTCAGTTATCGCGGAACAGACAGACAGACAGACTGACAGACAGAAACAAAAAAATTTCGAGTCTCCAAAGTAAGCCTTCACTGACGTTTCGGCAATCACTGACGTTTCGGCAATTAACTGAGTAATTAACTAGGACTTCCCTCAGGGGGATTAGTCTAATCAACGTTGCTGAGAAAAAATATTCAATAACTTGCGATAAATAAAGAAAATGAGGTGCTAACTTTAATTAGCCATATACTACAATAAACTGAAATGATGAAAATAAGCGAATTGAATCTTAGAATTACAAAATCTTACATATAAATTCGTATACACTGTTTTAAATAAAGGGAAATGAAACCATGCATGGACATAAAATTGGAAGTACTATAAAAATAATAGAGATTATAAATTAAAAATAATAGAGAAAATAAAACCCTTAATTATCTTATATGGGAATTTTACATCTTAGAAATGATGTCAAAAGCATAAACAGACATTTCGCAGCAATTTGTGTAACTCTAAATAGCAGAAAATATTATGTTTGAAGAGAATGAACTCTATTTTATATGGTGTGATATCTTTCCGAATAGTTTATATTGTTGAATATCCGTTTTCTACGGTTTTCTACGATTCGATATGAGTTAAATAATTCTTTTTTTAGAA
Source organism: Maratus speculifer (assembly GCA_964019185.1). Classification (NCBI taxonomy): domain Eukaryota; kingdom Metazoa; phylum Arthropoda; class Arachnida; order Araneae; family Salticidae; genus Maratus; species Maratus speculifer. The sequence continues at coordinate 180,958,132 of OZ025295.1, read as the reverse complement.
TTTGTTCTAAACGAGTATTTACATCTAAGCTATTGCGATGCTTAAGTTCTAGTTTCTAACCCTAACAATATCCCAGAAATTGCAATATTCCGAATAAATCGTGATTTTAAAACTTTTTAGGAAGTTTTATGTTTATTTGTCTAATAAAACTTTTAAAACTGATAGAAATCGTTCATAATGAGTATATTATATCCAGCGGCGCAATCAGAATTCGGTTCTAGAGGAGGTTTTGAGTTTATGATAAAGGTGTTTGCCAGTTATTTGAATCATCGATTAATAGAGTCAGTATACTTACAGTATCAAATCATAATGCATCTTTTCCGTAGTTATACTGGTCATGTTTCATTTAAACAGCATTTACAATGTTATAGTTAGAAAACATAAAAGCCAGGAAAAGACAGAAATGAACCTGCACGAATAAAGAAATGTTTTAGACTTATATGCTTTGTTCTACGATGAAACTCAAGATTCCGAGCTAATTTTACTGCTGCACTATTATCAACATAAATTGATGGTATTTCTTTCAGGAATGAAATTCCACCTATGAATCTTTTTAGCCAAATTAATTCTTTAGCTGCTTCATTTGCTGCAACTAACTCAGCCTCACTTGTTGATGTTGTCACTATAGCTTGACTCTGACTTAGCCAGGATATTTCTCCACCTGCATAATTAACTATGACTCCAGTTTTTGATCTGCTTGTCTGCATGCAACTTTCAAAATTGGCATCAGTGAAACGATCTAGAATTCCAGGTTTACAGCCCGCTTTATAGATAATGCATTTTTGCTCCTTGCCTCCCTCCTGAAACTCCTTGCTCTTTCAAAACAGGTGTATGAACTTGTCTGCAATCACTCATTCCAAATCGTTGAAGTATTTTTGTTACATATGCTTCTTGTCCAATTTTAATACTTCCATCATCAAGACGTTGTATTTCTACTGCTAAAAAATATGATGCAGGTTTTCTTGTGATTTTGAATTTCATTTTTAATTGATCTATGAAGATTCTTGAGTCTTCTTCATGAGTAGCAGCAACTAACCCATCATCTACATAAAGAGCTACAAAAAGTTTACTACCTGCTTCCTCTCGAATGAATAAGCATTGATCTGCCTCACTGGTCTTAAATCCAAGATCTAACATAAATTTTCCAAAAACATTTATGCCTGCATCGAGGAGCTTGTTTCAATCCGTACAAACTTTTCTTGAGTTTACATACATTGTTAGTGCCATCATTATAGTCTTCAGGTTGCTGCATGTAAATTGTTTCATCTAAATCGCCATACAAAAATACGGTTGAGACATCAAATTGCATAAGATGCATCTTATTAATGAACGTACAGTTCCTAACTTTGTGACTGGACTGAAGGTTTGATTATAATCAATACCTTTTCCCTGATTGAAACCTTTAATCACAAGTCTTGCCTTATATTTATCAATGGTACCATCTGGATTTTTCTAAATCCGAAAGACCCATTTGCAGGGAAGAGCATTTGCTTTATCTGGAAGTGGTGTTAGTGTCCATGTGTTATTTTCCCTTAAAGAACTGATTTCAGAATCCATGGCGTTTATCCAGAAATTACGTTCTTTACAATTAATTGCTTCTTCATATGAACTTGGTTCATCCCCTTCAGACATGAAAACTTCAGATGCCATCACATAATCTTCAAAACATTTTGGCTGTTTTAATTCTCTTCAATCTCTTAATTCCATTCTTTTTATTGCTGATCAGATTAACTGGTCAGATTAACTAATATGCTTTTTTGCTGTGGGTCGCGTTTGGGCCCATAGCTGATGTAATTAGTAGCTGTCCGTAGCTGTATGTTATCTTCTGATGTTATCTTCTGATGTTATCTTTTGATGTTATCTGATCACATCAGCTGACATCAGATGATGTTATCTGATGTTACCTTTGATGTTATCTTTTCTGATATTATCTTCTGATGTTAATTTTTTGTTACAGGTAAGATTAACTTGTATGCTTTTTTGCTGTGGACCGCGTTTGGACCCGGTTGACTTCTACTTTTTGCTGCTAGATTAAGAGCCGGCCGTCGATTTTCCTATGTATAAGATGCAAGAGAAATTAGGTCGGCATAAGAAAGCCCTAACAAAGACCTAATGGAAGTCCCCATTTTCAATTATTTATTCACGGATTTTATGTGTTACTTCCGGTGTCAATTTCGAGTGTTTGCCTGATGTATCGAGTTCAAGGACCGTACATACATCACAATGTAGGTTTCAATTTCAAAATATGCATTAAGAATATCCCGGTCAGCCAGGTCCAATCCTGATGCCGGAACCATAATTTTATAGGCTTATTATAAATCAATGAAACAGTTTCTTCTTAAATATTTTCTTTCTTCGAAATTCGATGGGTTCTACCTTGTTTCTATAAGGTTACATTATGGAAGGTATAGCGCTATATAAATTTTAAATGGGTGCCATTTTCTTAATATTGGATATTTTTTGATAGGACCTTCGAAAGGCACATATTTCGGACTTAACGTTTCTGAGATACAATAGAAATTTCTGAGAGGAAATCACAAAAAAAATTTAACATTTTCGCATTAAACAGGTTTTTGTCATAGCAGGTAACGCACACATTATACAATTGAACCTGCTGAGATGGAATTGTATGGGACTGGATTTTCAGTATAAGCAGAGTTTCGTCTTAACTAGTACAATTTTTACAAAATTTGACTGAAATTGTTATTTTGTGGTCTCTGCGAAAAAAACATTTTTAAAATGAAAACCTGCCTAAAACGGAAAATTTTTCTAGTTTCTATTAAATGACATCTTAGCAGATTTCATTACATTTTGATAACTTTTTGTAAGTGAATTTTGTTTTCTAGAAATTTCGGAGGAGGGCTGCAGCCCCATTAGCCCATCCCCTGAATGCCACTGCTCATGGGCAAGAAAAGTGACATATCTCGCTAAAATTCATCTTGCTTTTTTTCCAATAAAATGTTTGTCATAGATATGTCTTGCTACACAAAAATTTTTATACGTGTAATTACATGGAAAAATTACCCTATTACGCTATGGCTATATGTTCATTTGTTAACTCAGAAGTGGCGTGAATTATGTGGGGAGGTAAAATTTCCAAACCTTCCAAACCTGTGGCGAACTAGGATAGGTGACAACCGGGGCGGATGTAAATGATGTCACCCCCCCCCCCCCCAAAATCGGCCATATTTTTTAAATCAAAATTCTACATTATTGCAAATAAAATTCCTCCATTTTTTGTATGCCTGATGTGATTTTATAGATAGCTCGAAAAAATGAATACAAAATTGTAATTTAAATACAAAAAGTGTGGTTTTGCTGCCCACTCGTTAGATAGGTAGGTTTCTGTTCCTGGTGCATATCTTATTTAGACATCCCATTCTGTACAAAATTTCGATTCTCCAAGAAAAGAAAATTAACTCTGTTGCGTAATGCGCTAGAAATTTCATTTTATTTCAGCATTTTTTTTTTATAAGATTGCAAATAAAGATTGAGTGTCACCAGTGTCACCCCTTAGAGGATGACACCCGGGGCGGACCGCCCCCCGCTAGCTACGCCACTGCTCCAAACGTCATTCTACATTTTCATTCTCAAGAGTTTTACTACGCTTTTAGGCAATTTTTTTATTCCTCATCCGTGCAGAGTTAAGTGCTGTGATTTCATCTAATAGTAAAATCATGCAATTTTACTTTTGTCGAGAAATGTCAGTTTTCTTGCGGGTGAGGGATGTCTGAATATTCTAAATATAGTTGATCTTGAAAATGCATAACTCAAATTAATATATATATATAATTTAACTAATTACAACGACTATTTGGAAAATATTATTTTCAAAAACTAAAATTTTAAAGACTTATAAGTAAATCCAAAATTAAATTAATAATAATAATAAACACCCTTTTTAGGATGTTCATAACAAGTCATATATTATGTATACGTCATGCATTAAACATTAGTATTCCTAGATCAATGATAAAAATACAGTAGTTTATAGATATACAACTTTAACTGTTTAAAATGTGCATTTTTATTGAATGGAGTTAATCAAACTGACTTCTGAACGCCTCATATTACGTACAACATGGATTAAATATTAATATTCCTGAACCCATCATTAACAAATTTTAAATGAAATTTCAGTTTTACAATTTTCAGAACTTAACTTCTAATTATCGCACATTTTAAATTTTACACCGTTGCGTAGAGAAAAAAGTGCACTTTTAAATGACACAATTTATTTTCAAAATTATTTTAAAGTGTTTATACTTTTTTTTGTCATTGTGGCAACTGAAGTATTCCATTTTTGGACATTTAACATGGACGAATCAGAAAACGAATAAAATGAAATAAGTTGCGGAATTCAACCAATAAAAAAATTCAGATATACTTCAGTTTCCCATTTCTCTACCGAGAGCAACTACTATTTTCCAAATAGTTTTTAAAAAAAAACCTGTCAGGTTCTCAGACCACACCTGCTACAAATTGGAATTTCCGTTATTTCTCTATCTTAATCTTTTGTGTATTGTATGGCTGTGTACTAGAATTTTCAAGGTGACATTCTTTCTTTGTTGAAGGGAGAAGTGACAGGTAATCCTATGCAGTGGTGTGTGAGAAAGAGCAGATTGCTGAGAGGCGTGTTCATCCGTCAGTGAGGTATGTGGATGATCAGCAGACAAGGAACATGTCACTAATCAAGCAATGTGGAATGTGCCCAATAAATGAGCTCCAAAGGGGGGTTTATATTGGAGAAAGCAGTGATTTGAGAAGAGCAAGTCTTATCTCCGATTAGTTCAGTTCGTACCTGGGGCTCGTACCTGGAGGTGTGTGTAGGACCGAGGTCCAGATAGAGTGTGCTCTGTGTTGTAGAGCGTAAGTAGTGCGTTTCTGGAGAGCAAAGGACACAGACGTCCTGGTTTTTAGTGCTCTGGGCCGAGAAGTGCAGGCCGAGTATACATGTGTTGGGAGATTCGAGATTGATCTCCGATAAAGTGAATCTAGCGTGCATTGAGTGTGAGGTGGAAGGTGTAATTTGAATAGTACACAGCCAACCTTTACTGTATTTAATTTAATGTTGAACCGGATCACCTATATCCGAGTTGTAATTGTATATAATTGTAAATAGCGTATTTAGTGTGTACATATAGTCTAAATAAACTATTAATTCAGTTAATTGACAGCGTCAGTGTTCATTTACACAATCCTCACAGTGGGTGACCGATATCACCTAGTAATATCGGTGGTGGCAGCTATAACTACCACGGACTTTCTTCAAAGTTGTGCGGGCTGAGAGGAACGTCCGACAAAACCTTTAAACAATTCTTACTCATTCTCAATAATGTTTGCGAATTCTTTTGTTTAGTCCAATATATGGTTTATAGAATTTATATATACCACGTAGTGTGCAAAAAGTTAGTCAAACTTCAAACGCATACCACAACAAAAAACAAACTTTCAGCAATCATCCCTAATTAGATAATACCTTAGATACAGTATTGTATCCGAAATCTTTGATGTGTCCTTATAAATGCACGATAAATGTGATACACATATATTCTATTGCAAGCATCGTGCAGTGAACCTCAGTAAATATGTATCAATTTCATCAGGTTTGAAATAGTGCAACATAATTCAAATTAGTGATGTGCGATTCTCAAAAATTTACCAATAGATAAAAATCGTAATCATAAAAAAAAAAAAAAAAAAAAAAAAAACACACACAATCGATAAGGTCATCGATTAATTTCGAGAATCTACAATCGAGATGTTTTACAAACGATTATTAAAATCATTGTTTTTACATGTTTATAAAGCAAATTTTAGCAAATACTAGGTAACCGAAAACAGATGGAATTAGTAAAACAAAAACAAAAAGAGGCTATAAGAAGCCACAAGAGTGGAAATATCCCGGAAATCACGCAGCCCGCACTATAAAAAGTTTATATTTAATAAATAAATTTACCGGAGGGCTCTATCAAAAAACCACATCTAAAGTGATATTTACTCTCGAAATAGCCACGATTGCAAAAATTCACCTATTCCTCTCTCTCCCTCCCCCCTCCTGAAATTTAACTCCAGGAGAAGAAAGGTTTATAATATGAAAGAGTGATCCGAAAATTTTCCGGTGATATATCACATGACAGGTCCGAAGAAAGTTTGAAATTTACTCATAACCTGTGGGTTTATTTAAATTTTCCCCAGAAATCACGCAGCCCCTACTTAATTTTTTTTATATTTATTAACCCTTTAACACCTAATCCGCCCGTATGCGGCTCTGTGGGTTAAGACCTGTTTGAGGCGCTCTCGGGCGGATGTCGAAAAATAAGGGGTGAGAGGTATATAAAGAGATTCCTTCTTCCCTGAGCTGTGTGGGGTTTTTAGCTATTGTGGCCGGTCGCTTTGTCCGATGACAGTGATGGAATGCTTAATAATTGCTTGCATGTTTGTCATTACTTCTTTTATCACCTAAAGTGGTTCTACTCAAATAACACGAGCCGGCTTTTTTGCTTTTATACTCATCTTAGTTTTGATATGGTTGTTTGTATAGATTTTGAAATTTTTACTTACATTTTATTTTAGAATGCGTAAAAGAAAAATACTTATACTCAATTAGAAATCGATGAAGTCTTATTTGGATCTGATGATAATGACAGTTATATGGAAAGTAAAGATGTTGGATGGCGCATAGAAGCAAATTTAAATTGTTCTTTTATTAATAATCATGCTTCCGATGAAGAAATTATAAATGATATAATGGAAGAGAAAAATGATTATTTTGCAAAAGCGGATGGTGATAATTTGGTATTAAATGAAGTCGTCGCTAATGAAGATATAAACATAAAAACCAAACTGTGATATAATTAATGAGGAAAACATTTTATTTAGTTCGCAGGAAATTTTGAAGAGAAACTATTAAATTATTGCTCTAAAATGTTAAAAACATGTTGCATCTACATATAATTCTTAGTAAATAAATTATTAAAGTAGTATATATAGTAATAAGTAAATTATTATAACAGTATATATAGTAATAAGTAAATTATTATAATATTATATATAGTAATAAGTAAATTATTATAATGAAATATATTTAACCCTTTTACATAAAAATAATCTAGTTTCAAGAAACGAAGTCATTCTACAAGATATTAACTTGAAACGATCAATGATTAATGTGAATATTTTAGAACTTTTTCCTTCAAACATTTTAAAACTTTTTTTAATTCGAATTTCAACAAGTTTATGCTTGTGCAATATTTTGTTATTAAAATTTCATGTTATAACCTTTTTATAAATAATTTAATAAAATCAACTTTTAAACACACAGAAATAATTAGATAAATTCTGAAAAGAAGTTTAATAATTTTGAATGAATAAATAAATAATATTTTATTTTGAATAAATAAAATAAATAAAAATAAAAATTTTAATTTTAACATTGCGTGAAAAATCTTCCCTCCCCCCTCACACACACATCTTCATCTATGAGTAAAAACTTGGAAACATCACAATAATATTTTAAATTACAATTTACATTTACAAATTAAAAAAAATGACATTTTAATAGCAAGATTGCTGAAACTAAAATACAGATGATAAACCAAGGTGAATAATTAAACACATACATTAGTCACAAGTGATAAACACAGGAGATGACAAGCAGAAATTTCTTTTCTTTTTTTCCTCTCAGCACATAAAAATGTTTAGATCAATATTTGGTGATTGAATGTGCGACCACCTCTGCCCATTACTGCACACTCAGTACTCTACCCTGTACTTTCTCTCTCGGAGCTATAATCCTCCCCCCCCCCCCCAAAAAAAAAAAAAAAATGTCGAAATTCTTCTTTGATTACCAGTCTTTTTACTTTCATGGGAATTAAAGTCGTTTTCTAAAAAAAAAAAAAAAAAAAAAAAAAAAAAAAACTTTTTTTCTCAAAAAGATGAAGTTTTACACATTTAAGGACCCATTTTTAAACATAAAAGCGCGACAACTGAAGACATCATTATTAAGCAATTTGCAATAAAACAGTTTTTTTTTTTCAATTGCTGATATAAAATTACATTGAGTCTGTAACATATTGTTGTTTCATGTCGATAGCTTTTTTTTTTCTTTCCAGCGAAATAGCGTCAGGAAATACAATTCCAAGCGCCCACTTGAGCAGTATTTAAAAAAATAAAAATAATGTCATTGCAAATAATTTTAAAAAACTGTCCGATTACATACATTTTTAATAAGAGCACCTGCAATTTCATCCGTATAGAACAAAAGTGGGTTTGGAAATATGCCAGAAATAGCCAGCTTTGTTTGTGTTTATGACGACCAATTTCTACACTTGAGATATAGGCCCAAAGGGAGGGATGCCCTCAGTCGGGATCTTTCTAAGGGAACCTAGCCCGTATTTACGCAAGCAAATCCACGTTTCAAAGAAAACCACGAAAAACTCCGAACGGTATGGCCGACGGCCACGATTGGGCTCGAACCCAGCACCTGCCTTCAACTAGTTTCGGTTTGGTTTGGTTTGGTTCATTTTTATCGTTTTATTATCTACGCTAGGGATATAGGACCAGGGGGGAGTGCCCTTCGTGGGGGTCTTTCTAAGGGAACCTAACCCGTATTTACGCAAGGTTCGAAGAAAACCACGAAAACTCCGAACGGTTAGGCCGACAGCCGCGATTGGGTTCGAACCCAGCACCTGCAGTCTACCAGTTAAGAGATCCGTACCTCTCGGCCACTGGTGGGGCAACTAGTTTCGGAGGCAGAGCCTCTCGGCCACTGGTGGGGCAGTAACCAGATTTCATTTGATAACACGCCTAACAATCTCTGTGGTTGCACCCCACCATATACCGACATCTTCAAAATAAATAAATAAATAAATAAATAAAATGTTTCCAAAATTATTTCAAATAGATTTTAATTAATAAAAAATATATATATTATGTTTTACATTTTTATCCTTATTTACTGCCCACGAGTGCAAAATATGCATTTAAAAATATTTTTACAGATGTTCGTGGGAAGAAATAAATTAAGTCCTTTAAAACAGGTGCAATCTGATCACATATTTAGTGTTATCCCTGAGCTCCAAAGACAATTGCGGCAAGTTCTTTTTTATATGCCTTCTCTACAAAAGTGTTATTCCTGATTACGTAACCTCTTTTCTGGGTGCAGCATGCTGCACTACTTTTGTAAAATAAATCATGCATTAAAGGAAAGTCATTGCTACATATTGCTTAAAACTTTCTTTATCTATAAAATTACAACAATTTTGAAATTTGGAACCAAAAAATACAATTTAGGCAACACGCAGTTGAAATAAAATGTTTTTTTTTTTTTTTTTAAGTTTTTTGCAATTGAATAGACATTATTATTATTATTTACTCTCAGATTTAATTTTTTTAATTATATATTGAAGAATTTAACGTAAAAGATTGCTGATATCATTTTGATAAACTAGGGTCATTTTTTTTTCATTTTCTTTTCTGATATCATTGCTGTCACCTCCGTCCCTTCTCCTGGAAAAAAAAAAAAAAAAGAAAGAAAGAAAGAAAGAAAGAAAACTGACTGTATCCTAAAAATTACTTTGAATTACAGCTTAAATTTATAGCTTCGATTCAGATTTTACTTTTAAATTGTTATTTCTTTGTCGTATTAATTTACTAGATTTAATTTTAACAAAAGAAACAGCTCACTTTTTAAAAGAAACTCAGCTATTATCCAAGTCAGCACCGATTCACCAATCAACAATCAAGTTTTTCAGAATTTATTATTCGTCAAAATCAGTTTGTCGATAAGAAATAATTTAATGAACTTTTTATTTTATTTTTTAAATGAACAAGCTTTTGAAGTGAAACTTTTATTTTATTACTTATCTTTATTAATTTTAAAATGAAAGCATTTTTCCAAATTTCTAAAAAGTTATCGATTTGATTATAATCAAGAATTTTGTAATACAGATTTTCCTTGACATAAGTTTATTAGAAAATATTTTAAGCTAGTATCACATGCGAAGAAATAGAATTTTTTAAAATCCTATTTAGAAACTGTAAATCGACTCTATTCTTTTCCTTTTTTCCACTGGAAGCAGATGATCGTTTGAAAAATTTTGTAAAAAAAATTCGCGTTTTCTATCAAATTTCTTTAAGCGACAGCCCGGTAAATCTCATCATCAGAAAACAATCGCTTATAACTCAAGATCCAATTTATTTATCAAAACTTTAAAGACACCTATTCGAATAGAAAAAAAAAATTCAATTGTCATTCCTCAATATTTCATGACATTTATAAATTAGTCAGTAAATGTGTCAGAAAGTATCCAGTTCTTAAATTGACACTTTTCTCCCCATGTCCCCTGGAATATTAATAATCAACAAATTTAGAGCCTAAATTTATTACAAAATAAGGAAAACCGGAAAAACATTTAAGTTTTTGCTGTCTGTTCTCTAAATACAGTTGTCTGAGCTCTTAAAAAATTTTATTCATATTTTTTGTAACTCTTTTAATCATCCTTGAAATACAAGGTGTTTTAATCATCCTTGTAAATTTAAATCCAATTAGAAATTTTCACTTTTTCAATAATTTTTTATATGTTTGTCCTAATATGAATCCCTTTAAAACTTCTATACGTAAAGTTTTAATTAAGAGGTTAATTTATACACTCCCTCTTTCTCACATTTCAAAAGCTACTCTTGAAAAAAAATTTCGTAAAATTTCAGAAACCGTAGCCATTATACTTAGTCTATTTATGTAATGGTTTGAAAGAATCTATAGGTAAAATTCTTACAAACCCCTTCCCCCCTTCCACAATCAAACCCCTAATGAATATCTTTTTCCAGACAACAAACAATTTTTAATACACAGCATCTATTCGTTATGACTCGTTATGATCATTCTAAAAATGATGTTTATTATTATTATTAATTTAAATGTAGAATTTGTCTTTAAATTTTTAGTCTTTGAAAATATCATTTTCCAAATAGTCATTGTAATTTGTTAAATTACATTTTTTTAAAAATTTTCGAATGATAAAATAAAATAATTCTTTGATACTGGGATTAAAAGTCATAGTTTATGATATTATTTTCTTTCTTAAATCTTTGAGATTCTCATGGCACACCTCAATGAAAAATCGTACTATTACTATTTATACATATTTTTCAGGAAATTTATCGAAAATAGGAAAGTGCTAAACTTCACCAGTTATGCTTGTAAATTCTAATATTCATCACGTGTAAATGAGGTTTTTTTTTTCTACTAGATTTAAAATATAGTGGAAATACATTAAAAAAACTTTCAGGATCGATATGCGATTGTATAACATGTGCATTGCACAAGTCACTCCATTACCTGTCACAAAGGGAATGTCATTTCAAGAGTCAAGTATTTTTTTCTTTTCAAGTCATTCAAAAAAGCCTAAGTTTGCTTATGATTATAGAGCAGACCCACCCCAACTTAATAAGACCTAAACAATCCCAAGAACGGGATGAAATATAACACCAATTGAACTGTAAAGTAAATGGCTGGTTTGAGTGGCATGATGAATTACTTTCCTACAGTTCAGTCCTTTGTAAACAGTTTGAAAAAAAAGGCTCGCGCCCGCCAAGTGCATTATCCTACTTTTTTGTCATTATTTCAGGAGGAAAAATCAGAAACAGAGACATGACAAAGCTGTAAAAGGTGTCAAGTTAGGTACGAACTTCGACAGCATTGTAAAAATGATGCAGGGCCTGATTACGCTTTATGTAAAGCGATAGACAGGTTTTGTAAACATATACAAAAAAACATATATATATGTATATATTACGTGCTTAAAATTAGGTATTTTGATAACAATTGACATGTCAAACCCAATACTTTTAAGCACACACACACACAATATATATATATATATATATATATATATATATATATATATATATATATATATATATATATATATATATATATATATATGACAGACTAAATCATGAGAACAAAATCTTTAAAACCTATTTGCATATCTAATAGTTAATAAATTCACAGAAAGAGCTAGCGCTAGGGGTATGCATGGGGCGGAAATTTCCATGCCCGGGCTGTGCAAAAATGAAGTAGATCATACCCGATTCAATTAAAAAATAATAATAATAATAATAATTTTAATACTGCATACATATTTATCAGATAATTTTACAGTATATTTTTTTATTACGCTGATTTTACAGGACTAAAAAATCAATGTTGTTTATAATAAAAAGTAAAGGCTGGATTAAAACATGATAGCTTTTGTAGCTGTATAATAAAAAGTAGGTTTGTGAAAATATTTCTCTGTCATTTATTAAAGCTTTTCTGAAATCTAAAGGAGCTTCTTTCTGGCACATTTCTGAATTTATGTATTTGCAGAACACATTAGACTGACAGGTATTCGTATTCCGGAGCTATATATTCGAATGGTGTTATCCAATTTTTAATAAAGATAGTATATCTTTGAAAAAATGCTGTCGAAGCATTCTGAATGAAATTTCCGGAAGCAATAGCACAGGGAAGGAATTTGCATTCACGTGACAAGAATATTTTACATTTTGATAAGTAATTTATTTATTAAAAATGGAAAATTCTGTTCAATTCAGAATTTCTTCAATGGTCAGGCCTGTGAATTTTATGCTTTTATAGTTAAATATGAGTCAGAAAATGTGTTAGAAAGTTTCACGTCGAGCAGTGAATTTGAGAATCATTTAAAGGTATATATTTCTAAAAATTCCGTTAACAGAAGTTCATTATAGATATTAATATTTTTTGAAGAAAAATTGCCTGCCCAGATCTCCCTGAGAAAACTAAATCCAATTTCGGCCGGCTCGATTATGTAGAAAAAAAAATGCAAGCCTGATATCGGCTCGGCACGGGTCTGCTAAAAAGAAAAAAAAAAAAAAAAAATGCGGTCTCAGACATCATTTAACTGTTCGATATCAATATTTACACTGGATATATTCCCCATTTCTTCAAAGATGTTGTCAAACATCTTTACGCACATTTTTACTTATTCTAGCGAAAGCCAAATTTTTTTTGAAAATGACTCGTATTTTTATCGGCTCCGCTTAAATTTTTATATCGGGTTATTTGGTCCGCTTAATGTTTTTTACTGGCCCGATTTGACAGGCCCATCCCGTTTGAAAGTATGAACCAATTTTGCCAGATAGGGGCCATGGGACAAGTCCGGGCTCATGAGACCACTAGAAAAGGCTTAATTTGATTTTTTAATCATCTAATAAAATTACTATGACATTTTATTTTAAGTTTCCTAATTTAAATATATTCTATCAATACATGGCTGTACCTTTATTAAGTGTATTTTTTTTTTTTTAATAAACATTTTAAATATACTTTAGGAGAAATAAAGTACATAAACAAATGTGTTGTTTGATCTGTTCCCTCATAAGAAATTTGCACTTACATACTATGATTTTAATAGTTTTTTCAATGCACTATAATTTTTTCAAACACCAAAAGTAGCCTCTAAGCTGTATTAGCTATTAATGAAAGAAGTTTTTGCGTCTACATCTTTTGAGTAATTAAATTAACTTATATTATATATACATGAAATTGAGAGATTAAATCCTCAAGAATCTGATAAAGTTAAATCAAACACTCCTACGTTACAATGACCTTAGAAACCGCATAAGATGTTAAAACTTCCTTGGTCTGTTTTTCTGTGTAGAAAACTGTGCCAACGTAATACAAATCCTAAGAATTGAAAGAAACAACTGTATATATATTATACAACTGTTTCAAGACTTAATATATTAATAAAATTATAAAAATAACGTATGTATCATATGTATGTAACATATGTATCATACAACTGTTTCAAGACTTAATATATTAATAAAATTATAAAAATAAAAATAACATTGTTTCATATTTTAGCATAAGTTTATTCTAGAATTAACACTCTAAACAAATAATTATAGTACTATCACTGAGGTGGAATCAGACATAAATGAGAAGTCATTATCCGTATCTTTCCTCAGTTGATTCCGATACTTACCTGGAGAAAAGTATGGGGGGAGAGAGAAATCCATCAAATTGACATTTCAGTCACGCCTCTTTCTCTTACAAGCTAGAAAACAGAAACGGGCGAGTTCATCTTCCTAAAATGATGCTTTGAAAGGCTAGGATTTAAAGGTAGAAATTGTTTCGCCTCCCTTAGGTGTTAAAGAGTTAAATAATATTTACTAGACCGCTCCATAAAAAAATATATCTAAAATGATATTTATACTCGAAATAGCTACAATTTAAAAATTCATCCCCTCATCGCTCCCCCTCTCCTCTAATAAAATTTAGCTCCAGGGGGAGAAAGGTTCATATTATGAAAGAGTGGTCTGAAATCTTTCTGATGCTATGTCACATGACGGTTCCAAAAATACTTGAAATTTACTCCTCACCTGTGGGTTTACTTTTTCTTCCCAGAATAAACCAGGAAATGATGCAGCTCCCATTTAAAAAATTTTATATTTAATAAATGCTATTCACCGGAGGTCTCCATAAAAAAAAAGCATCTAAAATGACATTTACTGTCGAAATAGCTACGATTAAAAAAATTCATCCCCCTCATCGCCCCCCCCCCTGCTGAAATTAGAAAGGGTCATATAATGAAAGAAAAATCTGAAAACTTTCCGATGATATATTACATGACGGACTCAAAAAAAGGTTGAAATTTATTTCTCACCCGTGGCCATGGGTTTACTTTTCCGTCCCAGAATACACCCGGAAAACACGCAGTCTCCAATTCAAAAAAAAAAAAAAAATAAATAAATATTTAATAAACATTTGCCGGACAGCTCCACCAAAAAACTACATCTGAAATTATATTTATTGCCGAAATAGCTATGATTAAAAAAATTTACCCCCTCATCACTCCCCCCTCCAGAAATTAAATTCCAGGAGGTGAAGATTTATAATATGAAAGAGTGATCCGAAAACTTCCTGATGATATCTGACATGACGGGTCGAACAAAAGTTTGAAATTTACCCCTCACCCGTGGCCGTGGCTTTACTTTGTCTACCCAGAATAAATCCGGAAATTGCGCTGCCCCCTACTTTGAAAATTTTATATTTATTAAATAAAATTTACTGGAGGGTTCCAGCAAAAGAACACATCTAAAATGATATTTACTGTTGAAATAACTATGATTTAAAAAATTCACCCCCTCATCATCCACCCCCCCCTTAAAATTAAACTCCAAGGGGAGAAAGATTCATAATTTTGAAAAAGCGTTTGCTATACGATGTCAAATGCAACGGGGATTTCATATTACAAGAAATTATTTTCAATTAAAAACCATGCCTATGATAATAAACATGGATGTAGGTATGTGTGCTTTTTTCTAAACTGACGAAATGCTGACGAAATTCGCATGTTTTTGCAGCCTTTTGGCAAAATTCGCGGTTTTCCGTAACCGTTTGATGAAATTTGCATTTCTTTTACTACCCTTTGACGAAATTTGCGCTTATTCAGCAACCCTTTGGTGAAATTAGGCGTTTTTGCATCCTTTGATAAAATTCGCATTTTTTCCTGTGACCTTTTGACGAAATTCACGTTTTTTCGCGGCCTATTGACGAAATTTATTTATCTTTGCTATAAATTGACAAAATTAGCGCTTATTACGCGATTCTTTAACAAAATTCACGTTTTCTCGGCGATCTTTTGATGAAATCTGCGTTTTTTCACGATCTTTAGACGAAATTCGTCTTTCTTCCATGATTCTTTGATGAAATTTGCTTTCTTTAGCAATCTTTTGGCAAAATTCGCATTTTTGCGTTCATTTAATGAAATTTGTATTATTTCAGACAGCCCAAAAAATTAACGAGTGCCGTAATCGTTTGAAGAATTTCGGGTTTTTTCCTTGTCCTTTGACTAAATTTGCGTTTTTTCTGCTGACCTTCGACTGAATTCGTGTTTTCTCGTGATCCTTTGGCGAAATGGAAGATATTTTCTGCGAACGATTGACAAAATCGATTTTTTACGGCGACCGTTTGTAAAAATTCGCGATTATTTTTGTGTCCCAATTTTCCGACTATTCGATTTTTTAAATTTTCGGAATCAAATGCCTTAAATTTCCAGAAAATTCGGAACAGATTCACCACTTCTCCTGACTCTTACATTATCCTTCTGCATAGTATTTTTGCAAAATATCTTTGTTAAATAGCTGTCACCATTTGAAATTTATTGAATTTTAAAATCAGTCAGTCTATTTTAGGGAAGTCGGTGTATTCATTAGCTGTAGGATGATGGTTGAAAGTTGCTTTTTTAAGCTGGCTTTGATAAGTCGGTTAGAAATTTATCGGGATCAATGCTGAAATTTCCAGGTCCAACTCACACAAACAAATTACAGGCCGGCACAGTGTAAAACAAGGCTGGCAAGTTTCTGCCGGGGTGGTTAAAACCAGTGGTTATAACCGGTAAAAACCGGCATGGCAAAAACTGGCAGAAACTGAGAAATAATACTAATAAATGAAATTATTCATAATTCACAGATGTATTTAATATGTAAGGAATTTAGTTAAGAAATTAAAATAAATATTATGAATGTTATTCAAAGTAGCAAAAAGTTTTAAAGGATCACATAAACATACTTTGTTAATATAATAATTTTTTGTCACTTAAAAAACAGAAATTTTCATAATGGTAATCTGATGCTGTATAAGTTTAACTATTAATATTACTGTTTACGACTATTTAAAAAAAAAAAAAAAAAAAAAAAAAAAAACGAAAATTTCTATAACTTTTTAACATTATAACTTAAAAATTATCTACAATTACATACAAAGAGAAATGGTTTTTATAAAAACAAGGTAGAACCCGTCAAATTTCGACGAAAGAAAATGTTTAAGTAGGAACTGTTTCATTGATTTATAATAAGCCTACAAAATTAGTTACAGTAAAAAATGCACCTTATATCGATAAGTCTAAATCTTAAACAAATGATATTAACCTAAAATTAAAAAAATATTTTTTATGTAAAACAAAAATTGTTAATGTTAAACTTTAATTGTATATGTAAGCAGCAAAATATAATAACGACCAGTTATTATGATACAGTTATTAATGAGGGTTCGTCTAGTTGGTATCCACAAAAGAAAAACAGCAAAATTTATTTAACTTTGACTCAATCATAATTTTTCCCCATCTTAACTCGAAATTATTTTCCTCATCTCAAAAATTACATATGCAGCTCTCATATCCATCTTTTAAAAAAATGAGTATTATAATTTGATCGTTTAAAAATCATCTTAATTTAAAATTTGAAGTGTTGGTGTTATTAGCTTTAAATAGATACTAAACTCTTTATACTCTTTTAAGGGTAAATAAAAATTTTCTGAAATAATCTGCATGCAATAAATACGATAGATAATATTATTGTGACGTCACGTAAGGTAAAATAGCGATTTTTGAAGTCTCGTACTGGAGTGCTGGTCTATAAGTCGGCGAAATGAATTCATTCAGTCAAGAATCATCAACTTCTGTAAAATAAATCGCTATTTCTTGGACGACAATTTTAAAGCAACACGTATTTTAATTTCAAAATTTTTCACTTTTTATGAGAAAGTGGCAACAAAAAGATACAGTAATCTCAGGCTTTTTTCAATTTATTTTAATAGAAAAGGTGTATTTTTGTTGCCAAGACTACAAAAGCTGTATTAAAAACTACAAAAAAAATTAATATCTCAAAAATAAATTAAGATACAGGTTTCTACAAATTGCATTTAAAGGTGCATTTTTTTTCTCTATACGACGGTGTAAAAATTTAAGATGTGGGATGTTTAAAATTTGAAAATAATAAGTTAACAGTAACAAAAATTGCAAAACTGAAATTTCATTTAAATTTTGAAAGTGTTGCCATTCGCAAAATGACGTATGCGTTACGCACAGATACGTTTGGCCTTTATAATATAGACATATAAGTAAATAATTGTAGCAAAAAAGTAAAAGAAAAAAAATGGATTAATTTTTTTATACTGTTATTTTAAAATATTGAAAGAACAAATTTGTTTTTGTGGAAAAATTAATAATATATTAAGAACATTCCATACTATAGTATTAAATTTGCTAATCTTTCTTAACCTAGATAGCTTTTTAATTTGTTCTGAATGAAAAAAAGTTAGAAAATATTCTTTCAAGACCAGCATTACTTGCTGGTAATGTCATTAGATGATGTAAATTTTTAAAAATTCTCATTTTCACTGTTATTTGTTTCTAAAAGCGGCCACCCATAGAAGGCAAGACATTTTCTAGAACTTCCTTGGTGAAATATGTTTCTGAAAAAAGATTATTTTCTTGCTCTTGCTTTATGCTTAAATATCAATTTTGATCCCAAATATTTAGGATGAAGTAAATAAGCTATAATAAAAGTTAACGCTGCAATAAATGAGGAACTATCAAATTTCAATAAAAATTTATTTATATTTTAATTTAAACTATTTACAATATTTTATTTCCAATTTATCCTGAATAAAATATATAATAAAATGCATACACAAGTTGAATGTAGATACTGCCATTGCAGAATTCAGTTTTGCCTCCGATTAGGAAAAAAAAAAAATAAATAAAATAAAATAAAAATCGATAGAGGTTTTTTAGAAGGGCGACCCCGTTTAGAATGCAATGAACTAACTTCATTTTTGTGTGTGTGTTTATCAATATAATAGCAAACAGAACGGCGTGAAATACCCAGTTGATTAGCAATTTCTCTCTGAGACTTTGGAATTGCGGAATAATAAAGCGATACAATTTGACGTGCTACTTCTTCATTGACTAGATTCATGAAAAACGGATTTTTTCTTCAGTTTAAACGCTTTTTTATAGACTCTGGGGTGCCGATCGAGTTGGCTTAAAAAAAGCAAAAGTAATTACATTATTGAATCAATATACTACAATAAATATATTTCCAAACTTAATGTCAAGTTTTCCAGTTACAATTTTGCATGCAAATATTTGCACATCTTCAGTTAAAATTGTAATCTGAGTGCCGGCGAAATCCAGAAATTTTATTTTATATGCTCTACAGAAAAATAGATTTATTAAAAAAAAAAAAATTAATTTTATTTTTACTATGACATTATTTTCACTAACTGAAGTCATCTGAAAGTAAAATCTCAATCTCAGTGTCCATAATGAAAAGAAATATTGAAATGTAATATCGTTATGAGTAAAAATGCGATGTTTTAAATTGTGACGTCATTTTCTCTTCAAATGTTTTTTAAAAGTTACTATTATTAGTAATATGAAAAAGGCGTCCGTAATAATATTGTAAATTCATTTTATCTGGTTGCTGAATGCCATCATTTTCCTCATTTGAAATATTTCTTACTTTGCTTTAGACATTAATTTTTATCATAAATTGTTTTATTTACATTATTAATATTATTTCCCAGTAAATATATTTTTTTTACCTCAGTTAGTGCATAATTATATGCAATCATTTTATTGTGGTTAAATTTTACGAAAACAATTAACTTTTTTCTTTTAAATGCGGGGACATGTTCACTGATGAAATAAAGTTTTTGACTTGTGGAAAGTAATAATGGAAAATAAATTTTTATTATCGAGAGAAAAGCTAAACTAAGTTGCCACCATTTTGAAGAAATATCGTAAAAAAGCATTTAAAATTAAAAATAAAATATAAAAATGGAAATAAATTAAAAAATAGCTAAAATGGGCACAACTACAGATAAATAGCTTTAATTTAAAAAAATAATTATCAAAATCGGTTCCGTAGAAAATTCAGGGCTGATGACACGACATTTTTAGCTTGTCTGAAAGAAATAGCATCGGAGGCTAATAAGCAATTTAATACTACTAAAAAAGCCTCAGATTACGTCATGAAATTAGTTTATGCCAGTTGTTGCCAGTTTCTGCCGGTTAAAACCACTTTCTGCCACTGGCAGGGCAGAAACTATTTTCTGCCGGCAAAAACCCAGCCCTGGTGTAAAAGCTTAAAAATAGACTCAAACTCTGACTACATCCTGCAAGTAAAATTACTCAGAAAGTACACTTACTTATGCTTATATTTTATTTTAACATTATGTTCAAAATTCATAAATAATAGTAATAAAAAACCCCCAATAATATTAATGATTCTTTAGACAGTTATATATAATAAACCCTAAGTAAAAATATGACTTATAGTCAATTACATTTAAATGAAAATTCAGTAAGAAAATCATAACTTTAAAGCTCCATAAAGAAAATAAAAAGTGGATTTTTAAAAAATGCATCTTTGTAACTTATCAAATCAAATAAAATTTCTGAAGATTCAGCTAAATAAACGTACAACATAAATATAATTTTTACGAATAACAAATACGTAAGATTCCACGTTAACTTGGGCTCGTGAGAAAGAATTTAGAGTGCAAGAATCGTGGTCGGGCTAATGCTTATTATATGGACTAGTTCAAAGATGGGACGAATGTTTAGCTTCTATTTCGGGACGAGCCGACCTAGAAATTTTGACGAGTGAGGACTTCTAGGAAGAACGAAGTCCAGGCTAGGCTTGACATGGAAGAAAAAGAAGTCTCGCCCGACCTAAATCTGCAGAAAAATATAAGATCAGGACACGACCCGGCCGCAAATAAACAAACACTCAACGTCCCAGCGCGCGCTTCACGCCAACCCCTCTAGCCAAGCGCTTTGGCGAAAAAATGAAGTTCGACGTGCAACGTGCATGCTACATTCTATTCTAGTACCGTAGTTTGAAGTTTACATGTACAAATATTTATATCCAATTATACTCAACTTATGCATTTTTCATATTCAGGTGATAATTGTTGTAATGTATTTGTGTACTGACACTAGATAGCAGTACATGGTATGTATAAAACTTCACAAATAAATGCTTTAATTCGGAAAATGAAAGGTCAACTTACAGAGCATTCATATATGAATGCTATACATTATATAATGTATGTATAATTTTTCAAAAGGTGAGATAAGCATTTTTTAATTAGCACTCGTATTCTTTTCAAAAATATTCCATAAACAAGACATACGCGGTCAAATGGATGAAATCGAAGAAAAATTGAAGCAACTTCGGACTTGCATGTTCTACGAAGTTTTTTTTCCCCCAAAGCGCTTGGCTACGGAGATTGGCGTAAAGCGCTGGGACGTTGAGTGTTTGTTTATTTGCGACCCGGCCCAAGTCTTATAAATTTAAACTGGCGCGGCCCGGGTTATGCCGGGCTCGCTAATTTTAACGAACGTAATTTAGTGTTATTATAGCAAAATATCTTTATGAAATCAGTTCTATAGTTTCATAATTTTTATTTTACCCTGGAAAGAGCATTTACGTTTTAAATACAAACACGATGTAGATTTTTAAGTTGTTTGCCCTTACAGTTGAGAAAAAAAAAAAAAAAAACCTTTTAAAAAGTGTTTTTAGCTTTTGCAATCGATGGGAGTCTTAGGCACTCTGAGCAGTCTGTTATTTTACCACCATTAATTTTTTGAAATCGGCTTAGAGAGAATTCCAGAGCAGTGTTCCCCGGGAGGGATTTCTGTCAGGGATGTAGTGGAGGGTATACGCCGTATATCTTCTGGATTTTTTTAAGGAATACCGCATAACCTCCGTTTCTCAAAAAACTCCCATACGGCCAAAACCATCCTCCGGACGTCCTATGCGGTCCTACACAGATCCGGGAGATCCTATAACCATCAAATCCTGTAAATATCAGATTAAGACGTCCGGAGGACACCAGAATCCGGATGAACCATCCACATATGCTTATCGTGGATGGTTCTTCCGGATTCTGGTGTCCTCCGGACGTCTTAATCTGACGTTTACAGGATTTGATGGTTACGTAACTTCGAAGCGGCGAAATTACCAGTGCGCATGCGCCAGAAATGTCAACTGTCGCGATGTTTATTAATGGATTCTTGGAAGGATGGAATTTCAATTAAAATTTTACTCTAAGGGATCTATCTGGATATATCTATACTAAAGGTAAGTAAATTTTCAAATATTAACCTTTTTAGAATGAATTCTTGAGATTTGTACCAAAATAATAATTTTTTTTATAATCTAATACCGTGAGGCGGGCAGCATTCATAGAAAACACATTAAAAAGTTATAGGCATTTTTCATGTAAATATTCGTAAGATAAAATGTGTTATAATCATAAAACAAACCTTTGTTCATTATATTTTACATAAATTAAAAGCAATAGTGTTATTTTTAAAGATAGGTCATTTTGTGATTCACCAAAACATTACATTGTTTACAATTATTTAACATCTGTAAAAATCAAATTTTTTACAATCGCTGCTAAGTGTGTTAGTGAAGCTTCTCTTGAAAAAAATATTTTTTTAATAAAATATAGGAAAATCTATGTCTAAAGTTGAAGCCAAATATTTGCATCTGTTTAATAATAAATGGATACTTTTCTGTTAAGCCAGGTATCAGTGTTACACATATATGTATATACATATCTGTGTATAAATATAACTCTTGGCGCTTGGCCTAAAAAGTACAAATAAATGTTTTTGAATAATGTATTACTGTTGCTTTATTTGTTTGTTTAATTTATTTGAAGTATTCTTTCCTGTATTCATTTTCTGTCTGCAGTAAATATGATGCTTGGTAAAAGAATTTTTTCTAATTTTTGCTCCATCCCAATTATTTTGTTCTGCAAATGTACGTGATCTCTGAGTCAAAATTAGCCTTTTTTGCTAGTTTCAGCCTGGAGCAAACATTAATTTCGACACCCTGCCCCTCACATGCAATAAAAGTTATGGATCGTAGGTACATTATAAAAAAAAAAAAAAAAATCTTTAAAAAACAATTAATGATAATTAAAATGCTAGCAGGAAATATAGCGTTAAGAGTCTTCATTAGTCATGCAAAGAAACTGGATTATTATATTTTATTTTTATTTATTTATTTATTTTTTATGCTTTAGAATAGTTCAGATTGAATTCCAACCAGGTTAGTATTTTCTTTTTCAAATTTTGGTTGTAGATTTATTTTTTAATAAAAAGTCACTTCTATTTTCACAAATTTGAAAAGAACAATCCCCAAGTTTTAACATTAGCTTGTGGGTTTCTTTAGTACTTGGTATATGTACGTGTATACACATATGCACACATTTTTGCATGAAAAGACAAAACCTTCGTTTGGTATTGGTGTCTCCCTTTGCCTTTCACTCTGGCTTCCGGGCAGTGTTCTCGCTGTCACTCGCCATTGCGCCAAATTGCAACCAAATTCTTCATTTGGCGAGTAAACAAGCGATTAGATTCGCCAAATTACTAGTACTTAGTTTTTGCTTTTTCTTTCTTTCCTTTTATTTATTTATTTTTTATTTTATTTTATTTATTTATTTATTTTTTGTTGTTTTTTTTGGCGTGTAAAAGTTTAATATTTTTAATTTTTTTAATATTTTTATGTAACATATTTTTAATATTTGTAGCAAATAGTTGAAATTAGATTAATAACAATCGTTGTCACAGTTAATAAGAACTTAGGTTATTTTAGAAGATATTGAAAAAAAACGGGTACATTAAAGGATTAAAGATTTTTTTTTTTTCCGCTACACAGCGAATCTATTTCGCTTGTACTTTTTTCATTTGGCAAGTGTTTTTTATTTTTTATTAGTCAAATTACTAACATTGGTGAAATGTCTGCGAGAACACTGCTTCCGGGGCACATGTCCCCCTTTACTTCCCTAGTTTCGGCACTGCATGATCTTAATACTAAAAATAAATAATACAATGTTTCAAACACATGGCATTCTTATTGTGATTATTTTATTTAGAAACTTGCAAGAGTTTCTTTAAATACCGTATTTTCGGGTGTATAGTCCGCGGCTTATACAAGAAAAAAACCTCCCAAAAAGCTGCTGCGGGTTATACAAAGTTGGTAGGGGGCTCAAATTCTGATTGTGCCCGAGTACAATTTTCTTTTCCTCCGAAAATCATTTTGAATTGTAAGAAAATGCGCTTTTGGAGCAAGAAAAACACAATTTTGAAGCAGGAAAATGAGTTTTTAGAACAAAAATGTTCACTTCTGGAATTAACTTTTTTTTGTGCTACTTTGACAAAATTTGCATTTTCTGCGATCTTTTGACAAAATCTGCCATTTTTTTGGGATATTTTGACAAATTTTGCAATATTTTTTTTTTTTTTTTTTTTTGCAAAATTTGCCGTTTTTGTGATTTTTATGACAGAATTTTCCGTTTTATTGCAATTTGTGGACGAAATTTGTCGTTTCGTGAACTTTTGGTGCAATTTTCCGTCTTTCGTGAATCATATTACAAAATTTTCCGTTTTATCATGATTATCGATGAAATATATCGTTTTTTCACGATCTTTTGAGGATATCTGCCACTTTTTCAGGATCTTGTACAAAATTAGCCATTTTTTTGCCAATCTTGCCGAAAATTAGTCGTTATTTTGCGATTTTTTAACGAAACTTGCCGTTTTTTCGCGATTTGTTGATGTAATTTCGTGTCCCCTGGGACGCATAAGAACTATTTTTTTGCGTTCCATCGCCGATTTTTTGCACTATAGCGCGTTCGTATTATTGCTGAAGAGCTGCATTTTTTTCAAATGTGGGGCAAGAAGGGCGCTATTTTTTTTAATGTACAACCAGAGGGGCACTAGTTTTTGGATGAGGGGCAAGAGGGGCGCTAATTTTTAAACTAAAGGGCAGGAGGGGCGGAGTGCCCCCCTGAAACCCTCTGGGAGAAACTCTGCTATACTAAGTGATAGGCAAGTAAATATTCCTATATTTAGTATATTCATACTTAAACAGAAATTCCTTACTGTTGCAAATTTGACTTAAATGAAATTTAAAGCCACTTTTTTTTTTTCTAAACTTTGTACATTGCTTAATAAAGATTAAATTTTATTTTTCTAAAAACTAATTGCTTATCTGTGATTTATAAAGCTAAATATATTAAAAAATTTTAATATGTGTGTTTATATTTTCAATTTATTTAAAAATAATTTTAAAAACCTGATTTAAATCAATGACTTAAAAAATCCATTGATTTTAATCATGATTAAAACCAATTATGTTGATTTAAATCAACAAACTCTATGGAATAATGGAGAAGGTACCTTAATTTCTTTGAATTTACTTAGGTCAAATGTAAAAATAATAGAAGCTCTTCTTGATGCCACATGTGATCATTTATATTAAATTTTACTTAAATGATTTATGTAGCTTCAATTATTTTATTTGTTTTTTAGGCACAAATTGTAGAATCCGTAAAGTCCCAGCATGAATAAATGAAAGTATATATGGATAAATCCTGCAAATATCCAGCAGTCAAAGCTCAGTTTTAAATAAAATTTTGAAATTGGTAAGTTTTCTTTAAATATTTCTAAATAAGACATCATAATAAAATAAAAAATTCTTATCAAAGCTATGCATATGTGTATCTTCCTGTTATATATTCTTTAATCATACTTAATTTATATTAATTAGTACATTCTTTAAAGTATCCAAGTAAAGATAATTAAAGGCAAGTCCATGAGTTTTCTGTCATAGAAATAAATGGAACTTCTTCTTTTTAAAATGAAAATACATGTGCAAAATTATTACAATAATGGTAATTACTAGAAATGATAACGTTAAAAATTTTATTTAATACGGTAGACTTCCTCAAATCTGCACAGCTTGGGACCAGAGATTCTGCGGATTTTAGCAATTGCAGATTTCTGGTCAACTATTCTGGAAACTATAATGAATGATTACAGCATAATTAAATATTATGATAAGTAATAAAGTAAAAAATAAAAATTCACATAATTTTCAAATGATTTAAATATTAAAAGCAAAGGCCAAATTAATAATCATTTATGATGATTCAGTATTCATTATAAAGATTAAATGTATTTTTCCTAAATTATTCAATGAAACTTGTCTCATAAAGGTACATTACTAATTCACATCAAAATCATAAAACAAAGAAATATTATTTCAGGTTTATCCAGACTTAATAATCAAAAAAGCTTGATTAACATATAAATTATATTTGGTAAGAAGATTATTATCAGTGATATCAGCAAATCTTCAATTTTTTCACATAATAAATTTATTCTTCCTTCATGAAAAAAACATGAATTCAGTAATATTAGCAAAAATTATAAATTAAAATATAATATTGAATTTATATAAAAATAAAAAGGTCAAATTTGGTCCCTATATTTGAACTAACTGTTTCATTGTTTACATCTGTAAATTATGTGCAGATTTGAGAGAGTCTACTGTATTTGTATCTTTTTTATTATTATTGATTTTGCTAAAATTTTTATGTAATCAAATGATAATCATCAGAAGTATTTAACTGTTTTTAGTTCAACTGTATATTTGTTTATTAAATGAAAAAGCAAATTAAACTTTTAGAGAAAATATAAACAATTTTTTGTTGTAAATTAAGTTGAAAACAATTTTTATATGTAAGTAAATAGCTATCTTTTCTATAGTTTTCATTAATTAATATATATTGAGGAATTTAATTATTTATTTACATATAATATATTAAGAATCTGAAACTTAAAGTAACATGTAATTCGGGTTTATAATTGAAAGTTACACCCAAAACTAAATATGGAAAAAGAAAATTACAATATCAGGAATGGTTGGAGCAGATATATTCCTGATAACTGGTTTTTCTGGTTGACTGGTTAGGTATTAAACCAGCATCCATTTGGTAAGTTTTATGGAATATATGTGGTTATGGTATTACTTCTAATTTTCAATTGATTTTTAGATTACTTGAATTAATAATCAGATGCAAGTAAAATTAAAAAATAGAATTTGAAGGAATATAATTTATAGGAATCCTTTGGGTACAAAAATTTTTCTGTTTCCTCTGCATAAAAATTGAAAACATCTAAAGTACAACTAAATACGTTTCCATTTCAAAAACTAGATGTTGTCATCAAATTATACAATTGTTTCAAGCAATGCATTTGTCAAATTGGCCACGTATGACACTTTTTTCTGCAAAGATTCCATTATCAGCCTATTAGAAATAGAATTCTTGGTAACTGGTTTCCGGATAAATGGTTCCATACTGTATATATTATGCTTTCAGTCGTAGTGTCAGTTTGGTTAGAAACTGATTCCAGACAAACAATTGCTATGTTGTATTTTCAGTTTTGTTTGTATATTATAGTTATATCTTAAAATTAAGTGTTTTAATATTTTATATGTGGTGGTAACATTTTCTATGATTTATATTTATCCTCTTCAGACCTGAGCATAAAATAATTCTACAAATATATATTTATTGCTTTTGCATAATCGAAATGACACCATAGATGCCAGAAAGAGTCATTTTTGTGAAATCAGTACTTTAAGAGACTAGTAATTTAGATTTACAAATATGGATATAAAATTATTAATCCCCTTAAAACATCAGTTTAACTATCAGCAACATAAATTTACGCAATAACAAAATTAAGGTCTTTGAACAAGTAAATATTCAGCAAATCCTCATTTTTTTTTTTATTGTAAAGCATTTAAGTTAAATAATTCTGAATATTTCTTACTTTCTTGGCCACAATGTCTTTAAGGTATTTTCGAAACTCAGATGAAAATAATATTTATTTTATGAAGTAATATTTATAAATACTGACATTTATTGGTTTTGTTTTAATGCAAAAGATATTCAGCTGTATAGATGTAAAGTAAAACTGCAAAAAATTCGAAGGCCTATCGTTGTAACATTGCTTATTTGCTCCATCCAAATATTTTATGATGTTTGTTGATGCTTAAGACTGTTTGTTCTCAACAAGCACAAAATTTTGTGCACATTTACAAATTCATTTTTCAACAGAAAAATATAAAGTTGAAATACCTGATTATGGGAGCAATTTAGAATTGAAATGTGTTTTCTATTTTTTGATCAATAAATTATTTTTTGGTTTATAAGCATTTTTGATCATGTGGCATGGTATTTTTCTGCTTTCATCGGGAAATTCAATTCAAAATAATTTTCATAGTATTTCTTCAAACATCTATTGCATTTGCAAGAGGGAAAACGAGTCAATTAGATAGTTTCTGAACAACACCACCTGCTAGTTTCATGCATTTTTGAGCAAAAATAAATTAAAACTTTTGTCATAAAATAGCCCTTTAAGATTTATTATCGTTCTTTAATAATTTGCCAACCAATTGTGTGTGATGTAATTATCAGATATAACACATTGCGCCTGATGTTCAATAGGGCTATATGTCCACTGGAAACAAAACATTTTTCGCTTTTCACTTTAGACATTATTAATTTGTTTGTAAAATACAATTTTATTTAAGTACAGATCTTTAATTTTAAACAAATTATAATTTGAAACAGTATAAAAAATTATTGAAGGTAAAAATCAAAATTAAAACAAAAGGATAGTACAAAACAGTCCTTTTAACTTTACTGTGCCAAAACTATTATGTCTGTACTGTTTATTATGTCATATAATGTCTAAATTATTATGTCATATGACTGGTCATAATGAAATTTGTTGCAACAGTATAAAAGTATAAAATAGAGCCCCTTTTCATATTAATGAATAAAAATTCAAAGCCTGTGCGATGACAGGCATACAAATAAACTATTTTCAATCAAAATTGGAAAAAAAAAGAAAGAAAGAAAGAAAGAAAACAAAATATACATCCTCTGGGAGACTAAGTGAAGCACAAGAAATTTGACTGTGTGATATATATAACAATGCTATTTGAATTTTGCTATATATATTCACTTTTAAATATTTTTGCATATATTTATTTTGATTTATGTAGTGAGATTAGTTACTTTTATTCTAGCCATGTGCAAATTTTGCTCACAGCATTCTTTCTTGCCTTTTATTTTTCACATATTGGTATTTATGTAAAAGAATGTAAGTGTTATGTATTTTATACGAAATAAGTGAATGGCCATGGTTCTTGCTATCACTCGCCATTGTGCCAAATTGCAACTAAATTCTTCATTTGGCGAGTAAACAAGCGCTTAGATTTGCTAAATTTGTAGTACTCAATTTTTGCTTTTTCTTTCTTTTCTTTTTCATTTTTCATACACATGCCTATACAAATATTTTTAATATATTTGTATCAAATACTTGAAATTAGATTAATAACAATCCTTGTCGCAGTTATAAAAACTTAGGATATTTTAGAACGTATTGAAAAAAGGGAATACATTAAAGATAATTTTTTTTTTTTTAGCGCTACACGGTGAATCTATTTTGCTAATACTTTTTTCATTTGGCGGATGTTTTTTATTTCTAATTAGCCAAGTTATTAACGTTGGTCAAATGTCAGCGAGAACACTGTGAATGGCTATATTTAAAATAAATGAAATCAGAATGGGCTGGTTATCAGAATATTTGGCAATTTATCATCTGTGTCTGACTACCATAAAACTACTAAAGATTGTTAAAAAATTATTAAATTTTGCATTTTCTTTTACTCAAAAATTGAAACTTTCCTTATTTCCTTTTATACATTTTTTTAAAAAACTTTTGCAGTCATAATGATATTTACTCTGAATTTTAATTAGGTTTATTTATTTTTTATTTTATTTATTTATTATTATTATTATTAATATTTTTTTTCAGGTGCTGTCAAGGAAAAAAAGTACATATCGGGGGAGCATATTGAAGAAGTATTAAAGACATTATTATGCCATGTAAAAGAATGCAAATGTTATGTAAAAAAAAAAAAAAATCTGAAAATGTAAATTAAAGTTTATCAAATAATAAATGTATTTATTGTTGTTATTTTATTTTGATGTTTTTCCCCTTAACATCGGTTCCAAATGCATATGTTTTAGAAATTGAATTTTTTAAAACTGTAAATTGATGCATTTTATAGCAACGAGTAAAGTATTTGTGTTATTATTTAGAAATATTACATCCATATTGGAATAAAAGATGTAAATAGATTTAGTTGCAATTTTGTTATGGATTTTGAAAAAAAAAAAAAAAAAAAAACATTATTGGCATATTAAAAAAGGATTTTACTATATGTTTCATGTGCTTAATATCAAACTTTTCATACATTTACTATAAAAATTAAAGAATTCAATGGAATCGCATACATAGAAAAACTAAATTGAGTAAATATATAACTTAATTTAAACAAAAACTTATTGCTATCTAAAATACAACTATGAAGAACAAAACAAGTTGTCAGGTAAGAAGTGTTAAATATCATGAAATCTGATAGAGTAAGTATTATCAAATTCTTATGATCCTGTGTTTTTATAATTGAAGCTATTAAAATTTAAAGAGAAGGGAAAATGTTCTTAAATCTGTCTAAAAATACAAGTTTGTTTAACGAACTTTAATAATTGATTGTGTAATTGCTTTTGTATTTAACCTTCCGTCTACCAGACAAAACACCCATTTATCTACGGCAACACCTAATTTTAATTCCAAACTTGCAAACGGCACCAGTAATATTTTAATTAGGGATGCACCAAATATTCGGTATCTATTCGGTATTCGGCCTATTCGGCCATGTTACCGAATATTCGGTTAGGCCGAATATTAAACTATTCGGTATGGCCGAATATCAAAGTATTCGGCCATACCATTCGGCCATTCAATACTTAATAAAAAACTTTTCAAAACTTTTCACTATTTCTACTTTTAACTGTCAATTTTTTAATTTATATTTAAAACAATTAGAAACAAAATCATTTTAAAATAAAATAGAATGTTTTTACATTATTTATTTGCTGTTAGTAAAGTATAACTTAAGAAAATTAAACATGAGAAGGATTAAAATGGTGATTTATTAGGATTCTCCTTAGGAATAAATTATGTGCAGATACAAGTTTCTAAGTTTTGTTTAGTAAATAATCTGTTTCTTGCTTTCCCCCAAATAAAAGTCCTTTACAAGAAAAAAAACAACTTTTGAGATTAGTAATAGCTATCAAGGCAGACAATTTTTGTTCATGAAACCATAATCATAATCAACTTATTGAGTCATAAGTACATTGTATTTCATCTCACTCTAGGTCAAAACTTGTGTGTTCGTTTATTATATTAACAATAAATAAGATAACATATTTTCAACTCACATGCTTTGATTTCTGTAAAATATGATATGATGGAAAGGGTGGAAAATACCACCATTCATTAAAAAAAGAACTATGAGCCAAACATACCTTTATTCAAAATTAAGTTGAATGTATTTGTACTTTATATTGAAAAAAATTTGCTTTGAGTTATTTAAAAAGGACAATTATCAGACTGTAAAACTTTTCTTCGGCCATTTTTTCATTATTTGATTTTAAAATGTTTGTTTTGATTCATAGAAAATTTTATTAATCAAAGTTTCATAATTGTGCTTCTTAAATAACTCAAGGCAGATTTTTTTTCAATACTAAATGTTCTTATAAAAAGCTCTTGTTTATCAAAATGTAAGTTTCTTTTATTAAATATTATGTAAAACTATTTTAAAAAGTAACATTTTAATACCTTTAAATTTTAAAATATAAAAAGAATTTGGAAAGCCGAATATTCGGTATTCGGCCGAATAGTTAACTATTCGGCTGGCCGAATATTCGGTATTCAGCCCAACAATTACTATTCGGCTAGCCGAATATTCGGTATTCGGTTCACCTGTCGGCCGAATATTCGGCATTCGGTATTCGGCCAAAATCACTATTCGGTGCATCCCTAATTTTAATATAATTTTGCTTTTACAATGAAAGCTTAAATTAAGGAATTCGTAATATCTAGACAAGTCCTTTATAAATTCCGGTGTCAATCAACAATTTCTCATTTTACCATTGACACCAGAAATATTGCTGTCGGGTCCGATGGACCCGTCTGGTAGACGGAAGGTTAAGAGATATCATGAATTTTTTTTAATTTTCCTATCATGTATATTAGAAATTCCAAAATTTATGCTATCTTAGTGGCAATTGATCATCATAAGTTTCTTAAAGTTAAAAATTTTGGTTTAAGGTAAATAATATAAATAATTGATTGACAGAAATTTTTAGTAGCAAATAATCAGCAAAATGGTTACCTACATATTCTTTTTAAATGTATTTCTCAGAATTTCAATTTATAGAAGTGTAAGTAAAAAAAAAAAAAAATACAAAGAATATTTGTTATTTGTGAATGAAGTATTTTCTGAGTTTTCATTTTTTAAGGGATATAGTAAGAAATTACTTTTACTTTTTTTTTTTTTATCTCTTTCATTTTTATAACATGTCTAATCAAGAAAAGAGAGAGAGAATTAATAAAATTATGGAAAATAAGTTTAAAAAAAAAATCCAATAATTAATTTTAGAATTTTGTTAATATTTGATTTTAGTGCATACTCAATTTTTTCTTTTTAAGTAAAAACTTCTTGCATATTCACAATTTCATTTTTGAAATGAAATACAAAAATTTTCACCTTATACATTGTGTATTTATATAGAAAAAAAGAATGTTGAAATCTGAAATGTGTATGATATTAACCGAAAAGTATAAAGTAAATTCAGTATGTTATATCAGATAATCAATAAAGAGTCCTACCCAGTTATATCTCATTCATTATATACTACTTATTAGATTATAAGTAGTATTAAAGGATGTTTGAGAGCAGAAATAATATATTTCACTTGAATTAGATTAGTATTTTTCTAGAGTTCATTTTTAATGCTTATTTTAAAATTAATATTTTTATTGTAATTTATTCATAAAGAATTATTATATGTTTGCGATAAACAACAGCAAACAATTATATAAAAAGAAATCTATTAAAAAAGTTTTAATAAAAAAAATAATAAGAAGGATTTATAATTAAATAGAGGGGAAGTGCTGTTGCCCCATCTGTTCTTTCCAAATGGTGCTCCGATTTTTATTGATTTTATCTTGCACATTGGTGTTCTATTTACACATTGGTTATCTAAGAAGTTCTATTAAAAAAAATATATATATATATATTCTGGGTATTGTCCAGGCTACCAATTTTTTTTAATTAAAATGTTGCATTATACCCTCCCTCCTGTGCAAGATAAAATAAATAAAAATCATAAAATCATGTAGAAATGAAGCGTGGAGCAATTTGCATCTTCCTCATCTTTTTTTTTTTTTTTTTTTTTTTTTTTTTTTTTTTTTTTTTAATCTTTATTTTATTTATTATTATATTCCTTTCTTAATGATTATATTTGCTGTTGTTTTTAGCAAACATAACTCCTAATGAATAAATCACAATAAAAATATTCATTTAAAAGTAAGCATTCAAAATGAATGCTAGAAAATTACTAATCTCTTTCAATGCTTTGCATCATTTTATGCCGGAGAAGCAGAGGATACACAATTCTATTCATTTTACCTAGTCCTATGAGCGTCCTACCGCATCCTATAAACGTCGAAAAATGACGTCCGGAGGACGGGAGTAGGTGTCGCTTTTTGCTCTCCTCCGGACGTCCGCCGGATAACTATCGGATATTATAGGATGTCCGCCGGACGGGGCTATATCCTGAATAAGACGCTTATCGTACATCCGCAGGACGAGTTTGTGCCGTATGGGCTGTTAGTATGTACGCTCTAGGGTTTACGCTCTGCCTTGATCGTATACCCTCTGTAATTTTTACGACTACACCACTGATTTCTGTGGCTCCGGGGGGTCAGTATGGAGTTTCGTGGCGGAGAATTACACTTTTTGGCCATTAAAAACACATAATCTCAAAATTTCCGTTGGGGACATCTCATTGCTCCGGTGGAAAATGTCCCCCCCCCCTCGGGCCACTCCCTAAATTCAACACTGTTCCTGTTCCTGCAAACAGAAAAACATTTCTTCTTTTTAAATTAGTATAGATTTATTTCTCCTTAATAAACAGAAACAATATCATGATTTCGTTATTCTCCGACAGCGGCAGTTTTCTGTGTTTTCTACAATCTGTTTGAAAATCACCATGGAGGCGTAATGCAGTCAAAACAGACACTGCAGGTTTTCCTCTGTTCATTGGTTTCTCTTTCTACCTACGATTTCTGTCACTTGTCGTCATCAACTGAAAATGGCGGAAAGTGAGTTGAACGTTGATAGTATAATTTCAAGGTTATTAGAAGGTAAGTCTAATCAGTTGTATTCCTGATATGCACTCTTTTTTAATTGTTTTACTTTAAATTAAGAATTTTTCTGTATAAGAATATTCGTTGTTGTTTCACAAAGTTTGTTTTCGAAAACTGTAAACATTTGATGTAATGTTTTGTTTATTTACTGTCTGTTATTTAGTTCGTAATAATGTTTATGTATTTTAAAGCTGAAAATATTTACTATATTTCTATTTAATTTGAACGTTTACCATTCTCCGATTTACATATTTTCATTGAATTTTAATATGAAAATTTTTGTTTGGTAATTGCGGATTATACTATTGACAGTGTGTTACCAAATGTAGGTCTTTAATATTATAAGTGTTATATATTGTTTAATCTTTTTTAATTATCATTAGTTTTATCAGGTTTCCATTTTCGGTTTAGTATAAATTTCAGATTTTCCGATATAATTTTATGACGACTCTGATCTGAATGAGCCCTTTAATTTTCTTGTAAACAACTATTCATGTTACATTGAGGTTTCAAATTGTATATAATATATAGGTAATAATTTTTTTACATTATTTTTCAGTTGGATTAATGATAACTAAGCTTTTTTCAATGACATTTAATCATGATAATCTAAAATTTTAAACTAAATTTCCTTTTTTGCAAACGAATAGAGCTTTTTTAAGTTATGGTATTTCCTATTATAATTGAGCATATTAACGCATAATATGTAAGAACAATTGACCTTCATTTTCATTTCAATTTTATTTTTTATGTAATGTAATAATGTTAATCTAGCTAATTGGTAGGAAAGGAAATGTGTATTTTCTGTTTTGAATTTGTATTTCCATTTTGTTGTCAAATATTGGGTCGCCATGTCCCCAAATATATATTATCATTCTACATTTAGATTTTTAATGGTTTTAAAACGATTTTTAAGCTACAAATTTCGGACTGTGTAACATTCAGTAGTGAATTAGTGGAAAAAATTGTTATGCATTTCAGTGTATCATTTTGTAATTTTTGTTGAAATGAATGACGTTATATTAAATATTTATCTGTTTGAATTGAGAAATAAAAGGACGACGTGATAAGAGAATAAGTAAAATTTGGATGTTAAAAAAAGACAACTGTTTCATAACTTTTAAAGCTTTATCATCAGTGCCGTCGTTAAAATTACAAAAAGTAAATGTATAAAAACATGGAGGATCGTAAGCAATATACACCTTATAGTCAAGCATAAAATGGTACAGTCGTTCCCGTTTAAACGAATATTGATGGTTCCAGAAATAATATTCGATTATGCAGGGTACTTGATTAAACGGGGACCATCGAAATATAATATTTTATTTATACAGGCTTAAAAAAATAGTGTAGTTTAAAGTGATTTATTTAATTTGAATTTACGCGTTTACTGGAATTACACACAAAAAACATGGAAACATTTTTTGTGCGTTTGCACTCGCTTTCTGCATAATCATTGCGCCATTTATTAATGAAATTTTTGCTCTTTTCGCTAAACCCATTCAAATGCATATTGACCAATGCTATCAAATTTGGAATTACGTTCCCTCTTTCAATCCAAATTTCTATTTTATCTCTGTTCTTTTTGGATTTTTTCTGCATTGTGTTTCATATTGGAAACTTAACTGCAATATTTTAAAACCTTTTGCTACCTGGAATTCTGTTTTCTTATTTAAAGCTTTTAAAACTGTAGTTCATGAGAAAGGTTTAGAACTTTTCATTTACAATTCATAGCAATGCCTTTTTCCTAATAAAAACGTGACTAAACTTACAAAATGCAAAAATAATCCACATTGGCCAACTTATTTCACCCATTCACAAAAAAAGGAGGGGAGATCATTTGATCTGTACATTACACATCTGCCGGTCAAAATCATTAATCAAGAAGAACTAAAAATTCGGTTTCAATGTAATTGAGCTGAAAATGACAAAAGGTGGGGGAAATTTCAAGCTGAAATGTATTTTACGTGCCCGTTTTCAAACATTGATCACCCAGATGTTATTCGAATAAGTGAGTAAGTTCAAGCAGGGCCCTCGCTATGGGGGGGGAGCCTCCCCCCCTAAACATTAGTGAATGTTGTTACACTTGGCAAATTCACAAACTTAGTTGGCAAATTTTCTTTAAAATTTTAATAAAAACTATAATATATTTTAAATTTTTGATAGAATTGTCAAAAATTACAAAACTAATTGGGAATATTATTAACCTTTTAACAAATAGGGGCTATATTACATTTTTTAATTGTGGTAAGTTGGCAAAATTGTAAAATGAGTTGGCAAATATTGAAATTTGACTTGGCAATTTTAGGTCCTCTCCCCCCTCAATAAAAAGTCTTAGCGATGGCTCTGAGTTCGAGAAAAGGATTCAGTTTAAGCAAGGAAAATTAACATATAATCAATGGTGATAAATTCGGTTCCGGAGAGTTCTATTCAAATAAGCGGGGTATTCGATTATCCGTTACCAGATTAAGTGGGGAGGACTGTAATATGCAAAAAAAAAAAAAAAAAGAATAATCGTATTTTTAAAAAGTTATTTTTAATTAAAATATTTATTTTTTCAAATTGATATCTGATTTTTAGCCTACATTAAGTTGTTGGTTAAATTTCCATATTCGAGTGCATATTTTTTTTTTTTTTTTTTTTTTTACTTGTCAAATTTAACATTTTGGTGAAAAAATTTTTCTAAACAAAAAGTATATTTAACATTAATTTAAACATTTTCTGGCAAACAATTCAACATTATACATTATTTTTTAAACAAACAAAATATCAGAAGCAAAGAATATTTGACAGAAATTAAAACTAGAGCTTGATTAATACATAAATACATGTATTTATGTATTAATCAAGCTTTATTATTATTAAGTCTGACTAAACTTGAAATAAAACTCTTATTTTATGAATTTGTGAATTAGTAGTGCATTTTACGAGGCAAGTTTCATTGAATGATTTAGGAAAAATGCATCATATTTTTCTAATCAATATTTAATTATACAATGATTATTCACTAGACCTTTGCTTTTAATATCATTAAAAAAAATCATTACAAAAAATTTAAATTTATTCGGCCAGTATTATTTGACCAAAGCTGAATAATGGATTTGCTATTGGGCAAATAAGCCGTTGTTGCATCTCTAGTTTTAATTTCTGTCAAATATTCTTTGCTTCTGATATTTGTTTGGTTAAAAAATAATGTGTAATGTTGAATTGTTTACGAGAAAATGTTTAAATTAACGTTAAATATACTTTTTGTTTTGAAAAATATGGCAAAAGATTATTATTACCTGTGATATCAGCAATAATTTTGAATTTTTTCAGAAGTAAATTTATTCTTTCTTCATGAAAAATCATGAATTCAGAAATATTAATGAAAATAAGTCACACAAATTTTGTCCCTATTTATGAACTGAAAGTTTCTTTGTTTACATCTGTAAATTATGTACGTGGATTTGAGGAAGTCTACTGTAAAACAATTTTGTTCAGAAAAGATATTTATGATGTTATCTCAAATTTTGCATTGTTAATGTTTTTAGTTAAAAATGAAGATGCATCAGATATGGCAAAGTTTTCTGGAAATTTTTTAATGGGGCATAACCATGTATTTCCGGTAATTTCCGACATTATAAATGTTGTGCTTGTGCTGTCTGTCTCAAATCTAACGTTATAAAGATAATTCATCCTCCCCCCTTCCCAGGGCTCGAAAAATAGCGTTCCCGGGATCCCGGGGAACCCAGAAATTCTTTCTGGGAACGCATATTTTATCACTAAGGTTCTTTGTCGGGAACCTAACCTTTTGCCGTATCTGCTAGCAATGCCGCGGACGCATTATAACGCGTAAATCAAGCAAAAAATAGCTCTGAAGCAGTCCGAGGGATGCGTAATTTCGTCGGAATATTACGGGAAAAGCTCGAATTTCAACAAAGGAATCGCAAATAATTGCAAATTTTGTCAAAAAATCATGAAAAAACGGTAAATTTTGTTAAGAAAACGGCACATTTCATTAAAAAATCATGAAAAACAACAAATTTTGTCAAAATATCGCGAAAAACAGCAAATTTCGTCTAAAAATATCTAAAAGACAACAGATTTCATTGAAAGATCGCATGAACCAAGACAAATTTCATTAAATTATTGCAAAAAAGGCAAATTTTGTAAAGATTTTCTTTTGAAAAGCGACAGGCTTCGTTAAAACATCACGATAAACAGATTTCATCAAAAAAATTGCAAAAAATGCACATTTCATTAAGGAATTGCAAAAATCAGCAAATTTTGTTTCAAAAAATCATGGAAAAGAACAAATTTCGTAAAAAAAAAAATTGCGAAAAAACGACAAATTTTGTCCAAAAATAGCGAATATTTTCGGGAACTTA
This sequence comes from Maratus speculifer, assembly GCA_964019185.1. Taxonomy (NCBI): domain Eukaryota; kingdom Metazoa; phylum Arthropoda; class Arachnida; order Araneae; family Salticidae; genus Maratus; species Maratus speculifer. The sequence goes on along the minus strand of OZ025295.1, from coordinate 180,919,722 downwards.
TACTTTTCATCTGGGAACTTATACTTTTCATCTGGGAACCTATATTTTTCATGTAGGTTCCCAACTGGGAACCTTAAAATTTTTAGAATTTTCAAGCCCTGCCCCTTCCTCAAAAAAAAAAAAAATATATATATATATATATATATAAATAATAATAATAATAACAGAGTTTCCCCCAGATTTAAAAAAGGGCAGGGCGCTACTGCTCTGAAAAGGACACTTTTTACATTTTTCAGGGCACTTTTTACATTTTAAGGGCACTTTTTCATTTTTAAGGGCACTTTTATAGAGTTGAATCAAGGATCTAGCGGTTCAAAAAATCGCAAAAAAACAGAAATTCAATCAAAAAATTGAAAAAAAAGAAAAAAAGGTAAATTTTTTAAAAGATCTCGAAAAAACGGCCAATTTTGTTAAAAGATCGTAAAAACAGCAGTTTTTGTTAAAAGATCGTAAAAAATGGCATATTTTGCTAAACAAAATTGGGAAAAAACAACAAATCTCGTGAAAATATAGCGAAAAACAAAACTTTTCACAGAATTCTCCATTTTTTTGTGATTTTTGGACGAAATTTGCTGTTTTTTTCGCAAATCTTTTGACGAAATCTGCCGTTTTATCGCTATTTTTTGACGAAAGTTTTCATCTTTTGCGACTCATTTGACAAAAATTTTCGTTTTATCGTGATTTTTGGAAGAAATTTGTCGTTTTTCCACGATATTTTGAAAAAAATCTGCCGTTTTGTGACATTTTTTGACAAAATTAACCATTTTTTTTTTTTTTTCGCAAATCTTGCCGGAAATTTTTTAGCGATTTTATGACGAAATTACCCATCCCACGGATGCGTATGAGGCTATTTTTGCATTCCGTCGCCGATTTCTTGTGTAAATTTACGCGCTATAGCGCGTTCGGATCATCGCTGGAGGGCTGCGTTTTTTCAAATGTGGGGCAAGAAGGGCACTATTTTTTTGAATGAATGACAAGAAGGGCGCTAGTTTTTGAATGAGGAGCAAGAGGGGCGCTATTTTTTAAACTAAAGGGCAGGAGGGGCGGAGCGCCCCCCTGAAACCCTCTGGGGGAAACTCTGATAATAATAATAATAAATTTATTCAATGGTTTTTTATCATGTGTGTATTAATGCAATTCTTTATGTAGCATGTAAAATAACAGTGGGTTTTAAAGATTTTGGTACTTGCGTATTAACGCCACTGCAGCAGAATTTGCGCTAATGCCATGCGCCAATAAAGAGCAATCTTGTTCTCCTCACGTGCACAAAAATAATGGCGTCAAAAAAAGAGCAGAAAAAGCTAAAAAAGCGCTAAAACACTAAAAAATGGTATTAAAAATCAGCAAAAAGCAAGTCAACAAGGAATCCGAAAGATAACTGCGGTGGTGTTAATACGTAAGTACCAAGATTTTTTTTTTTCTTTTTTCAAACTACTCAACTCCCCTCCATTTACAAATGTTGGGAGGGAGACATGACTTTAGGGAAAAATGACTTTCAACCCCTGGGAAGAGTTTCGAAACCGGTTTTGAAAGTGAAACTAACTTTGTAAAAAATATCTGCAACCAAAATCGAAAAAATAAAAAAGGTGCGCTGTCGGCATGCACCTCAGCTATCCAATGCAAAAAAAAAAAAAAAAAATTATCCAAAAATGTCAAAATGCAAAAGAGTTATTAGAAAAATGCTTCCCCATAGGAATAGCATTAGCTCGCGAGCGTTTCCTCGAGCGAGGACAGGAGCCTTAAGAGTCTGAAAAGAAAAGGCCTCACAAAATCTTTGCACTAGGCCTCGCTATAAACACTCTTCCGTAAGGACGGCTGTGGTACAATTGTTTTAATATTTCTTACAGTTCAAGTCTATTGTCAGCATATAATGCTGGTGTAAATTAATCTAACATAAGCAGAGTCTTACAATTTCACCCATTTGGCAAATGGAAACTACTGGATGCTGTTGCTCATTCACATTCTCATAAAACTATGTAAAACTATTTAAATGATGATGAAAAACTTATGAATGAAGAAATATGTAATATGAGTTGAAAAATAAACATGCAGTAAATTGAGATCCAATTCTATTTTATTTAAATCTTCAGAATATTGAAAAACATTTCTAATTAGCATTTGTAGATTTGATTAATTAAAAACATTCTAATTAAAATCCAGTTTGTGTATAAATAAAAACAATCTTCTTAAAAATATTTTGGTTAAATAAACTTCAATTAACATACCAGACTTATTATGTCAAGCTGTATCCTTAGGATGGAACGGGACATCCGCAAATTCTTTAATGAACAAGTTAACATTTTGACAAAAATCATCGAGAAAACATTTCAATAAAAACAATAACTTTCTTTACTCACGAGACTATCACCAGCAAACACTACGAACTTTAACTTGAAGAAAGCTTAAAAGTCATAACTAATGAAGTGACGAACAACTTTCCATAAACATCACTCAAAAACGAACGGGCGAGCCAAGCGAGACACGATGACAAGTGCAAATGCCATAGCGAGAGCGAGATACAAGAGCGAGAAACAAGAGAGATGATTAGTCTACGACCAGCTGCCATTTAAATATGATTAGAAGTACGGCACGTGGCAGCAGTTCTCTCCTTCTCGAACTTTCCCGGTAGTGACGCAATCGCACAACTCTTTGAATAATTAACATCTGATTGGCCGGCTTAGTCGATTACGACCTATGCCGCCACCTATCGTCGATGATGCAAATCGTTTATCGATTTGAATTTTAATCGAATTTAAAAATGGCGAATACGTGTTTACTTGCCGGGAAGGACGAATTTTCAAAAAGTTAAAAATAAGAAATAAAGCAAAACCCCACACCTTTCCATCTCAGCCTACAGATGAAAATAAAAGGTAAGAGTTTAATTTTTACTTTTAAAAATAAAGATACGTTTTTATAATTTATCATTTAATATTTATCATGTCTATTGTCCTTTTAATATAGTTTAAATGAAGAAATAAAGTAATTAGTAAATTTATATTATTGTTCAATAAACATTTAAATAAAGATTAATTAACTAAAAATAAATTAAGATTTGAGCAATGAGAACCTTTTTAACTACTTATTTTCTATCATCTATAAAAGTTAACTATTGCAATTTGTATTCAATCTGTTTCCTTGTACTAAGATCTATAATTTTTCCTCTGTTTTGTAATTTTATTTACATGAGAGTACAAATTTATATATGATAATTTATTTATGAGAGTACAATAGTCTATGATTATTTTTATCAGTTATTTTTTAATTTTAATTAAAAGCAAATTTCTACCCACTGTCGAAGGTATTTACTCTTTATTACTCTAGTTATAAATAGTGATTGACCGAATCAGGAATTTCGCCGAATACTGAATATTCGGTCAAAGTGCACACCGAATATTCGGTATTCGGCAACCGAATACTTAAATTTTTTTAATTAAATTTTTTTGCATATATTATTTTTTTAATACAATTTAAATTAGTTAGATTTTTATTTTTATATCTATTTAGTACATAAAAGAATTAATGTCTTCTTTCAACTGACAAATTTACTAATTCATCACTTATTTGTTATTTTATCATTTGTCAATACTCATAATAAATTATAAAAATATTAAATTTTACAGACTATTGTTACAAAGATAACAATTGTTTAATGAAACAAAGCTTTTTTTTGGCCATAATTAAACATAAATCGTAAAAAAAAAAGACTAATTAAAATAGTTAATAGTTACGAATGATTCAATCTTTCTAACTAATACCGCTTCCCATGATCATGTACCATTCAAAACTGAAACACACTTTGTTGAAATTGCCGTGAAAATCCTTCTACTGAAAATTATAGCCTCACTTCAGACATTAAAACTTGAGATTGGCTGCATACATTGTATTACCATTTATATCAAGGAAAGACAACCCATTAGTTTGGTGGGAAAAAAAAAAAAAAATAATAACAGGCCTCGCAGCGTTCCTGTAATTCCTATAAATTTGAAAAAAATTCCTATTTTTCCTATATCTTCCATCCCTCCACCCAGGCATGAGATTTTTCGCGGATCCGCGATTTTCTTTTTTGTCAACATTTTCCGCTTCTCCGATTTTTTTTATATCGTCAAAACATCGCGGAAAACCAGGAATTTCGTCGAAAGATCGCGTGAAAAAATACTATTTTCATCGAAAAGTCTCGAAAAATTGCCATTTTCGTCTAAAGATCGCAAATAAATGCTATTTTCATAAGAAAAAATATGCTATTTTCATCAGAAAATCGTGAGAAAAATGTGATTTTTATAAAAAGATCGAGAGTAAAATGCCTTTTTCGTCCAAAGATCGTGAGAAAAACGCGATTCTCGTCCAAAGATCGCGAGAAAAACACAATCCTCATCCAAAGATCATGAGAAAAACGCGTGATTTTCGTGTGAAGATCGCAAATAAATACTATTTTTATCAAAAGATCGCGAGAAAAACACAAGTTTCATCAAAAATGAAAAAAAAATGCCATTTTAATCAAAAGATCGCGAAAAAATACATTTTTTATAAAAAGATTGCGAGAAAAACACGATTTTCGTCAAGAGATCGCGAATAATAACATGATTTTCGTCAAAAGATCGCGAGAAAAACGCATGTTTCATCAAAAATGAAAAAAAAAATGCAATTTTATTCAAAAGATCGCGAAAAAATACATTTTTTATAAAAAGATCGCGAGAAAAACACGATTTTCGTCAAGAGATCGCGAATAATGTGATTTTCGTCAAAAGATCGCGAGGAAAACTCAATTCTCGTCAAAAGATCGCGAGAAAAACGCAGCTTTCCTCCAAAGATTGCGAAAAAAGCGCGATTTTCGTCTAAAGATCGCGAATAAATACTATTTTCATCAAAAGATCGTGATAAAAACGCAAGTTTCATCAAAAAGTCATGAAAAAAAACCACAGTTTTGTTCAAAAGATCGCGAGAATAACGTGATTTTCGCTCAAAGATCGCGAAAAAAACATGATTTTCGTCAATAAATCGCGGAAAACAAACGATTTTTGTCCAAAGATCGCGAAATTTTTTTATTTTTCATCAAAGAATTAAAAAGAAAAACCTTTTTATGTTAAGAGGTCACAAGAAGGGTAGAATTTTCCCCTAAGTATTGAAGGGAAAATGCAAATTTCATCATAGCATTACGGAAAAAAAAAAAAAAAAAACTGAGTATGCCATTGGAAAATATATAATTAATGTAGGAAAGGATTTCTCTCTCCCCTCCCCACTCCCTCTTCTCTCTGTAACTTTTCATAAAATTTGCTGTAAATTTCAGGGTTTTTTAAGATCTTTGAATTTTTCTTGCTATTGAAACTTCTTTCATATAAATTTATTACAAAAAAATCGTTTATAACCTTTATTTGAATTATTTTTTTTTTTTTTAAATGCAAATTCTGCAAGTGATGATGATTCAGAAAATAATTGTAAAAAATGTTGAATATTGGGGAAGGGGGGGGGGTGTTCAACTCCTGAAACCAGTATTTTAATCCTGAAGTGTGTTAAAAACTTCTGAAATAGTCTGGAATGAACTTTAAATAGTTTACATTAATGTATCAAAACATGTGTTGGTGTTATTACGTATAAATAAAATTTCCTATAAATTCCTATATTTTCTTCAAAAAAATTTCTATATTTCCTATGATATTTTTGAAGAAAGTCACTTCTAGGCCTGTAATAATTATCCAAGCTAGTTAAGAAATACTTATCTGCACCTGCCAACAATGTTTACAATGAACATTTATTTTCCGAAGCACGACATATTTATGAACAAAAAAGAAACAGATTACAACCGAACAACTTTTATTTTTACAGCATAATTTGCCCATATTAAATTTCAATTACAAATAATAATGTATCATTTTATAAATTATCACTTATGCTATAACTCAATCATACTTTTAAAATAAATAACTTTAAATGAGCAGTGCCTTCATGTATTTTTAGAGTAATACTTTACACTTTACCTATTATTTTTCATGAAGTATTTTAAAAATTCGGCCGAATACCGAATCAACTATTCGGTATTCGGTCAATCCCTAGTTATAAATATGAAAACCATTTCATATACATATGTTTGTCTTCTTTGTGAATAGACAACCCTATAGCTGTTCATGAATAGAAACAGCGCCATAATACTATTTTTTCCTTGTTATTTTTAAGTAATTTAATTTTAATTTTCATTTGTAATTTTTATAGTTCGAGGATGTCGACCAGGGAAAACAGTTCAACTCACTGAAGCAGAGGTTCGAGGATTATGTCTGAAGTCCAGAGAAATATTTCTAAGCCAGCCTATATTATTGGAGCTCGAGGCTCCTCTAAAGATTTGTGGTAAAACTCATTATTTATATGAAATACTTTTATCTAATGTTTAAATAATAAATGAGGAATTGTAATACTTTTAATAAGAAATACACTTAAATTTAAAATTGTTTCTTTAACTATCATTTTTTTCGTTGGAAACAAAAAAGTTAATTATATAATAAAAAGTCCCAGTAGCAGAAAGTTATGATTGTGTCTGCGACAGCAATGCAGCAGGATGAAAATTGTCTGTGGGAGGGCATGTTATAATTTTCTTATGTACATTATAAATACATTTCTTACTGATTAATGTTATAAAAAGACAACTATATTCCAATAAAAATATGACTTGAATAAGTAAATAGTAAACTAAATATTTTTTGACGAATTAGATTAATAATGAATACGTAAAGTGGTTCTTTAAGTTTGGAGTTAAGTCTAAATCTAATTAAAATTACATTGAAATAACCCACTTGTGAAATAGTGATTGAATCCATTGAACAGTAGATGCTATACTGCCCCCTTAAATTCTCAAAACATTTGTTTACTTGTTAAATCATAATAAAATGTAAAAATAAATGATGTTAAAATAGAATATTGAAATATGCTAAAACTTTTTTCAAATAAAAAAGGACAAAAATCACTTAAAATATCTAAATCTTAAAATTTATTCAAAAAGGCTGCATTGAAAATTTAAAGTCACCATTTCTTTACCATAAAGTATATATGTTATAGTTTTATAGCAGTGATACCTTGAAAAACCAAGTAAATATTATGAAAAAGAAATAGAAAATTCGGAATGATAATTTTTATAAATACACTGGATGTGTATTCAAAATTTTATTAAAATTTGCAGTTCTAATTTAATGTCAAGAAACGAATTCTGATGCAGAAAAATCAGTTTTTGAAAAAAAAAAAAAAAAAAAAAAAAAAACAATTTTGACAGAAAAAATTAGTTTTTGGAGAAAGAAAGAGAAAAACAATTTTGTAGCAGCAAAAAACTAGAATTATGAAGTAGAAAATACACAACTGTTTTTTTTTTTTTGGGGGGGGGGCTTTAACGAAATTTCATTTTATTGTAGTGATTGTTTGACGCGATATTTTAATGAAATTTACCATTTTTTAACGAAATTAGCCTTTTTAAAATGAAATTTACCATTTTATTGCGATTTTTTGAAGAAATCTGCCTGTTTTTCACGATCTTTTGACAAAATCTGCCGTTTTTTGCTATTTTTGATGAAATATATCTTTTTTTGCAATCTTTTGATGACTTTTATTACCTTTTCTCGTTTTTTTATAACTTATTGATGAAATCTTTCTTTTTTTCGCGATCTTTTGGCGAAATCTGCCGGTTATTTCAATATTTTTTGACAAAATATTCCATTTCAATGTGATTTTTTGACAAAATTAGCCTTTTTTTCACGATTTTTTAACGAAATTTACCATATTTTCGCGATTTCTGCCTCTTTTTTTCGATCTTTTGTCAAAATATGCTGTTTTTCTGCGATATTTTGATTAAATCTTTTCACAATCTCTTTTCACGATCTTTTGTTGAAATCTACCGTTTTTTGCGATTTTTAAACGAATTTTATTTTTTTCATGACTTAGTGATGAAATCTGTCGTTTTTTTGCGATCTTTTGACGAAATCTGTCGTTTTTTTTAACTGACAAAAAATGCCGTTTTTTTCAAGATTTTTTGACAAAAGATATAATTTCTTACGCGATTTTTTTTACGAAATTAGAAGTTTTTCACGATTTTTTTAACAAAATTTACTATTTTTTCTTGATCATTTGACGAAATCTGCCATTTTTTTGCGATCTTTTGTCGGAATCTACAATTTTTCGCGGTCTTTTGATGAAATATGTCAGTTTTTCTCGTGATCATTGGATGAAATTTGCCGTTTTTTCGCGTCCTGTCCATTTTTTTCCCAAATAATATTTTTTTTCTTTTCCAAGTTGGCAAATTTGTCTGCAAGGATAAAAATTAATCTGCGACGCACGTCGCGCGTCACACACTTTCTGCTACCGGGTAAAAAGTAAATTTGTATTTTTGTTGATAAGAGTTTTGCATGTTGTATTTTATTTTTTTTTAGTTAATCTAATGCAGTGTTGACAAGTTTTTGGCATGCAATGGTTTAAACTGATCTTAACCATGGTTAATATCGTCTTGTCAAAAAAATTATGTATCAGAGTTAGTTGCACTTTAATCAATACAATCTAAATAAAACCATGTAAATACATTAAAACAGTGGGGGTGTAAACTGCATAATTCGTTCTTGAAACCCATTTGCTTAGGATATGGGAAACTACAAATAGATTGCTGCATGATTGTTTCTTTAAAATTATTTGAATAATGTATGCTTTTAAGATGAACAATTAATAAATCCTTAATTATGTGTAACAATTAAACTTGTATAGTTAACTTATATAAGTGTATCTAGATCTTGCAGATATAAATAATTTAGAAAATTTTCATACGGTTCATAGATACAGAAATCAATCTATGACAATTGATATCTAATGAGCATTTGAGCAATAATGTAATAACATATATCTAATAAACATATGCTTTGAGCATATTCAAAGATATTTCTTTTTCAATACAAAACACTATATTGATATTGCTACAAAACTGTTTCTTGCTTTTCGCTTAGTATGTTCTTATGGGTATAGTTGTTTAAGGGACTACTTTAAAACACTGACCTGCAAATGTTAATCAGGAGAATTTTTATTAAATATCTTGTTTGAAATTTCATACATTTAAATGATTATTATTATTATTTTTTTTTAGTAAAAATGAAAACACCTACTCAATTGTGTGAATTGAGTAGGGAGAACTGGAGAACATTTTTCAAATATTTAGTTTGAATTTGAAGATTTTTATTTATTATTATTATTATTATTATTATTTTTTTTTTTCTTTTGCATTGGATAACTAATATCGATCTACAAACACTGTATTTTTACTTTTTATAAGTTTTCAAACTAAGTTAAGTACTGTAAAAGTACATTTTTTCGCGAGTCGTAATTTTCGTAAAAATGAAAACATTGGTGATTTTTATGTGAATAGAACTGAAAGCAGGGTTGGAAAAAAATCATGATTTTTTTTTTTTTAAATCAAAAAAATCAGATTTGATTTAAATCAGATTTTTTTGATTTAAATCGGATTTATTTGATTTTTTTTAGAATCCTATATTTAATTACTATGTGTTTATGTTTTTACAATACATGAAGCTGTTTTTTATAACAAATAACTAAAAAAGGATAAATAATATTTATAATTTAAAAAAAATATATAAAAAATAATTATATAGTTAAGAAAATATTATATTCTAGTCACTGATAGATACTAAAAAATAAACATCTAGGCTTTAATCTAAAGCCATTCTATTATTTTGTAATTGAATTGTGCACACTGTATAAGAAATATATTTAAATATGTTGTAAATGAATAGAAAATAATAAAATTTAAAAAACAAGTTAAATATAGTAGACTCCTTCAAATCCGCAACTCTCTAAAATCTGTGCATAATTTACAGATGTAAACAATGAAGCTTTCAGGTCAAGTATAGGGACAAAATTGGACTTTTTTATTTTTATAGCAATTCTATATATTTTTTAATCTGTAACTTTCATTAATATTACTAAATTCATGCTTTTTCATGAAGAAAGAATAAATTTATTTCTGCAAAAAATTCAAGGTATTGCTAATATCAGTGCTGATCAAAATCTTTTTGCAAAATGCATTTATACATTCATCAAGCTTATTTTATTATTGAGTATGGTTAAACCTGAAATAAAACTTCTTTATTTTATGATTTTGATGTGAATTAGTAGTGCATCTTTATGAAGCAATTTTCATTGAATAATTTTGGAAAAAATGTATCTCATCTTTATAATAAATATTTAGTTGTTCATTATTGATTATTTACTTCATCTTTGCTGCTTTCAATATTTTAATCATTTTTAATTATCTAAATTTTTATTATTTTAGTTTATTACCTTACATAATTGTTTTAATATTTTACTATATTATAAGCATTCATTATAATTTCAATTGCATTTTACAATCAAATTACTGTTTAAAAAATGTAAACAAACCCATGACCAGAAATCCGCAAAATTCTAAAATCCACACAACCTCTGGTCTCAAGCTGTGTGAATTTGAGGGAGTCTACTGTGTTCATTTAATGGAAGCTATTTATTAAGGGATAAAAATCACAATTGATTCAATATTTTTTAAGCAAATAGGAAAAAACCAGGGATTTAATTGTTTGAACAAAAGCATTAATTCAGAAGCTTTGTCTACTTCTAATTTATTATGAAGGCTTAAATGAACTCGTCCAGAAGAAGAAAATTGTCTTTCTAATCCAGCAGATGAAGCCACGACTATTGTTATTTGGTAAATAAATTCAATGACTCTCTCTTTACCTCCCATTACATAAAAGTACTTCCACCAATCATAATCTGTCATAATATCAGAAACTTTTTTCTCAAGCAATGATAATTTTTGGAATGGGCCATTTTTTGCTTCAAAATGTGCTAGAGTGGTGAGAAGATTTAGACAATCTTCTTTAATGCCAAACCTTCATTATTTCCCCCTACATTAAGTGAAATTTCATTTCGATTTAAAACAAAGGGACTTTGTTTAAAACTCCAGCAAAATGACAGCCATTAATAGCTTGTCCATATCTTGCTTTAAATTTTGTAATTTTATCGTTATCTAATTCATTTTCTAATTTTTTACCCAAAAATTTTCCTTGATATGTGCATTCATGTGATATTGCAAAAAATTGATTTAAATCAAATGATTTTTTTAAAGAAATCAGTTGATTTAAATCTTGATTTAAATCGGTTGATTTAAATCATGCCAACCCTGACTGAAAGTTTTAAAAATGATTTGATACATCAAGAATATTCTTGTACCTTATTACGACAAGCAGAAAGAGTTTATCGGGCTAATTCCAGAGTAACCTGGTGTTGCACTGTTCGTTTTTTTTAAGGCACACCAAAATCTTCTTTTATTTACCCATCATATGTAGCATAGAGTAAATCTTACAATTATTTTTAAAATCAGATTTTTTTTTTTTTTTTTTTTGACTTATTTACACGTTTTAGGTACTGGAGATTCCGATTGCCATCCGTCTGTCTGTGTGTCTGTAAACGCTCTATCTCCCGAACAAATTGAGATATAGACTTGAAATTTTGTTGTGCTTAGTATGTAAGAATGGAACAAAGCCTATTTAATATCAGTAACCTCGATTATCCGTAACTGTATTTTGTACTCTCGAAAAATTTGTTCTGATGAAAGGTATATAAAAATTTTTGCAATTTTTTATTTTAAGGAGTGGACGTATAAGGCAATAACATAACATAAAATTTGCATAAAGAACAAAGTTGATTGGATTATTGGTTGCCGAGATATTTGTAATGTAAAAATGTTTTTCTTTATTTTGAAACACGATTTTTCAAAAATTCTGTTGTGAATTCAATGTTACAGAAACACCCAAGTGCAGAATCGGCACAACACTGCGAATTTCGCAAAAGATACTTTTTAAAGAAAAAACTTTCTATGTTCAATTTATTTAAATAAGTTTAGTTTAAGTAATTTTAGTTTTGCATTTTTACTTTACTTTAAGTGTAATTTTGTCATATACGTTTATATGTACTTATAACAAAATGAAATTAATATATTTTAACATTTAAAACACAATTTAAATTGATTAAAATTGTTCCAAATTGAAAAATACACTGTTAAAAATCTGCTGCATTTTGTTGCAACGCACTCCCTTGCTTGTATACAAAATGGTTACTTGGCCATGAAATGGAGCTTTCTCATTGGTTGGAATAGAGATATTATATACAAGCGGTGGAGTGCGATGCAACAAAATGCAGCAGATTTTTAACAGTGTATGACACGGCCAATTCACCGTGCTATGGAGCATTCTCATTGGTCAGAAGAGAGATATTCTACAAAAGTAGTGGAGTGACGTTGCAGTAAATGCTGCAGATTTTTAACAGTGAAGTCAATTAAAATCAATTTTCAGATTCGTTAAAATCGTCTGCTTTTGGCGAGGAAATGCACTGCTCGCCAAATCCCACGTCGCTTTCAGCTTTTCTCGCCAATTATTCCAAACTATTTTATTTTTTTACATATAATGTAATTCCGCCGCTAATTTTCACTGATCCTTTATTACCTACATGAGTAGTTTAATTCGTATTTTTTTCAAAAAATTCTGAGTATGCCCCCAATGGAGACCTTCCTTTTGAGTATTGAGCTTTAGTAATTGCTCCTTTTTGCTAGTTTGGAACTTAGTATTAATTTTACAGAAGAGGAGGGGCTAACTTACCTTATAGCAATTGCGATAGACAAGAAACAGACACAAGAGCGAGAACTTATAATGGTTCCTTTTAATTTTTTAAATACGGAACTCTAAAAAGTACTTATTACAGTTTCCTTTTCATGCTTATGTTTTTCATTTAAAAAAGGGGGTCATGGGCTGCGTAAATAGGCACTTTTATTCCAAAGTATTGGTCTTTCCATATTTATTTCTGTATATCCCTTTTAAACTAAATTGATTTTAAAATGAGTCCTTAATTGTATCTAAATATCTGAAATATTAATAACATTAACACATTTCCACGGATTGGAGGCTTAATATATAAAAATTTCTATACTAATAAATCTTAAAAAAAAAAAAAAATAGAAAAATTTATTGTAGACAGATTCTTTATTAAGAAATTCGCCGTCTTTTACAAATGTGTTATGATTTTTTTTACACGGATTATTCTATCCATTTTGCACCGATCTATAAATTGTTTCATTTTTGACAGGATTTCGTCATATACAGATTTTTGTAGCACCTTTTATAATACTGTTTCCCCCATCCCCTAGCATTGTATATGAACTATTCTTTAAAGAAAAATTTAATTCTTGAATCATGGTAATTTAAAATTAGAATAAACTATGGCTATAGCGGAATCGATCGGTATCTTGAAAATTTTCCATAGAAGAGAATATTCCGTCTTAGACAAATTCTACTCTGTCTGCGGATTTGCAGGAACTTGAAAATCTTTCCGATTTAGACATATTTCCACCTTACACAGTCCACCTTGTACAGAGAGTTTACTGTATATATCTACTTTCGGCAAAATTGTATACAGCCCAGGTCCGGTTCGGCGCGACCCGAGTCTGCAGAAGAAATAAGACTAGGATATTACCCAGAGAAGTGATATCCAGACTTAACCCCTCCTGAGGCTCATGTAGGCCTCTAAATGGCATTTGAAAAAGGGAAAAAGTGTACTAAGGTCTGGAAAATTTTTTAATAAATTATGAAAAAATTGAACGTAAATTTCGTTCAAACTCGTCTATTTTTTGAGTTTCCGTTCAGTTCAAACTCGTTTATAAAATAGTGAGCGAAGTTCAGTTCAAAGTTCACAAATAGTGAGCGAAACTCGTGAGTTTTCGTTCAGTGAGCACGTTCATACTTCATACCCAACACTGTATAACATCATAATCTAGATTATGAATTAAGGATATAACTATCACTTAATAAAAACAGTATTAAAAAATCTCTCAAAGTTGAAAATTTAAAAAAACCCTAAAAAATACAACTTTTTTTCCATTAAAAATACTCAAAATATTAAACTATTTAAAATATATTAATTCATAATCTAGATAATGATGTTACATGCATGTAAAAAAAAAAAAAAAAATTAAGCAATTACATCAAGTAGTTTTTTTTAAATCTTGGTGTTAGTCATCAGAAATCAAGTTTTGAGAAAACGCGACTTAAAGTTGAAATTATATGGATGCGGCTATGAAAGTGTTGATACATAAATGCTTATAACTCCGTTAAAAATGCAAATATTTTTATGCGGTTTTTTGCATTGAGTTAAGAATTAAATAAATAATCAAATTAGATCATAAAAAAAAATAAAAAAAAAATCGATTTTTTGAAAAGTTTTCAACACCTGAGCCCCCTTAAAATGACTGTAGTCAAAAATATTTTTAATAGAATTATGTTTAAAAGCAAATTGAATGTAGGGATACAAAAACTATTATAGCAAAAAACCACAGTTAAAAATTACATTTTTTTGGATTCAAAAGCATTCTTATGAAAATGCATGATGATGTTTGGATGATCAAAAAGTTCAATTCTAGAAAACCATGCAATTTCATTCTAGAAGCTGAAGCATTTACTAAAATTATAAGATTTTCACTGAATTTTCATTCTGACTGTGCTGAAAGTAAAAAATCTTTGAATTAGAATAAATATTGAAATTGAAAAGATAAGGTAATCGACAGATAACATATGATATTGTAAGAGAAAGATGGGGGCTCAAAATCACAAAATATGTTAATAATACTGTATATGTACAACTAACATTAATATGCACAAGTTGAATCAATATAAATATGTTTTAATTATAATAATTTAAAAAAAAATTCATTTATTATTAAGGAAAATGAATTTTTTAGAAATAAAATTTTATATTAGAAAAAAATAGTTCAAAAATTAACATTTCATAATTAGTGGCTATAAAGTATGTGCAAACTTGTTTCATCCTTCTTAAAATTACTTAATTTATGGGCCTTTAATTGTTTCTTATTTGTTGCAGGAGATATCCATGGTCAATATACAGATCTACTGCGGCTTTTTGAATATGGTGGCTTTCCCCCTGAAGCAAATTACCTGTTTTTAGGTGATTATGTGGATCGAGGGAAACAATCTCTGGAGACTATATGCCTACTCCTTGCATATAAAATAAAATACCCTGAAAACTTCTTTCTTTTGCGAGGGAATCATGAATGTGCTAGTATTAACCGAATTTACGGTTTCTATGATGAATGTAAGTTTTTATTAATTACTTTATTTGCTTTATTCTTTTTTATTTTGTACAATAGTAATTGTATTATTGTTATGTTATAAAATTCTTCTTTCATTTCAAAACTGGAATTAGTTTTTCTTATTGAAAAATCTTTTGCAGGTATCAAATGTTAAAAAAAAAAAAAAAAATTGTATATTTCTCCCATGATTAAGGTTAAACTTTTTAAGTTTTCTAAATAGTAATTATTAGGGATGCAACGGTTCATCGCCATATCCAACTCATTTTTCAATAATTTAAATACCATCGGATATCCAAATCGCAATCATTGGATATTTAGTCGAGTGTAACAAATCGAATATATGCAGACAACAGAAATTGTTTGACCCTAAACAGTGCTAAAAAACTTTTGTTTATTTTACAAAATATGAAATATAAGTAGTTTCCATTCCATTAGTGAAGGGTAACTCTGAAAATTTTAAGGAATTGCCAGCTTTCCTATTATTCATATTCGAACATTTATAATAAATTTAAGAATTTATGTTTACTTCATTTAAAAAATTATAAACCTTTCAGATTGTAAAGTAAAATTTGAAGTTTATTGTCCTAATTGCTAAAAATGCGTAAGGAAAATCCTAAAATCAGGAAAATAGTTTTATTTTATTGCTAATATATGTTTTAACTCAACTCATCAACGAGCGATTTTCAAAACAAATTAAAAATGATATTCCAAAGTTGCACAGTCCATAGTGTGTTGAACTGAAATGCCATCATTCAAAAAACTATTTTTCTGTTTAAAAAGAGAAACTATTTTCTGTTTTTAAAAAACTGTTTTCTTTGTTTTAAAAATTTTAAAACTATTTTTATGTGTTTAAAATTTTTCTTGCATCTGTTTAGCAATTAGGTAAGAATTGTCATATATTTGAAAATGTTAATTGAAGTTTGACTTTATTTTCTTTCTTCTTTAAGTTAAATAAATGAAGACCTATTTTTATTTGTTTTTTAACTTGTATGTTGAAAAAAATTACTTTCTTTTTTGTAATAAAGGAATTTTAAAAACTATAAGGGAAAATATACTGTCATTATAAATATTTAAAATTAAGTTATTTTCTTTTTATTTATAAATATCTGAGTAATTTAATTTAAAATAACACTAAATGTGATTTAAAGTAAAGCAGTATTAAACAATTAAAACAGCAGAAAGGCATCAGCTAAACCTATGTTTAAAGAAAATACTGTTCAACTGTTCGATGGGTAGATATTTTATGCTTAAAAAAATTTGTGAAATTTTTCAATTATTGGTATATCAATAGATGTATTATGGTTAAAATTTGTTTACTTCTGCCAGCATTGTACAAATAAACAGAATATTTTAATATTTAAATTACATTTTTTATACAACATAATCAATATACATATTACACGCTTGAATTTCAGTACAGGATGGCAGGATTCATTTTCAAAAGAATGTGGCCAAAAGGCCCCCATTGAAAAAAAAAAAAATTGTGTGTGTGTGAAAAGAAGATCAAGTGTTGGGACTAACTGAAAAAAAAATGGATTTTTCTCCCTGACCAATTGACATTAGTTTTTTTCTGGAGACTGGCTGCTGAATTTTCTTTTTCCTTTTTTTTTTTTTTTCTTTTGACCAGTTGGCAAATTTAGCAATTTTGTTCCACAACCAATAGGCAAATTATTCTGTTTCTTCTTGAGTTGACATACTAGTGAAATTTAACAATTTAAGATTGATTTTTGAGTCCAGTTGAATAAATTTGCATTTTTTTTTTCTCTGCGATCAGCTGACGAATTTCAAAATTTTTGTAAAACTCAAACTACAAATAAAAACTTCTTTAAGTAATAAAAATACTTTAAAAATTGGGTAAGGTAAATTCTCTTGATTGATCCATCATACAGAATTATCATTGGTGTTAGATCATCAGAAAAAAATAACATAACACAATGTATCAAAAATGAGTAGAATAAATAATTTGCAGTCTTGCTAAGTGTCATGTTTTTCCATACTCCTGATTTTATGCATATTTCCCCCGATTTTTCACACCTTTTTAAAAATTCTGTTATTTTACAATCCAATGTACAGTGATTCAGAGATAAAAACTCCAATGCATGTGTAATTGTTCTTTATATGATTGATCAGCAGTATATTATGTGATAAATTACACTCAGATTCATTATAAATAATAAATGGTTAAGATTTTTTTAATCTTAACTTTGGATATGCTTTGAATTATTAATAATTTGCCTTAATTAAGACATAAGTCATTAGTATATTTTATTCTTTAGTATATTTTATATAAGTTTATGGGGTATCTCCATAAACATCCCCTCTTCTGTAAGATATAGTTAGTTTAAAAATATGTTAAAACATCATATGCTTAAATGCCTTCTACTTCTAAAAAGAATATATATGTATATATTTATGAGTGGCATATTTCTTTTTAATCTACAGTAATAAGTAGCTCCTTTTAAACTTGCACTAAACATGTTTACATTTAAAAATTTCTTCATCTTCATTGACAAAAATATCTCTCGATTTCTGAAATGAAATCTCCTGATTTTTGATTTTCAGAACTTGGCACATCTGCCTTTGTTTAATACTATAACTATTATTTAATGAGAAAAAAAATGTTAAGATTAAAACTTTACATATTTAAATTATTAAACAAAATTATATTAAATGCGGAAAACATTCTGCTACATTTACAGTGTTTGAATTTTACATAGAGACTGACTAAAAAAGTATTTTTAGTCAGTCAGTATGTTGGGGGATAAAAGTTATTGGAAAAACTCAATTGCATGTTGATGAGTAAGTCTCTTGATTATAGTAATTGAATGAAGATTTACTACTGTTTATATTTTAGAAAATCATTTATTTCTATCAGTTTGCTCATGACAGACTAATTTCATGATATTTGTTCTTGACAGTCTGACAAATTTCCCAATTGCTTTTGATAAACTGATGAATTTCGCAATATTTTCCCATGGCTGATGGATGAATTGCATGATGTTTTTGCATAGCGTTCTTAATAAGTTGCAGGATATTTTCCCCTGGCCAATGACAAATTTCACTATATTTTCTCCTGACTGATTTCCCACAAACTTTAGTTTTTTCTCATGACCGAACAACAATTTTTTATATTTTTTTATGATTCTGTACTTTAATAAAGCAAAAATGGAACCATTCTAAGATCACTTCTGAGTCTGTCTGTCACAGCCATAAACTCTGAAACGTGGAAAGTTCAAATTGGATATATATTTGTTGTACTTTTAAACAAGGGTGCAGTTTGTTTTTACAAATGTTTTTAAATGCAGTTTGTTTGTGGCAAATGTTTTTACTCACTGCATTTTCCCATGAAATGAAACCATATGAAAATTTTCTCAAAATTTTAGGATGTGTTAAAGACTTCTGTAAATTTTGCAATTCTATACAAGTCTCAGTTTTAAAAACCAATAGATTGAACTTGTAATATGCCTAGTTATTGTAAAAGTCAATTAAGTGAATGCATGTTAGTTGTAATCTAATTCTTATGCCTAATATTTATTGATAAATGCTCAGTTGCAACCAACAAATGCAATGTTTTTGATTTCCTTTTCTGGTGAATTGCCAGTTATTCAGAAACTGCAGTCTTCTACTGCCTTTCAAGATATAGTCAATCACTTTTGATGTTTTATAGATCTTAAGTTTTTTCCCTGAAGAAATTCTTGAGTGAAATGATAATTTCCATCATAAAAATGTGTTTAAGGGTGCTTTTAATTTTAATAATTCCGTAGCTTTATGCACTGTAAGTCCATTCCACAATATAAAAGTTCATATTGTGAAAGAGATTACCAGATTGTAAGGTTCTGTTAATGTGGTTTCCAATAACAGAGCCAACAGATTCACAAACATACTCACTGCAAATTTTCTAACTTTTCAAAGAGGTAAACTATTTCTGGTGCATTAGTACTCTGCACATATCAGGTTTGTAAAAAGTTTATTTTATAATACTGCTGTCTTCATCTGAAAATGGCAGTTTCTTTCCACAATTCAAGATTTTTTAAAATTAAACTCAGTTTTTAGGATGTTTTTCTTGAAAATTGTCCACTAAGTAAGAAGACTTTTTTTCATTATTAAATTTAAATTATTTTCTATTTTTGTTAGCACTGACCTTAGTGCTTTAGAGGAAAGTTCTGTGATTAGACCTACTAATGCTACATAGCAGAGTGATTTACAAATTCTGGAAATAATAGATAAACAAGACTGTTATGCTGCATTTTGCAGAATTTACTTGACTTTAGGGACAGTTATATCTCAAGAACTAATGCACAGAATTTCATATGTTTAGAATCCTCATGATGGGCATAGATTGCCATTTAGATTTGACTCTGTGATGGTGAATTTTCAAGTATTAACATGTATGAGATAGAAGAAAATAGAAGAAAATTTTGGGATTGCCACATCTGATTAGTTAAAAAATTTTATTAAATATGCAATTTTCTTTTGTGTCTTTTTTTTTTTTTTTTTTTTTTTTTTTTAATGTACTTCTAGTTGAACATTGAAATATACAATAAGATCACTTTTTAAACCATAAGAGAAAGAGAGAAAAAAAATTGAAAAGGTCTCATTAAAATAAGAATTAATTAAAAATTATATAAAATTTAGAAAGTATTTGTTCATTGTAACTTCTTTGTCAGGCAAATAAAATCTCCTAATAAAGATTATCCTTGAATTTTGGTTTGTAATTAATTTAAAATATTTTAATGATTTTATCTAATACTTTTGATTTTGGAAAACAATATATAAAGAATAAAAAAGTCTTAATAACAAAATTATGTTCATTCATTTTAGGTAAAAGACGTTACAATATAAAGTTATGGAAAACTTTTACAGACTGCTTTAACTGTTTGCCTATAGCTGCTATCATAGATGAAAAAATATTTTGTTGCCATGGAGGTAAGTTTTAGTTTGTTTTACTTTTACTCATGTTATTTTCTTATACTCTTTAAAAATTAGGTATTTTTCAGTTAGCCGGATGCCATTGTATTTATATACATATGTCTATATATATGTATAGATACATATACATGTATGTGAATAAATATGTATATATACAATATATGTATACATGCATGCAAGGTTTCAAGTGCTGCACATTTTGTCCATATCTGCACCAAAATAGTGATTTTCTGTAAATTTGCACTAAAATGTAGTTAGTACCAAAATGAAATTTACCAAGTGTTCATCCATTCGAAAAGCAAAGAAAAATTTTGTATTTAACTTTTCCCAGACTGCTAATTTTATAAAAAAAAGGGGGGGGGGAACACAGATCGTGAATTTCGTCAAAAGATCACAAAAAACAAATTTTACCAAAAGATAGTGGGGGAAAAAAAACACAATTTATCAAAAGATTATAAGAAAATGATTTTTTCCAAAAACGAACAAAATGTTGTAAAAAAGTTGTGAAAAAAAATGCGAATTTTGTCAAAAGATTGTGAAAAAGAAACTTGTAGTTTTCATCACAAGCAGAAGATCACAAAAAACCTCTAAGTTTTGTTAAAATACCACGAAAACCAGCAAGTTTTGTTCACACAAAAACACACCTATTCTGTCGGAAGATAGTGAAAAACATACATATTCTTTCGGAAGATAGCAAAAAACACACAAAATCTATTGAAAGAAACAAAAAAGTGTGAATTTTGTCAAAGGATTATATTGTAAAAAGAAAAAAAATGAACAAACACTGTCAAAAAATATAGGAGGGGGGGGGGGGTAAATTTTCTGAAAAGATTGCCAACAAACACAAATTTCATCAAAGGATCGTGAAATTTCATGCAAATTTTGTTAAAATCCCCCAAAACATGTGAATTTTATCAAAATATCGCAGAAAAAAACATGAATTTTGCCAAAATAAAGTAGTAGAAAATCTCAAAAAAGCTACTGCAAAATGGCTTTAGCGCACTTTCATCCCCGCATATATATATATATATATATACACACACACACATATATATATATATATATATATATATATATATATATATATATATATATATATATATAATGTTGGTCCCCGACTAGTCAAAAAGTACTGAAAACTATGATTTAAATGATTTATCTTAAAATTTGTTTATTGATATACAACTTTTTTAGTCTGGAATAGAGATGAGAATGCTTAGAAAAAAACCGGAAAAATTGGGGAAAAAAAACTGTTTTTTTTTCGGGTTTTTTCCGAAGGCTTATTTTTCAATTTTTCCGAACTGGAAAAATTGAAATTTCATTTTTGAAATAATATAGTGAAAATTTTGTTATAGCTACATTCTCATACTTTTTATTTTACTTTTTTATGTTGAGTGTTTCACATGAAAATTTTAATGTGGGTAATCTGATCTCTGAGCAGAAATCTGTTTGAGAAGACTTGAAAGGATCCTTCACATTTGTTTCTTGTTTGAAACACAAGACCCTTTGCAAAATTTCTCTTGAAAATAGACATTTCAGAAAAAGTTTAATCAACAAATTGAATCTTTTGCAAGTGCAGTGATTGAAGGGGAAAAAAAAAAAAAAAATGCCATACAGCAGCTGAATCTTAAGTTGCATATATGTATGTAAATAACCTTATTAAAAATGTCTAAATAGGAACCTAAATATAATAATAATTTTTTATTCAAAAATTCTGAATATATCTTGTACAAGTATGTACAAAAAGTTCACAATTTCACAAAAACTTGATTACATGAAAAAAAATCTAGACATGTAATTAAATGCAACTTCTCTTTTTAAAAATTAATTCATGTGTAAAATTATTTTAATAATATGTCAATTAATGGAAATGATAAAAGTAAAAATTCAACATAAAATTTTGAAGTATGCATTTATTACTTTTTTCTATCTTTTCAAGAAGTAAGTATTGAATTCGTGAAAAATTTGACTTCCAGTTTTTGGTGTATTTAAAAGTTTTAGAAGGTCCTGAACACGTTTTGATGATTTTTGGAAAATATCTGTCACTCTGTGAGTCTGTATGTGACAAATTTTATGGGCACTCTACTCAAGAACTGATGCACATAATTTCACAAAACTTTAGATTCAGTTACACCTTGATATAAACTCGAGTTTTTAGTTATTAGTGTATATCGCCAAACCGATGGCGCTGCTATGCTGTATTATTCATAATTTCCACAATAGTTCTATCTCAAACTAATGTATGTATTTTTATAAAATTTCAGATTAAGTTAATCTTTGACATAACTTCGTGCTCATTACTTTTTGGTGTAAATTGCTCAATAGATGACGCTGCTATGCTGCATTATTCATGATTATCGCAATGGCTTTACCTCAAGGACATTTTTAAAAAAAAAATCAAACTACAGCTTAAGACAGTTTCTGATATATATTAATGTTGTTTAGTTTTTGGTGTAAATTGCCCTATAGGTGGCACTATTATGCTGCATTTTTCAAGATTTCGCTATAGCTGATTAATTGAATGTTTTTTCAAGGTGTTGAATCTAAAATTGACCTCCATTTTGCCTCCATAATCTACAGTGATGTTGCAAAAACATGGGCAGTTTGCATTAGAAAAATACAACTGCGATTAAAAAAAAAAAAAAAAAAAAAAAAAAAAAAAACATTTTATTACAAATAACTATGTTCCAAATTATACTTTCCCTCTTGATTAAACTTTGAATTTTTGTAGTTTTCTAAAGCACAGTAGAAGTTTATCTCTGTATGTAACTGCTTTTGTTAATTCCTCAAATAGTGAGCATTTTCTATTTGTAGTGTTCTGTTTTCATAACTTTTGAGTTCCACTATTAGAAATATAAAATTACCATGTAGAAACATTATTGAATATGGTTTCTTACTCAAGAATAGAATACCACATTTCAGGGTAAAAAGAAAAAAAATATATTTAATTAAACTTAAAAAAAATATATATATTTCTGGTTTCAGTGAGTAAAAATCTAACAGTCAATAAATCCTACACTATTTTTTAGTTGCAGACCTGAGTAAGCCAAAGTAAAACTTAGTTTTGTTTGAATTTAGATTATAAAATTAAATCAAAACTTTTTTGAGTTGAGATTGGAAAGGTGTACCAAAACTAAACATATTTTATAAAGGAAATAAAATTATAATTCTAAGGAAAAAAAGTATTAGTGTAAAAATATATATTTTTTAAACAAACAATAGAATTTTTGAATACTGATATTCATAATAATGACAAAACTGCAATAATTTCTTTAAACTAGTATCATTTACTTAAAAACTATACTTATGTAAATGGAATGCATAATTTATTTCATTCCAAACTACAGACATATTGGCTCAGGTTTTTACATTAGGTCAATTGGAAGTTAAACATGTAACTGAAAAATCATTTCAACAGAGATATGATATGCCGTAAAATCCCGTTAATCCGCCCTTCCCGATCAAACGCCCCCTCCGCACTTTATGAAGAATTTGAAAATTTCAAAAAATCCTGAGAAAGCGCCCTCTCTCCCGATTCTCAAAGGCGATTGAGAGTGGGATGAATCATTTTGAAATGAATGAATCATGAATCTTTGATGAAATGTGCATTTTTTCAAGATTTTTTAATTGATTTCATGCTTGTTTTGTCTTTTCTTTACTAATTTCTCCTTTTTCTGCGTTTTTTCGACAGAATTTACGTTTTTAAATAAAAAAAAAAAACCCAAATTTTTTCAAGTATCAAAATTCATGATTCATTCAATGATTCATTCATTTCATGATGATTCATTCCTGTACATTTTGTTAAACGATCGCGAAAAAATCCCGTGTAAGCGCCCCCCTCTAACTATTGTACGATTTTTCTTTTCGTTTGGGGGGGGGGCGGATTAACGGTATTTTACGGTAACAAACAATAGTGTTTAATAAAAATTCTTAGGCTGTGGAAAAAAAAACTAAACTTTTAAAAGTAGGCTTAGCTACTTTCTTTTTATTTTGTAATATAAAGTGTAAATAATTTTCATTTAATACATATAAATGGAAAAAAATGTTTATTATTTAATATTCTCTAAGAAAATATAATTTATTTGGGAGAAACAGTCATGAAAAATCAATTTTTCCAATTTTTCTATTTTTTTCCGAAAAAAACCGGTAAAAAATCAGTTTTTTTCCGCCACTTATATTTTTCCGGAAAATTTACATCTCTAGTCTGGAATTATAATTAGTGTAATATTCTGAAACAGCAGAATATAAAATTTTTATGTAGAAATATTTATATAGATAAATTTTAATTGCTTTTAAAACTAGAAAAACAACAAAATCTAAAGATTTGTTATGTTATGATAAAGAAGAGGCTGGGGGGGGGGGGGAAGGTTTGTTAGTTCTCAGATATGCTCAGTTTAATTACGTTAGGCATTGTAGCCTTTTTTTTTTATAACTGTTTTGTAAATTAATACAAAAAATTATCAGAATCAAGCATTGCAATTGAATGTTGCATGATACTGTGAGGTGTGCAAATGTCTGTGGGCCAGCTTAAGGTCTCTAACTTTTTTTTTTTCCTTCATGAATAAAATTTTTGTTCTAAATCTTGTTTACCTATCTTATTATTATCTTTAAAGGCTGTAGTTCAAATTGCAGTTAATAAAAACAGGCTAATTTGCACTGGAGCCTATTGGAGCTCAGCTCCTCCATTTTTAATAAATATTTAATTATTGTTTGGAATTCATCAGAACTCATAAAAACAGGGCTTCAGAGCCAGTGCTGTAGTGCTTCTGAAAAATAGAAGCTTAAATTATCCTTTCCTCCCTATCTCCAAGTTTTTACATTCTTTTCTATAAAATACTTGTAAGTTACATAATATGGCACAATTTTTATGTCGGTATTTGGGATTGGGTAGGCTCAAGCTCAATCTGTTTTACATTCAAAATTTTATTTATATATAGAAAAAAAGAAAAAACTTTTCTCCCTTAAAGTTAGGTATTCCAATTCAAATCATTTTAAAGCTATTTTGGTCAGAATGAAGGAGAAAGTGGAATAGTGTTTTAGTAAAAAGTATTGTAAAATAATTTGAGTCAAAATAAAATTTCAATAACTACTAATTATTAGGGAAAGTAATAAATATGACTGATCAGCTTATTAAAAAAGAATATTTTCATTTTGCAACATCTCTCTCTTTACCAAAGAATGACAGCTGTTTGATATTTAATCTAGCTTAAATTGAATCATTGATGTCCAGATTGTTGCATTTCTAATGAAATATTTTTCTCTTGGTGTGTTAAGTTAGTTTTTATTTTTAGGTTTATCTCCTGACTTGCAATCTATGGAACAAATTAGGAGAATTATGAGACCTACAGACGTTCCTGATACAGGTAAAATAATTACTTAAATTTGTGACAATTTGGGATTACAAATATTGATTTTTATCAGTTAGTCGGGCACCAGTCTCTTCAGACATGAGCATGAAATAATTTTACAAATGTATATTTATTGCTTTTGCATAATCGAATTGACACCATAGATGACAGAAAGAGTCATTTTTATGAAATCAGTACTTTAGCAGATTGGTAATTTAGGTTTACAAATATGGATATAAAAGTACTAATCCTCTTAAGACATCAGTTTAACTATCAGTATTATAAATTTACGCAATAACAAAATTAAGGTATTTAAACAAATAAATGATCTGCAAATCCTCAATTTTTTTTTTTTTTTTTTTCTTTTAATTGTAAGCCATTTAAGTTAAATAATCATGAATATTTCTTACTTTCTTGGCCACAATGTCTTGAAGGTATTTTTAAAATTCTGATGAAAATAATATTTATTTTATGAGGTAATATCAGGCATGAGAGTTCCTGCTAAAGGAGGAATTCCACCTTTTTTAAAGCAATTTTGGATATTCTCCAGATTGATGCAAAAAAAAATTTTGAAAAGATAATAGGGGAAGGGAAGTACCTGGAAAATTTAGTATTCTGACGTTTTTTCTCAAACCCTTGGAGTTTGTTCTTGAATTGTTATACAAAAAAAGGTGATCTTTTATCATATTTAAGCATCCAAAAGTCTTAAAAATGAGATTGTTCAAAGTGAAAGGAAGTTTCTTTTCGAATAGAATATTTTGATACTTTGAACTATTTATACAACACTTTTGGATAATTTCTATGATATGTTTTTTAAGATGTATTTCGGAAGCATTAATCAAGCATTTTTTTTTAAGGGGTGGATGGTGGATAATTTAACTGCTAAACTATTTAGAATAATATTTGTTTAGAAAATTAATGACTGTACTTCACATAAGTTGATTGGATATGTTTTGATTTACACCTTTAGCATTGTTCATATTTTCTAAGTTAAAAAAAAAAAAATGCATACAATTATATGTAATTTTATTGTATAAATAGTTGTTAAAATGGCATTTAAATTATAAGAATTTGGCGCCACTGTATAGATAGAAAAAAATTTCCACCTTTTTTCTTATTTCCCACTTTTATGCCTGTAATATTCATCGGTGCTGACATTTGTTAGTTTTGTTTTAAAGCAAAAAACATGCAGCTGCACAGAAGTAAAAATACAAAAAATTCAAACAGTTTTGTTTTTATGAGGAAAAGATTGGAGGTACCTATTTGTGTACCACAGGTCTGAAGAGGTTAAATATGCATGTATATGTCTATGTATGTGTATAATAATGTATACATATCAGTAGCATCCTTAACTGTAACTGTATGTAAAGGATGAAAACAGTAAGTGCTGTGAGGATAAGACACACTCTAAGACTGAAAAATTAAGTAGAAGTATTATCTCATTGTAAAATGCCAAAATGGTGTATAAAAATATGCATAATGCTATATAGAAACCTAATTATTATGCTATGTATTATAACAAGGATGTGTATTGTGTATTGAAGTTTGTGTAAAATTTCTTGAAAAAGTTGCCAGAGACTTTTAGTTGGCTCTATCAAGGTAAAATCAAAGATACAAACATTCAGCTATATATTTTATGGGTCAGTAAACTTTCAAGGTATTAATTAATCCATTCACACTGGATAAAGATGTAATAAATACTGTTTATAAATGTTGTAAAAATGCATAAAATTCTTTGGCTAATTAATGTTGTGTAAAATATGAGTCTTTTGTATATCAAATAATTTGCATTTATACAGGGGTTTGCAAATGTGTATATGAATCTTGTATTGTTATTCTTTTGTAGGTCTGTTGTGCGATCTCTTATGGTCTGACCCTGACAAAGATGTTCAAGGCTGGGGTGAAAATGATCGTGGTGTGTCTTTCACTTTTGGTGCAGATGTTGTTAGCAAGTTCCTCAATCGCCATGATTTAGATCTGATATGCAGAGCTCACCAGGTAAATTTATTTAAGAATTGTATGGACCTTGTTCTTTGAAATTTCAAAGTATACAGGAGACTCCCTCAAATCCACAACTCTAAACTCCATACATAATTTATGGATGTAAATAATGAAACACTCATTTCAGATATAGGGACAAAATTTGACATTTTTATAACAATTCTGTACATATTTTAATATGTTATTTTTTGTTAATATTACTGAATTCAAGGTTTTTCATGAAGGAAGAATAATTTTTTTTCTGAAAAAATTTAAGATATTGCTGATATCACTAGTAATTATAATCTTTTGGCCAAATATATTTATGTATTAATCAAACTTTTTTTGGTATTAAGTCTGTCTAAACCTGAAATAGAACTTCCTTATTTTATGATTTTGATGTGGATTACCTTTATGAGGCAAGTATCTATAATAATAAAGAGAGAAGGATGTTTGTCTGTCAGCGCTGTTCTGAAGAGACTGCTGCACGTAGAGTTACAAAATTTGGAGGGAAGGTACTTTTTTACATGTAGTTTTGCACCTCGAAGCCCGATTTTCGATTTTTTGTTTAGATTTTTTTAAATAATTTTTTAGGCGATTTTTAGCGTTATTTTTGCGGTTCTATCCCATTATTGAAAGGAATACGGTTTCATTCTTTTAACCCAAAATAGCAAATATTTTTTCTCTTTTCAACAAAATTTATTCGGAATTTGTACAGTGATTTTTGAATTTTTAACGAATTTTTAATACGCTTTTTAGTGTTTTTTTCTCATTTTGCGGCTATTTTTTGAGATTGATAAAGAGAAACTCGTATAATAATAAAGAGAGAAGGATGTTTGTCTGTCAGCGCTGTTCTGAAGAGACTGCTGCACGTAGAGTTACAAAATTTGGAGGGAAGGTACTTTTTTACATGTAGTTTTGCACCTCGAAGCCCGATTTTCGATTTTTTGTTTAGATTTTTTTAAATAATTTTTTAGGCGATTTTTAGCGTTATTTTTGCGGTTCTATCCCATTATTGAAAGGAATACGGTTTCATTCTTTTAACCCAAAATAGTATATATTTTTTTCTCTTTTCAACAAAGTTTATTCGGAATTTGTACAGAGATTTTTGAATTTTTAACGAATTTTTAATGCAATTTTTAGTGTTTTTTTTTCATTTTACGGCTATTTTTTGAGATTGATAAAAAGAAACTCGTTTTAAACTTTTAGCCTAATGCCCTAAATTTTGTGTTTGTTACGATTTTTAGATTTTAACGATTTTTAATGCGATTTTCAATGCGATTTTTAACGTTTTTTAAAGATTTTTGCGTTTAGCATCTATTTTTTTTCATAGTTGTTCTATCAAAAACTTGAGCTGTTGAGAATGCAATAAGTAGTATTTTTTTGTGAAATCTACCTAAAATGTCAAAAATTTAGGTACCACTATTTTCGAATAGCAATTTCATAAACTATCTTAAATTCTTGCTTAAGACCGCTACCCCCTCGAGTTATATATCACCTGATAGGTTATTTAACAGAGTATGGTTTTGATAAAGTTTTTGAAGAATAGAGTGCTCTACCTGGTGGTGGAAAATGGAACTAATAGAACGCTATTTTTTAAAATCTATAATAATAAAGAGACAAGTTTGTGTGTGTGTCAGCGCTGTTCTGAAGAGTCTGCTGTACGTAGAGTTACAAAATGTGGAGAGAAGGTACTTTTATACATTTAGTTTTGCACCTCGAAGCCCGATTTTCAATTTTTTGATTAGATTTTTTTTTGATAATTTTTTTAGGCGATTTTTAGCATTCTTTTTGCAATTTTATCCCATTAGTGAAAGAAATACGGTTTCATTCTTTTAACCCAATATAGCAATTTTTTGCTCTTTTCAGCAAAGTTTATTCGGAATTTGTACAGCGATTTTTGAATTTTTAACGAATTTTTAATGCGATTTTTAGGGTTTTTTCTCATTTTGCAATTTTTTTTTTTTTTTTTTTGAGATTGATAAAAAGAAAACCGTTTCAAACTTTTAGCCCTAAATTTTGTGTTTGTTACGAATTTTAGATTTTAACGATTTTTAATACGATTTTCAATGTGATTTTTAACGCTTTTTCAAGATTTTTTGCATTTAGCATCTATTTTTTTCATAGTTGTTCTATCAAAATCTTGAGCTGTTGAGAATGCAATAAGTAGTATTTTTTTGCGAAATTTACCTAAAATGTCAAAAATTTAGTTACCACTATTTTCGAATAGCAATTTCATAAAATATCTTAAATTCTTGCTTAAGTCCGCTACCCCCTCGAGTAATATATCATCTGATAGGTTGTTTAACAGAGTATCGTTTTGATAAAGTTTTTGAAGAATAGAGTTCGCTAGCTGGTGGTGAAAAATGGAAGTAACAGAACGCGATTTTGTTAAAATTTGGAAATATAACAATGTGATTTATTTTAAATTTTAAATTGGTTTATAATACATGTTAAAAAATGTAAACAAAGAATGGTGTGACACATTTCAGAGTGCGTGAAAGTTGGGGCGCGAACAAAATTAGGAAATGTAATAAGGAGATCTGTTTTACACTTTAAGGTAGTTTATAACGCATGTTAAAATTTTTAAAGTACTGGCGATGCTCTGTAGAGACCGCTGCACGAAGTTATGTATGAAATTTTACACCTTGAAGGCCGATTTTCAGTTTTTTAAAATTTAATTCATATGCGAATTTTAGTGGGTTTCGAGGCGATTTTTCCACATTAGCGAAAAGGAAAGCGGTTTCATTCTTTCGACCTAAATTAGTGAATTTTGTTCTTTTTTCAATATAATTTATTTGGATTTCGTGCAACGATGTTTGGATTTTTAGTGAATTATTTAATGTAAATTTTGCCGATATTATTCGACATTAGTAAAAGGAATTTTGCTTAAAACTTTCAGGCTGATGTATTAAATTTAGCTGTTAAGATTTATGAATTTCAGCTAATTTTAATGTGATTTTTCGAGATTTTTTGCGTTTGATGTCGGATTTTTGTCATTCATGAGATATTTCCAATTACAACGTTTTACCCTATTAGAGTAAATTTTGACCCCTGTGATTTTTTAATATTAGTGATTTTTAATGCACAATACAATTTTTAGAAATTTTTCGAGTTTTATGGTGATTTTTTGATATTCGGAAGTAAAAATTGATTTCAAACTTTTAATCTAATATAATTTTAGCGATTTTTAACGCGATTTTTCAAGAATTGTTGTGTTCCGTGTCGATTTTTTATTATCTATAAAGGATTTCCTTTTACTACGTGATTATCCTGTCGACCAATTTCGCCAAATTATGCAAATAGATGTAATTTTTATGTTAAATAATGAAAGAAGAGATAATTTAGAAAAACATTAATACAAATACATATAAAAATAAGAAGTAAAAAACACTTGATGACGTAACAAACATATGTAACATGTTTAATGTCAAGTGAATATGGATTTACGATCCGCCATTATTGTAGTTCAATCTTATGGTTTGACCCAGATAGTTTCTTGGTCAACCGGATAATCAAATAGTTCAGATTTCCGATTATAATGCTTTATCCATTTGATGAAATTCTGATTACTGCGATTTAAAAAATAACTAGCGATATTTAGTGCATTTTTCAATGCGTTTTTAATGAACTTTTTAATGCGATTTAGTACTATTTTTTTCGATCCCCACCACAGTGGTGTTTTAACAATTAAAAAATTATTTAGGTTTCAAACTTTTAGCCTAATATAGTAAATTTCACCATTGACCCTTTTTTAATTTTGTCGATTTTCAATGTGATTTTTGATATATTTTGTGTTCTGCGTCGATTTTTTTGTAATTCATGTAAAAAAGAATGGTTACTACGTTTTACACGACTAGAATATTTTTTTATTCACGGGATGTATTTACATTTAGCGATTTTTAATGAATTTTTCAATGTTTTTGTATTGGTTTTTTGAATCTCACGGCCAGGGTTGGTATAAAAACCGGTTTTTTTGAAAAAAACCAAAAAACCGGGTTTTTTTGGTTTAAACCAGGTTTTTTTGGTTTAAACCGGGTTTTTTTCAAATCATTGTTTAAATAGCATTTGCAAGAAAAATAATGTGAGTTTTAGAAAGTCATGAGGATTTTTTGTAATTAATAGTTAATTAATGTTAAACATTAACATTAGTATTTATTTTTTTGATAATTAAATAACTAAAGCATAAAAATTTATAATTAAATTATCTTATAAGTTTAGGTTTCTATAGGGAAATATTCATTGTGTGAAAAAAAATAAACTATTAATTTATTAGTATACTTATATAAACCTTTTAGATAATAATTTATGAAATAATTATATATTGAGGAACATAGTAAAGGGCAAACGAACATATTTTACTAAATTAACAGAAATAAGCTGAAATAGAAACCATTTTCTTGTGCATAATTTAGAAATTATTTACAGTATTAACATCAACAAATGATTATTAATCTCTTACAACATATATTTACTTAAAAAATATCAATATGCATTTTATTAATGCTGAAATATACATGTGTATTGACTTACTTGATACATCAACGAATGTAATGCTTACACAAATTGAGAGATAGGCTTAGAAAAATTACTTTTTTTTTTTTTTTTTTTAATACAAACTTTATTTTTTCCGTTTCTTTGTTCATCAAAAGGTGAAGATTTAGCATTAAATTTTATTATCTGTGCAAGCATCGAGTTACATGGATATTTTTGTTTTGCAAAATTTAATGTATCCTTTTTTTGTTGTTCACATAGTTCACTTTGACTGTATTGTGGTTCAAGCATGTATACCTAAAAGGGCATGGGTGTTAGGGCTATTTTATACCTGGACTAAAAAACTATGAGACTTCTTTATTTACATTTTTTTTTCTCTTAATATTCTTTGAAGACCTGTCCAATTATAAACTGGATTAGTAATGGAACTTATTACTTTAGATATTATCCAGGGCAACTGCAATAGAATTTAACAGTTTAAACATATCTTCAACATTTCTTTTAAAGTAAAAATTAGACAGATACAAGCTTTTGAATATTTTTATCAATACATTCCTATTTTCTACACAAATTTTAAGTAAAGTGGGGCAATTTTTAAGGTAAACATCTAAAGCATCTGAAAATGATTCACACCTAGTATTATAAGGGAGAGCTAATTTGACAGCATTTACATTGCATGCAATTTTTACATTTGGCTCTTAAACATGTTTTTGATGTATTTCTTATTCCCTCAAATGAAAACCAGAATATATTTTCTTTTCTTCTAGTTTTAGACATTCTTTTATTTCAATATATATAAATAGCTTTCTTAAAATAAAATACAATACAAAGTAACTAGAAACAGAAAAAATAATGTAAAAACTGCAAATCCAATCTAAGAAAAACCAAAGCTTACTAAAACCAATAGCTATGGAACAGAGAAAATTCATAGCCAATCATTCATTAGCATACAGAACAAGAGTAACCAATGGAAAGAATGACTTATGATTATGTCATTATTGATGCTTTGATACATGATACAATCCTTAATAAATCATAATCAAGCTATCTAAGCAGTAAAATTGCATTTTTGGCTGGCATATGCCATTTTTACATTTTTTAAAAAATAAAAGGTTTAAAAAATAATTAAAACTAACTACCTTTTTTTATCCTCCACAGTTCACTGTAGAAAAATATTTTGCCATGTCAATTTATAGCTAGTAAGAAAAATTAGATTGATTAAAGATGTTTGTCACTTTAAAAATTTAATTTGTCTTAAGCTTTGCTTGTAGCTACTCCATAACTTTGATTTTGCACATTTTAATACTGTGTAAAATAAATGAAAACATCAGGGAAAAGGAAAAAAAAACCAAAATAAAAAAAACCAGCATGGTTTTTTTAAAAAAACCACTTGGTTTAAACCATGGTTTAAACCGTGGTTTAAACCAGCGTGGTTTAAACCAAACAACCCTGCTCACGGCTATTTTTTGAAATTTCGAAAAGGAAATTAATTTCAAACATTTACACTTCATTTACGAATTTTGAAATTTAGTGATTTTTTAATGCAATTTTAGCAATGTTTTCATTATTTCTCACGCTTTGCGCCGATTTTTTCATTCGTATTTAAGAAATAATTCAGATTACACTATTTGTCTCTATTAATGTAAATGTTGTTGTGTGTAATTTTTAGTTAGTTTGGGGGATTTTAGGTGTTCCGTGTTGACTTTTCCTTATTCATGAACGATTTCCGATTACAATATTTTCGACTGAATATTAAATTTTTACAGCCATGACTTTTAAATATTCAGCGATTTTTAATATAGTTTTCGATACGATTTTTAGCCATTTTTTTTTAAGTTCCTTGGCGATTTTCTGCCATTCAGAAACCAATTTTGATATCAAACATTTTGTTTAATGTAGTTATGTTTCGAATGCAATGTTTTATCTCTTAATATGATTTTGCCGTTCCATGCCTACATTTTGTAATTTATGAATGATTTCGATCATACCCCCCCCCCCCCCCCCCCCCCCCCCCCCCCCCCCCCCCGTGAATTTTTACAGTGAATTTTTACCCTAGGGATTTTTTAATGTTTTAGGACTTTCATTACAATTTTCAATGCAATTTTTGGGCTTTCTCAGTCTTTTTTTTTTTTTTTTTTTTTTTTTATAACATTTTTCAAAGGAATTCGATTGAAAATTTCTAGACTAATAAGAGTTTGGTTTCAAACTTTTATCCTTTACGGTAATTGTTTTGCTCTCTTATTTTGATCTACAGCAATTTTTAATGCAGTATGCTTTTTTTTTTTTTTTTTTTTTTTTTTTTTTTTTTTTTTTTTTGAGTTTGCGGCGATTTTTCTCAGATACGGAAAAGGAATTCGGTTTTTAATTTCTTCGCTAATATGATAAATTTTCTCCTATGCGATTAAAGATTTTTATTGCGATGTTTTAGCAGTTTTTTCGTATTTCAAAGCTTTTTACATTATCAAATTAATTAGATTCCAAACATTTATCCAAGTAGAGTAAATTTTCAGTTCCGTGATTTTTGAAAATTTTGCCATTTTCAAAGCGATGTTTACGTTTCTTCGCGACCCGCTTCGATTTTTTAGAGGTTCAATTTTTGGCCGAATTTATTAAATTCTGATCTCTTTTCTTCAAAGTTTATTCGAATTTTGAAACACAATTTTTGAATTTTGTTTTATATTTTTATGAGATTTTTGTTATGTTGATTATTTTGGGTCTAAAATAATGTAAAATAATTTAAAATAATAATAATAATAATAATAATAAGTTATTTTATTTAAATAATTTAGTTTTGCTCACTAATAAGATATATCTCCTTTTTATCAAATAATTTACAAATTACTCCATATAATATCTGAAAAATATATTTAATGTTTAATAATATTTTAATATTTTTGAGAGGGTTTTGCTGTGTCGGCAAGGCGCCGGCCGATACATCGATATTTTCTCGAAAGATATTTAAAATATATGTGTAATTCTAATTTAAAAAAAAAAAAAAAAAAAAAAAAAAAAAAAAAAAAAAAAAAAGTTTGTTTTGGAAATTTTTATATTTCATATTTCAATATTTCGAGATGCACGTGGTCCGGACATCGAGTGGTGTATTCATACACGGCAGGTGTCCGATATTTTGAAGGACAGCATGGTTTTCCTTTCATGGAAAATTTATTATAACAAAGAAAAATTGTAAACGGCAATGCCGTTCTTTTGTTTAAAAATAATGTGAAATTTTGTTGAACAACCCAAATATCTAAAATACATGTGAGACATCAAGCGGATTATTTTACTACGCAATGGAAACGAAGTGATGCGGCACGGAGATAAAAAGGGGAACGGAGGAAGATCGTGGAAGCTTTTGGGAGAATTCTGCAAGTGGCAAGAAGAACAGCGTATTCGGGCTTCGTTACGGCGGCAGTGGAAGGTTTCGTCTCTCGTGACGGGAAGGAGCGAAGCGGAGGTTTGGATCTCGGCGAATTTCGAGGAGAAGAATGGGCTGCCTGAACGAGAGTTATGTCTAAGAGGAGGTCGGATAATTGGAAGATCTACTTGATGAAAAGTCCATGTTTAATTGAAGATTTTAAAATTGTTACCATGGGGTAATATTTAAGGTACCTTTATTTTCTTTCTTCCCCGGGGTAGTAAAGCATATGCTTATTTTTATTTCATGTTAAACGCTAGTATTATTTTTGTAATTCTTTAATGTTAACTTAATTTTCATTTAATATTTAAATAAAATGTTAGTTATAATTTATTCAATGATTTAAGTCTTTATTTACCTTCTTCCCACAGCAGCTTATGTTCTTTGAGATTGTTTTTTTTTTGTTTATGCAACCGAGAATATTTACTAATTACTATACGATCAGACTTTTGATGTTAATTGAAGATTTATTTAAATTTAGTTTAATTTTTATGTTAAAGTTCGGTAGAATATATTTTATTCTACCACGTGTTCGTGTCTAACCATCTTAATTTGGGGATCGACACAACACATTTTGGTGCCTCGTGACCTTTGCCATTTTGGCGTCGCGATTTATTTTTTTTATTTTATTTATTTATTTATTTATTTATTTTTTCATGGTACCGCGGATTTAGCCATTTTCGGCGCCGTCACCTGGTAGAATTTTTTTTTTTTTCTTTATTACTTTCGGCTGCTGTGGTTATTAAAATATGGTGTTTAACTGGAGTAATTAATGGTTTAACTGGAGTAATTTAACAAAAAAAAAAAAAAAAAATGATGAAATTTTGAATAAGAGAAATTTTAATAAGGTTACGATTTTTATTTTTTCATTATTTTTGTATGTTACATGAATTTTTAAATTGCAATTTATTTGATATTTTATTGTATTTTGTGGGTAAAATTATTTTTTTTGAGGTTAGAAAATGGCTTTAGATTCTGACAGTTTTGAGCATGAGGTGGAAGAGAGTGGGTCCGGGCAGAATGAGACTCATAAAGAGTCTAATATGAGTAGTATAGGGACGAATACGGGCAATGAGTATAGTCAGTCACCATCTCCACCAATGCTGACCCCAATTAAGGAATCAGAGACAATTAGAAGTGTAAATAATCAGGTGTCTCTGGTACCTAACCTCACTTTTAATTTTAACCAATTTATAGGAAATATTCCAAATTTTTCGGGGGAAAACCCTGACATTACTGTGGGGGACTTTATTGACAAAATTTTAGAAATTAAAGACTTCGCAGGATGGCAAGAAGCGCAATGCGTTTTTGCCATCAAGTTAAAATGCATAGGAGAAGCGCAAAAATTTCTAAAATCGCAACCCCATTTGAAAAAAACACAAAGTTTCTTAATTTTGAGGGAAGCGTTAACTAACAGGTTTAGTAAAACCGTAGATGAAGCATGCCATTTACACGAATTCACTATGGCTAGACAATTCCCAAGAGAAACCAATAGAGCATTTTTATCCAGAGTTTTGGGGTTGTCGTACAAATGCTTCGCTGACCAAGAAACTATCAGAGAAAAACTCTTAGTTCAAAAATGTCTCCAAGGCTTACAACCGGAAGTAAGAAAATTCATTATGCCTCATTCTCCAACCACATATCAACAAATTTGGGATTTAGCTATATGCCACGAGAAGTGTGCAGAATACGATGACACACAAATGACGGTAAATGTTGCACAGGCCGGTAGTAGTTCTTCCAATGAGCTACAGGAAACAAAAAATTTAATTCAAACTGTGGTTAGTGAGAATGATAGAAAAATCGCCGAGTTAAGCAACCAAGTACAAACGTTATTACAAATCACACAGTCACAGGGACACAATTCTCAAAATACTAACACTGGTCACACACAAAGACACTTTCGACCGAGGAGACCAATCACTTGTTATAGATGTAATCAACAAGGACACTTAAAAAGAAATTGTACCACAGTATTGACTCAAAATACCAACGAAGGGTCGTTGGACAATCCACTGTCTTTGGATTCTCCCCCTAAAACGGTACGCATCGATACTATTAATGCAAAAGTGGGACAATTACCAATCATTTCATTAAATGTAAATAAAAAGAAAATTGATTGTCTCGTGGATTCTGGAGCTGCAATAAATTTAATTTCGAATGAATTTTTAGACCAATATTTACCAAATTGGGTTGAAAAGAGTGAGCCTTGTGCAATACAAGTAGTCGGGGTTAATAATGATGTAATGAATTTAGACAAAAAAATTATACTGTGTTTAAATGATGGAGAAGTTAAATTTGAAGTAAATTTTATTATCAGTTATACCTTAAAGGCTAACTATAATGCAATTCTAGGATCTGAATTTTTAAAATATTATAATATCATTATGGATTATAGAAATGAAACCTTAAAATATTTAAATCACACAATTTTATGGAACAATATCAAAAACATAGAAGTTAATTCAATAAATTTACATAAATTCGAAGGTGTGGGAAGTACTGTAACAAAGAATGTCATTGAACCTAGATCTGAGCAATTCGTTAAAATTAAAATTAATGGTCTTCCGCAAACGCATAAGTTAATTTTTGTTCAACCTTCGGCTAAATCTCTAAACAATTCTTGGTTAGTAGCGAATGGAATATATAACTATGAGGGCAATAAAGATATATGGATTAAAATAGCAAATGTTACTGAAAAGAAAATTCATATCAACAAAAATTGTCAGATAGCCAAAATCGAATTTGTTGAGGAAGTTAATGTTCAGAATACTACGGTAAATAATTTAGAAGTAGAGAATGAGATTACGGAATTCAACCCTTGTGGAGGAAAATTTGATTTAAATCATTTAAATGATTCCCAGAAGCAGGCGGTTATGAAGATAATAAATAAAAATAAAGCCATTTTTGCACAGTCTGTCAAGGATTTAACGGGTTGTAACACAACTAGCCATAGAATTTATCTCACTGATGATATTCCTGTCCGTTCCAAACCGTATAGGACTCCGTATGCCTTAAGAAAAGAATTAAAACAACAAATTGATGACCTAATCGAAGCAGACATTATTACTCCTTCTGATTCTCCTTACGCATCCCCTGTAATTCTAGTAAAAAAGAAAAATGGAACTTACCGTTTAGTATGTGATTATAGGAAATTAAATTTAAAGACTAAGCCCTTACCGTTTCCTCTCCCGCATATTTCTGATTTATTAGATAAATTAAATGGTGCTCATTACTATACATCTTTAGATTTATGCTCGGGATACTGGCAAATGAACTTGCATCCCGAGGACAGACACAAGACTGCGTTTTGTACGGAATTCGGTTTATTTGAATGGAAACGTTTACCTCAAGGTCTTGTCAATGCCGCTGCCTCTTTTCAACGGCTAGTTGCCACGATTTTACTAGGTTTAGATACGAATACTTACATTGATGACATAATTATTGGTTCGGCAACTTTTGAAGAGCACATCGATAAATTAGATATGGTTTTTAGGAGACTAAATTCTCACAATTTAAAAATCAATCCTGAAAAATGTCAAATAGCAAAAAATTCTATCACTTACTTGGGATTCCAAATTAAAAACTGTGTGGTCTCTCCAGATGAAAGAAATATAAAAGCTGTAGAAAACTTTCCAATTCCAAAAAATAAAAAGGCAGTTCGTAGTTTTCTAGGAATATGTAATTTTTATAGGAAATTTATTGATCATTTTGCTGATATCGCAAAACCTTTAACAGAGTTAACTAAATTGAAAACTCCTTTCATATGGAGTCAGGAAGCAAACTCTGCATTTAATAAATTAAAACAATGTTTGACTACTTACCCGGTTTTATTATTACCAAACGTTGAGCAGCCTTTCTTTTTACATACCGATGCATCTGGCTTCGCGTTAGGTGCAGTTCTTAGCCAAAGAGATGAGTCAGGTGATTTACATCCAGTCGCTTATGCGAGCAGAACCCTAAAAGATGCTGAAACAAGATATAGTACTTTTGAAAGGGAACTCCTGGGAGTAGTATGGGGAATTAGTAATTTTAGACACTACCTTTAC
Source organism: Maratus speculifer (assembly GCA_964019185.1). Taxonomy (NCBI): domain Eukaryota; kingdom Metazoa; phylum Arthropoda; class Arachnida; order Araneae; family Salticidae; genus Maratus; species Maratus speculifer. The sequence goes on along the minus strand of OZ025295.1, from coordinate 180,880,350 downwards.
GGGAGGGAATTCACTTTATATTGTGATCAGCAAGCAATTTCACAGGTGTTGAGAATCCAGGACAGTAGTCGGGTTTCCCGTTGGGCTCTTGCACTGCAAAACTATAACATAAAATACTGCCATACTCCAGGGAAATGCAATATTCCAGCTGATGTGCTATCTAGGAATGTAAATGTAATACAGGAAGTAAATGTTCATCCAAATTTTTCACCAGAATTTGTTAGGTCTTCACAAGATCAAGATGCTAAATGCAAAGACATAATTGACCAGTTGAAAAATCACAATGAAGTACAAATACATGATTTAACTTTCTTTTTAAAGGATAATCTACTATATTGCGTTAACAAACGAGATTCGTATAACGACAATCACACTAAATTAGTTATACCTAAAACTTTAATTTCTCAAGTGTTAAATTTAGCACACGATTCAGTCACGTCAGCACACCCTGGTTTTAAAAGAACTCTAATTAAGACAAAGAAGAATTATTTTTGGTGGGGACAATATAAACATACACTTAATCATGTCAAATCTTGTGTCCAATGTGCCATTAGAAAAGGATATAAATCTAAACAAAAAGCTCCATTACAGAGAGTAGAAATTACTTCACGTCCGTTTGAAAAGATTGCGGTCGATGCAGTGGGTCCACTAAGTACTACAATGGAGGGAAACAAACACATTATTGTCATGACAGACTATTTTACAAGATGGGCTGAGGCGTATCCGGTACCTGACTTAAAATCAGAAACCATAATATCAGTTTTAGAAAAATTCATTTCTACTCATGGTATTCCGGAACATCTCACCACAGACAAAGGAAAATCTTTCCTATCTGAAGCAATACTAAAAGTATATGAGAAGCTTCACATAAAAAAGCATACTACAACTAGTTATCATCCTAGCGCTAACGGGGTTGTGGAACGAGCAAATGGTACTATAGTTAATATGCTAAAACATTTAGTTGATTCTTCAAATGAAGATTGGGACAAACTTTTACATTTTGCACTATTGGCTTACAGAACAGCTTATCACGCGGCTATAGGTGATACTCCGGCACATTTAGTATATGGTAGGGATCTGCTTTTACCTGTTGATCTCATAGCTAAACCCATTCAGAGATCTTATGCAGATACCCGTGAGCTTAGCGAAGATTTACAATTAAGGCTAGGCAAAGTTTTTCGTATGGTTAAACAAAATTTAACAAAAGCCGCAGAAAAGCAGGAGGAGTACAGATTAAAATTTGCCACTGATAAAAAATTACGGGTGGGGGATTTAGTACTTTTATACACTCCAGTAGTTAAGCCAGGGGCAAGCAAAAAACTTTCACAATTTAACAAAGGACCTTATCGTATCATTCAACAAACTAATACAGTGAACTTTAAAATTGTACACATACAAAACCCCAAAGATGAACAATTAGTACATGTTGATAGATTATCCCGAATCACAGAGAGAATTATATTTCCTGCACTTTTTGAGGAAGAAATTAAGGACGAGGATGTACAGGACACAAATCAACACATAGATGACAGGGATGTTAGGGATTTTCAATTTGGGGACTTTGATGACCAACTCCCGGTATTTGATGTCTTATATAACGGTAATATTTGTGAAAATAACAATAATTCTAGGGACAGTAATCACATGTTAAACAACAATCACATATTAAATATTGATAGTAGCAATGATAATGAACAAAACATTGTTGTTAGGGACAATAATAATCATTTGCTAGACATTGATATTAATGCTAATAATGATCAAATAAATACAGACGTTCCCTCTCAGTCGCATGTGGGGTCTGGGCAAAAGTCGAGGCAGTATAGGAGTACTGAAATTGTTAGTGATTATCAGTTACGTCCCAGAGACACTCATGGTTTTGTTGTGAGACAATAGTTCTCTTACTTGTATTAAATACATATTGTATAATTGTAATAATAATGTATTGTATAGTATCATGTATATATATATTTTTTTATATTTGTGTATTTGTGTCATGTTTTTTTGTGTAATATTTGGTTAATCAGGAACAAATTTACCTTATAATCAACTGTATATTTCATATTGTGTACATTGTATCTGAATCCTAGTTGGGTCAATTGTTGGAGATAATGGGTACTATAGACTAGTGTTACTTGAATTTCATTAAATTTAGTTTCTCGGGTTTTTGTTTGCGATTATAGTTTCTTTTAGTAATAGACGTGCTTTTGCTTTGTTTCCAAAAAAATTTTCTTTGGGCAATAAAATTTTTTTTGAGGGGACGGAAATGTAATGTGTTATGTTGATTATTTTGGGTCTAAAATAATGTAAAATAATTTAAAATAATAATAATAATAATAATAATAATAAGTTATTTTATTTAAATAATTTAGTTTTGCTCACTAATAAGATATATCTCCTTTTTATCAAATAATTTACAAATTACTCCATATAATATCTGAAAAATATATTTAATGTTTAATAATATTTTAATATTTTTGAGAGGGTTTTGCTGTGTCGGCAAGGCGCCGGCCGATACATCGATATTTTCTCGAAAGATATTTAAAATATATGTGTAATTCTAATTTAAAAAAAAAAAAAAAAAAAAAAAAAAAAAAGTTTGTTTTGGAAATTTTTATATTTCATATTTCAATATTTCGAGATGCACGTGGTCCGGACATCGAGTGGTGTATTCATACACGGCAGGTGTCCGATATTTTGAAGGACAGCATGGTTTTCCTTTCATGGAAAATTTATTATAACAAAGAAAAATTGTAAACGGCAATGCCGTTCTTTTGTTTAAAAATAATGTGAAATTTTGTTGAACAACCCAAATATCTAAAATACATGTGAGACATCAAGCGGATTATTTTACTACGCAATGGAAACGAAGTGATGCGGCACGGAGATAAAAAGGGGAACGGAGGAAGATCGTGGAAGCTTTTGGGAGAATTCTGCAAGTGGCAAGAAGAACAGCGTATTCGGGCTTCGTTACGGCGGCAGTGGAAGGTTTCGTCTCTCGTGACGGGAAGGAGCGAAGCGGAGGTTTGGATCTCGGCGAATTTCGAGGAGAAGAATGGGCTGTCTGAACGAGAGTTATGTCTAAGAGGAGGTCGGATAATTGGAAGATCTACTTGATGAAAAGTCCATGTTTAATTGAAGATTTTAAAATTGTTACCATGGGGTAATATTTAAGGTACCTTTATTTTCTTTCTTCCCCGGGGTAGTAAAGCATATGCTTATTTTTATTTCATGTTAAACACTAGTATTATTTTTGTAATTCTTTAATGTTAACTTAATTTTCATTTAATATTTAAATAAAATGTTAGTTATAATTTATTCAATGATTTAAGTCTTTATTTACCTTCTTCCCACAGCAGCTTATGTTCTTTGAGATTGTTTTTTTTTTTTGTTTATGCAACCGAGAATATTTACTAATTACTATACGATCAGACTTTTGATGTTAATTGAAGATTTATTTAAATTTAGTTTAATTTTTATGTTAAAGTTCGGTAGAATATATTTTATTCTACCACGTGTTCGTGTCTAACCATCTTAATTTGGGGATCGACACAACATTTTTAATGTTTTTTGCGATTTGTAAGATTTTTCCCCATTAGTAAAAATAATCCAACTTCAATTTTCTAGCTCTTTTCAACGAAGTTTAGACGAAATTCATGCAGCATTTAAAAAAATTTTCGAGGTTTTTATTATGATTTTTAAAGTTTTTTCGCAATTCTTGCTATTTTTTGATGAACCCGGGCAACGCCGGGCAGAACTGCTAGTATTGAATAATTGAGGAAAAATAAATTTCATCTTTATAATGAATATTTAATAATACATTACTGATTATTAATTTGACCTTTGCTTTTAATATATTAATCATTTTTTAAATTATTTTAATTTTTAAGGTTCCGTACTTATAAAGTCAAAACGGAACCATTATAAGATCACTCCCATATCTGTCTGTCCATCTGTCACAGCTCAAATTGGGAGAAGAAATAAAGACTATTGATTCCTTTATTTACAGAATATTAAACATTTACAAATATATTTAGTAGCGGGTAGGGGTAAAGATGAAAATATGCACTCACCACTCGGCGACTAAATGTGAAAAACTGGCGACTAAAAATTTGGAAAGTACGGGCCAAATGCAGGACTTTCCAAAAGGTATTTTGTCAAAGAATCACCGAAAAATCCTACAAATTTCGTCAATCTTTAAAAAAACCCGAATTTCATGGAAAAAATCGCAGAAAAACATGAATCTCGTGTAAATATCAAAAAAAGACATTGTCAAAGGATCGCAGAAAGAACACAAGTATCATCGTTGAATCGCGAAAAGAATGCAGATATCGTCAAAGAATCTCGAAAAAACCAGAAATATCATCAGAGAATTGCAAAAAATTCACTTATCATGAAAAAATGCAAATTTTGTCATAAAATCAACAAAATCAAACGCGAATTTTGTTAAAAAACATAAAAATGAATGCAAAAATGCAAATTTTATCAAAGAAACATGTGAAAAAAAGTGAATACCATCAAAAAATCGCAATAACAAACGCAAAAATCGGCAAAATTCGTGATAATGAGCGCGAATATAGTCAAAATTTGCAGTAACTACCGAGAATATCGTCAAAAATCACAATAACGAACGCAAAAACCGTTAAAATATCACGATTATTGTCAAAAAATCGTGATAACAAAAGCAATTTTCGTCAAATAAAATCGTAAAAAAGAACGCAAAAAATGCAATTTTTATCACAGAAAAACGTGAAAAAAGCAAATATTGTCAAAAAATCGTGATAATGGACACGAATATCGTCAAAAAACAAAAATGAACTCAAAACACGCGAATACCATAAAAAAAATATAAAAAAATCAATGAACGCAAATACCGTAAGAAAATTGCCATAACGAACGTGATTACCGTCAAAAAGTCGTGATAACGAACGCGACTTTCGTTAAAAAGTTGCGAAAACAAATGCAAATTTTGTCAAAAGATTACAAAGAAGGAAAAAAATGCACATTATGTCAAAGGATTGTGGAGAAAATGTATTATATTAGTTTCAGACTCCCCCTTACCTTAATTTTTTAAAAAATCTGATGTGAATTTCAGTTTTTATATTTTGAATCAGATGTGCTAGTCCTTAAATATTTTTTTTTTTTTTTTTTTTTTTTTTTTTTTTTTTTTTTGTCACATCTTAATTACATACAAATAATTATAAAAAAGAGGGTAGGGATTTATTTATGTCGTTAGCTACAAAAGTGCTTAAGTACTTATGTAGCTAACTACATACATATGTTACATATAACTTTGCTGTTAACTTAATTTAAAAAAGATTTGAAATTAGTATCTCAAGTTTATCCCAAACAATACAAATTAAAATATTTTTATCTAGTTCATATATTACTTATTTATTCTAAGCTCGTATGTATATTCTAGTTAAATATTCAGTTACATAAATGTACTTACTGGCAACAAAAGAAATTATTCTCACCAGCCAATAACTGGCTACGAAAAAAAATCAACCTACCGGCCAGTGGCCACTAAGCAAAATTCCTTATTTTCATCTTTAGTAGGGGGGGTGGGTAATTAAGTTACTTGAAGAAAAAAATAATCTTTTCTTTGTATAGCGTGTTGGGTATCTTGTGAAAGCTTCTGTTGTGCTGAAATCAAAAATATATTTCTTTTCATTTTATATATTATATTTTCAGACTTATCGTTGAAAATATAGTGCAAAAATATGTCCCCTCCCTTCCCATCTAATTCTGAATCTACTGAAACTAAAATTAAGAAAAAATTAGAGATTATAGATGTTACTTTAAAACTTGCAGAAAAACTATACCAATTACTCTAGGTCGCATAGTTTTTGGAAAAGCACATTTTTCTGTTGCACACAAATTTCGATTTGTGGGCATTGAACAAAGGTGTTGAGGAGTGTTGAAGGTACCTATCGTAGCAGAAGTATAGCAGCATTTTTTGATAGTGATTTTTGAAAAAAATTGTCTGTAATTAGCAGACATATTAACCCTTAAAGACAGGGATGTTTTGGACATAAATAATGGCATGAACAGCATACTCTGCATATCATCGGCTGTTAAATCCTAGGTAACACTTTTTAATAATATATTTCTGTAATACAGTACCTGGCTCCTGCTTGGTGCTCCTGCTCTCCCCTCCTTCCGTCCACTCCAAATTGAAATTTGTAACATGTAACAAAATTTAAAACTGTAGAAACACAAATTCTATTGCATACATATTTCACATTCATTTCTAAACTTTAAAAGGTTTAATTTTAAGAGCCATTATTTTGAAATTCAGACAAAAAAGTCATGTTTTGATAGTTGTATTTTTTAATATCCTTGATATTTTTTTATGTTGAAGTAAATCATATTTAATGAATCTGCAATTTTGAAGCCATGAAATTTTTTTCTCTTCCCTATAGAAAATGTCAAAGTTCAAAGTTGTAAATGCCATTTACATGACAAATGAAATGCCAGTATATTTGGAGTGTTATATTTCTTCCAAGCAACAATATACCAAAATTCTTTTGGCATAAACTATTAGTATAACACTACCTGCTTGTAAAAATGTATTTGTTTCCATGGGGCATTGTTATGTTGCCACAAAGTATAGTCAAAGTGAAGTTTTTGTCCATTTTCTGCATTTAATATCTTATTTAAGCAATATCACTCAAAACTTTTTCTTATAGAATATGAAAGTGCACGACTAGGACAAGCTAAATAATATAGTATTGCACAGAGATATTTTTGCTGTTAGTAAATATAACCTGTTAAATATTCAAAGTCTGCAACTTTTAAAGTAGCTTTATTTCAAAAAAGTGCCACAGTTGAATGAAACAAAATATATCATACAATAGTTGAACATATGTACAAAAATATGGAAAAGAAAAAAAGGGGGGTCTCGTGATATTTTTTAGCAAAAAAATTACAAAATTTATAAGAAAAGCAATGTCTGTGATCATATTTTTCCCTAAAGAGGAAAAAAAACATCCCATTTCTCTTTCAGAAGGGGTGACAAAAAAGGGATATTTCATTTTCTCATAGGAAAAAAACATAGGAGAAATAAGACTTTTCATTTTGGGATAAGGAAGAAATGCGATAGACTTTGTGTATTTGAAAATTTTGTCATTTTTTAAAATAAAAATATCAAAAGACCCCCTTCTCCCCCCCCCTTTTCTTTCCCCATGTTTATATACATATGTTCAACTATTGCGTGATATTTTTTGTTTCAATTAACTGTGGTGTTTTTTTGAAAAAACATTACTTTAAATATTGCACATTTTCTAAGTTTTGAATATTTAACAGGTTATAGCTACTAACAGCAACAGTATCTCCATGCACTACTATATTATTTAGCTTGTCCTAGTAGTGCACTTTCATATTCTATAAGAAAAAGTTTGGGGTACTATTGCTTAAATAAGATATTAAGTGTGGAAAACAGACAAAAACATCATTTTGACTATACTTTGTGGCAACATAACAATCTAAAATAACAATGTTCCATGGAAACAAATAAATTTTAATAAGCAGGTAGTGTTATGCTAACAGTTTATGCCAAAAGAATTTTGGGATGTTGTTGCTTGCGAGAGATATACAGCTTCAAACATACCAGCATTTCTCTTTTTATGAAAATGGCATTCACAACCTTGAACATTGACATTTTCTATAAGAAAGAGGAAATTTTTTCAGGCCTTCAAAATTGCACATCATTTATTAAATATGATCTAATTAAACACATAAAATAAGCAAGCAAATCAAAAAATACAAGTATCACTCTTTGTCTGATTTTCAAAATAATAGCTCTTAACAACTAAGTAATATAAGATAAAATTGCACTTATATTTTGGTAAAGAGGATCTAGAAAACAGATGTAAAAAAAATGTATGTAACAGCATAGTACAGTGGCGTACAGGGCTGTAGCCAGAGGGGGGCCAGGTCGGGCTTAGCCCGACCTGGGAAAAGTTTTGTCCGACCTAGCGCAAAATTCTACATTAAATTTCTAAAAAAAAGGTACAAAACGTTCAATTTATATTTTTTCACGTTTTAGTCAACCTAGAATGAAATTCGACATTCTGATCATTTCATCACTCAGCATTTCCTTTTAAAAAATTCTTATTTAATACAACAATGAAATTCCCATTTTTCTCCCTTCATGCCAGATTTCCTCTTCTCCCCCTAAATTTTGTTTTTCGACTGGAAACAGCAAAATATTTATCAATAAAGCTTTTCTGCCTCACTCTTTTTAAAAGACCTCAGCCTTGATTGAAAGGCTCCCTATCCTGCAGTTAAACTGAGTTAAAACAGTTTTCCTTCCTTGACATGGAAAAGTCATACATAAAACACACCACCTGCGAACGTAAAATACGCCGACAAGTGACCGCAAGTAATGGTCATGTCTGCCCGCACCTTTACAATCTGTGGTCTGAAATTACATTCTTTCCTCTGAAATATTCTTTAAAGTGTTTAAGGCATTATTTTTCTAAATAAAGAGATAGTGTGAAATGTTTTTTATAGGTTAGCTTTTAAGAATTTTACAGTGGGATTATCTGAATCTAATTTGTCATCCCTATGAGTGTGCGGAGTGCGGCATTTTGTTTGACAGAGCCGAACCGCCAGCGGAAATTTTTGAGTACTGGACAGCGATTTTGAGGAGTAAATAGCTACTCATGAACATAATAATAACTCATTGTGCACTACGCATTATGCATAGTTTAAATGCATTATGCATAGTTTAGGCATTTTGAATTTTAGTTGCTATTCAGTCTTTGGTAATAGCGTAAAAATAAATAAATAAATAAAATAAAGGCTGTTCTTTTTTTTAAGGCCCCTGTCCTCGCTCGAGGAAACGCTCGCGAGCTAATGCTATTCCTATGGGGAAGCATTTTTCTAATAACTCTTTCGCATTTTGACATTTTTGAATTTTTTTTTTTTTTTTGCATTAGATAGCTGTGGTGCATGCCGACAGCGCACCTTTTTTACTTTTTCGATTTTGATTGCAGATATATTTTTTAAAAAGCCCTTTCAGTTTTGAAACCGGTTTTGAAAGTGAAACTTTGTAAAAAATATCTGCAACCAAAATCGAAAAAGTAAAAAAGGCGCGCTGTCGGCATGCACCTCAGCTGTCCAATGCAAAAAAAACTAGGACTTCCCTTAAAGGGATTAGTCTGAGCGATTTTGCTACGAACATAGATTTAGTTTGTCACAAGTGACGACACTTATTTCTGATATAATTTCTTATAAGTGAAGAAAATAAGCTACTTTTAATTTATGAAATTAATATACAAATTCAAAAAATGTAAAATAGCAAAATAAAAATGTTAGAATTCAAAATATCACATATCATTTCATATATTTTTAGCTATTATGGTAATTCTTTGAATTATCCTTGTTTAATGTTAATGGAATTACTTGATTATCCCGTCGACCAGTTTCGCCAAATTAAAAAATAGCAAAACTGTTTACCAAATTATACAAATTAACATAATTTGTATAATAACAAGAAAGAACTAACAAATTACTAAAAAGTTAATAAAAATGCAAACGAAAAATCGACTTAAAAATATCTATATAATGTAACAAACATGTGTAACGTGTTTAATGTCAAGTGAATGTATCATTTACGATCATGCAATATTGACATCTAATCTTATAGTTTGGTTATAGTCTTTTGGTCGGCGGGATAATCAAGTAGTACCATGTACCATGTGAATACACATCCAGGAGCTTTTCATAAATATTATAGTTAATAAAATTTTCGGAGGAATTCTTCTCTGTATAAAACATTTTTAGTGCTCCTTAAAAAATTTTTAAAATCAGCACAAGTTTCTAGCATCAAGTTGTTCATCTTCTTCACTCTACTGAGCCCGACATAAATTAATCCTGGAACAACCTCTTTCTCTCCAGAATCGACTACAGCTTGTGGAAGTGTTAAACCTTGCGATTTATGTATTGTAATTGCATGCGCTAAACTTAATGGTAAGTGAGATCTTGAACATTCAATATCCATGTCTTTCCATGTTCTTGTAATTGGAACAATTGGAACTAAGTTATCTTTATAGAATGGACCTTTGTAATTATCAAATTCTATCAACACACATTCAGGAAGAGTAAGGGGTCGAGAATTGTTATATATGATATTTTTGACGGTTCCAAGAGAGCCATTCACCAGACCAACTTCAGTCCATATATTCTTTCGGAGCGTAACTTGACATCCGATTGATAAATATAAAATCTCCGGAAGTTGCTGGTCGACTTCATCAGGAGCTTTACTGGCGCATCTGTTGTTATGTCGAACTGGTATGAAAGCGACGGGATGGCCAGATGAGCCTAAACAATCTTTGTTGTACTCTTCGACGCGTTCTCTGGTTGGAAATAATCTTATGGATTTTTTGAAGTATTTAATGTCATTGAATGTGACATTCAAGGTCATTCATTATTGACATTTAATCTTATGGTTTGGCGTCAATTTTTTGGTCGACAGGATAACCAAGTAGTACCACAAACTATGTAATGTTATGTACATTTTGATAATTTTATATAATTCACATACTATATCTATTATATATGTCATATATTCCTCTTAAAAATTCGTAAAAAATGTATTTATGTAACATTACACTTACAGAAAAACACAATTTAAAAATACAATTAAAAATACAATAATTGTGTACAAAAAATATACTAAATGCAAAATATTACATACGAAAACACATGAAGTCCAATCCAGTGGCAAAAAATGCAACCCCAAAGGCATCATCCTCAGAAACCACAGCAATAACATTTAAATTTTTATCACAAAAGAAAAAAATATCAAAATATTTTTTTCAAAAAATTTGATATTCATTTAATAAATATTTCACCACATAAATATTTATGCTAACATGTTTATGTTTGATGCCAACATCAACTGCAAATCCAATTATTGAAGTATAGCATAACTTAATATCAATATATTGACTAATATCTTATTGTACTATTGTAAAAATAGATTTTGCATAAAGTTAAAAATCAATTAAATTGAAAAAATATTTATATAGTCCAAGGTTAATCCTAACGAATAATCATTTACGGTACTACTTGATTAATCCGTTGACCAAATAACTATCGCCAAAACATAAAAATAAATGATAATAATATATGAGCGCAAATGTCACATTCACTTAACAGTAAACATGTGTTTGTTAAATCATACATTTAATTAGATTTTTTATGTTTATTTTATTAATGTTTTACTAATTTAATTTTTCTTTCGTTATTTAAAAAAATTACTTGAGTTTGTACAATTTGTCAAATAATTTGCGATTTCTATTATTTGGCGAAAATGGTCGACGGGATAATTAAGTAGTATCGTAGTTGCATACTATCCGGGTCATGTCAGATACAACTGCGCCAAAGATGGTGCCAAATACATTAATTCTGGTAACCATTATTTTTTAACAACATTATTGCATATCATACGCAATCAGAGCATAAGAAAAAAATACATAATGTTATTTATTTACTTATTACAGTTTATTTATTTATAATGTTTTACAGTTTTTTTAATTTATTTATTATGGTAATTCTAGGTTATCCCGTCGACCGATTTCGCCAAATTATACAAATCGCCAAACTACTAGCGAAGTTATACACGTTGACATAATTTTTATTTTAAATAACGAAAAAACAAATAATTAGTAGAATATTAATAAAAATATTAATAAAAAGTCGAAATAAAAATCACTTAATAACATTTTACACACGTAAATCGCATTTAATGTCATTGAATGTGACATTCACGATCATCCATTATTGCCATTTAATCTTATAGTTTGGCGATAATTTTTTGGTCGACGGAATAACCTAGAAGTACCTTTATTATATTTATTTATTTGACATTGTTTACTTTTTAAAAAAAAGCTATGTTAGTTAAATTACTATTTTAAATATCACTGGGAACGATAAACAAAATGCACAACAGACAACCACTTTTGGCGATCTGTCTCATGGCCCGGGTAAAACGTATATAACCACATATTTTGTTATTTCTATGTTAGCCAGTCGCCAATCTCGCTAATAGCATCTTGTTTTTCGTTTTTGCAAAAAGTAGCAGTTTTTTTAATGTGTGTAGATTTAAAACTGTGCAATCAGAAAAAAAGAAATCAAATAAAGAAAATCACAAACTTACTATTAACTTATGTCAGAAATTAAAAATTTAGTGCTAAAATAGCTTTTCATAAAAAAAAGTTTTTTTTTTTTTTCAATAGAAAAAAGAGATTTTCTTTTGAATAAAGTTAACGTGCACAATATTTTTGCTGCATGTGCTCTAAACTTTATGAATATCTTCTACTGATAGAAATGATGTACTTTAAATTTCCGCGACGAAACAAATAGCTTTATATCAGTTTTTTTTAGATAATTTTAAAACTATTTGGAACTAATTTTTCGTAGTAGGTGCATTCATCAGGTTATCTTCATAGGTACCTTCTGGTACAAACAAAATCGAAATCCGACAAGTATTTTTTGAGATTTGCTTGACAAAAGAATTGTGTTTGACTTTTAATATAGTTTCGTAGCTGTATATGTCCAGAAAGTAATACTGCGCTGTGTATTAGCCTTCGCTTGGCTCAGGCAATTACTATTTACACCATGTATTTCGGTTCGGTTGCCTATGAAAATATCAAACCTGTGAAAAATGACGCACACCAAGTTTCTGTTACGTATGCAAATAAGTTGTGCTTTTTTATCAGTTTTTTAATATAACTTTTAAACTATTTGGAACTAATTTTTCGTATGTAGTGCATTCACCAGATTACCTTCATACGTACCTATTGGTACAAACAGAATCAAAATCCGACAAGTACTTTTTGAGATTTGCTTGACGAAAGAATTTTTTTGAATTTTAATATCGTTACGTATCTCTGAGTATAAAGACTTCGCTTCGCTCAGACAATTATTCAAAAATATCAAAATGCGAAAGAGTTATTAGAAAAATGCTTCCCTATAGGAATAGCATTAGCTCGCGAGCGTTTCCTCGAGCGAGGACAGGGGCCTTAACGTCACATATTTGGAGAGCATGGGTGCATGTAAACAGATTACTTCAGTTGTAACTACAAATTATATTTGAAAATAGGGACATCTATTCATATCTATACAAGAAGCATAGACTAAAACAGAAAACAGAATCTGCTTCTAAATCATGAGTAAGACACATTAGTTATTTATTCTATTGATCTTGTTTTATTTTATATTTTATTATCACTTTATTGTGGAATGTAAATATAGTGGATTTTCATTTAATAAATTGACCTAAAAGTATTATTAATTTAAACAAACACAGAACATGCATATATTTAAATTATTTAATTTAAATAAAAACAATTTATTTATGTTAAACCAAATTTAAAAATATATATATATTTGGCAAATATATATATATTTTTTAAATTTAAATTTTTTTTTTCTGCGCCTCTGAAGAAACTTTAAAAATTTCACTCTGGCTTTAGAAATTTCTCATATTTTAAGTGAAAAAAAATCCCTAAAATCGCAATATATGTGTTTGATGAACTATGTATAAAAGACTAAATAAACGGTCAAGTGCGAGTTTTACTCGCTCTCAAAGGGCTCCATAATTAAAAATATGTATTATAAATCTCTTCGGGATGAGCGACTGATATGTGTGCCACTTAAAATTCTCAGAAGCCTTCATTTTTCGCACCAGTTTTTTTTCTTTTATTGTAAAGTTTACACACCTTTTAATTGGAGCATTTTCACGATTCAAGAGCAGTAATTTTTTTGTTTTGAAAAATAGATGATTAAACATTAAAAATTAAGCAAAGTGATCTCTTTGCAAAGACGTTAACTGTATTTTTTTAAAAAAAATTGTTGCTGAAAGAATAATAAAAATTTGTAAAAAACTATTCAACTTATGGTTAGTTATGGCATTCTAGAAAAGTGTGAATGAGTATACAGTAAATGTTCAAAGTGATAGGAAGTCTAAATAATACCAAATATTGCTATTCTGTAAACACTGTTTTTTTAATTTTATCCTTATCTATTTATAAGAAACTTAAGTCAGTACTGAGAATAAAAGGTATTGTATATTTAAACTTCATTTGGCATTTCATAAAACTAAATTCAGCATAGTAATAACCTTTTCTTTATCCAGTGTAGCTAACACAAAACCTTTGCTCAGTGTTTAAACTTGGCAATATGTTAAAGAAGCTTGTGTAGAATGTAGCTCGCAAATTTGCAAAGCCGCTTTAGTCCGTGACGCATTTTTCCAGATGGGTTTATAATTAACTTTTAAATATACAAGAGTCGTAATGAGTGACCCACTCAATGTAAACTAATCACGAACTCCATACTATTTTGAAAGGTTCGCATGCACAAGGAATTTTTTTTAAAAATAGATATTTTAATACCAAAAACTTTGTTACGTAGGAGCCGCTATATCTGTTTAGAAAACGCTTTGCATGAAACAAGGCAAATAATACTAAAAAAAAAAAAATCCTGATACTAAAATGGATATATATATTTTTTATTATGCGTATGGATCCTGATTTATATGATTAATTATAATTAATTATAATTAAATAAGTATATTTTCAAAAGTATGAACTTTATTGTTTTTATATTGCGACTAAATATTGCATTACATAAATATATTGTTAAAAGTTATTATCTGGGCTTTAAAAGCTGATAGTATGCAGAGTACACCGCCACTCATTATTTATGTCCAAACCACCCCTGTCTTTAAGGGTTAATATTTCGGCTAATTATCAACGAATTTTTTCAAAAATCATTTTCAAGAATGCTTTTATACTTCTGCTACGATAAGTGCCACCAATGTTCCTCAATACCTTTGCTCAATACCCCCAAATCTAAATTTGTGTGCAACAGAAAAATGTGCTTTTCTCAAAAACTGCTATCTAGAGTAATCTTTATAGCTTTCATGCAAGGTTTAAAGTAACATCTATAACCACTAATTTTTTCATAATTTTAGTTTCAGTAGATTCGGAATTGGGTGGATGAGGGTGGAGGGGTACATATTTTCCCACTGTATTTTCGATTATATCTCTGAAAGTATAATACCTAAAATTAAAAGAAATATATTTTTGAGTTCAGCGTAACGAAAGCTTTCACAATATATCATACACGATATACAAAGAAAAGATTTTTTTTTCTTCAAGTAACTTAATTAACACCCTGCCCCGCCCCTCTTAAATATATTTGTAAATCTTTAATAATCTGTAAATATGTGGGTCAATAGTTTTTATTTCTTACCCCAATTTGAGCTTTCCGCATTTTTTAGTTAATGAGTAAAATGGCTGTGACAGACAAACAACGGGAGTGATCTTATAATGATTCCGATTTCACTTTATAAGTACGGAACCCTAAAAAAAATGAAGAAATAATCTGCCATCCCTAGAAAAAATTTTGCCCTACCTGACAATATGGTCTAGCTACGGCCCTGATGGCGTAGCTAGATTGGGTGACACTCAGGGCAGATGTAAATGGTGTCATCCCCAGTCTGTCATATTTTTTCAATCACAATTTTATGTTATTACAATAAATGACCATACTATTCCTTATTTACCTTTTGTCTTCCTGCATAAAAAAAACCACAGGAGCGACACATCACTCAACCCCATAATCCGCATAAGTCAATGCGGTGTCTTTGTGTAGAAGTTCTTTCTTTGAAAGTTTGCTTTTGCTACCTAGATTTTCAAAAAGAGATTGGGTGTCACACGAGGCGGACCGTTCCCTCCACCCCCCCCCCCCCTCTTTCTTGCTACACCACTGAACACAGTATATCATTTGCAACCCCTTTTGTATTCTAAGATTGAAGCCATGTACTATTTTTATAATATGTTTCTGTCATAAAAATATTCCCAATATGTATGTACACACAACACACAGATATATTTAGTATATATTTTTTTCAAAAAAGAAACAAACGAGGTTGGTGTTGGCTGTTAGTATAAAATTGCACTCCCTCAATTTCAGTGTCCAAGGCAACTGCTCCCTTCTCCCCACCTCTTTGCACGTCCTTGGTTCTATGTGTTTTATTAACTTTCTTAAATTTTATTTTAGGTTGTAGAAGATGGCTATGAATTTTTTGCCAAACGTCAGTTAGTTACTTTATTCTCTGCTCCTAACTATTGTGGTGAATTTGATAATGCTGGTGGCATGATGTCTGTGGATGAGACACTAATGTGTTCTTTCCAGGTAAATTTGTTTCTAAATTACAAAATTAGCAATATTTGTATTTTCTTAATCTGAATTTATAATGTACGTAATGTATCTGAATTTATAATGCACTTGTCTTGCAAACACACAATTCTCAATTATCTTATACTATAATGCGAGCAAAAATTGTGTGTGTGGGTAAATTTTATCTCAAAAACGGCTCTAACGATTTTCGCGAAAATTTGGATTTTACCATTTTCGGGCACGAGAAGACCATTGGGCTAGGTCACATGTTCGAGAAAATTCGATTATTGGGTCATTTTGGGTCATAATGGGTCAGGATCAAGCTACTTATATCTAGAGAACGGCTGGATCGATTTTAAGGAAATTTTGTATCCAATCGTTTTTTGGCACGATAAAACTATTGAGCTGGGTCACACGTTCGAAAAATTTCGATTAGTAGGTCATTTTTGGGTCATTGTGGGTCAAGCCATTTTTATCTAAAAAACGGCTCTAACGATTTCGACCAAATTTTATATTTTATCGTTTTGGATTACAAGAAGACCATTGGGTTAGGTAACATGTTCGAGAAAATTCGGTTAGTGGGTCATTTTTGGGGTCATTGTGGGTCATGCTATTTTTATCTAGAGATTTTCTCACGCAATTTTGACTAAAAATTGCAGTCTATGGTTTTCGGGCATGAGAAAAACATTGGCCTAGGTTACATGTTCGAGAAAAATTTTAATGGGTCATATTGGGTCATTAAGGGTCTGAGTCAAACTATTTATATTTAAAGAACGGCGTGATTGATTATAACGAAATTTTGTATATAACAGTTTTTTGACATGAGAAAACTAATGGGCTAAATCACATGTTTGAGAGATTTCGACTGTGAGGGTCATTTATGGGTCATGATGGGTCATAATGGGTCATGGTCAAGCTATATTTAAAGAACAGGTGGATCGATTTTAACGAAATTTTGTATGCAACAATTTTTTGGCAAGATAAAATCATTGGACTATGTTACATGTTCAAAAAATTTCGATTAATGGGTCATTTTGGGTCATTAAGAGTCTGGGTCAAGCTATTTATATTTAAAGAACGGCGTGATGGATTATAACGAAATTTTGTATGTAACAGTTTTTTGACATGAGAAAACTAATGGGCTAAATCACATGTTTGAGAGATTTTGACTATGAGGGTCATTTGTGGTTCATGATGGGTCATAATGGGTCATGGTCAAGCTATATCTAAAGAACAGGTGGATCGATTTTAACGAAATTTTGTATGCAACATTTTTTTGGCACGATAAAATCATTGGACTAGGTTACATGTTCGAAAAATTTCGATTAATGGGTCATTTTGGATCATAAAGGGTCTGGGTCAAGCTATATATAATTAAAGAACGGCAGGATCAATTTTAACGAAATTCTGTATGTAACAATTTTTAGAAATGAGAAAACTAATGGACTAAGTCACATATTCGAGAGCTTTCGATTATAAGGGTCATTTGTGGGTCTTAATGGGTCAAGCTATATCTAAAGAATGGGTGGGTCGATTTTATCGAAATTTTGTATACAACATATTTGTGGCATGAGAAAATCATTGGGGTAGGTCACATGTTCAAGAAATTCCGATTAGTGGGCCACTTTTGGGTCATTCTAATTTTACCTAGACAACGTTTCGCGCAATTTTGACTAAATTTTGTATTTTATCGTTTTCGGGCACAAGAAAATCATTGGGTTATGACAGATTTTTGAGAAAATTCGATCAATGGGTCATTTTGGATCATAAGGGGTCAGGGTCAAACTAACTATATCTAAAAAGCGGCTCAGTCGATTTTATCTAAATTTTGTCTCTAATGTTTTTCGGCATGCTAAAACTAATGAGCTAGGCCACACGTTCGAGAGATTTCGTATATAAGGGTCATTTTTTGGTCATGATGAGTCATTCTAATTTTATATAGAAAATGGTACCCACTATTTTGACTATACTTTGTATTATATCGTTTTTGAGCAAGAGAAAACCATTTGGCTTGGACACATGCTCGCAAAAATTCGATTAGTGGGTCATTTTGGGTCTTAATGAGCTAGGGTCATTCTAATTATATATAAGAATGACTCAATCAATTTTACCTAAATTTTGAAGCAAAACGTTTTTTGTCACGAGAAGACTATTGGGCTGAGTCGCATGTTAAACAAAATTATATTAGTGGGTCATTTCGCTTCATTGCTGAATGCTGCCAAGCTAATTTTATCTAAAAATGGCTTAAACGATTTTGATTCAATTTTATATTCTACTGTTTTTGATTACCTGAAGACGATTGAGCTATGTCACATGCTTGATCAAATTTGATTAGTGGCTCATTTTGGTTAATACGGGTCAGGGTCACGAGAATATGGCCCCAGCCAATAACTTGGTGATATTTGACAAAATATTCGCCACATATGGCCAAAAAATCGACTATAAAAATTACGAAAACGAAAACACGCATTTGGAGCCAAATGAAAGAATGCCTCCAAATTTGGCTATATCTAGCAAAAAATATTGTCATTCAGAATGTAAAGAATTTTTTTATACATTCTTAAGAGGATTCGAGATGCATGGTTAAACCAATCAGAGTCGAGCTAAAAAAGTGATTTAGATCGATGTCCTTTCGTTGTAAATTTTAAAATAAAGTAAAATTTATAAACATGCGCATAAAAACATAGTTTTATTATTGTTTTGCTAAATAATACTATTATAAACATGTTTTACAGTAATCATACAGAGTTAATGATACAGTGAAAATACTATATCGAGTTGAACACAAAGTTAATTTTGACCGAGCTAAGCTCGGTCTCCCCTGCTAGTTACAAGAAAAGTAAGGAACTCTAAAGATTAATTAATGGAATTAGAGATAGAAAATAATTTTGAATAATTTAATTTAGATTAAAACTTTAAAAAATATGAAATTTTTTGTTAATTTTGAATAATTTTGTTAGGATGAAAGCTTTAAATCAAAATATTTAAATTATAATTAATTTTCCAATAAAAATAAAATTATATCTTAGCCCTCATGTACTGGTTTGTTTTATTAAAACACTATAATAAAGTAAATGAATCATAATTGATAGTATTTTGAATTAAGTCTCTATATATAATTAACTTTTATATTGGGATAAAAATCTCTTATTTTGTAGCAGGGTTGGGTTTCTGACGTCAGAAACTGGTTTTTGACATGACAAGTGTCAAAAACTGGTTTAAACCGTCAAAAACTGGTTTAAATCGTCAAAAACTGGCTTAAACCATCAAAAATGTGTAATGCACTTTAAACATTTTAAGAACAAGACAGAAACATTGAATAAGTCTTAATGATTTAAATAATTTTTTATTTAAAATTAATTATACTGTAATTTAATAATTACAAAAAAAAAAAAAAAAATTACTTTAATTGCAATAAAACATTGTTTTTTTAGAATGTTCAAACAGTAGAAAATGATTTTGTATAGTTAATAATCTGGATTAATTTTACCCCACAATATCCTATAGCACATAATCAATTTAGCACATTTATTTACATCCAAATTGTTTCTGAGTTTAGAGTGTATGAAGCCAAAGTTACAAAATACTCTCTCAATTGGTGCTGTGCTAGCAGGGCTTGATAGCAGATGCATTGCTAGTTGAACAAGTTTGGAGGCAAGCTAAATTTTCAGATTTATGAGAGATTTTTTTTTCTTTTTTTTTTCCAGAAATGATAATATACAATACAGTAAAAGTGAATTTTTAATATTACATCTAATGTTGTATATGTGTAACAGATGTTTAATGTGAAATTTTACAGATCAGTGTAGTATTTGAGGTTTCTGACGGGGTTTTTGACGAGAGGTTTTAGCCATGACGGTTTAAACCGGATAAAACCGCACGCTGTCAAAAACTTGCCAACCCTGTTTTGTAGTTAGTATCGATTAGCATGTTCATTACCGAGAATGCATACATGGCGTTGCTTGGTCACTCATTTGAAAATCTACTGATGCCACCTGTGCATCCCAGAGCAATAAACTTGAAAACCTGATGGAACACTATTCAAGTACATTAATTTTAACCTAGTAGTGAATGTGTTAAGAAATTCATTGCAGGGGTGCAGAATATGTCCGATTCGGCGATCTAGGATCGGGGGAAATTTTAAACAATTGGGGAAATTTAGTAGAAACATATACAATTGATTTTAATAACGAATTCCATAGTTTCCAGAGATTTAAAAAAAAAAAATCATTACAATTAAAAAGAAACGTATGGCGACCTTCGCAAAATCTATCTCAGAATAGTTATTGTGTATACCGTATATCAAGGGTAATTCTGGATGAATTTTCATATAATTTAAAACATTCCGTTCAGAAAATTAAATTTGGTCATTAATATGAAAATTCAGACAGAAAAATCCAAGGATCACAAAAGCCCAAGATTTACCGGAAAAACGCGAATTTCGTAACAAAATCTTAAAATAATGATAAAGTTTGTCAAAAAATCATGAGAAAACCTCAACTTTTGTTAAAATGGGCTAAATAACCGCGATTTTCGTCAAAATATGGCAAAATAACAGTCGCAAATTTCCTCAAAAGATCTCAAAATAAAAGCGAATTTCGTCAAAAGTTACCCTACCAAGGATCACAAAAGCCCAAGATTTACCGGAAAAATGCGAATTTCGTCACAAAATCTTAAAATAATGATAAAGTTTGTCAAAAAATCGTGAGAAAACCGCAACTTTTGTTAAAATGGGCTAAACAACCACAATTTTCGTCAAAATATGGCAAAATAGCAGTCGCAAATTTCCTCAAAAGATCTCAAAATAAAAGCGAATTTCGTCAAATATTACCCCCCCCCTCCCCCCTGCGCGCCTTCTACTCTGGTGTAACCTTTCAAAAAAATTGCTGTGAATTTCAAGATTTTTTTTTTCCCACCTAGAATCATATGCCATATTAGAATCATGGTCAGTTGCTATATATAGTTGTGCATAAGTTGAAAAATATTGGAAAAAGAAATTTTCTATACCTACGATAATACATTATTTACCTATAACATACCGTAAAATTTTAGGGAAATTTTCATGTGGATTGGGGGAAATGTTAGGAATAGAAACATTCTCTGCACCCCTGATTCATTGTAGTAAAATATCTATGTAATTCCATAAACTACAAATACAGTTATAAATTTGATATGAAAATTGTTTCAAAAACACAATAATATGCAATTTCAGTGCTGAGTTGTAAAACATTAAATTCATGTTAAATGTTTGCTTGCAATATTTTTTTTAGTATAGGAAAGCTGTAATTTTACAGCTATGTACAGTAGATCTTTAAAACACAATTCCATGTAATGCAATTCTCCATATAATGCACAACTTCTCAGGTGTGAACAATGAATTTTGCAGTGAAGAAGCACCTGAATTTCCAGATTGTAAAAAATTGCTACTATCTAGAAAACTAAATTTAAAGCATTAGTTCAATTTTGATTCCTTAACTTAGAAAATTTTAATGGGAAAAATTGCTATTATAATAAATGTTTTTGAAAATGAACAATAAAATGAATGATTTTAGTCCAGGTATATTTAATAAAAGATGGAATGATCTATATAATATAAAAATTTGTATTCTGGATAAGGAATGCAGTATAAAAATATTCTAATATGTTTTGATATGACAGACATATTAGCCTATATTTATGAGGTTATGATATTTAATGATATGTGAAATGTGATCCACATTACACAAAATTCTATATAACCACAACCTTGTGTTTTTAGGTTTGTGTTATATAGATCTTTTACTGTATATCATCTTGATTCATTAACGAAATAATTATTGTTTTTACATATAAACAGCGTGTTTGGAAAATTTTGTTTTAAAATACTTAAAAAATAAGGTTTATGTTCGATGAATGGTTTGTAAGTTTTACACAATTTATTACATAATTATATTTTATGTCCAGACTAGTTGAAAGAATTCTGTAAAAGAGAAATTATGGTTATGTTAAACTGTGAATTCATGCAAATAAGGTGAAGTGCATTATATGGAATTTTTTTATACTAACAGATCACATACTTATAAATCAAAGTATTTTTTGTAGTTATTTTAGCGTAATTTCTGGAAATATAATATATCTTCTTTAATCCTGAGTCATCAGGATTACGGCGGTTATGGATCATAGAAAATTCAGGATTACAGAAGTTTTGAAATTAGATAGCATGTAGTTAAATTATAATGCTAATATCTTTTATTAATATGCTATACAAAAACGCAGTGAGTTTGATAATTGAAAAATATTGAGAAAATTTAATTCTAATTGCTCAAAAATGCATATGTTTTTTAAATAATTATATATATTTTATGCAGTGTCACTGTTTGTTGTAAATTACAAAAAACAATAAGTGTACGATTTTTTAAAACTTGGGATTTCTGATTTATAAATACTCAATAGTTAATAAAAATCACAAAAATAAGACATATGGAAAATATTGAAAAAAATTACAAAAAACAAAACAAAAATTACAGTAAGAATTTTAAGGCTTTCAATTAATTTAAAAAATAACTTTATAAATACATTTATGTGGTGTTCGTCTTTGTCAGAAGATTGATAGCCTTTAAAATCAGATCTAATGTTTTATGATATTTTAAACTTTGTGTTAATTCTTATACACAAAAGATAACAAATTTTTAATCACATGGAACTCATCCCTCAATAAATTATACAACTATATTCAGTCTATAAAAAAATAAAATAAAATGCCGACATCCATTGCCCAAAGCAAAATGTTTGAATGTTTTCCATTGAGTTAATTAAAATTAGTAAAAACATAATTTTTGTTATGATCAAAATGTTGCTTATGTAATAAGAGTCATATTATGTACACCATGGATTAAACATTAATATTCCTAGACTAATAAAATGCAGACATCACAATGATTCAGATATGTCATATATATGTATTAACCAAAAACAATCATTTTCCAAATGGTTAAAAAGGTTACACATATTTTAGGGTTTTTCGAAATTTCATCCTTTCAGGGATAGTAGTGAAAGGATTGCTGAAGATCAAAAACAAATTATTTTTCTGTAATTCAGTCTGTAGCCAATTTGTGCATTTCAGTGATCATGGTTTAATGCAAAATTATTATACTGTAACCGTTGTTGTCATCATATCAAAACTACATTGTCACTAACCTTGGCTGTGGACCCATTTTTGGAAAATTAGATGAAAAAACAACTGTTGTTGGTCTTTGATTAGGGAATTTTTGGTGGGTCTTATGTTTTACTGTTTTTTATTCTTATATTTTATGTTTTATAAATTGTTTTATGCTTTTCCTATTTTAATCATCAACATTTCAATTTTTATTACATAAGGTTCGCATTTGATAGCTAAAGTGACATCAAGCAATTTTGGCGTGTTTTAGAATCCTTCAAAAGCAATCGTTTTGGGGGAAAACCAGATAAAACGAGATTTTCCAGTATTCCCAAAACTTTTCTTCACAATATTTTGATGTAATTTTTCAGTATAAGTTTCTTAAATTTTTAACTTTCCCTTTGAAATAAGAAAAGTACTCTTTTCAATCTATATGTAATAGACAGATGCCAAATGCTAAAATTTCGGTGGGAAACTGCTCATTTTTATAATTCTTTATAAAGATATTAACCTTTCAATCATTCTGTGCACCATATATAATTAGCTGTAGATTCGTTTACTCTGCTGCATGAATGTATTTGCTTTTAATTCCATGGTATAAATATTTTTATGCCGGAAATTTTAATAAATGATATGAAATAAATGCTACTTAAGGAATTCATATTTTCTTTCAATCAATCACATTTTTTTAAACAACACATTTAAAATGTTAAGAATAGTAATTTTGAATATTGTCAATTTTTAGGTTTATTTAGATAGTTTCTTTTAAAACTATTGATGGCTATAAAATCAGACTATTTAGGGACTATTCAACTATTTTTATTTACAATTTAAAAAATGCATTTTTACTCAAAAAACTAATACATTAAAATAAAAAAAATAAAAAATCATTTTGCTGATACTGAGATCGAGATGTTCATCTCCAAGGGCTTCAGTGAGTGAAAATGACGTCATATTAAAAATAAAATGCGAATTTTCTTAAATTAAATATTTTACTATGAATATGTCTAAAAGTAAATTTATTCATTTTGCTGGCACTCAAATTAAAACCTCAAGTAAAGAGTGAGAATGTTTATATACAAAATTGTAACTGGCAAACAGAACATCAAGATTGAAAATATGTTTATTGATAATATTTTGCTTGTTAAATTTTTTTAATAGTAAATATTAATATGGAAAATATGCATAGACATTTTGTGACGGTGAAAATTATATTTTGTTTAGATTTTGTTGAAAACACAATTTATAATTATGTCAATGTGGCGTAATTTTTGTTAAATTCTCATTATGTAATACCAAAAATCAAAGTCTCAATTAATAACTTCATAAAGTCGTTATCTTAATTGCATGTTACTGAGTATGTATAAAAGATTATTTTTTCAATAATTTGAAAAGTTAAATTTTAGCTAAAAATAGTATTTAAGAGTTAGGCTAGGCAATGTGATATTGATTATTGTAATTACTTTAGTTTTTTATTTTATTTATTTTTGTATTGTTTTACAAATTCTGTCTGTTCTTTTAAAAGTTTTCATTCATCAAATTCAATGAGTTTTAGATATTTTATGAGTAATGGATATGTATTAAAAATCACCCAGAGATTGAATTAAAATACAAAATTATCTTAGTTATTTAAGAAATCTGATAATATTTAGATTTATTTGTCATTGTGAATTCAATTTTTTTTCAACTTGTAGATTTTGAAACCCTCTGAGAAAAAAGCCAAATATCAATATGGTGGGCTGAACACTGGAAGGCCAGTTACACCTCCTCGGGGGCCGGTGAAAAAGAAGTAAATCTGTTGCTATGTATATTACGCTGTCCCTTGTTGCTTCCAGTATTTCTATTATTTTGTGAAAATAAAACTCCATAAGCTCTTAACATTGCTTTATTCTAGCTTTATTATATTTATCTCACCGATTGACTTCTCTTGTGTAAAGCTATGTAAAGCATCCATGTTTATATAATGAAACAGAAAATAAAAAGTTCAATGCACAACTTTAGGTAATAAAATGCTTTTGTCTTTAAATGTTAATCATTTAGGTTAGAAGTGACCCTTTTAGTTATCGTCAATATTTGACACTTATTATTTCATAATTCATATAACCCTAATTCATTTCTCAAAAAAATTTCTTTTTTAACTTTGGTTCATCATCTGATTTAGTAATTGTTTTTGGTATGGAACAGAAGTATTATATTCATGAGCTTCAATTTAACCATGAATGTTTGGAATCAGGATTATTTTAAGTCTAAATATTTTTATTACTGTTGTAGAGCCAAGCCTGACTTCCTTATATATTGTAGATAACCCCCTGAATTTCTTCATTTATTCCCCTCCCCTCCAGTTATTTCATCATTCTGTAAATTTTTCTCATTTTGATTATTTCATTGACACATTATTCTGTATGTATATTTCTATCTCATAAGCTTGTAATTTAAAAAGTGCATATTTTGGATTTATATAGCATGTATCATAAAAGTAAAGCCTTGCAATATATCTTAATTGAATGCATCAAGATAAGATGTTTTGTTTGCTTTTGGATGAATAACATACAAATGCTCTTGATATTAAAATATATATAATAAAAAACTTTGTTTAGGGGAAAATATTTGTTACTCAGATTGCCAAATTAGCAGATCAACTACTTAATAAAAATATGCTATATTTTCATGAATGTATATATATTATTAAAACATTCTTTTATTTAAATCTTGGTCATATATTTAAAATTTTCTATTACTAGAATAAAGATTTTCTTATATAATTTGATTTAAAAAAAAATATTGGATATACTGAGTATTTGATTTTGAATTAACCTTCAATCATAGATTTTTTTTTTTTTTAATTTTCATTGAATTAATTTTATTTTTGTTTGCTAATAGAAAATAATACTTTGATTTTTCTTTTTTAAATTAGCTGGTGCTACTTTAAAAAGTCTGTATTTTTAGCTATATTTCAGAATCAGGTAATAATATTTGCATCTGCTCGCAGTAATCAGTTTTCTAGTTCAAGTCTAGTATTTCAAATGATATATCATCTGCTACCTGTTTAAATTAGATCCCCCCCCCCCCTTATAGTTGTATTATAGTTTTTCTTCTTTGTAATATATTTTATTTAAAATCTATATTGGAAAATATATATTTGTTTGTTGCAGTGTATCATTTGCTAGGTTTATGTTATGAGCATATTTCAGCATTTAGGGAGAGGGGAATCTTGGTGCATTGAACTAAGATGTATATGTTTAGTTTTGCAAGTTAAGTTTATAATGCTTCAGATGGAATACATTGCAGTGTTTGGAAAAAGAAAAAAATGTACTGTGTTCCAAATGTTTATTTATAAGAAAAATAAAGTAGCAGACTCCGGCCTTGTAAATTGTCAAGAATTGTGATTATTCTGAATTATCAGTTTCATTAGTACAAATACAATTCATGGATGGTTTGGTAAGAAGTTTTTGTTTCTACCAATTGTGAAGCCCTTTGCCATATATGACATTTGACAAGAAATAAAATAAATTTCTTGAAGATTTACAGATTTGTCTATGTTCATTGTTGTGTGCATTCCTGAAAAAAGTCATTTGAAATTATATGTGGATATATCATATTAAGAATATGTATTCATTAAACAAGTATAGTTTTAACCTCTGTTTCAATTCATTTGTGTAGATTCTTCATTTTATTATTTTTTTTCAATATGTATCTATACACATTGTTTTATTGCAATGCTATTTTTGCATAAATCTTAAGAAAAACTCAAAAGAAACACTGAAATAATAAATATAACAAAATTTTTAATAGAATTCACGTCTGTTAGTATGCACAGAGTTTTGCAGTTTATGGAAATACATTTATGAATACAGTAAAACCTCCAAATAAAGGACACCTCGGGAGCGCGGAAACTGTCCGCTATTCGGAGGTGTCCGCTATAGAGAAAAACCTCGGAGATTCAGAAATGCTTAAAGTTTCATGAATTGACTTATCCTAAAATTCTAATATACGATTAATTATAAATTAAAATTATTTTTTAAGCAATAAAATTGAAATAAAATGGTACTTGCTTTATACACTGTTTATTACATTTATACGAAAAGAAAAGTATTTAAAACGTTTCCTTTATTATTTAAAGATTACAATGCTTTTTTTTTTCAAAGTGGAGTTTTAACCATGTCAATTGTTTTAATTTTCCTAAATCATCTAAAAAAAGTGTCATTGCTGACTCTATTTTGTCATTTCTTAAAAGCATAAAATATCAAATCTTCCGGAGGGGAGTGGAAGGGGCATTGTGATGCTGCGGGAGGTAATGTCACTCGGACCATCCCCTGAATTTAATACTGGACGTGGGTGGGAAGGCCCGGGTGGGACTTGGCCCACTCTCTACATTTATCTGTGATCACAAAATTTCGA
The DNA here is from genome assembly GCA_964019185.1 of Maratus speculifer. Taxonomy (NCBI): domain Eukaryota; kingdom Metazoa; phylum Arthropoda; class Arachnida; order Araneae; family Salticidae; genus Maratus; species Maratus speculifer. The sequence continues at coordinate 180,852,620 of OZ025295.1, read as the reverse complement.
CACATTGCCCTGACAAATTTAGAGGTTTTTTACTTTTTTTTTTCTTTGTTAAAAAACAATTTCTCATACTTTATCGAAAAAATTACTGTCCGCTATTCGGAATGTCCGTTATTCAGAGGTTAAACATACAAAAATTTAGATTTTGGGAGTGGGGATCGGTAAACTGTCCGTTAAATAGAAGTGTCCGCTATTTGGGAGTGTCCGTTATGGAGGTTTTACTGTATTATTTTAAGACACTATTGTTGGAAGCAGCAAATAGCTATTACTACTGATGTATCATGTTTGATAGAAACCTTGACAAAACTGTGCATGGACGAAAAGGGCTAGTCCATGTTGAAAATGGGGAAGTCCATACCATCTTGAGATGAGTTTATTAAGAGGCCACTCAACTTGTTCAAAAAGAACCGGATGGTAATGTTAAATCTATGAAGCTGTTTTTTTTCCCCCCAATATCTTGCTCAAATTTGAATAATTTTACATAATTTTTTTTGCATAAGATAGCTGAGGACTATCTACAGCCAGGCTAGTTTTTACTTTTTTGATTTTAGTTATATATTTTTTGATATTATGATAGTTTCAATTTCAGAACTGGTTGAAACCAATTCTGAAAGTTAAAAGACTAGTCCAGTTGTAGATTGTTCTCAGCAATCTTATGGTTAACTGTAAAAAGTATTAAAATTGGAGCGAGATATCTGAAAATTATACTGCTATAGACTTAACATTATCATTCGGATCTTTTTGAGCAAGTCAAGCGACCTCTTAAACATCATAGATATGTTGAATTTTTTGGCAAATACCTCTTTATTTCTGTCATTGAATTATATGTTTTTAAGTATTACATTGCAATTCTGTTATATTAAAATAAGTTAAAGTCATATAATAAAAAAGATGATTTAAAGGTAAGTTAAAATATATTAAATGTTAAAAACTAATAACTATAGAACAAAAAACATTTTAAATAATTTGAAAAAAGAAAAAAGTAAATGATAAATTTACGAATAAATAATCAATAGCAGTATTACTATATGAGGCAAAATAACCCGTTATGACACGAAGTAAAATGCAAGTGAGGATATGACATATATGTGTCTGAATATTTAGGTTCTTAGAATTGGTGAATTTATTGCATAGCCACAAAGACAGAAGCCAAGCAGTCATTAAATCTGAGGTTTAGCATAAATATAAATGAAAAAGAAAAAAAAAAAAAACCTTTATTAATTTACAAAAATATAGCATATATTTATATACTTTGAAAAGGCCTAATCCACAAAAGTGCACAAGCCTTTAAAATTTCACTCAGAACAGAAAAAGAAATATATATATATATATTTTAAACACTTTTTCTTCAGCTGCAGAGGCTATTCTGCCCACAATGTGAATGTTATCAGCCTGACATTCTTTCAACCAGGGGTCCAACAATTGTGGTTTTACAGTATTGTTCTTTTCTTTTATTTGTGGTTTTCTACTGAAAACTAGACACTAAAAAAAGAAAAAAAAAGTGTTTTCTTTTAGGAAAATACTGATTCAGTACTTAAAAGTGCTTATTTTTTTCCAAATAAATTTTTGGTGCTTAAAAGAAATTATTTTTATGAAAAATTCTCAGAGTCCTTAAAAGTGTTTAATTGTACTCATATTATTTCTTAATCAGGTGTGAAATTCTTCTACATTTCTCTAAATTTCTTATTAAAAACATAATTTAGCCTTTAAAACTATTTACTTATTTTTTGCAATTTAATCCTAAATTTATGATGATAAATAATTGATCATCTAATTAAACACCTAATATGGCCTGAGATTTCTACTGAACTGATTTTGATAGTTATTTTTTAAAATGAAAGCACTTTGTTTATAGATGTGCCCATACTCATTATTTTTAAAAATATTTCCTTTTTTTTTTTTTTTTTTTTTTTTAAAGTTGTTTCAGGAAATATTTTTCCAGCTGGTGACAATTGAGTTACTATCATAGTTGGAGAAAAAAGGGAAACTGCGAATTTGCCTATCATTAGATTCCATTTTCATAAACTTATTTTTACTCATAAAGCTGTTACAATTCAGTAATCCCCCCCCCCCCCTTAAATTCTGCTGATTTGAGATAGAAATGTTCATGTCACAGGGTTCATACAGACTCCTTAGAAACTACTTAGAAATGAAAACGTTCCCAAGTAGTACTTAGAACTACTTGGATAAACAAAATACTCCATAGAAACTCCTTAAATTATATTATGGTTTTGCACACGAGCGATATTGCTCTTGGAAAAATCTTCTATCCCGGATTATTGTAGATCTTTTGATCTATATTTTATTTATGTATGTGTACATAATTTAATTAAAGTATTGAAGAGTAGATCATGGGGACTAGTATCTTACAGGGATATTAATAATGGTGCTTTTTTTCCCCCAACTTTTCTATGTATGTCATGGATAACATTCCCCTTCAAATAAAGTGATTAAGGTAAAGTTCTCTAAAGCTGACACCCAAAAAACAGTTCTTAAAGTTGACTTTAATTTAACAAATATTTAAAGCATTATCAATTTTTCAAATCCAAGATATCTTTGATTTAAGAAAAAATAAAAACTCATTATAAATTATTTTAGAAAATTGGTAATGTTTTAAATATTTGTTAATGTTGGCTTTAGGACACATTAGCTTATCGCTGCAAGTGCATGCCAGATAAATAACAACAAAAGTGGCAAGTCCTTAAAAGTTTTTGGACTGCTTGGATTTTTTCTTCCCAACTCTGTATGAACCCTGATGTCAGAGGGTGAAAATGATGTCACGGTAAAAAATTAATGCATATTGCATGCAAAATTGTAACTGGCAAACACAACATCAAACTTGGAAATATATAAATTTATTGAACACTAAAACATTTTGCAAATAATTAAATATGAAAAATATGCATGTAAATTTTGCAATGTCAAAAAAAAAAAAAAAAAAAAAATCTTTGCAAATTTTCTTGAAAACAAAAATTATAATTGTATCATAGCAGAAAAATGTTTATTTTTCATTGCGTATCACAAGATATCAAAGCCTCACTGGATAATTTCATAATTTATTATCCAAATTATATGTTATTTACTATTTATAGGAATAAGATTTGATTTCTCAATAATTAAAAAAGTTTAAGTTAAATTTTAGCTATAAATAACACTAGTTTACAGTGCATCCATTGCCGAAAAAATTTTAGCTGTTGCTTACTACATATGATATGCTATTTTCAAAAATATAAATAGAATATTTTAATCAGCTCTAGTTTCTGAGTTTCAGCTATGTAGGTATTAAACAGAAAAAAACATGTATTTACTAAGAAAAACGTTACTAAAAAAATAATTAATCATTGAGTTCTAAAAAACTTCGTTTTAAAGCTCTTCTCCGATGTGTAAAACTTAGGGAAATGTCGTATCAGAGACCAGCAATAGTCAGACATCACATTCGTATCCTAGAAACCCTGATAGCGCTCTTCCATGGCGCATAAGTTCTGATGCATACGCTTTCCCTGCTCTTCGCTCATATCGTCTAAATTTTCCGGAAACCTGTTCAAGTGACAATGGAGGAAGTGGAGTTTTATACTCATATTGCATCCCATATTTTTTAATTGTAGTAGAAGGTCTTCTACAAGTTCAATATAATTTTCAGATTTTCTGCATCTCTTTCATGATAACTTATTTTAATATCTGAGGAAAGCAATTTTTTTTCCTTTTAATCTTTATGCTAACAATTCTGAAGCTTGTTTAGAAAGATTTGAATCTCTTACAAGAACATCTAACTCATTTTGGGCAAAGTATTTTGGCTCATTTGACATACCTTCAAAATCAGCATCATTTTGTGATGAGCTTGATCCTTCAGTGTCTTGTTCTAATGGTTCAGATATATTTTTAGACTCTGAAGAGTCAGGTGAACGCTGCACTGGACGTTGAACACAACTAGTACTTGGGTACTGCTATTTAGCTCGATTTTTAGTGTTTAAACTGTTTACGATCACGTTACAAAGATAAGTCTTTGAGGTGATTTTATGGTTCTCACCAAATAGTCGGTGTTCGAATTTTAAAGGCACTTCTTTTAACAATTTTCCATAATCTTAAATATTCCACAGACGATTTACAAACACAATTGGGAGCCCGAGACTTCTCATTTTTATCCAAGAGCATCCCAAAATTTTCAAAATAGGTATTTTTCACCAACTCCGATATAACTTTTCTACAATTGTTGAACAAATATTCTCCGCATATATAGCAAAAATGAACTGGATTGTTTAAACAATGTCTCCTTGAACTACTTATGACATAAAAACTTGATAAACTAATCTTAACACAGTAAAATACGTCTGTTATCGATTAATATACATGCTGAAATTATAAAAATCCAAAAACCAGGTAACTCGAGCTGCTCAAAAAAATTTCCGGTTAGATTTGACAAAAACATGTCATAAGTGAACATTATCAACCACAGAATTCGCGACAACAGACAAAAAGTTTAATTTTGTAAACTAGTGTAATATTTGTTTTATGAGTTATTCCATCTAATATAAGATTTATTATTTAATGTAAATATTTTTTATAACTTCAATCTAACAATTTTTTAAAACACCTTCATTAGTCAAATTCGATGGGTTCTGACTCATTTCATATTATAATTAAAAATGAGAATCTTCTTTAGTCTGTCCTTTGAAATGTACTTTTGATGATGCATCACTTTTCTTGCAGTTGAGTAATGTGTGTAAAAAATGAACAAATGTATTACAGGTTCATAAAGTTTTAGATACCTTTTATATAAATTACAAAAAAAATACTATTGTAGTAGCAAAAAATTAATACAGTGAAAAGGAGGGAGGGAGAGAGAAAGATTAGTAGAATTTTTATAAGCTAATAAAGAAAAATATACAGGGTGCATCATAAATTCATGCAAAGTTTAAAAATTCATAGTAAAAGAAGTAATGCTCGGAAAAAATTTCAATTTGTGCAAGTATGATCAGACAAATTTTGGATTTTTTTTCCACGTGTAATAAAAAACGATTCAAAAAATAACCAATAGAGGGCGCTGACACGCAATAACGGGTTGTTCTATGCAAATCAAGCAAACACAAATAGACAATGAAACAAATCATAATAACATGACATTGTGCATTTATTATAAAGTAGTGAAAGATGGTGCTTCAACATGCAAAACTTTCGTGATACAAAATTTATTGATTTACCATTCTTATAGAAAAGTTTAACCACCAGGGCTGGATCTGCTAACGATAGCATGCTGCAGATATCGAATGACAAATCCATCTCCAGCTAGGTGTTTCATTTCTAGCCTGGTTTGCATAAAACGCCTCCATATGACGTGTGAGCACCTTTTATTGGTTACTTTTGGAATCCTTTTTTATTACATATGGAAAAAAAATCCAAAATTAGTCTGATCATACTTGCACAAACTGAAATTTTTTCCGAGCATTCCTTTTTTTATTATGGATTTTTAAAGTTTGCATGAATTTATGACGCACCAGGTAGATTGACTGTAAAAATATTATATAGATTTGAAGTGGCTATTCATTTACATTATATGTGTATATTTATCGTAATTTATCACCACACATTGGATAACTCCCCATATTTCTCACCAGAATTTTTTTTTTTTAATGTTACTTGCTTGTGCATTTGCCTTCTTTTTCTCAATAAATTTTCCGGCTTGAAAAAGACTTTACTAAGCCGCTGCATATATTCGGGAAATTATGATAAACATTCAAATCTACTTCCAGTTGAAATTTAGTTCACAAATTTCAGACTCTAAAAAAAGAAACATCTTTTAAGAAAAGCACATAAAAAATAGAAATAGAAAATATTAATATCTTGAAGAGATATTTCAAATATAACAATGAATCATATGTTCATAAACTTAACATTACCAGAGGGAAATTCAGAAACTACGTGATGAACAGCCTAAAGTTAAATGGACTAGCAAAAAATTGAAAAACTACTGAGCAAGTATTGATCTATAACGTCTAAAAGTTTTACAAAAGGTATGTCATTTATTTCTTTTATATCTGCCATGCAAAATATGATCTGTCCTTAATAGATAAGGATGTATAAACCATATTATAAATAAGAAAGATTTATATTTTGTATACATTATTTACTTTTTAAGCAGACAGAATAATCTTGTGGAGAAGAAGGAAGCTGAATCCCACGTTATCCTATGACAAAAGGACTTATTCTTCTTGTTCAATGAAATTTAAACTTTTTTTTCCTTCAGCACATTGATAGGAACATTTTTTTTATCCCCCTATAAACTCCAAAGTTTTTATATTTTTCCAGTCATAAGTTAACAATGAATTAAAAAATAAATTTTATACTTTTTGGAATTTTTTTAACTCAAATTTTAACATTCATAATTATTTTTAAAATATTTTAAGCTTACGGTAGGGTAAAGAGCCTTTCTACCTACTTTATGGAAAAAAAAAAAAAAAAATTCCAAATTCAAATAAACAGGAAATATAAGTATCTTTTCCAAAAGATAATCTGGGATTTCTATTATTCTTTTTTTCTTCTTCTTCCCCCTCCAGATAAGCATCCCCCTAGACAAATAAATTGCATTCCTATAGAAAATAATACAAAATCTGATTGGTTAAGAAACAATTTGGTTAGTGAACATTGTTTTAAACGGATTAAATTTAATTGATCACCTACTGTACATCTAAAATTTGAGTGAAAGCACTCATCGTGTCGCAAATGACATTTTGTGCAATTTTGAGGGGAAAAACAAAGTCTAAGTAGTTGATTAGAGATCTGACAAGACTGAGATTTTTAAGCCTGGCATAAAAGATAAAAGTTCACTCCATGGCAAGGCAAACCATTATTTATTTAGAATTGGATGATTCTGCCCATAGATACATGATAGTATAGAATAGATATTCTATTCTATACATCTAATTGCAATTCTATGTACATGGACGTTTAGTGCATGGTGGTTGAATGAACGAGAAACAAGCTAAAAATTTTGTCTTGTTATATAACAAGTAAATATAATATATCATTGGACTGAAAGCTGCTTAAAGCAATGATGTAATATTAAAATATATGAAATATTGCACTCTACAAATTCCGAAAATTTCATAAATATTCCCATTTAATAGAAAATTTTTTATAGCTGATGTTTACAACTTAATTTATTAAATAATCGTTACAATAATCATAAAATTTATGCATTTTTACTTTACCATAAGCTTTTTTTTAAATCTAAATTAGATACAATCAGTTCAATGACTTTCATAATGTTAACATTTAAGAAATACAGTCAGTACTGGATATATGGTCACCTGCTTATCAGGTCATCCCGCTTATGAAGTCCCTTTTCGTAAGTCCGTACTGACAGAATAGGTATGTGCTAAAATACACTGCCTATATGGTCATTTTCTGATGGCTTTTATCGGATATATGGTCATTTTTGTCTCTCATTTTATTGGTAAATATCTTATATTTTGTGCTTTTTCCTTCCCCTTCTTAGAGTGTTGAGTGCTGAATAGACGTATCATTCAATTGTCGGCTTCTTTGTACTGGTCACGCAGTACTTTTCATTTTTAATAGCTTTAGAAAGAAGTAGATGGACATATTAAAGGAAGGACATTTTCCTTCTAGTCAGTCCTTTTCCCAATCACTTAATATTCCGTGTGTTAAAATCCACAAATACGAACTTCCGTATGCTAAAGAAAGACCAGTTGGCATTTTTATAGCTGTAGAATTGGGTGGTGACTTTTTCCTTTTTAAATGGAGCCTTAGTGATTGTGATAATATTACATGATAGATGCGTGCCTACAATCATTTTTTCCTGTTGGTAAGAATTTTTTAAAGCTCTTTTGGAATTTCTCTCTTACTATTGCATTTAATACCAATTTTTGGAAAACATGCCATCTCTTGTGACCGAATGAGAACTGATGCATGAGGAAAGTAAAATCATTTTTGTGTTTTGTATTTTTTCATTATTTGTTGTTGCGTGTAAAGTGTTCGTTAATTTGTTAATTGTCATTTGTGAATAAAACATGTCAGCAAAATGAAAAATTTGACAATAGTGGAAAAAAAGAAATCGATAGAAAACTTAGAAAACTGAATGAATAGAAGCAGCTTTTGCGAAGACTCATAGAATAGGGAGAACAACACTAAATAACATTTTAGGTTACAAATCTTGTTTAGCAGAAAGATGTAATCATTCAAAAGAGAAAGCGGCAACATTTTTTAACATTTGGAAATGTTGAGAAAGATTTTTTCACTTCGATAGGATATGCCAGATCCAGAATGCTCCATTATCATGTACTATTGTAAAAGAAAAGTCTTATTGCTGCTGAACTAGGAAAACCGAATTTTACTGCCAGCAAAGTGTGGTAACAAAGGTTTACCTTACAGAACATTCTTATTTTTTACAGATGTTTAGTGAAGCTGCTAATGTTTGATAGTGTAAAAAAAATGAAAAAGAATTGAAGGAAGTGGTATTAAGCAATTTTCTTGATAGGTACGACTGACATAAACAGGTGTTAAAAATAAGATTGTTATTAATTGGCTTTACCCACGAGTGGTAACAGTTACATCTTTGCTGTTTTGTACCCTCCAAAAAAGACTGCTTATTGCATGAAGTAAAGGGTGTTAAAATATTCTTCATGCATATTGTTGTTTATCTTCTGGATACTCGCAGTTTAAGTGACATGGGTGAAGGCCATGATGAAGCTTCTATACTGGAAATAGTCTTAAATGTTTTAATCCTTTGAGCTCTAGTAGGTAAATTTCTTCAAAATTCCAAATGCCATATTGGCACCAGTATTTGGAAAGAAAAAAATTAGTTAGCAATATACACGAAAAAATGCATTAAACTTTTTTCAAATAAATTTGGTCGAATTTTCTGGTTCCATTGTGACATTTCGGAATTAAAATTAAGTGATAGAAAATTCAACCATTGGAGTTCAAAAAGTTAAATATAAACGATGATAATAACAGTAAATGAGAAGCTGAAGTGATAACATGAACAGAAGCTTTTTAAGCACTCAAGTTCCTGAGATATTTTTTATTAATCCCAAACTCACAGAAGAGCATTCTAAAACTGTTCGTGAATAAGAATAGGTAGTTTTAACAATTATGATAAAAACAAACAAACCTGCAAAGATTGTTTTTACTACTACAAGTATACTCGCCAATTCAAAAATTTAAAAGAAAAGCAATTTTTTGTTTATAACTCTTATATTATAAATTATTTTACTAACTTAACTAACTTATTAATAGTATTTTATTGCATAAAATAAAATTCTTGCTTACACTGCCTATGAGGTCATATTTTTCAGGACCGCATGGCTGACCATATAACAGATACTGACTGTAATTATAAAATGGGGGTAAAATTCTTTACAAATTTTTAGAATTATATAAATCTAAAAGTTAATATTATAAAAGAAGCTATTACACTCATTGTTTGATAATACAACACACAATTAATTCGGCTCATCAGTGTATAATAGATGTTAATTAAAAATTAATACTACTTACAATGGAAAGTGGAATTAATTTCATATTAAGGGAATCTATTACACACTGATGAGCCAAATTTATTGTGTGTTGTCTAAAAGTTAAAATAATTGTGATATTGATATTTACACTTGATAACATTTTATTTGATATAAATAAACACTATACCTGAATTTGATTTTTTACAATTTAATCTCTTAAATTATCACCATATTTACATTTGCAACAAAATTTTCTGTTTTTTTTTTTTTTCCATATTATTATTTTGTAAGTTAAAAGTAAACAATACAAATAGGTTTTTTTTTTTTTTTTTGACTAAATAAATTAAGCATATATATATATCGTCTGCCTTGTTTAGGAAAGAATAGATATTCAAAACAGAACATATATATAATTAATCCGCATAAGTAAAATTCGGAAACTTGTTAATTCTTCCCCCTTTGTCAATAATGATATTAATACTGTTAACATGACAGATTTTGCTATGAGTGTCCTATCTTGTATAGTATATTATCTACGATTCTGCCTAGCAATCTTAACAAAAAACAATGAAATGCAGTCTGATTCTTGCCAATTCAACTCATTTTTAAAGCCAATAATTTTTTAACAACATATTATCCTATGATTAAAAAATTATTATAGAAATATTTCACACATTTATGAATTTTTTTTTTTTTTTTTTAACAGCATATATGCAGAGTTTCTTTCATCTAAAATTGCTACTAAAAGTAGGGTTGGTTTTATAACGGTAAAAACCTGGAGCAAAAAGTGGTAAAATCTAACGATAGACAATAAACTCTTGGTCCTTAAACTATGTTTAATACTACTAATAAAAATTCTATTTTCATTTAATTGGTTATTTAAATATATATATATATACAGTCGGCTCTCGTTAATTGGAACTCGTCGGGACAACAAGAAATGTTCGAATTATGGAAAATATTAAATGAAAACATGCTTAGTATGGTGCTATTACAAAGGAATTAATGTTATAGTATTTTTTAATTTATTTAGTCTGTTATCATTAGAACATGACTTAATATTAAATTAGAATGTCTAAATATATAAACTAATTAAAAGATTAGAAACAAGCACAATGGAAGTAAAATTTAAAGAGTCACTGATGGACAGATGGGACACTAAGAAAGTGGACATCAAATGCATTGGATTATATGTATACTTGTTCGGAACAATTTTTACATAAATCAAAGAAAGAAAGTTATTCAAATGATCTGAAATCCATGAGAAAAAAAGAAAAATCAAAAATCTGAATTCTCGTTAGTTTGAATTAAACAAAGTCAAGAGAAAATAAGTTTGAATTAATGAAAATTTTTAACGTTATTCTGCCATTGAAAATTTCAGAACTTCATGTTTTCCAATTCAGCAAAGATTCAAATTATCCGATTTCAAATTAATGCGAGTCAACTGTGTATATATATATATATATATATATATATATATATATATATAAAAAGAGAGAAATAAAGAATTAGTTCTCTAAAGCTTCTGATACACTTTAATCAGAGATTTTTTTTAAATTTTCTCTAATTTTTCAAATCTATACCAGATGTTTATCGTTTCTCAAATTAAGTTTACATTTCAATTGTACTCATTTCAAAGAGTTTCTTTAAACAAAGGGACGTAAAAGGCAAAATTTGGTGAAAAGCATTAAATAATGAAGAAATAAATCCCAAATTTCTACATTTAACCACTTAATGGTGATATTAAATTATAGTTTAAAACTTAAAATTCATTATTGCCACCACTTTTTTTGAAAAAAAAATATTCATTTTATTTAATGACAAGTAAAATGATACCAGATTAAAATCAATTACACTTTTATAAAACTGGTGGAAATAAAAAAAATTCAGAATAAAAGCCATGAAACTTGCAGCCCATGAATGTCTCGGGTGCGACAATTAAGTGGTTAATGATGAATCTTCGTTCTTTGTAATTTTTTACCCAAAGAAAAAAATTTTTCAAGCTTTTCATATATGCATAGTAAATTACGAAATAGACTTGGTATGCAGAAAGCTGTAAAGCTTGTATTTTGTTATAGAATGCTAAGAGGCTCCAAGTTCATAGATTGGTAAAATGTACTAATATTTGTACAGACTACATTACGGGACAGTTAAAATTTGCAAGCGTTTGATTTTTATCAAAATGTTTAGGATTTTTAAGTGTTTAAAATGTATACTTATAATTTTTTTTAAATTTAGTTTAAATAAAAATTAGTACGCTAATCTCGATTAAGATCAGTGTTCTCGCTATCGCTCGCCTTTGCGCCAAATTACGACTAAAGTCTTCATTTGGCGAGTAAACAAGCGATTAGATTCGCCAAATTGCTAGTGCTCAATTTTTGCTCTTTCTTTCTTTCTTTTTCGTTCTTCATACATATGCATATATACAGATTTTTTGTGTATACATATTTTAATATATTTGTAGCAGATAGTACAAATTAGATTAATAACAATCGTTGTCGCAGTTATAAAAACTTTGGTTATTTTAGAACATATTGAAAAAAGGGGAATACATTAAAGGGTTAAAGATTTTTTTGGCTACACGGCGAACATTTTGTGAATACTTTTTTCACTTGGCGAATGTCTTTGATTTTTAATTAGCCAAATTACTAACGTTGGTCAAATGCCAGCGAGAACACTGATTAAGATAATTATAATAAATATTGTAATGTTAATTCTCATAATAGTTATAATTTTTAGGCTTAGTAATGATAAATGTACAATAATATCTATTTTGATTTCTTGTAGGAGGAAAACACAGATGAAAGTTTCCTGGGCTTTTTATGTTCATTAAAATCAACTATTTTCATTTAATATTCTTTTACTCACTCAGAATAGACACACTCAAAAAATTATACTTAATTGGGAACTAAATTATTGAATATTCTTATATGGAATTGCAGCATTTAATACCCAGAAAAGTTTTATCACTGGGAAAATGAAAACTTCGATAATTTTTTATAAAAATGACAAAAAAAAAAAAAAAAAAAAAAACCAGTCAAATAAGTTTTTTCATAGATGGTAGAAACATGATTTTCCATAGATGTATACTGACTACTTCAAGAAAACAGGTGACTTTTTTCAGATTCCAGTGACTATTTTTACTGAAAATAATTGATCTTTTTTTTCAAAACACCTGTAAAATTGTCTTTCCAAACTGTTTTTCGATGGTTGTTTGAAAAAATTTGCATTTTTTTTTCAGGACGAATTGCAAAATCAATGATTTTCCTTTCAAATCTATTGGAAAAAACCTATTTTCTTTAACAGATCTTTTTATACTATCATTGAAGGAGATTTTGCAATTTTTCCCAGTGATCCTTTGCCAAATGTTGCAAAATTTTTTACAACAGATAGACAAAATTAATATTTTTTCTGCATCACTTGTCAAAATTTGCCATATATGTTTTTCTGCGATTGATTGATGATAGTTACTATTTGTTTCAGAGATCTTTTGATGAAATTTCAGATTCTTTTCCATATCATTTGTAATAATTTAAGATTTTTTTTTTTTTTTTTTCACGGTCAATTTATGAAATTCATGATTTTTTGTAAAGTTATTTGGCTAAATTATTATTATTTTATTTTTTTTTTTTTGCATTTTTTTCTTTGCAACATTCAAAGAAATTTAGGGGTTTTTTTTTCCTTGTTATAACATTTTTTTTTTTAAACAAAAATTGCGATGATTTTTCTGTGACCAAATGATGAAAATTACCATTTGGTTTCAGCAAATTTTAATAAAATTCAAAATATTTTTTATGGTTGTTTAAAATGATTTGTGAGACAAAAAAACACAATTTTCAGAAAGGAAATAAAGCAATTTTTAATTAGTTTTAATTTTTCTTTTCCAATAGAAATCCTTTTTAAGTCAAAAATTAGTATTTTTTCAGATCTTTGATACACGAATGTGGACCTTTTGTTATATTGTTTTTTGCTTTGGAACACTTGCTTGTTTTCTAAAAAAATTAGTGTGAGTTTACAAATGCCTTCAAGATGTAAATCCAAAAAAGTATCCAACCAACCCTACATTGCAGTTTTTTTTTTTTACAATGTCTTATTATACTTTCACCAATGATTGTCTTTTAATAATGCAGTTAACTCCTTCGCAAAGCTTAATTTTTACCAGTTAACAGAAAATTTTCTGTACTTGAATTGCACAAATGCTCCAATTAAATAAGGTAAACTTTATAGTAAAAAAAAATAACTGGTGGGAATAATGAAGGATTCTGAGAATTTTAAATACCACATACATCAGTCGCTTATCCCCAAAAGGTTAATAATACACAAGTTTATTGTATGAACCCTCTGAGCACAAGTAATACTTGCGCTTGACCGTTTACTTATTGTAAAGTTTACCTTATTTAATCAGAACATTTTTGCAATTAAGTTGCAGAAAACTGTTTTTAAAAACCTGTGATAAAAGATTCAAAATTAGGCAAAAGTCTTTCGTCTCAAAGGGGTTAATGGTATGTATGTGTCTGTTATGTGCATAGTTATCTACTTCATCTAAAATTGATTTTGTAAAATGGTAAGTGCATATTAATTTCGTAGATTAATTGGATAATTTAATAAAAAGGAATTATGATACATTTTTTTATGATAATAATATTAGCATCTTAGTATCGAAATTGATTTTTATTGTATTCTAATTCAATATACTGCCAAACTCATTATAGCGCTAAAAATTTTTTGAACGGATAATGATAGAACATCAAGGTTTGACTGTAAGTCTTTTCTGCAACGCTTTGACAGATTCTTTAACAGGATGGTCATAAAGTTAAGTTATTTAAAAAATTTTTTGCAAATCCTGAGAAATCTAAAAACTGATTTTCCCCCAACCCTCGGATACTTTTACGTCCTCTGGAATTTTCAAACATGGAAATCTGTCCCATGGATCCCCCCCCTTCATGCAAATGTACATTCTAATCAATTTTCTTCAAATTTGACAGCTGACAGATTCAGAGCATATGATCAAATTAAATAATTGCTTCACAAGATAGAGCATTAAAAACAGATATTTACTCGATGTGGGCATGACTTAAGAAAAAGAATTAACAGGTAATGAAAAAAAAATAGCCCCCCCCCCAAAAAAAAAACAGCTTTTTGTTTATGTCATGACTGCATTATAGAATACATAATCAAAAAACTGGAAAAAGGAAATTAATGACTACCTTTATTGCATATATATGTATGTAATTTCAAGTGATTTTTTTTCCTCCAAGATAATTTGTGAATAAGAAAAACAAGATTATATGATAGCATAATTTTTTTTTTTTTGGTCATATAATGAATCGTGTACAAGGTTTGTGAAAAAAATGAATAATTGATTATTTGGCTTTTTCATATGTATACTTATAAATGTCATTTATGTAAAAATACAAATGGGAAATTTGAGAATTTTAATTAGCAAGAGTGTTCAAAATAAGAAAAAGTTTTCAGAAGAAGAATGGCTTAAATGTTTAATGATAAAAGCTACATGGAAATTATTTAGTCTACATTGTATAAACTGCAGGATCAATGTCAGCAGAAATATATATATATATCAATTCAATAAAATATGTAAACTTCTATAAAAGCATAATTATGTAAAATGTCAATAATTAAAAAAAAACTTTTTTCCTATTCATATAAAAACGACATAGCTCTACAGTGGGTTTAAAATTAATCGAATAAAAACTTTATTTACAGCAAAACAAAATGAAACAGAGGAATATGTCAAGCATTTTCACACAAACTATTTAATTTACAGTTTAACATATTTTGTAAATTTTAAATTAAAATATTGTACAAATTACTTTTTTTTTACATGACTATTGATAAATTTAACAGTTAGCATTTTAAATTAAAAATTCATACCCACTATAAAACAATAGGTTATAAAGTTATTAAAATTTTACACATTTTAGAAAATGTTTTTATTGAGTCTGAAATAAAGACAAAGTATATACTTATTATTACTGACAATTACAATCAAACCTCTAGTGACTGTAAATCTTATTTTAAAGAATGCCGATTTGTAAACTGATGAAATAAAACCATGATATAAAAATGTATTATACAAACTGTTGTTAATTTGGAATCAAATTGAAGTCATCTACAAAATGTTCAGCTATACCATGTATTTGAGTATTGTTGTATTCATCATGTAAAAAATAATTTCTTTAATAATAGTAAGATAAGAAAAAGATTTTAGAGGCCACAAGATCAAATGTACATACTAAGTACTCCCAACCTCCCATTATATCTCAACTTAGTATCATATTACATTATCAAACATGAATCTACATCTTATGCACATAAGTGCTCCCAGTTCACTGTTGTTTACTAAGATACTTTTTTTTTTTTTTTAAGCATACTAATTAATATAATTCATGTTTTTTTTTTTTTTTTTTTTTTTTTTTTTTTTTTTTTTTTTAAATTTATTGGGAGGAGGGGGTAAATAAACGAGTTTTAACATAGAATCGTCAGTTTTTATGATGTTTTTCTTAATTTTTCATCAACTTATGCACACCTGTAAATTTTGATTCATTTCATGAATGCTATACCAAAATATATAGTAGTTGTTTTGTGTTATGATCATCAGAATCATAAAAACAATGATTAAGTCAGAATCAAAATTTGTTCTGGAGCTTTTTCCTAATCAGTAGTAGAAGGGTGAGGAAAAATATTAACACAATGATATAATTAGAGAAAAAAAAATTGTGTAAAAGCTTGTTTTAAAGAGGTTTGACTGTAATAATGTTAATTAAATTTAATATTTTGTCCAGTATTAAACATTTTGACAATTCTTAACAATTGAAAATGTCTTGACAAATGTTACAACATTATACAGTTTAATAAATGTATAAGCTCAGCGGATATTGAAAATATTATATAATCTTAGAAAAAACAATGTATTTATTTGAAAACAATAGTAATATTTCCAATTCAGAAAAAAAGAGACCAACTTTTCTCAAATTTTTGTTGTAGATTTATTGTATATTTTTTTAAAACCTGGATGATCATTCATTATCATTGAACTTGTATGAAATGTAAATGCTTCCATCGATACACAATTTTAAGATAATCATCAGTTTAAAATTAGTAAACTAGTTAACACATTAATAAAGGATAAGAACTGCTCCATTAACATATAGCTAAAATATCATTTATTTGTATAAAAAACATATGAAAACTTCTAGAAGCAAATGCAAATTCACAGAAGCAATTTATGAATTCAAACGGGTGTAACAATTTAAAATACAGAACAATTTAGACAGTCAAGAGTTAATTCCCACATTCAGCATTTCACAAACTTTTTAAACTAATAATAAGTTAAGTCAAATGCAAAATAATGAGATTCAATTAGCTTATAAAAAAATAAAGATGTAAACACTGAAAATGGAAGCTCATGATGAAATGTAGTATGACATAATTTTATAACAATAAATAATCACTTTAGAGCACCTTACAAATAACAAATTTGAAAAATACATAATTGGAAGATTTATCATAGAATAAATTTACAAATGGTTTTTTCTAATTTTCAAATTATCCACATTACTTTCTAAAGAAATATAATAGTAAAAAATAAAATAGTGAAGCAAAAGCTGCTTTTATTAATGTATAATGCAGAAAAAATTATTTGAAGCGAGTACAAGAGCTATAAGAAATACTGCAATATATGTAAGCTTAATAATAGATCTATATGAATGTCATTTTCATTATTAATTTCAATTCTTAAGACTAAATTAGAATAGATCCAACTAAAGAAAAAATGCATTTACCAATAAACTTTAGAAAATATACATTGGTTCTGAACATTTATGAAAATTCTTGACACGTTTAGAGTCATCTTTTTTTAAATATTCTAAAAAATTCATACACTATGACTTAACAATTCAACTGAATCACTATTAAAATGTAGACCATACATTATTGCAAATTGTATTTTTTAGATATTCAGGATCACAACATCTCATATGTTTAATTTGACTTGCTTAGAAAATTTTTTTTTTGTTTGTAACATGTAATTTTATCCCAAATTTTCTTCTATTTGCTATGTTATTCCCTTCCCCAAACCTTCAGGAGCACTGAAATGTTATAAAATAAAAATACCATGGAAAGATTATTAAAAATCTAATTTAATAATTTTAAATACTCTCTGGCATCAGTGACTGAATAGCTGCTTCTTTGAATTAATAATTTATGAACATAAGACGCCAGAGTTAGGGCATTTGATGCACTTTTACATTCAAAATATCTCCTCAGGAAATTAATATTTTTAACTTCTTTTTTCAGTGTTCTCAAAATATTTCCAAAATCTTTGCTTAATTTAATATTTTATGTTTTAAAAATTCACAAACTGAGAGTAAAATTTTAATAAAATAAAGTGTAGCTTCTAGAGAGGTTTTGAAACCTAAGAAAAAAAAGACATCTTAAAGGAAGAGTTCACAGAAAAATGAAGTTAAAAATATTTTCTTTTTTAAAACTTTACAAAAGTTAAATGATAGCAACAATTCTTTTATGTTAAGATGCATGCATTAACACCCAAAATCATAAATTAGGAGGTGATATGCATTCCACCGCAACATTAAGAATATTCATTCTCATTAACAGTCAAGAAATAGAAATTCCACCTCGTGAAAAAAGACTAATTCAACACTAATTCACATACAGCATACATAGGAAAATCCCTTTAATCTGAAAATACTTGCAACCAGGCAGAGAGCTTTCCAAGTGAGTTAACGGTATATAGTAAGCAACTACGCTCGACCTAATGCAAATGACAGCAGTGTCCCTAGTAGTGAAATTATTTCCAATTAGAATGTTTTAGAGCATCAAGTAATTGACACAAAACAGTATTTGGTTCACACAGATAAGATAAATCATCGCCTGTATACCCAAAAATGTCCGAAATCAATGTTTTGTGTAAACATTTGAAAAGAATAGCCAGAAGAAGATATATGCACAATTTATATTATAAATATGTACTTATGCGAACCCATTTTGATAACATCACACACACACACACACAAAAAAAAAAAAAAGCTTGTCACTAGTCAATGATTAAGATTCCTATGATACAGAAAATAAAAGCATCTGTCATGTATAACTTTATGCTATGAGCTTATGCTGTTTGTATCATGTGAGCGGCAACACATTTAAACTAAAATTTTAAATGCATTGAAAAGTTTTACTGATGTTACAGTACAGTACAACATCGCAATTTGCAATTGCACAATTACAAATTGTAAATATGTAGGGTCTAATCATCGGCATTGATTTTGGACATTTTCAAGCAACAATTTATTTTATTCATATGAACCAAATATCATTTTGTACTAATTGATTGATGCTTTAGAACATTCTAAATAGAAATTTTGATTCCCCCCCCGATTTGCAATGGCTATCTTCCAAATTTCACCACTAGAGACACTATGCCAGTACCTCACTTGCATGCATGTAGCTTTCTCTGTAACTGTTTTCAGGTTAAAAGGACTTTGCTATGCACCCTGTATAATTCAAAGAGTATCAGAAATGATGATTTGTATATAAATGAGAAGGCACATAATGTATTCAGCAGAAGTATTCTAATATCTAACAGAGAAAAAAGAAAGAAAAGGTAAGAGTTTAACATCTCGCATATCTATTTCTGCATTAAAACCTTGAATTACCATATAGAAATTTCCTTTCTTTAGTGAAAACCAAAACAAAGGGGGTAGCGGGTTAAGGGGGGCCTGGCGGCCCCCACCGAATCTGGTAAAATCGTTCCAAAAATCTTGAAGAGGGTCGAAAAACAAGCAGTATAAGCTTTTTACCGACATTACAACCCCAAACGAAAACACAGTAATGGCGAAAAATATGATTTTTTGTGATTTTTATTTTTTTCAACCAGTTTAATATATTTTTAAATGGTTTAAACGCAATTAAAAATTTGTTTTGGATGTGTGGAAGTTCTCTGAATTTTTTCAGATTTTTTGGTTAAGTAAAAACATGTGAATTTTAGGTTTAAATGCGAAAAAATCGTGAAAAACGCGTCATTTTCAAGATTCAACCCTCTAATTTTTAGGGTTGTTTTAATTTTCCCGAGGGGTGCTGTATAGTATAGATAGCGGCGATCGTCCTCTTTCGAATGCAGGCAACTGGACTCAATTTGGTCAATTTTGGTGAGCGGGGCGATTTTTTGAAAAAAACTCGAATTTTCAACTTTCGGTAAATTACGGCGCGTACTTGGTATAATGCGTCTTTGCTATAAAAAATACATCTCTATAGGGGTTTTTGAGGTCGCTGATCACGAATTTGGTGTCAAAAAATTATTTTGACAACAAATTCACCCATAAGTATTTATTAACATAGGTTTGATAATGTAAAAAATATCATTGAATCACAGCATTTAAACAATTTTAATATCGCGCTCAACTAATATAATCAATGAAACTAAATTTTCTGGTATAAATCATATTTTATTCAAGCTTACGTAATAGTTACACAGTAATATAAAATAGCATAATACTTTTTTACAGAGCTAAGTTAACAATTTTACAATTTTAATCCTCGTCACTATCTTCTTTAATAACAGGTTCAACGTTTTGAGCAGAGAAAAGATTTGTAAGAATCTGTGCTGGACGAATAATTCGCGACAAATATCTCGCATTCCCTAAGAAGTAAATGATAATGGCCACATGTGCACAACAACTGACAGTTATGAGGCCATTCGCACAATCGCATACGTATTCTTCTATACCACTTTTCCAATAGCGTTAGGAACGTATTTTACGTAACACCTGTACTTTTTCCGACTTATGTGCCTCGATTGAACTTTGCATTTCAAAATTGATTTATCTTCCAACAAGTAATGCATATTAAGAACTCCATCTTCAGTACATAATTCTGCTAAATAAGAAACGGTCTGTGATAACTGGTAAGACCCTGTAAAAAGTATCTTCAGATCTCTTTCTGTCAACTCAGGAAAGTCTGCAACATCATTTGACGTCAGAGGTCTGAAGATCCTTTTTTTTCTGTTCCAGTTTTTCTCTTCTACCACTTTCGCTAAATCATTATTAACGTTTTTTCTGAGCAACATTTCGTTAGTGATCTCATCTTGTAATTCGCTATCACAATTGAGTCGTTTTCCGAACAAGTTAACCAGAAAAATCGCTATTTTGCAATAAGTTTTAGCTAATAGCAAACGTTTATTGTCAAACTCATGATGCAAGAGTTGGAATTTGCTGCCAATGATGCCGTGAACAGCCTCTACTATCCATCTTAGTTTAGTTACAAATCGACTGTCATTCGCCTCTTGATTCGTTAGTTTTTTCCTTTTTCCTTTTAACGCAGGCATCAAAACAACAAATCCTTCAGACTGTAAGAAATTTTTTACATCTCGAAATCCTCTATCAAGTATAAAGACGTCGTCTTTTTGAAGAAGTGATCTTAAACCGCTTGGATCTTTAAAAATCTCCATCATTTTAGCGAAAGTGGTAGAAGAGAAAAACTGGAACAGAAAAAAAAGGATCTTCAGACATCTGACGTCAAATGATGTTGTAGACTTTCCGGAGTTGATAGAAATAGATCTGAAGATACTTTTTACAGGGTCTTACCAGTTATCACAGACCATTTCTTATTTAGCAGAATTATGTACTGAAGATGGAGTTCTTAATATGCATTACTTGTTGGAAGATAAATTAATTTTGAAATGCAAAGTTCAATCGAGGCACATAAGTCGGAAACAGTACAGCTGTTACGTAAAATACGTTCCTAACGCTATTGGAAGAAGTGGTATAGAAGAATACGTATGCGATTGTGCGAATGGCCTCAGAACTGTCGGTTGTTGTGCACATGTGGCCACTATCATTTACTTCTTAGGACATGCGAGATATTTGTCGCGAATTATTCGTCCAGCACAGATTCTCACAAATCTTTTCTATGCTCAAAGCGTTGAACCTGTTATTGAAGAAGATAGTGACGAGGATTAAAACTGTAAAATTGTTAACTTAGCTCTGTAAAAAAGTATTATGCTATTTTATATTACTGTGTAACTATTATGTAAGCTTGAATAAAATATGATTTATACCAGAAAATTTAGTTTCATTGATTATATTAGTTGAACACGATATTAAGATTGTTTAAATGGTGTGATTCAATGATATTTTTTACATTATCAAACCTCTGTTAATAAATACTTATGGGTGAATTTGTTGTCAAAAATTTTTTTTGACATCAAATTCGTGATCAGCGACCTCAAAAACCCCTATAGAGATGTATTTTTATAGCAAAGACGCATTATACCAAGTACGCGCCGTAATTTACCGAAAGTTGAAAATTCGAGTTTTTTTCAAAAAATCGCCCCGCTCACCAAAATTGACCAAATTGAGTCCAGTTGCCTGCATTCGAAAGAGGACGATTGCCGCTATCTATACTATACAGCACCCCTCGGGAAAATTAAAACAACCCTAAAAATTAGAGGGTTGAATCTTGAAAATGACACGTTTTTCACGATTTTTTCGCATTTAAACCTAAAATTCAGATGTTTTTACTTGACTAAAAAATCTGAAAAAATTCAGGGGACTTCCACACATCCAAAACAAATTTTTAATTGCGCTTAAACCATTTAAAAATATATTAAACTGGTTGAAAAAAATAAAA
Organism: Maratus speculifer; assembly: GCA_964019185.1. NCBI lineage: Eukaryota > Metazoa > Arthropoda > Arachnida > Araneae > Salticidae > Maratus > Maratus speculifer. Next base: position 180,830,487 of record OZ025295.1, on the reverse strand, counting down.
ATCACAAAAAATCATATTTTTCGCCATTACTGTGTTTTCGTTTGGGGTTGTAATGTCGGTAAAAAGCTTATACTGCTTGTTTTTCGACCCTCTTCAAGATTTTTGGAACGATTTTACCAGATTCGGTGGGGGCCGCCAGACCCCCCTTAACCCGCTACCCCCTTTAAGTAGCCTTATAAAATTTGATTAAAAACATTGTTTCTGTACTATTTATGAACGAAACTAAAACCAAACTTCACTGCATAAAATAATTAAATAACCACTTAAATTATCTTTGCTTTAGGCAAAAATGAGCATAGAATGGCCAAATTTGAGTAATAATGCCCTTTTAATGAATAGCTACATATGTAAAGAAATACAGATAACAAACATAAAATATATAATAAAATAACAATCGTTTAATTTAAAAGAAAATAAGCCTAAAAGTATAATTAGACAAGAAAAAAAAAAAGAGGCAAACAAAAGGAAAATTTCATAATATGTAAAATTAATTTTTAAGTTTAAATATAAACAACAATATTTTGAGATTTTTTTAAAATGTAAGCACAATCAACTCTGTGAAAAGTGCAATTCAAGGGTGTATTGCAATTTAAACTGTTTGTTTTCTGAATTTTTTTAAAATTCATTTCTGCTCTCAAACGAATCAAACTGGCAAATTCTCTTATTTAGAAACTATATAATCAATTTTTTTGATAAATGCAGAAAATAGTGCAAAAAATGCTGTCAAATTTGGTGTTTTGAATGGAATTTTCAGAAGAGAGAGTTAATTGAACATTATATATATATATATATATATATATATATATATATATATATATATATATATATAAAGATCATACAGTGAAAATAATTGCTTATAAACCAAATTCTAATGAATTAAAAAATGAAATTGCATGGCCTCTCGTGCATCTCTTCAAAATCATCTTAGCAAGTTTCACATTTTTAGTTTTAAAAATGAGTCTGAAAATTTTAAGCTGATGAGAGTGGAAATATATATATATTTTCCGATGTATCCTTAAGGGGTTTACAAATTTTTTACCATATTTTATTTACTCAGCAATAAAGTAGCAATATTTGTATGAAAACTAATATATGCAGAAAAGAAGTATGTACTGTCATATAATATCCAGGGATGATTCTGAGCAAAAGAACATTTTCTAAATTTTGCAGCAAAGTTTCCAAGGGAGGAGGGTGGGTGGCAAACATTTCTTATAATGCAAAATTTATCTATTTTGTATAGAAACTTCTAATTCACATTGTTAAACAATTGCAGAAATGCTACACACTTATGGTGTATATACAGTAGAGGATTTTATTAAAAAATATTGTTTTCCATTAGATTGCCCCCTCCCCTCCTTGCTTTGTGTCTGAATTTTTCTGGATACAATCGAACTATTAAATATCTTAAAACTGATGATTGATTTATTAAAATTTTCAAAACTGAATGCCTTAAAATTTTTAGAAAATTCAGGTCAGAATCACCTCTGACAATACCTTCCTTTTAAAAGTCAATGTGAGAAATAATTTTAAAAAATCCTGAAACTAAGATAAATCACTACAGACTTTCACCCCTGTATTCATTATTTCTAATTCTGAAGTAAAATGCAAATCACATCATCTGCAAATGCATAATGCAAAATATTTTCAAAGAATACACTTTACTTAGGTGATTCAACTATATTTGTTACAATATACATTATTTCAATTGTCTTGTTTTCCATTAATATGTAATTTAAAAGTATAATTGCTCTTATATATGTTTTTGTTTTAGTCTTATTTTAGTTCTAGATATTCTAGACTTATTGTGTGAAAGATATTAAAAACTTTTTTTAAGCCAATTTTTATTTTATTTATTTATTTTATTTTATTTTATTTATTTTTTTTTTTTTGGGGGGGGGGGGGAGAGAAGATAGATAAATTATGAAATCACTACTCAAAAATTTCACTGTTTTCATACCAAAGTGAATTATCAATTTCAGATTGACCTTTTACAGTACATAATTTTGATTTACGCTGTACACTGGTTTCCTAAAATTGCACAGCTGAAATAAATGGTTAAAAATCTTTTTTCCCCCAAAGTAATTATATTTCCCTTAATTACTTTTTTTACTAGATCTTACACAGCCATTATAATTATCAAAATATTATATTAAACAATTCATATGTACAGAAAGGAAAAACTTTAATACATAATTACTTTAATGGTAACATTTACAATCCTCTAAACAATTAATCATAGTTTTCCATCAATTAATTATGTATATAATTTTTAATGTTAATAGTATAATGTTCAGAACAGTCATAAATAAAAAATTATGCAAGATTTTTGGTTATAATATACAAAAAGGAAATTTTGAATGATCAATATTTTATGATACATCTTTTTAGAAACAATGAAGTTTGTCAAAAGTTTAAAAAGTTAGAAGATGCAAGTAAGAATAGTAAATGTTGAAAATTGAAATTGTAAAAGATGAAAACTGATTACAAGCTGTTTTATCACAAGCAAAATCATTTCATGAAGAGCCACCTGATTAATTATTTGCGATATTTTCAGATACATATATCAAATGCCAAAAAGGTAGATATAATCCGATTATTTAGGGGTGTTTTTTTATTCTCTTTAAGCACAAAAGTTACCTCCTTCCTTACTTGTATATTTAATATTAAAATAACCTATGCTTTGTTTTTAGCAATAAATCAGGACTATATTACTAATTATGTATGACTCGCATATTTCTTTCTCAACATGTGAACTTTTAAGATTCCTTTGTAAAAAACAGACACACATTTTAAAGAAAATATAAATACAATATTACTTTTGAATATGGTATTATCAATAATTCAAATACATTCAATAGAAGAAATCCATGAAGTTACATGAATATATATACAATCGTAAGGAATTTACATTTGGCATTTTAAAATCTTCACATACCTATTTTTTAAGAATGCAATGTTACAAGGATACTCTCAATTTCAATAGTCTGATATTTCACCACTGTCTACAAATATATAAATCTCAAAATTTTTATATTAAAAAAGCAAAAAAGTCATTTCCTACCGATTTTACTTACCACAATATTTTGAGTGATAAATAAAACTAGAAAGTATTTTTGTGGCTTAAAATAAACTTTCAACAACAAATCAATACATCTTACAGATAAAATGCATATGTTTTTTCCCTCTGTATACAATATAAGCCTATTTCAGCAAGTTATAAAAAAAAAAAAGAATTTTGTAAAACAACACAACATTTTCACATTTGTTGAAGTCAAAATTATACACAATTTCTTCTAATCCACAAACTATTACAAATTAGTGAATGTTAAAATTGGACGATAATGATGTTAACTAGGTTTTATACTATCCTCAACAAATAACACCATTTCTTTTTTAAATTATCAAAATTCAATTTCGCATTTTAATATTATGCTTTAAAATAACTTTGAATTCTAATTGAGTTGAATTTTTTATTAATTCAAGTCAAAATTTTAAATTGGAATTTTGAGGATAAAACACAACTTAATGGCACTTAGCAGATTTAGACTATTATTATAATTATTTTGTACGAACATGTAAATTTATTTTTTAAATAGTACAATGCAACAACAACAAACAAGGAAAAAAATTACTAAAACAAAGATATTAAAATTTTGAAAATTCTATAACCAGTATGTTTAATGTTAGAGATGAAGACTAAATTACATTAAAAATACTCGTAAGCGGTCAGTTCTTACTAATGATTGAAGAATGATAATGCAAGATGTCTATTAAACCAATTGTCAAAAGGCAGCTATAAGTTTTGTACAGTTAAAAAGCATCAATAATTATTTTCCTTCAACAAAATATGCTAATTTTTTTTTTTAACCAAAATAGCACAGCCATGAGCAGACTTCTATCAAACAAAAACTTTCTGCGCACATAAATATTGGGTCAAAAGTTTTCTGAAGATTACTATTAAATAAAATTATGTGTTATATTATTTTGACAATATGAATTAAAAACCATAGTTTAAAATAATTAATATTAATTAAAGAATAATCATTTTAATTAAAAATAATAAAGCAAAAATTATGTTAGATAAGGGGAATTCTTTTCAATTACTTTGTCCCAATCCTTAATATTTCCGCACAAAAGGCCAGTCAACACTATGAAATTATTCGATTTTACCACTGTCACAGAGCTAAAATGTCATTGCAGCTGCCAATCGGCGACAGGTTTTGGTTTGTGGAAAATAGAAATAAAAGAGTCTAAGATGTCACAACAATGTTTCAAGTCTTTAAACTTTGAATTGCAGACAATGTATAAATCATACATAAAGTGGGGAATATTTTTAATTTTCAGTGTTAAAAAGTTATAAAAACAAATAATGCATTTTTCTTTACTTAAGTTTTTTCTGCAAAGTTCTTAATTTTTTGAAAATTTTTTCAGTTAATATTATACAACTCTGGCCATGAGCCATAAATACAATAGGATAAAATTATTTAAGTTTAAAAAGATTATCAAATCAATATAAGACTAAATTTTTACTATCAAAATAAATGGAGATTTTTTTCAATCTCTAACTGGCACTAGTATTTGTATTATTTCAAAAACTAACAAAGTAGGAAAAAAAAAAAACAAAGGAAAAATCAACAATATTATAAAACCAACAAAGATTTCTGCAGACTACTAACAGATCTTTTGATACAAAACAACTTAATTTTTTTCCCCTCTCAAATTCAAGTTCCTATCATCAACACTCTACATCACATCATTTAACACATACTAAAATTTTGGCACAATTTCATTTTAAAAATAAAATAAACAATTTAAAACACATTTTAAAAATAATTAACTTTGCCTTGATGGCAAAAATAACTAAAAATTTCTAATTCTTTTGAAATTACCAATATTAAATAATTTTGAATAAGCATTAGATATTTATATTAAAGATTAAAATAATATATATATTTTAATGTTTTAGAAAGAGTTATACCATTCAAAGTTTATTTTATTTCAAGCAATAGGCTAATATAAATATTCATAAATTAAAGATATTACACAAGATTGATTAAATAAAGAGCACATTTTTTTCAGTTCTCTAAAGTTATTAATAAGAAATTTCAATAAACTTAATTATTTTCACATAAAATCAATATTAATATACATAAAATACTAATAAAATAAATATTTTAATGCTAATTTTGAACATGAGTTGTTGCATATTATTTTTTCATAATTACAAAACACTTAAAAACAGACACAAATTAAGGCTATACAATAAATAACTAAAAACATAACAATACAGTCGAACTCCACAAACAATGAACCTCTAAGACTATTTTGTTCATTATAAGAGATTCACTAAATACTAAAATGTCTAGAAAAAAAAAAAAAAAAAAAAAACATTGAGACAGCTAATTTAGTTTCACAGTTGTTAAATATTTGAAACTGAATTCACCACATCCAGATTTGTATTGTATGATTTCATATTATGCAGTCAAGAAAGCTAAGGCAGCCTGCAGAAATCTTATCAGCAACAAATCTAAATTTTGGCATGCACCCTCAATCACAAATTTAAAAAATAAAATAAAACATTACATCCAATTTATTTAAATTTACTTTTCTACAGCACATTCCATGTGAAATCAGGTGGTTGTTATTTACAGGGGGGCTGGGGAGAAAAAACAATAGCACATTATAGCATTAATCAATACTAAATAAAAAAATTTAACGATAAAAGAAACAGCTGAAAACAAAAGCCTCCTTTTCCATATCAATCTTCTAGAGCCACTAATAGTCATGGCGGAATGTTAGATTTCATGGCAGGCTTATAACCGTGATGACTAGGCAACATGCTAAATGCACATAATAAATAAATATAAATGTGGCCTTTAGTACCAAGATGATAAATTTTTCTTGGTTCCATTCTTTTCTTTTTTTAAACTAATGACATAGCTTCAAATTCAGACTATTTTGCCATCATGCTGCCATTTTTTATTATATACTGATGAATTCAGTTGATAAAGGTAAAAATCAGATGGAGTTTGTGCTTGGTATAAAAGATTAAACACACATATCCAATTTTAGCAAAAAAAAAAAAAAAAATGCATCAGTATCATTATACTTAAAGTCACAGCTGTATGTACTGCTAAGTATTATGAAAAAGTTTTAATTTTTGAAATATTCATCACAAGTAGGCCTTTTGACTGGAGCACAGTTATTTCAGGGCTCTAAGGCACTTGTTCAACTGGATGTGATTTGACTAGTATATAATTTCTTCTTGAGATCTTTGTTGTTTTGAATACTTAACCATGATGTAATCTCCAACAGAATCAATTACTGCTATTGCCTAAAAATATATAGAAAATAAATAAAATCTAATTAATTTCTATAAATAGAAAAAATACCTAGGCAAATTTTAATTTGTTTGAGACAATGATAAACAATTTGAATCAAATTATTGACTTTTTCCCTAATTTTTCTTTAATATAATAATTAAGTAGAAAAGGCATCTATAATTTATATATTTTTCAATGTGTTAATAATAACTTTGGTTTGATAAACCTATCTTTTCTAATAATGATATATTTTTTAAACATTTCTATATATATATATATATATATATATATATATATATATATATATATATATAGATATAGATAGATAGATAAGGGTTGTAATTTGAGGGCAGGATTCATGCCCAAAATTTAGAAATATTCGCCCATTAAAGCATCATGGAAAAAAATTTTCAAAGCATTATGAAAAAACTCTCAAAGGATCTAAAAAATAAAAAACACAAATTTCTTTTTAAAAAAATTGCGGAATATATGCAGATTTAATGAAAGGATTGTAGAATTAACTTGAATTTCATGAAGGTATTGCCATATTTAGTCAAAATGTCACTTAAAAAACACAAATTTCAGAAAGAATCTGGAAATAAATTCAAATTTCATTAAAAGATTACGAAGAATAAACCCTGCTATCCTGCTAATGTTATAGAAGGAGTGTGGAAAAAAAAAAAAAAAAAAAAAAAAAAACAATTTTGTTAAAGGAGTGTGAAAGTATGCAAAGTTTTTCAAAGGATCGAGAAAAAAAAACAAATTTCTATAAGGACCGCAGAAAAAATTCAAATTTGTCAAAGAGTCACTTCAAGAGTGATCTAAGTTTTAAAAAAATAAAATATTCTGAAATTCACATCGAATTCTATGTAAGGTTAACAGAGTGGGGGCGATTTACTTTAGACACTAGGCATTTTCTCTGTGGTCCTTTGACAAAATTTGTGGATTTTTGAGATTTTTTGACAAAATAAGGATTTTTCACTATCTTTTGACGAAATTTTCAAATTTTTCAAAAGCCATTGGCAAAGTTTTCAGATTTTTCATGATCTTTTGGTGAAATTTGAAGTTTTTTCACAATTTTTGGGCAAAATTAATGGTGTTTTCAGTTTTTTGACAAAATTCACCTTTTTTTAAATAAAGATTTTTAAATGAATTTTTTTTCCCCACGATTCTTTGACGAAATTTGCATTTTTTGTGCGGTCACCTGACAAAATTCTCATTTTCCCCCCACAATCCTATGATGAAATTTGTAATTTTTCTCCAAAGACACGGTTGCAAAAAAGCTGGCTAAAATTAAAAAAAGCCAGGCCGGTTGGCTTTTATTAATTTTAGCCGGCTTTTTTTGGCCAAAATTGACTTTTTTTGGCCATAATTGGCTTTTATAGAGTAATGCCTTTTAATTATAAGCTACACATTTTTAAGTGTCTTTTAACTAATTTTAATGATGTTTAATTTACTTTGAGTTTAATAGATTTATTTATTAAAATGAAATATTGAGATTTTAATTATGATTCATTATGAGAAATTGGTTTATAACCCAATTTTTCAATAATGAAGACATTAATACTAGAATAACACATTGATGGAGAATTTCAAATATGTCAGCTAAATTATAAAATGGCCATACTAAGTGTTTTTTCTGATTTACATTGACCTTTAATCCTACCCTTGTTTTTCCATTTTTACTGCTTTATAAAATTAAAGAGGACTATGGTTACTTAGTTACATGTTTTATTACTTAACTAATTTTAAGAGTTATTAAAATGTCATGTTTTATTCCCTATAAACATTTAAAATCATACATATAAAAAAAAAAACACCATTCCTCACTATTGAAAATAGTATTTTGAATTATGCATATTTCATAATATATTTTACAATTTATTTCATATTTTCAATTAGTATATGCATGAATATATTCATTCATGCAAGTGGGCACATATGCACTTTTAAATAACAAAGAGCTATTCAAAATTTTAATTCAACAAATTTTATAAGAACATTTTTTGTTGTTTAATTTTATGTAATTATGTATTAAACTTTCCTCAAGTACTAAATCCTTCCTTATTTCTCTTTCAACATTGTTCATTTTATGACTTAATCTTTACATATTGACCTGTAAGAATGTTTCCATGAATGCTTTGACGTGTTTCATTTTGTCATAATTCAATTAAATATAATTCTTAAGAATGTGTAATATAAGTAGAACTATGAGATATAGAAGTTTAAAACAAATTTCTTGAGTATATTTTCTTTTTTCCAAGATTTATATTTTCCAGACATAATGCCTTCACAATAGACTTCTAGAGGTTATAAAGACTTATTTCTTTGAAAAATTAAATAGAAATTTATAACTTTTTTAGTAGTAAATAATTAAAAATGTATTAAAAATAAATCAATCCAAATTTAATATGGATTCGATACAAATTAACAATTTAAAAATAAAAGCCGGCTTTTTTTAAGTGGATAAAACCAAAAAAAGCCAGCCGGCTTTTTTTGGCCTGGCTAAAAGCCGGCAACCCTGTCCAAAGCATTGATGAAATTAATTTTCTTCGGCAACCATTTGTTGAAATTCACAATACTTTTTTTGTCCGAATTTCTGAACTGATTCTTTTTTTTTCGTTTTTTCTAAATGATCTAAATTTTTTGGAAAATTCAGATCAGAATCTTTTTGTGTCACTTAATAAATATGAATTTTGTCCAAAGATTACTTAATAAATGCAAATTTTGTCACACACCCCCCCCCCCCCCCCAAAAAAAAAATCCAATTTTGAAAAAATATAGAAGAATAAAAAGGAATTTTGTCAAGTGTCACAGAAAATACGTGAATTTGTTCATATGGCTGCTAAAAAATGCAAATTTAGTCAAAGGGCTGCTAAAAAAATTCAAATTTTATCAAAGAATCACAAAAAAGATGCAAATTTCATCAAACGGTCGCAGAATGAACACAAATTTTGTCAAAGAATCGCAAAAAAGAGGCGTGAATTCCATCAGAGTCGCAGAAAAAAAATGCAGCCATCTCCTTAGAAAACAGCACACATAACGTATATGTTTATTATTATAGGCATAGTTTTTAATCGGAAATAACGTATATTGAACTAACTTTTATAAAATTGGGTTAATCCAAACCCAACTTGCAGGAATTCTAGACTCAAGGGGCTGTCTATGTAAATGATGTCACACTTTTTTTCAATATTTTTTACACCTCTTTCCATCTTTGTCACAAACGGTCATGATCACCATGAAATAAGATTAAAATTTGCAGCAAAAAATTAATAAATATACAATAATAATAAAATATTAATAGAAAGAGCAATTAAAAAACAGAAATATTTTGGAATTTGAAATGGAATTTATATATTTGGCTTTAAATCTTACATTTTCTTAATGAATACAAAATATTTAAAATTTCAAAATAACTTCAATATCCTTTGTTATGAACTGTCACAGTTTCACGAATCCCGTTCCCCAATCCAAGTGTGACATCATTTGTGGATATCCCCATCTAAAATCAACCTGAACCAAAAACAGTTTACTAGACCTGTAACAAAATAATTAGCATCGGGAGGGAGGAGGATTTGCCTGCTGTAAAGGCTAAACAGACTATATAAAAGCTCGACTTTCTTATTTTAAATAAAAAACACATTTTGCGTAATTATTCTGAATTATTGATCAAAATTTCTTGTCATGTTAAATCATGCCATGTGTTTATTTATGTAATTCTTTAAATAGCACATAAAATAACAGTGGGTTTTAAAGATTTTTTTCTCCCTCCCAATCAGCTAAACTTTCCTCCATTTATAAATGTTGGAAGGGAATCCCAAATTTTCATTGTGCTGTGACCATGTACATATTTTGTAGTTAAATGATAATAAAAACATGATTTTAGACTCATTACTTAAAAAAAGCTCAGAACAGCATACATGACTTTTCTATTTATTAAGCTCATTATTACACAATTGCAATATTTCATAAATCATGATAAAAATTCTAGTCAATAATATTTTTTTTAGGCATGATAGTGACTTGAGTTTTGTCAAGACCTGACATAGATACAATGTCATTTGAAGAAATTTAGGAGTAATATTAAACACAAACTTTGCTTTTTCTTACATTTTTCTGATGCTTTCAAAGAAATGTTTAATCATGCTTGTGAAGACTCATTTTAGCACGCAAGGTTCTGGCATGATTATTATGAAATCGTTGCATTATTTAGTTAACTGTGTCAGATAGTGCATAACCTGGGAAGAGAAGCCTGGGAAATTCCCAGGCTTCTCTTAAAACAGTCTTATCACATCTTCAAAAAGTTTTCACCGGGAAAAACATTGATAATGTGACCACACTCTTATGAGTTAAAACATCTTGTTGACATCTACACAGATGCACATTTCAAGACTATTCTGAACTCTTCTCAGTACTAATTACTCTTAATATTTATTCCAATGTTGCACATGTTTATTTTCAAAATGCTCTTGTACTTGTCTTACTAGCAGTGTAAAGATTATTTGAATTCCCACTTTTTAGGAGATATCCTGTACGGGATGCACATTAATAGCTACATTATGAATTAAATCATCTTGGAATTAAAATACACTTAAATGTATGTATATACATATGTTTCACTTTATTTATGTTAATTGTGATTTGCTTATTTGATTTTATGTATTCTGAAATTGAATTAGTAAAAAGCTGATTTTTCTTCTAAAATAAGAAGATAGCAATATTATAACTAAATGTATGTTGTCTGATGAAACACATGTTCACTGGTTTTTATTGGTTACAAGATTATTTTATTGATCATATTCAGTCACATTTTATAAGTCTTTTTTTTTTTTTTTTTTTTTTTTTTTTTTGTGCATGTGTGTGTCAAAGCAGAAATCTTTAGGCTGAGAACAAACTTAATTGAATGATTAAAGAACAAACTTAATTGAATGATTAAAGCTATAAATTATTTCTTTGGGCTTTACTTTTTCAAACATTCTGCACAGGGTTGCTACTCATGTGGCATACTGAAATTCTTTAACTTTTCCCAGATGTATTTCAAGAAAATCCTGTTCTAGTAGTGTAATGTGTAATGGACATCTGAGGGTAAAACAAATGTTATATCACTAAAAAAATATTGAACAGAGATGTTAATAATCAAAAGCTTATTCAACTTCTTCTCATGTCCCTTCCAAAACAATAACAACCTTGCTTTGAGGTTTATAGTTGGAATCACCTTTCTTTAATAATTTATGATCATTAAAAGCTTTCAAATAAAAGTTTTCTACAAACTGTACAAACTTACTATACTATATTTGTGTACTGAGTCATCATTCATTTCATCAAATGTTTAGCAAAATCACTAATATTCAGATAAAACTTATTTTTAAAAGGAAACCAAACGGGAAAGAAAGCAGATATTTCAGTTGGGAGGTTGAAGCTTGGGATAATTATTTATTGTTACTTGAAAGAACTGCTAGAGAAAAAAAAAAAAAAAAAAAAAAAAAAAAAAAAAAAAAATTTAAAATCTGTAATAATGAGACATTAAAAATTTAAACTACTTGCTTCGGGGATAGGAAAAGTGTGAAGAATGAAAGAGGAAATTTTTAAAAAAGGGCAATTTAGATGTTTTTTTTTTTTTTTTTTTTTTTTTTTTTTTAAAGATGGAATTTGTCAAATTATGAAAGAATTCTGGAAGTGCAATAATCAAATTTTCTTGGAGATGAATTCCCTGACATTTACAGATTTTGCAAAAAACATTAAAATTTCCTGGCTTATCTGGCCGATTCCCCAATTACCTGACTTTTCCAAATTTTCCATGTGACATAGCAACCCTGTCTATGGCCAGCTGTAGTCTTTATCGCTTTAAAAAAGATTTTAAAGGAGATCTCGGAAAATTAAAAACTTTTTTACAAGGGAAGTGATGACCTCTCTTGCAAATGTTGCAAATGAAAAACAATGAAACAAAATATTAATACAGGCGAACAAACCAGCCACCCTGATCTATTTTTAGCCTTAGCTTAATTTGCATTTAGTATATTATTTTGAATTTATATATTGACATTTTATATATGTGAGCGAAGATAACTAATAAAAATCTGCAAGTGCATTTCAATCATTTATTATATTCCACGCCATTAACTTTTTTCTATAATAGTTTTAACTCAGCTTTAGTTCTATATGCAAATATAAGGGAGCAACTAGTTTAAATAAATTAAAATAAAACTTTCATAATGAACACTCACAAATGACAGACATCTCTATTTAGCCTACACTTCAATATCCAACACATATATTAATTGTATGTTTTTACTTCTACATAACAGGCACCTCTAAATAATAGACAAATTACAAGGTGATCATTATTTTAGAGATGACACGGCACCAAAACACTGAAGCTAACTCACAATTAGGAGGATTGTTTGAATCCTCTTTCTGTATCAAATAATATTTCTAATTTTAACTGTATTGTTCTGCCTTTGAAATCTAGTGAAATTCCTCCTTGTTTCAATTTCAAAAGTCATTTTCAAACCTATTAATAAAATAATCTTCTTTGAAAGATCCTATTCCTACTGAGAATTGGTAAAACATTTACTTTATTCCTTGTTCTTTTAATTTATGTTATATTAGTCAAACTAAAAGAGCATTTAAATTTAGATCAAGTGAGTGTCATAAATATATATAAAATCAAGAAATTCAAAATCTTTGATTGCTTTTCATTGTTGAACTTTAAGATGCCATTTCAATTTCTTCATGATCATAATCATTTCTTCACTTGTCTCTCCCAATCACTCAGATTTTCACGCAACATTTTTAAAAAAAATTCTGATTAACTTGTCAATGATCATCTCCTTTCCTAATTTCAGTATGCAAATTACTTTTGTGTTTCTTTCTCAGTCTCTTTTCATCTTTGAGAAAAAAATATTTTATTTTGCTTTTTCTTTTAGTTTTACTTTTTAATTTCAATTTGTTTATTTATTCTTTTTTTTTCTATCATTTTGGCAACACTTTTTTCTTTTACATGTGCTCCTCGGTGATTGATGTTTATCTTTCAGCTAGCATTACTTGTTGCATTCCTTGCAAACTCTTTTGTTTCTCCTTCTGTTCATTCATTACCTTGTCCCCTTACAGACACGTGTTAACATTGGTTGATGATGGGTTAGTAAAATTTCCAGCCTAAAACATGTTCTATATGCATTTTTGTTTCATGGTGACTAATATAAAGTTTTATTATATAATCATTATTTAATCATTATTTGGTACTTACATATTAACGCCACCACAGCAGAAATTGTGCTAATGCACCAATAAAAAGCAATCTTGCTGTCCGCACGTGCACGTATTTATCTTTTGGATTCCTTGTTATTTGCAGATTTTTGATGCCATTTTTAGGTGCTTTTTTTTGGCTCATTTTTTTTTTTTTTACTTTATTTTGTGTGTGCATGTGAACAAGAAGCCTTGTTGTACCTTAGTGAAACATTTACTATGTATTTTTAAATGTTTTTTAGTGTTTTATTTTTTGTGTATAAATTTTATTTTAAAAAAATGTATTCAAGTCTGTCTCAGTTTATATTATTCATTCTTTTAAAAGTTTTTAAAATTCAGATGTTAAATGTATGTGTATTGCAAAAAGATTGCTCTTTATTGATGCATTAGCGTAACTTCTGCTGTGGTGGCGTTAATACATAAGTACCCATTATTTAAAGGTTTTATTGCATTGTGCTTAATAAAATTATTTACATTTAAAAAAAAAAAACTAAATAAGAACAACATACCTTATCAAGCATTTCTTTGGTATGAGCAGCAGATATACAAAAGCGTGCACGTGATGTGACAACTGTAGTTGCAGGAAAGCAGACACCAACAGTGGCTACACCACCCATTAAAAGACCCTGTATAAATTCCCTGAAAGAAAAATAAAACAAGATTTAAAAGCACTAAAGGAGGTAGAGACCATTAGATTAATTGTGTAATTTTTCTTCTTTAAACCCCTCGTAACATTTCAAGAAAAAAATGAATAGTTAGATTTTTGTATGCATTTATCCTTCCCATTCTGTTAACCCCTTCGGATGAACACCTTTTACAAAATTTTAATCTTTTATCACCAGTTTTTCAAAAAAACTTTTCGCCAAACTGGATTGGGAAATTGGCTGGTTAATTAAAGCAAAATTTAGAACAAAAAATAATTAATAGGAATAATCAAGGATTCTGCATACCTTATGCAGCACATATACATCAGAGATTAATTCCAATTCACTTTTCAAAGTCTGAGACGAAACATTTTGTGTCATCAGAACCCTGAGCCCAATGGTGAAATTAAGCTTGAAAACTAGTTGGATATGCCAATCCCAAAATTTTCTTCTATCTCATACACCTCAATATTTCAACAGTAGTTACAGATGTTAATTCTACACTATTTCTTAGGTCCATACGATAACAACTTTGATTTCCATCTTAAACTTCTGCTTCAACCAATTAATCAGAGGGGAAAAAAACTTAATGTGGATCATGATATTTATTAAAATCAATAATTTTCCCTTATCAGGGTTCATACAGAGTTAGGGAGAAAAAATCCAAGGAGTACATAAAAAATCCAAGGAGTCCAAAAAATTTTTAGGACTTATCACTTTTGTTGTTATTTATGTGGCATACACTTGCACAGCCCCAATTCCGCAGGTATTCCGCAAGAGGAAGAGGGGGGGGGGGGGGGTATCCGTGATCTTCAGATGAAATCAGCTATTTATCTGCGATATTTGAGCAAAATCGGCAGTTTTTCTGCGATCTTTTGACAAAATCAACTTTTTCCCGTTTTTTTTTTTTTTTTTTTTAATGAAATTGACATTTTTTTGACGATTTTTAGACAAAATTTGCATTTTTACACGATCTTTTCTCGAAAATGACGTTTTATCCCCGCGATCTTTTCACAAAATCGGCATTTTTTTCATGATCTTTTGATGAAATCGCCATTTTTTTTTTTTTTTTTTTCCCAATCATCTTTTGACAAAATATTTGTAAGCGACCTTTTATCGAAAACAGTGTTTTTCCCTGCGATCTTTTAACGAAATCGGCGTTATATCCACAATCTTTAAACGAAATCGACGTTTTCCTGCGGTCTTCAGATGAAATTAGCGTTTTATCTGCGATATTTGGTGAAATTGCCGTTTTAACCGCGATCCGCACAGGAAATTCGCGTTTTTCAGCGATCTTTTGACAAAAGTTCGTTGACAAAAATATTGTCATTTCTACAAATATTTCTACGAAATATTGACAAAATGTGTGCTTTTTCGGCGAACCTTTCCAAAATTTGCATTTCTCTGCGATTGTTTTTTCCGCGCGCAAAACCATACAAGTTGGCAACTATGCGGAACTGATAACCCAATTTCAAATTTTTGGAAGAGGATGCCTTATATTTTCGGACGAGAATCACCACTGAATCCACCGTTATCAGCAAAATTGAGGATGATGAATAGTATTATGAAGAAGAAATCAAAGTTGTACATCTAGCTGTAAAGGAATTAAACAGTGTAATCACTTTTTGAAATTAGAAGCTTAGAGGTGTGTCTGGATTATTATTTTCACTTTTCTTTCCCTTATGGCCATGAAAAGTAAATCACTTTGGTGGCTATTAGTATCATCTCAACCAATCACTGCTGTGCTTCTGATGAATGACATGCATAAAAGGCTTACTGTGTGTTTTACAATTTTTTTTTTTTTTTCTTTTACGGGGAGCAATATTGTTTGCGTGCAAAACTGCAATACAATTTAAGGAGTTTCTAAGGAGTGTTTTGTCTATCCAAGTAGTTCTAAGTACTACTTGGGAACGTTTTCATTTCTAAGTAGTTTCTAAGGAGTCCAAGGAGTCTGTGCGAACCCTGCTTATTCTATTGTTAACAACTGTTTGCAAATACAGTAGACTTCCTCAAATCTGCACTCCTAAAATCCGCACATAATTTATGGATGTAAACAATGAAACATTCAGTTTAGATGTAGGTGCAAAATTTGACTTTTTTAGTTTTATATCAATTCCATACATTTTTTTAATTTGTAATTTTTGTTAAGGTAATTAAATTCATGTTTTTTCATGAAGAAAGAATAATTTATTTCTAAAAAAATTAATAATATTGTTGATATTATTTGTAATTACAATCCTACTAAATATATTTATGTATTAATAAAGCTTTTTTTGTTATTAAGTTTGGCTAAACCTGAAATAAAGCTTCGTTATTTTATGATCCTGATGTGAATGTTTTAGTAATGTACCTTTATGAGGCAAGTTTTATTGAATAATTTAGAAAAAACATATTTTATCTTTATAATGAATATATAATTGTACATTATTGATTATTAACTTGGCCTTTGCTTTTAATATTTTAATAATTTTAAAAATTATCTAAATGATTATTATTTTAGTTTATTACCTATTTTAATATCTTAGTATATTATAAGCATTCATTATACTTTTGATTTCATCATTAATTACATTCAAATTACAGTTTTAAAAATGTAAACAAAGCAATGACCAGAAATCCACAAAATTCTAAAATCCGCACAACCTCTGGTCCCAAGCTGTGCAGATTTGAGGGAATCTACTGTAGTTAGTTCAATTCTATTCATAAATTTAGTTCAATTTTATTCATAACTTATAATTACTTTTTGAAAGTTTTGATACACTTTTTGAAAATAAAATAAAGGAAATGGCACAAAAATTGTGATTACAGCAATCCCTTCTGGCACAACATTTTCAAATTCAAACAGAAACGACTGGCCACAACCAAATACATACTGAAAAAATTTGGTTCAATTCTGAGCATAACTTCACATGCTTATTGCTGGTATAATAATGAAAACAACACAGATATCGCTATTACAGCACCCCTTTCTAGCAGAATATTTACAAATCAAAGGAGAACCTGCTGGCCATAGCGAAAAATATGCATAAAAAATTTGATTTGATTCCAAGCATAACTTCATGCACTTTTTGATGGTACAAAAATGAAATTGACATAGACATCACTATTACGGTGCCCCCTTCCAGCAGAATATTTCTAAACTGAAGGAATACCTGCTTGCTACAGCCAAATACATTCACAAAAAATTGTTCCAATTTGGACGGACAAACAGACATTATGTAAATGCATGTTTATTAGAATCTGACCCCTAAAATGTGTAAATCCGTCAAAAACCAGAAGTTGAAAGAAATTTTTTATTACAATTAGGATGTCAACAATCTTAATCAGTTTATTTAAATCAGCGATTATATCATGATTCAAATCAAACGATTTTTTTTAAATCATTGATTAAAATAAAAAAATAATTTTAAATGTTTAAAAATGGCATAAAAGTATTGAAATCTAAGATTAATTTGGATTTTTTCTACAGGTTCTTTGCCTTATGAATAAATGGAGATAAAAAAGCTTTAAAAAATTGTTTATAAACTTAATTCCAGAGAATTGTTAAAACATTAACAGTAAATTTGTAAAGGCATAAAAAGCATTTCATTTAAACATTTTATTTAAATTTAATATAACTTGTGATGTCATAATTTCCTTTAAGTAATCAATTATTAAGTAGTAAGTATTCATTCTTTTACATAAAACAAGTAAGGCAAGTATAGTAAATTTCTGCAGAGTAAGAGCAAATAATCAGAATCTTATTTTTTCATTCTACTTTTGTGGTAATAAATGTATACCAAATATTGGAGCTAAAGAAGAATGGAAGAATAACATCTAATCAACAGCTATTGTAAAGAATATATGTACTGAATACAGATAACTGAATGTATTAGAGAAAAAAAAAAAAAAAAACAATTGGTATAAAAATGTTAAGCACAGCAGGAGATCTTGGTTAGGATATATAATATATACATCCTGTAAGTTAAAATTTAGGAATTAATTTTTCTTAGTACAAATGCAAAACAAGCAGTCAATAATATTTGTTAATTTTGTTATTAACCAATGAAACTATTTACTTGCCCTTTTTTATTAATTCTGTAATTAATTATTTCTACTAGGTCATTTTTTAAGGATCGTTTTAAAATTGAAAAAATGCACTTTGCCTTTTTTAAAAAATAGTGAAAGTTCTTCATACCACAATTTTTTTTAAGTAGATGCATCCAAGATCTTACAAAATGATTTACTGTATAAAAAAAAAAAAAAAAAAAAAAAAAAGATATTACTAAACCATGTTATTTAACATTTCTTAATTTGTAATTTATAAAATTTTTAAAAATTAATGATTTTTTATGTATTGTAATAAAAAGTTATGTACTTTTCCTCCTTATTGTTGCTAAATACATTACAATTGTCCTTAATTGGTCTTATGAAATAGTGTGCTTTTTTGAAACTAACTTCCTGCATTTTTCTTTCTAAAATAAATATTAAACAAAAAATTATCACTTTAGTAATTAAAGCATAAAAATGTATATTATATACCTGATTAAAAATTATTTGTTTAAAAATTATTGATTTTAAGTATTAATTTATTAAGTATTTAATTTAGCAATTTAAGATTAAATGAAGTTACTGATCATTTTGATAAATGTAAATATCATTGGTATCTTACATAACTATTACAAAATATTAATATGTATAACTTTATTTTATTCTACAAACTAATGAAGCCACTAATTTGCAATTTTTATAATTTCTGTAATTTTTATTTAATAATTAGATTTTCTAAATTAAAGTGTAAAAAACATGGATTATATTAGCAGTTAAAGATTCATTTGTTTTGGAAATATAAAACTCTTGGTATCTATTCAATATTTTAACACTGGGAAAAAACTGATTTAAAAAAATATATATTTACACTCTATTACAATACTTTCTCCTATTAAAAATAGAAAAAAGCAACAAGTTTAAAAAAATTGCAAAATATTTAAATATTCTTCTAAATGTAGTATCTCATTTTTTAACAACTTCTTGCATGAAAATAATTTAATCCCTAGACCATAATTATTTTTATGAAATTTACATTCAATCTTATCAAATGAAAAGGTTAGTATCAAATATATTTCCTTAAAAAGATTCTCATATTTTTCTTCTGCACCAAGTAAATCTGATGGGCACATTAACAAAGAATGTTTTATGAATAAATAAATGAAATTAGCAGAAATTGTGATTTACATAGATGCCAACATTATAAATACTATATCAGGAGTAAACTAGTTAAATTTCAGGAGTTTTGGACACACTTCAGGAGTAAAATAATCACGTTTCAGGAGTCATTTCAGGAGTTGTACATATTTTTTTCGAGCTTTTTTTTATATATTTTTTACAAATATTTTCTTAAACTTCACCCCTAACAGCTTTTGTATTCATCCATACAAACATAATTAAAATAAAGGTCATTACTTAATAAATAAATTTTTGTAATAAATTTATAGAAATGGAATATCTTTTTTTTAATCCTTACAGGGAAAAAAATCCATGATTTCTATACTACAGCTGAGAAATAACATGACGATCTTTTCTCCACACACCAAACTGGTCTGGTATGTGTTTCTTTCTGCAACAGCAACTGACAAAATCGCGATCATCTCCAGAGAGTGACTGACAAAAATCGCGATCATTGCCAGAGACTGACTGGCGGAAATCGTGATCATTGCCAGAGACTGACTGCCAAAAATCATGATTTTTTTTTCCTAAAAACTCAATGATGAAATCCGCGATGTTTTCCCAAGACTGACTGAAGAAAATCGCGATCTTTTTCCGAGACTAACGAAAATTGCGATCTTTTTCCGAGACTAACGAAAATTGCGATCTTTTTCCGAGACTAACGAAAATTGCGATCTTTTTCCGAGACTGACTGACGAAAATTGCAATCTTTTTCCGAGACTGACTGACGAAAATAGTGATCTTAGCCGAGATTGACTGACGAAAATCGCGATCTTTTCACAAGCCTGACTGACGAAAATCCCGATCTTTTCCCACGACTGACTAGCGAAAATTGCAATTTTTTCCGAGACTGACTGACGAAAATAGTGATCTTAGCCGAGATTGACTGACGAAAATCGCGATCTTTTCACAAGCCTGACTGACGAAAATCCCGATCTTTTCCCATGACTGACTAGCGAAAATTGCAATTTTTTCCGAGACTGACTGACGAAAATAGTGATCTTAGCCGAGATTGACTGACGAAAATCGCGATCTTTTCACAAGCCTGACTGACGAAAATCGCGATCTTTTCCCAAGACTGACTAGCGAAAATTGCAATTTTTTCCAAGACTGACTGACAAAAATCGCGATCTTTTTCCTAGACTGACTGACAAAAATCGCGATCTTTTTCCTAGACTGACTGACAAAAATCGCGATCTTTTTCCTAGACTGACTGACAAAAATCGCGATCTTTTTCCTAGACTGACTGACAAAAATCACGATCTTTTTCCGAGACTGCCTGATGAAAATCGCGATTTTTTCCTGAGACTGACGACAATCCTGATCTTTTGTTGCGAATGACTAACAAAAATTGCAATTTTTTGTCGCGAATGACTACAGAGAATTGCGGTGTATTGCTATCACTGACTGATGAAAATAGAGATCCTTTGTCACGAATTACTGATGAAAATCGTGATCCTTTATTGCGAACGATTGACGAAAATTGCGATCTTTTCCCGAGACAGATTGACGAAAATCGTGATCTTTTCCCGAGACTGAAAGTCGCAATCTGTTATTTCGTATGACTGATGAAAATTGCATTACTTTTCCATGAATGACTAGAAATAATAGCGGTCTTTTGCCACGAGTGAATGGCGGAAATCGTGGTCTTTTGTCGCGACTGACTGGCGAGAATCGCGGTATTTTGCCGCGAATGACGGAGAAAATTCGAAATTTTTTGTCACGAATATCTGAAGCAAATCGCGAACTTTTGACGAAACTGTCTGACAGAAATAGCAATCTTTTGTCACGAGTGACCAACGAAAATCGTGACTTTTTGCCGTGATAGACGATTCTGCGTTTTTTGCTAAGTCTATGATTTACGAATATCGCGATTTTATCAACGGTTTATTGCTGAATTCCAGGATATTTTTTCTCAACTGATTAACAAAATTCGCGATCTTTTGTCATGGCAGACAACCGAAATTCGCGTTTTTTGAAGAGAGTGAAATTTTATTTACGATTGGTTGATGAATTTGACTATTATTTACAGCGACTAGTGACAAAATTTGCAAGTTTCTTCAACGACTGGTTGGCGAAATTTGCAATTTTCTGTCGCAAGCAATTGCCGAAAATCGCAGTTTTATCGACTAATGGACAATTTTTGCGATGATTTCTACGATCCATTGTAGAATCTCGCGATCTTTTGGAACGATTAATCGGAAAAAATCGCTATTTTTTGTCGCAAATGATCGAAAATTTCGCGATTCTTTTGCCGCAAATTTCCGTATTTTTTACCTTATTACCGTACTTCCGTATTTTAACCTACTTTTCCGGAGAAACTCCGGAATTTCCGGAGAAGTTGGCATCTATGGATTTATATGATGAAGAATAGAACATTGTATTCCCTATTTCCCTAAAAAAAGTAGATGTCCTTGGAAATCAGCTTAAATTAAAAATTTGAAAGCATTATTTAGATGCATTTATAAGAAAAGAAGAAACATTGTTCGACTGCTTTCTATTGTGGATACATGCCGATTTTAACTATTTATATATGAAAGTGAAAAGCAGAGCAGCAGAATGAGTAGATTTCAAGAACTAATCGGGTGTGGAAATCCCAAAGCTTTCTTCTATGTTAGTGCTTCAAAATTCACAATCACAGTGTCGAAATCATGATTAATTACAGTAGAAGATCTTTATAACGCACAACTTCTGAGATGTAAACAATGAATTTTGCAGTGAAGAAACACCTGAATTTCCAGATTGTAAAAAACTCCTACTGTCTAGAAAACTAAATTTAATGCATTAGTTCAATTTTATGTCCTTAATTTAGAACTTTTCAGTGAAAAAAATTGCTATTACAATAAATATTTTTGAAAATGAGCAATATAATGAATGATTTGGGTCCAGGTATTTTGGACCATTTTTAATAACAATTTGAATGATATGTATAATACAAAAATTTATATTCCAGATAAGGAATGCTGATTAAAGTTAACTCTAATGTATTTTGATGTGTTTCAGACATGTTTGGCTATATTCATGAGGTACCTTTAATGATGTGTGAAATGTGATCCATATAATGCAAAATTATATATAATGCACAACCTTGCATTTTTAGGTTTGTGTTATATAGATCTTTTACTGTACATTGAACATTTGATTAATTACAAACTCTCTACTTACGTTACTTTGGATGGAAAAAACAGCATTAGAGGCACCACAGGAGAGTCTTCATTACCATAAATAATGAAACCTTTTTGTTTTAATTTTCTACGGAAGTAATGTGTGTTCCTTTCTAGCTGCCTAACTCTATTCAAACCTTGAAAATAAAAGAAAGAAAAGTTAGTGACTGAATGGCAAACACCCTTATCTCTTTATTAAGGGTGTTCTTAAATCAAAAAAAGAAATTTTGTGACAAAAATTTTAATTTATTTTTGTTCGGAAATACATGAAACTAGCAGGTGTTGTTGTTCAGATACTAATTGTACTCATTTTTTGTTTTTTTTTACAAACACAATGGATTTTTTAAAACAAGCCATCAAAATTGGCATTTCAAACCACATTTCCCGACGAAAACCAGTCTTACAAAAGGAGGAAAAGGCGTGATCACGTGACTGAATTTGCTTATAATTCACTAGGTAATATTCATAAAATGGAAAACAAAATTTGATTCAAAGTCGCTTCCATAGTCAGACCTTTGAATTTTACATCTTTCTGTTAAAAATGAATTTGTAAATATGTCAAAATGTTTTGAGCTTGTTGAGCAGAGCAGTTGAGAACACCTTTAAACGATTTCCGTTGACATACACATTTTTAAAAGACAAGTTTCAAAATGAAGAAAAAATGCATTATAAATATTAATATAATAATTACTAAACAGTTTTAAAAACTAAAGCACATGCTTTTATATCAGGTCGGACTAAAAAGTTTAAAATATTTTTTTGGTTACATAGTTACGGTTTCATAAGAATTTCAGCAATTGTCATGTGCCTAGGGTGCCAGGTGAATGTTAATTTCTCAAATTTCTTTTGATCCGTTTATCCGGCATTTTTGATTTTGATTCTTTTAAGCAGACTTTTCAAATTGTTGAATTGTCATCGGTTCTTAATAAGTGTGCAAAGTTTGAGTTTAATCTGATGTCTTAAAGTGCGTGAAAATAATGATCAAAGATTCTGTTACATACACACAGGTGAAGCTAATAAAAGTGTGTCAAAAAGAAGATGAAACTGATATATCGTACAAATGTGAGAGCTCAGTTGTAAAAATGGCAACTGGCTTTCCCCACCTCCCCCTCAGTTCTCCACAATTGCAAAAAAATTATTAAATTCAGATTGTGCTGGTTAGTACAGTAAAGCACCAATTATATGTCTTTTAGAGGGTTTTGAATGTTCTAAAACTGTTCTAAAATGATGTATAGCTGAGGAAGATATACAATAAAAATTGTAGTCTCTTAAAGTGTAGAATCTTGCAATGATTCAGTGTCCCATGAATTAAAAAAATATTGGAAAGAAATGCTATGCAGGTTTAATAACAATACAGTCGAACCCCGTTATAATGAACTTCAAGGGACCGAACTTTTTGTTTGCTATATCCAGTGGTTTGCTACATCCGAACCGTTAAAAAATGTTAGAATTTACAAAATATGTATATAATTAAATGACACCTATATGTTTAACAATGATGTATTTAAAAAAAAAAAAAAAAACGTAAATTCTATTAGATATGATCATTAATGAATTAAATTGACTAAAATTGATTACATTAAACTGGCACAATACTAAATAAATTAACTTAAAAGGAAGACAAATAGAAATACAGTAAAGCGCCGATTATTCAAACATTCTGACAACCCTAGTTTGGATAAATGTTAGGATAAATGAGCAAACAATTTAAGGAATGATCCTGATTATACTAAAATCTTTAATCTTTATCCAGGCTTTATATGATTAACACTAATTACACAAGCCTGCAAATTGAGAGTCATAACTTCCTCTCTAGAATTTGAGAGCTGATTCTAGGGTATTTTGGTGCGCTGATCACGAATATGTACTTAGTTTTTTTCCATCACCTTCAGATTTTTCTAAAAAGATACAGAGAGAAAATAGAAAAAAAATCACAAGTTTTCACATAAAAAATATATATTTAAAAAAGTACATTACTTTTAACATAAAAAACAACTAAAATATAATACTAACTTATTACTGATCTAAATTACATGTAAATTTTATATGTGGAACCTGATCCTTTTTTTCTGGAAGCTTCGGTTGTACAATTTTCGCTTAAATTTCCGGTTTGGATCGTCGTGCTTCAACAACCAGCAGTAGTCCGCCATCATGCTAGTATTCCATCTTCCTTGATATCGTACTTCTAGCTCTTTCAAATCTTGGTGAAATCTTTCGCCTTGTTCTTCGCTAACGGCTCCTAGATTTTCTGGGAAGTAACAATCTCCACTCATTAGGATCGTATTCAATGTCGTACATTTTCGTCAACCCTGGAATATCTTTACAGTACACTAAATCTTGATCTTCAGCGAAGAATAGAAGAAAATATTTTTCTCTGTGACGGTACCATGAAAATGAAGTACCAAGTGCAAGCATATTTCTTTCTTTTAATCATGATCCGAGAAGTTCCGCTGCATCTTTGGGGATATTAAAATCTCTTGTCAAGTCATTTAAATGTGACTGGGAAAAGAGTTGACACTCGTTAGAATCTACTTGAAATTCAGGATCAGATTGGTATACATCCTGTTCATCTGTATCACAGTCAGAATCTTCAATTTGTATAGTCGGAAATGGGGGCTGCACCATTTTTGAATCGCCGAAAATTGGAGACGTATCTGATGAGACGTTTGGATAGTTTATGTCCCTTTTATTTTTAGAATTGTATCCAGTTATGTCACAACAACAAAAGTAGCAATCTTTAACATGGTCTTTAGGCTCTCTCCATAGCATAGGCAAAACGATTTTGAAGCTATTTTTCTGTCCTTTTGACCACTTGCGAAGTTCTAATAAACAAGTCGTACAAATGTATGAGGTGTCTCAAGTTTTGTCTTGGTTACTTAAAATGTATTCAAAATAACTTTTGTAAATATTTTTTTCAAAGTCTGTAATGCTGTTTCGTTGTTTTTTCACCATAAATTTCCCGCTAACATAACAAAAACAATTTGGAGAATCTAAACAGCTTCGCGATGACATTTTAAAGGTTATGTTGCAAGATGCACACTTCAACTGTTAATTTTCTAAATCAGTGCGGGTACTTAAACAAAAACCCTTTGGTTTATCTTTATTACACCCTTTTCGACTAATATTTACAACAATTAGGTTATATTACCTAATCATTATGTATTAATGAGCTCATTACTAAATTAAGCCAAAATGACCCGTTTTCAACACGGTTAAGGATAAATACTTATACTTATTATGTAGTAATTAACAAATTACTGTTTTGAAGTAAATTCTATGTCACCTTACACTAATTAAATGAAATAAAAATTAAGCTGAAGTAATTTAATGACGTTTTATAAATTTTAAAATGTAGACGCTCAGACATTTTTCAGCAAAATCTTAAATATTCAATATAAAAAAATCCTGACGTGATGGAATTTTTTTTATTATTTTTCTCGTAATCAGCACATCAGAAACCCTAGAAAACGTTACTCAGATTTCAAAGAGGAAAAACATTGCAGACCTGTGTTATTGGTGCGTTAAAAATTGTTTTACTTTTATTGTGTTTGTTTATTTTTTTATCATTTAAATTTTCCCTTTTTTCATCATATTGTGAACTCCAGAGAGTATAATTTAAAGAAAAAAAAACTTTTGATTATTGCTTGCTACAAAGAAGACTGTCATATCTCGAATTATTCTTAAATACTAGTTAAATAAGTTAGCTTAAATGCGTTACTGAACTGCTATGACAGGAGTAATGGAAAATAACCGACGGGTGGGCGTGATCACACCTGCAGAATGGCTACCATAAACGAGAAAGAATGCAGGTCTCGCTACTCTTTAATAAAAAGACATTAATTATCGGTAATTTGCACCATGTTTTACTAGCCAGCATGCATTTTCTTATAAAATTAGAGTCAAAAACCTTTTTTCACATTAGAGAAAAAGTAAAAAGAAAAGAAAAAAAAAAATTCATGGTCGATTAGAAAATAGTTTGTTATAACCGATTCTTAAGATTCCGGAGTTTTGCTATAAAAGGATAAAGTAGCATTAAATACAATAGAAAGACGGCAGGACCAAAATTTTTGTTCGTTATATCCAGTAGTTCGTTATAAACCAGGTTCGCTATAATGGGGTTTCACTGTAGTAGAAATTAATTTACACTCACAAGTATCCATTTTCATTTTATTTTATGTTTGCACTGGTTTTTATTGTGCACGAAGTACCGCGATATTATTTAGAAAGTTCTAGTTTTTAAACTTTTTTTGTGGAAATATTTCTATCAAGAATGATTCTGAAAATGTTGCCATTTGTAAGAACATGTTGTTAGTTGATAAATGTTTATTAATCAAAATAAAGGTATTTTTATTACTTTTATAGCAATTTATCTTAGTTTAATTTATTATAAGAGATTATCATACATATTTTAGAAATGATTTAGTCAGTCTGTAGTTTTTCAGTAAGCTTCAAGTACCAAACTTCAATTTGGATACAGCCCAAAAAATAGTTCCATTTTAAAATAATTTTTTGTAAACTAATCGTACAAATTAGTGTGGTTAATGATTACAAACGAAGTTATTGTTGGCTGTTCTACTTCTCCTCCAAGACCTTTAACAGATATTTTTTTAACTTTCTTTTTTACATAATCCTTGGAGTAAAGTTAATCTCAGATTTTAAGGGTGTTCTTAACTGATCCGCTCAACAAGCGAAAAACGTTTTGACACATTTACAAATTCATTTTTTAACAGAAGGTTATAAAATTTTAATGCCTGACTAGGGAAGCGATTTCGAATTGAACTTATTTTTCCAATTTATGATGATTAAATTACTTATCAAGTTATAAGCTATTTTGATGACGCAATCACCCGTTTTTCTCCTCCTTTTCGACCGGTTTTTCTGCTTTCGTCTGGAAATATGCTCAAAAGTGTCAACTTTGAAGGCTTGTTATGAAAAAAACTATTGTGTTTTTTAAAAAACAGATGAATGAGTGCAATTAGACAGTTTCTGAATAACAACACCTGCTATTTTCATGCATTCCGAATAAAAATAAATTAATGCATGTGTCACAAAGTTGCCCTTTTTGATTTAAGAACACCCTTAAGAATCTGTGTTTACTCCCACCTGTAAAATTTGCCTTATTTAAAAGGAGCATTTTCTTGATTTAAGAAAGCACAAATTTCTGTTTTTAAAAACCGGTGACAAAACATTATAAATTTTGTAAAAGGCTTTCGTCGTGAAGGGATTAAGCAGCCTTTTTAGAATATAATTTACTGCGAGATATTTTTTAAAATGAAAAACTTCATTATGTTGGCAGTCTGAACTACTGTGTAATTTCAAGTTCCGATGTCATTTTTTGTTAGTAAAAAGGAACTGATTAAAAATGAATTTAATTCATTTTAAACTAATTTAAAGGATCGACGTGTATTAATGGAGAACGGATATCGTTGAAATTCATTGTTTTGGTTGGGACCTCTTTATGGCAAGGTTAATGCTTTTCAACATTTTTATGTTCTGCTGTAAACATCTATTTTATGTTGAGGACTTCGGATAACTGCTTGTAGTTCTGCATGTCTATTGAAGAGATACAATCAGGGCTGGCAAGTTTCTGCCGGGGTGGATAAAACCAGCAGTTATAACCGGTTAAAACCGGCATGGCAGAAACTAGTTTTTGCCAGTAAGTGACAAAAACTGGCAGAAACTAAGAAATTATACTAATAAGAACTTTAATCTGCAACGATTCATAATTCACACATGTATCTAAAAAATTTAGTTAAAAATTTAAAATAAAGATATGAATGTTATTCAAAGTAGCAAAAAGTTTCAAAAGAATCTAAGTATACTTTGTTCATATAATAATTTTCTGGCACTTGAAAAACAAAAATTTTCATAACGGCAATCTAATATTGTACAAATTTAACTATTGATATTGTTTACCAGATGAATTTCTATTTAAAAAAAAAAAAAAAAAAAATTCATGATATTTTAACGTAACTTTTCTGAGCATTTTTAAATAATACACCACAATAACTTAAAAATTATCTTCTACTACATACAGTGAGAAATGGTTCTTGTAAAAATATATAAGCAAATAATTGTAGCACAAAAATAATAGAAAAAAATATTAATGAAATATCTTGTACAAATTTTTTACAATATATTAATATTTATTATTATTATTTTTATTTATTTATTTATTTATTTATTTGAAAAAATAATAATATACTAAGAGCATTCCATAATATAGGATCCATTTTGCTAACCTTTCTTATCCTAGAATGCTTTTTAATTTGTTCTGAATGAAAGAAAAGTTAGAAAATATTCTTCCAAGCCTAGCATCACTTGCTGGTAATGTCATTATTGAAGATGTAAAATTAGAAAAATTCTCATTTTCACCAGTATTTGTTTTTAAAGGCAATTACCCACAGAAGACAAGACTTTTTTTTTAGGACTTCCTTTGGGAAATATGGTTCTGGGAGTCGATTTTGCTATGAGGGGTTATTATATGACGCATAAAATTTAGACTAATATCAAAAAGCGATTTCCTTGTCCTTTCTTTATGCTCATATGTCTCTTATGATCTCATACAGATAGGGTGATGTAAATAAGCTAGCATAAAAAAATTCACTGCATTAAATGAGATTTGATCTTGCATTTACGAGTTTCTATGATATTTCTATTATTAAATGAAGTTAAGCAAATTTTAAGCAGCTACAATAAAACAGTCAAACTTTTTACTTTTATCTAAAGCAATGCAATAGATTTTAACATCTGTAAAATGTATTTAACTTCTTTATAAATCATGATATTTATTTACAATTTTAACAACTGTTATGTCCTTAACATCATTTTCATGATTTACAATTATCTGCATATAACATGGCTGATTTTTTGTGAAAGATTCAAAACTATCAAATTCCAATACAAATTTATTTATTTTTTAATGAAAATTTCACAATTTTTATTTGTCAATTATCCTGAATAATAAAATGTATATAAGCAATTTAATAGTACTAAAAAAGTCTCAGATTATGTTTTGAAATGAGTTTATGCGAGTTGTTGCCAGTTTCTGTCAGTTAAAACCAGTTATAACTACTTTCTGCCACTGGCACAGCAGATACCATTTTCTGCCGGCAAAAACCCAGCCCTGGATACAATGCAATTTTTCAAATGAACTTTTGCTGTAACATTAGTTACAGAATGAACTAAACAGAAGTAGACTTTCATACATTAATTACGGAACTGGTTCTTCTTTTTAGATACTTGCTCTTTTAGTTTAATTTAAATACAAATATAAAATAATTAAATACAAATATAATCAACAATGTTCTGATTTGTAATCAATTTGAATATGTTATTGTGTCATAAAATTCTTGATATTTATATAAACTTATGCATTGTTTAAAGCCTGAAATCTATTTAAAAGTTGAAAGTTTAAACCTAGTTTGAGAATTGAACATATATTGTTTATCTATTTGTGTTTTTATCTATTGTTATGAATTTATTTATTGAACTAATAAATGTTACATTTTGATAATTAAATTTGTATGTCATTAATCTACCACACATTCATTCATATTTCTTACTTATGGATTTTATTTGAAGCTCTTTTGTTTTTATGATTTCTGGTATATTCATTTGATTATAGTTTATTTTTTATGAATTAACTTAATATAATTTATTTTCTTTTTGGGACTAAAAACCGGCTAAAATGCTTTCTATGTTAAAATTAACTCTGCTTTAAAAATTAATCCCATTGGCATTACACTAGTAATGCTAACAGCTTGCTGAAATTCACGAGTTTCCATAATCCTTTGCCAAAACTTGTGTCTTTCCAAAATCGTTGTCATCACTACAAACGTAGTGATGATATCCCCATCTTCAACTACTCTTCAAACCCCATCTTCACTAAAACGTAGTGAAGATGGGGTTTAAAGAAAGTTTCTAAAGCAGAGGCAAACTATGCAATGGAATAAGTAACTTGCTAATTTTTGAAATATTTAACTTAAAATTGATTGCACGAAACAGTTACTGATTCTTGAAACAAAAATTTACAGGGAAACACAATTTCAAAATTCCTTTTAACTTTGGCAAACGCAAAATGTGCAAAAACAAGTATGTTTTTCTCTGTCATTAGTATTACAAGCAATCATTGTTTAAAATGGTAAAGAAGCAGAGTTTAGGAGAAAAAATGCATCCTTGAGTCAAAGGATGTCAAACAAATTACATACAATTCTGAATTTTAAATAGAAAAATAATTGTCAAAAACATGACACATATTTCTTTAAAATTCTGTATACAAATACATTTTTTTACATTTGCTAGTATATCTAAATTTAAAAATAATTTTTGATATAGTTATCAATAATTTTATTAAAATGTCTCTTTAAAGAAAAAAATGGTTGATTGAAAACCTTAATTTTTTTTTTTTCTTAATAAATGTAAAAAAAAACATTAAAATCTATTACTTTTAAAAATGACAGAAAGAAAAAAATCTTAAGTTTCTGAAATCAGGCAACACTTTAGATAAAATATCCTGTAGAAAAAATTCTGGCATATAAACATTTCTGAATAAAAAGAAAAAGTAAATAAGTCTAAGCGTAAGTTATGTAAGTATAATTCATTTAGAAATTTCCTTTCTTATTTACTTTATCGACAAATATTTTATTCTAAAAAAAAACATGCCACATTTCATTGAAGCTAATAAATAATAAGAACAAGTAGAACAATAAACAATAGGTCAGTAATTCACCTTCATTTGAGCCATCTTTTCCCATGAGAATATGTAAGGTCATGATAATTTGCTGGGCGACAGGTGCTGACATACTGGTGGCATAGCTGAAACTGTGAGAATGGATTCGCAGATGATTGATCAAGCGCTGCAAGATATAAAGAGAATAAAAAATATTCATAAATTCACACTTAAGATGAATACACTTGACATTTGTAAACACACATAAAAATATCATTTAATATAAGGTCTTTTGGGATGAATCTCAGAGATGAAAATATAATTATTTTAATAGATATTAAATGACAAAAGAAAGGAACATTTTTCAGTAGTCATGCTTGTATTTATATAACTATAAAAGCAAGTATGTGCATAGATTAGAACGAATAGAGACAAAAAAATCCTATTTCAAAATATTACTGAGAATAAGTAAATACATTTGGTATGGCCACACAGCATATATTGCATTTTCACACGAAGAAAAAAAATAAAAAGTTTCACAATACATACAAAATGCCAGTGTATTCTGAGCAAAATTATATGCAATAGTGAATGAAAGGGATATCTGTTATAACAATTAAACAAACATACACACAAAAAAGATTCATTTTATTACAAATAACATCATTATACATAATACATTTGCTAACCATAATCTGAATAAATAACAATGGCAAAAATATCACAATTAATGCTTATTTCTTTTCAACGTACTAGTTAACAAACATTCTATTTTAACACTAGGAAGGTCAAAAAATTAATAGTATTCAAATTAAGAATCTATATGGTAGTTTCTTTGATTTACAAAAATAATTTTTTTTTAAGTTTGTCTAATCTTGAATGCTTTAAAAATCAGATTAGAAAGGACAAATAAAGCATAGAACACTAACCTAATGATAATATAGTAAACATTTTTCACAAAGACTTTGAATTTAATTCTTTAATTTTTGTAAAAAAATTCATTAAAAAGAGATTACAAGATACTGTTTACGGTATGTTTCTAAATGAATAAACAAAATAATATTTTAACAATGTGCCAATTACTGTAATTTCTGCTCATCACCAATTGAATAATTGTAGGCCTAGAAAAAACTGTTGCAAAACACTTGAATATCAAAAAAGCAATAAATTATTTTACTTTATAAAAACATCTATATGGCTATTTTTAACTCTAAAATAGCAGGGATTGATGCAAGTTTTGTGTAAAGTAAAATTTAGTTTTGTGGAAAATAGCATTTTATAATGAAAGATTACAGTTGCTCAAATTCGGACCAAGCATTTATCTACAGGTGTTTATAAAGTCTCGGACCCATTTTGATGTTTAATAACTCATAAAATAATGAAGATATAAACAAATTTATGGCATTTATTGTTGGAATAACTCATACATTTTCCTTTTTAGGTTTGAATATCTTTACTTTTGTAAATATCGTCTGTGTGTGTGGTTAATTTCAGATAGTTTCATTTTCCAGTCTAGGCATTGTTAATTGCCATAATGTGCGAATATGGGGATCTGAAAACCCCCATGAATACCATGAAACAGAAAGGGATTCCCCAAAGATTTATGTGCGGTGCAGACTAATGCACAAGCGAGTCATTGGGTCTTTCTTTTTTACAGAAAAGACGATCTCATCAGTCGTATACTTAGACATGTATAAAAACTTTGTATTTCCACAACTAGAAGAGCTTCAGCCACATGTCTTTTTGCAACAAGATGGTGCACCACCTCATTGGGGTGCCATCGTTCGTACTTCTTTGAATGACCATTTTCCAGGAAGATGGATTGGGAGAGGAGGTCCAATTCCTTGGCCACCCAGATTACCTGATATAACACCACTGGACTTTTTCCTTTGGGGATTTGTAAAGGAAAATGTTTACAGGAGGAGAGTGTCGAACATTGATGACTTAAAAGCCAGAATTACAACTGAAATAGCCTCTGTGGATGCAGACATGCTTGCCGCTACCTGGCGTGAAATTGACTATCGACTTTATATTCTCCATGCGACATAGGAGGCACATGTGGGAGTTCATTGACAAGGGTCTTGAAACTTTTCGAGTCTATCTAACCATTTATGTTATTCATTTTAATCTATGGGTGAATTTCACATGAACTGCCAGTTTGATGTCCTGATGTTTAAATCTAAATTTCATATTAATAAATTTATTTTTTGATATTCTAAAATCAGGTAGTAGCTCCTCTTTTTATGCTTAATTCAATGCATTCATTAGATTTTTTCAGAGTTGTGAAATAGTGATCTTTTTTTTGTACTTTAGTTAGCAAGTAATGGGAATTTACTTGTCCTGAATAAAAAACTTGCAAAATTTCAATCTTTTTTTATGCTTCCAAACATTTTAAAATTTTTATATATGGATTAAAAGTAAAATATCCTGTGTTAATTAAACAAATAGATAGTTTATGTATTTAAAATTAGTATCTAAGAATTAAAAATTTAAATGTATTTTGTGTCCGCATATGCAGAACATGAGTGTTACTTTAAGGAAGTTAATATTATTTGTTTTCAAAATATTTGTATATTGCAGTTGGCAACGGTAGTGAGAAAACGATGTTGTTTCCTCTTTACAGTGCGCTTAATTAAAACGCGATAAATTTGTTCTATAATTGCTATTTATCAGAATGTTCATTTCAACATGGTGAGTATTTTTATTTTCTTACAGGAGTATTACCCATTTATTTATTATTATTTTTTAACGTATAAAAATGTTAAGTTAGGGAATGCTGTATTTTCTGTTCAGGAATCAATAGGCCCAGCTAAAATTTCAATAAAACAGTTAGAATTTATTTTAATGAAGAATTCCTTAATAAATGTCATGAGTGTTACCGTACACTAGTGTTACCTTACATGAGTGTTACTTGGAAAAAATAACACTCATGAGAAAAGAAGTTAAGTAATTCTAAAACTATAAATCATGAGTAAGATTTAAGTTATGATTATAATAGATTCATGATTCAGGGATATATTTTATCATATTATATATATTTATAATTATTTAAAAATTGTAACAGGATTTTCATGTCTGCATACGTGTTTTGTAAGTGCTATTTAAGATTCAAATTTCAATTCTTAATAAATAATTTTCAAAGGACTATCTATTTTACACAAATCATAGTTTAAACTTTTAAAAATCTTTTTTTATATATATTGTTACAAAAAAGCTGTTTGCTGCAAGATGAGTCTTATTGCTTGTCATGAGTGTTACCACTTTTCATGAACGATACTGTAACTAAGAATCAGAATTTTATTAATGCATTTGTTACTTCACTTAAATTAATTGTTTTGTCTATTAGAGCTTTCTAATTCTTTATTATAACTGCGACAAAAATAATTAATTTTTAATTAAATTTGTTTTTAATCAGAAGTTATACCTTTTATTTAAGAAGAGAAGTAACGCTCATGGCATAAACAACTATTAAAATGCTGTAAATTTTTGAAATAAATAAATACTAAAACATTTTTGATTTATTAATACGTATGTAAGAACCTTAAGCAATTTTTTAATTAATTATTGATACAAAAAAAAAAAAAAAAAAAAAAAATCAAAATGTTTTATAGAGGTCACACTTATAAAAAAAAATAGTGACTGGGCAAGACATTTCTTGAAATTTCTGAAATATAAATAAAAAAACTCGCAAATAATCTACTGCTTAGAATATTGTAAACTATAAGCAACTCATACCTGAGTAAATTTTTATATTTAAACCAAATTATTTTTTCAAATTTTATTTCACCTAATACGGCAATACATTTGAAAACCACCCCTATCTTTATTATTTTATGAGTTATTAAACATCAAAATGAGTCCGGGACTTTATAAACACCCTATATAATTACTTTACTCTTTTTGTTAAAGTTTTCCTTTCTAGTGAACCAATTGCACTATTCAAAACCTAATGAATATTTTTATGTAATGGAATTTTGTGAAAATAGCTGTTTTATTGGAAAAAAAAAAAAAAAATGTCTGAAGGGGCACCAATAAGCCTGGATCAAATTCTGAATAGTGAAGTAAAATAAGAATTGTAGATAAGGCATATTTTGTATGTTTTAACATAGCTCTGACACCATCAAGCTTTTTTATTATTTATTTATTTATTTATTTATTTATTTATTTATTTATTTATTTATTTTTTTTTTTTTTTTTTTTTTTTTGTAAAAAAAGATTTTAGTTTCAAGTCACCCAATATTAAAATTTAAAAAATGGCAATACTTAAGAAAATTACTGTTAGTTTCATGGATTTCCTTTTTTAAATTGTTAATATAAATTAACAGATTATTCAAAGCAGCATTTGATGAGATTAATAGACAGTTTATTTTTGTCTTACTAAAAGTACAATTCTGCATTAAATCACTGCTTTATAATTTTAAGGTTTACTTATTAATATAAAATAAATTATATTAACCTTAGATCCTGCAATATAACCTCCAGCAGCCCCAAAGCTTTTTGTGAATGTTCCCATGAGAAGGTCCACATCACGGGGGTTGCAATTAAAATAGTCTGTCACTCCTCTACCACATGACCCAATGGCACCAATGCTGTGAGCTTCATCAACATACAGATAACATTTGTATTTTTTCTTAATGGCAATGAGAGCTGGAAGATTTACGATGGTCCCTTCCATACTAGGAAACAAAAGTTCAAAAATAAAAATCTTATTTAAAACATCACTTAATCTTTAAACATTATTAAAACAT
Organism: Maratus speculifer; assembly: GCA_964019185.1. Lineage (NCBI taxonomy): Eukaryota > Metazoa > Arthropoda > Arachnida > Araneae > Salticidae > Maratus > Maratus speculifer. The sequence continues at coordinate 180,794,484 of OZ025295.1, read as the reverse complement.
TTCATATAAAAAATAATGAAAAAACAAAATAAATGACTGAATGAACAATAATATTCATAACTATACAGAAATTTTAATATTCTTGTACATTGGAAATGGATCAAATTGAAAATCCAGTGATATGCAAATATTAAAGAAAAATTATGCATCAAGCATTGATTATAGACAATACTTTCTGACACTTCCAGAATTCTTAACCAAGATTTTGCTTTTTAATGAGGTAAAATAAAAATCTAAGAAAACATTTCAGTTCTGCAGTTTCAGTACATTCAAATTTTCAAAAGTTAGTTTTACTTTTTTCGCGATCTATTGATGAAATTTGCAACAAAATTGAGTGTTTGGATAAATCCAAATTTTTAAAAGTTAATTCATTCTTTTTTGTGTGTGTGTGTGTGATTTTTTGACGAAATTTGCATTGTTTTCACAATTTTTTGACAAAATTTGCACTTTTCCTCAATTTTTTGATTAAATTCTCACTTTTAAAAGATTCTTTAATGAAATTTGCATTTTGTATGCAAGCCTTACATGAAATTCATGTTTTATACATAATCTCTTGGACTAATTTTGCACTTCCACGATCTGTTGACTAAATTTGTGCTCTTTTCGCAACTCTCATGAAATTTGAATTTTTTTACATGATCTTGACAAAATTTTGTGTTTTTAAAGCGATCCTATGTCAAAATTCATGTTTTTTTTAAAAGCAATCCTTAGATGAAATTAGCGATTTTTTGATCAAATCATAATTTTTATCAGATCCCCGTAATGCTTTAACTTTTGTTGTTTATTCATAATTATGCATATCATAAATAAAATCATATTTCCAGTACTTTTAGCTAATAGACAATACTTAAGCTACAGTATTGCATCTGAATATTTTGTATATTTCAGTAAATGAATGATAAATGTATACACATTATGCTATACAACAACTATCTTATAATAAACCTCAATGTATATTCATTTTATTATATTTTAAATAGTGTAACAGAGTTAAAATATCTTGCAAACAGTTTTTGCCCTGTATTATTATGTAGTGGAAACCTTTTGTATGGCTCTATAAGAGAATAGTAAATGCTATGCATCCCATATTCTTAAGATTGCATAATCAATACGCTATACAAATGTACATAAATTTCTTAGATTTGAAATTGTCTAACACCATTAAAATGAACATGAAACGATTTTTTTTTCAAATTGGCTGTAATGTAATGGAAAACTTCTGACCATGTCTTTAAGTGAAATAACAATGTTACATAATTCATTTTCAATACCAATTGTTTTGTAATAAACATCAGTAACATGGAAAAAATTTTAAGGCAATCAGTATCTTTATGAGAGTTATAGGTCATACAGATGGCCAGCCAAACTGAAATAACTTTTCAACAATATTGAAAAAAGTTTCTTAAAAAAAATATCGTTTAGTGTTAATCTTTTAGCTTTTTTTTAAAATAAAATATTCATTAGTGAATATATATTTTATTCACTGTAGAGCAATTCCATCTCAGCTCAGGCAGGGCATGTCAAATCACCATCACAGATTTTTTTCAAAAAAATTCAGTAGTTAGAACTAAGTGATTTATAAAATTTCCTAAAAGGATTTTTCCCTAAAAAATTTATTTCTCTGATTACAGCACTTTAAAGTTCATGATAAAATTGACAGTTTTCAGAAAAACTGAAAAACGCTTCATTTTGAAATGAACACAATACCAAACATATTCAACATATTCAGTCAATTTATTTTTTATAAAAAGTTATTAAACTGAATTTTACTTTGGCATAGTTTTAAAAAATATAGTGACATTTTTACTTAATTAAAAAAATTAGATTTTAAGAACAAAAAATATAATTATTAGTGAATTTAAGATTTTTTTTCAGAATGAAAAAAAATATTTTAAAGCTAAACATTGATGGCAATCCAAAGACCTTTAATGAAAGTTTTACAGCAAATTTTATTTTAACTCTAAGTTGCTTACAACTTTTGTAATTCAATTTTAAATTATGCAAAATTTTGTAAAATCACTACTTTTGAAATGCAATTTCTCAAAAACGCCATTTTTTAAAAATCTGATAATATGCTCAATTCATACCTTATTAGTCTCTAATAAGTACCTTACAAGCAAATCGTGTGTTTTTGCTTAGAAAATTTTATATGATTTTTTGAAAATAACATGTTGTGTGTATTTTGCAACAGACCACAAAGGCAAGCTCTTCCTTATTTAACCGAACTTGTAATGTAATTAATATTTCAAACTAAAAAATACATCACTAGTACATAATTATTACTGTTAAATTATAGCTAATCATTTGCTTAAATTAAAAATTGCGTAAAATACAGTCAATAAAATTAGTATTGATCATATGTCATTTCATTCCATACTCATAAATGTGCTAAATTCATCTACAGTGTGTTAAATATTTTGTTATATAGTATGGATATAATATATTAAAATGCAAATACATACATTACAACTGAATTAGATTTTTTTTCAAATTTAGTTTTTTTCCAATTAGTTTTTTTTTTTTTCTCAGAAAACCAGAAGATCAAGCTTTTTCTTATTTCCCTGTGTTTATAATAATATTTTTTAATGAAAAAATAATAATATGCACATTATTATGGCAGATAAATATAACCTAATCTTCAAAAATTCCTATTCATAAAATTAAATAAGCCAAACCCCTTAAAAAAAAAATCTGCGCTTGTGATGCATTTTGACTTTGCTGAAAATTACTCACTAATACTGCCAAATGAAGTACAAAGCTACCACTGGCAGAATACTCAGATATCGTTAGTTACCTGCACAGCATACTTTAGAGAAGAAATAAAGAGTTTTATCATAGTTTCTGATGATTAACTCGTGATATAGCTCATGCTGTTTGCGACATAGAAAAAGTAAAAAAAGAATTATTTAAGTTGTACCAATTACAAACACTGGAGTGTATATATCAGATGGAGCTGGAGCACATTTTAAAAACAAGTATCAGTTTTATGAATTGCACGAAAATAAAATTGTACTGAAGTAGAGGATATTTTCAGGTACCGGCCATGTTAAAAATGCATGTGATGCTATTGGGGACTGAGACAAGCACTATGCAACAAAATTTAATCTCCAAAAGGAGCCAATAAAAGCTATCCAAAATTCTGTCTCATTTGTTGCTGAACTATCTTCTCTGCTAAAAAATAACATTCTAGTCCATCCAGACAGAAATATTATTCAATCCTATAGAACTAATAATGAGAAAGAATATGCTAATGCAAAATCTATTGTTGGTATTAGATATAAACATTATAGGGTGATTGTAAATAATGAAAATTATATGGAACGAGCAAGTAAAAATGAATTGACAAAAGTTGAAACCTTCAGCCAAATGAAAAGACAATATTCAATACATAGTTTCCAAATCGGTGATTTCATTGGATGCATTTATGAAAATAATTGGTGGATAGGACAAATCAATGGTATATCAATCACAAGAACTAAATGACATTAAAGTATCATTCATGTACCCAACATAATCCATAGATAAAGCATTCCAGTGGCCAAAAGAATCTGGAAAGAAAAAATATGAATGTGCATTACCATTGGAAAATGTGCTTCTAGAAACAGAAAAACTAGTTACAATAGGACAATCTGAGCGACTTCATACCTTCAACGATAAGGAGTTGAAGTTAATTTAAGAAACCTTCACTACCTAATTCTTCTGTTATGTATGTATTTGCACATTGATATATTATATCCATACTATATAACAAAATTTTTACACACTGTAGATGGATTTAACACATTCATGAGTATGGAATGAAATGACATATGATCAATACTAATTTTATTATTGGCTGTATTTTACGCAATTTTAAATTTAAGCAAATGATTAGCTATAATTTAACAGTGATAATTATGTACTAGTGATGTATTTTTTAGTTTGAAATATTAATTACATTACAAGTTCGGTTAAATAAGGAAGAGCTTGACTTTGTGGTCTATTGAAAAATACACACAACGTGTTATTTTCAAAAAATCATATAAAATTTTCTAAGCAAAAACACACGATTTGCTTGTAAGGTATTTATTAGAGACTAATAAGGTATGAATTGAGCATATTATCAGATTTTTAAAAAATGGTGTTTTTGAGAAATTGCATTTCAAAAGTAGTGATTTTACAAAATTTTGCAAAATTTAAAACTGAATTACAAAAGTTGTAAGCACCTTAGAGTTAAAATAAAATTTGCTGTAAAACTCCCATTAAAGGTCTTTAGATTGCCATCAATGTGTAGCTTTAAAATATTTTTTTTCATTCTGAAAAAAAATCTTAAATTCACTAATAATTATATTTTTTATACTTAAAATCTAATTTTTTTAATTAAGTAAAAATGTCACTATATTTTTTAAAACTATGCCAAAGTAAAATTCAGTTTAATAACTTTTTATAAAAAATAAATTGACTGAATATGTTGAATATGTTTGGTATTGTGTTCATTTCAAAATGAAGTGTTTTTCAGTTTTTCTGAAAACTGCCAATTTTATCATGAACTTTAAAGTGCTGTAATCAGAGAAAAATTTTTTTTAGGGAAAAATCCTTTTAGGAAATTTTATAAATCACTTAGTTCTAACTACTGAATTTTTTTGAAAAAAATCTGTGATGGTGACTTGACGCATATCAGTACTGTCTGCCTGAATTGAGATGGAATAGCTCTGTATCTATTAAATATAATAATCATAGTGAAGTCTCTTATTCTCATTCACCTGCAGTTTTTTTTTTTACCTCCCTCAACAAAGGGATAGCATAAGGGATACACATAGCATAATTAAAAATGATTTTCATTTATGTTTTGTATACCAGAGAAATCATGGGTTCAGTCTTCTATTTTCCATTAAAAAGAACTGATAAAATTTAAACCAATTTTTTGGCAGTCATCCAAAAGTGTCCTGCACATTTCTGAGATTCAAAAAGTCTACAGTGAAAAGAAATAAGATTTACATATAATTAGAAGTAATTTCACTGAGAGCCTTCAAACAATTTCTATATTTGTGTTTAAAGAACTATAATTATTTTATTGTTTTGTATTTTTTTTAATGCTACTTTCTTTTGAATACATAAAAATGGCAGAAATATTACCTATAATGTGAGAATATGTTAGAAATACAAGATAAAAACCTACAAAAGCAACAAAATCAGAAAAACTCATTTATTTCTTTTTCACATTTAATCAACACAACTACTAATTTTTATATTCAATTAAAATCATTTCTATAAATATTATATGAAAGTTAAAGTTTAAACTTGTGAAATTTCACTGAACATTGAAAATAAATGACATTCAAAACATTGAAAACAAACATACCTATAAACACCTTCTACAATTATTAAAATTTTCTTCCATGGTCTGTGAGATAAAGGCTGTCCTTCAATTATGGCTGTTCTCACTTTATTTTCTAGATCTACCATATCTATATAAGAAAACAAAAAAGTCATTAATATCTTTTATTTAATACAGCAACAGTTACGTTAAAATTACACAAAATAGGCAGCATTAATTTGTAAAACATTCTTTCTTTTAACACTATCTCATTTTATCAATATCTTCAAGATACAGTTGTTACACATGAAAATATTTTTAACTTTTAAAGTGCTTCAAATATTTTGATTCTTTAAATCAGTTAAAGTTACAATCAAATTGTAACATCAATTAAGATTCATTTATCCATCTTAAGTTATACTTATGAATTATTAATATTATTAAAGTCAAAATTAACTCAAAATAAAGAAACTTCAATACAGAAAGAAAAGAAACCATTCTTTTCACGAGAAGAAATAAAGGTAGATATGAACCACAGTTTAAATCAGTATTTCTAATTTGCAATGAAAATTTTCAGTTTAGATCATTCAAGATTTTTTTTTTTTTTTTTTTTTAATTAACAGAGAACAGAGGTATCAACAATCTAAGGGGCATTCTACACAATTTACTCTGTAATGCCCTTTAATTTTTAACTGTTTTTAATGGAAATCATAGACATAGTCCAACATTTGCTGATATCCTGAAAGTTTTCTTTATTGAAACTCATAAAACTGCATTTTATGGTAATTTATAAACTGCATTAGTACTAGCTTGTAAAAATAAATTAAAGCATGAAAATGTTCTATGAGAAATGCTTCACCAATTAAAACATATCATATACAATGACATACCATATTAGTTAAAGCTTAAAGGAAACTGGCATATATATATAAAAAAAAAAGTACAGCTAACAGTAAATACATATAACCCATATGGGGGAAAAAAATAACACAAAATGTTTTAATCCAATGCATAATTCAATCCATAAATATATAAGGAATTATTCAAATTGTTATATACAAATTTTCCTCTGAAAAATATTTCTGTGTGGATTAGGTTATGCAGCACAATAAAAAAAAAAATCTCAAAATCAAACTGAAACCTAATAGGTATACACGCCACTTATAACCACTGCTCAGGCATTTATCTTATATTACTCCTATTTATTTATTCTTACTTATTTGTAACTGATTCTGAACTAAGAGAATAAGATAAATATTCTATAAAATATCTATTTATCTGGTAAAAATATTCCATAATGATATCATTTTCACAAAACTATAAGATAATACTGGTAATTGATTTTACATATTAAAAAAATGAAAAGATTTTAATTTTAGATTCATTATGTTCCTTGATGTCTTAAATGCAATTTATTTAAATCTCAAATGCTTTTGCTTTTATTCCAATAGGAAAATGCCATCAATAAAGATAAACAGATTCCTTTATTTTGTTTTTCTCTGCAACAATAGAAGTAACAATTTCCATCACTTTGATGAAATTTTATTAAAAGTTAAAATAGCTACTGTCATCAACAAATCAATAACTTTATACCCATCTATAAACAGTTTTCAATTGAAAAAATAAAATTGGTTCAGTGGGAAGCTCAGGGCAGATAATGATTAATAAATAGCCTTAATAAATACAGCCAACTATGCAAAATCTGCCAATGTATAATCCACAAATGTCAACTATACGCACTACCAGTTAAAATATAAACAATGAAAAATAACATTAAAAGTTAAACTTATAAAGCTGAATTTGGTATCTATTTTTTTTTCAATTATTTAATGAATAAATATTTAAATATAAATTGGATATAAATACTTAAATTTCCTTGAGTAACAAAATTTTTCCTTGGAGCAAAAAGTAATCAGTGTTCATAGACAAAAAACAGAACAAACCAAAATTGGAGGTACCATTGTGTTATCTCAACGTTTAAAATAAGAATAAGTAAAATTTGTACTATATATTATTTAATTTCTATTTCGATTTTCTTTAATATTAGTTATTGAATATAGTGTTTCCCCTAGGCATTTTCAGAAGGGCGCAGCAGCGCCCTGCCCATTTTGGGTTTGCAAAATTTTGCCGTCAGCGTATATTAAGCAGCGATGTCATGGGCGCACTACAGCATGTAAATTACACAAGAAATCAGAGACTGAATGCAAAAAAATAGTTTTTATGCATCCCGTGGGATGCGAAATATCACGAAAAAAGGCAGAATTTTGTCAACGGATTGCAAGAAGAGATGCCAATTTCATCAAAAGACTGCAAAAATGGAAAAGTTATTAAAAGATAGCAAAAAAAGTCTAATTTCTTCAAAAAATCACGAAAAAACAACAAATTTCGACAGAAAATCGAAAAAAAAAGGGCAAATTTTGTCAAAAAATCACAATAAAAAGACAAATTTTGTCAAAAAAATTAAAAAAATAAAATTCTGTCAAAAAAATTACAATTTTCATTCAAGAATCGCGATAGAACAACTTTTGCTAAAAAGTCTCGCAATAAAACAACTTTCATCTGAAGATTTGTGGAAAAAATGGCAAATCTCAACAAACAATTAAAAAAAAAAAAAAAAAAAAAAATCCTGAAAAAGAAATTTTTTTTTCAAAAGATTGCAAAAAAGTGGCAGTTTTTGACAAAAAATTTTGATAGAACTGAAAATTTCACCAAAAAATCATGAAAAAGTTTAACTAACAAATTACAGTTTTCTTTTTATATTTACAAAATATCATTTTTCTGTAAAGATATGTAAAAATATTTGCATATTTTGTTAAAATTATATGTTAAAACAAAAAGTAACTACTTACTATTATGTTTATATACTACGATCTTTGCACCAGAAAGACGGCAGCCTAGAACTAAGGACGCATGGTTCAATTCATCACTGAAAATGAGACATCCTTTAGATACAAGTGTTGGAATGTTGGTAGAATTGGTAGCAAATCCCATTCCGACAACAATGCTATCTTCTACACCAAGAAATTCAGCCATCATACTCTCTAACTTGTGATGAATGTCTAAATTTCCTAAATTGAAAAGGATGAAAATAACAGTGAATACAAACAAATCAATAATATGAAAGTCTAATAGATTGCATTTTAAAATGTATCAGAATTTTTAAGTGCATAAAATACCTTAGTTTTTTTTAAGGAGAGTAGTAGAAAGTAGAATGCTTAGTATAAACACAGAAAATATATTTTTCTAATTTGTATTTGATAATTTATCTCATAAATTAACACACACACACACACAAAATAAAAAATACAGTAGCATCTAATATTTAGGGTTTTAAAAAATGAAATATAAATACCTAATTCATGACGAGTACTGCAAATCCCTGTGCCATATTCCAAAATAACTTTTTCTACACTGTCAGCACATTTGCCAGTATTTTCAGCAAATCCTAAATAATTATAAGATCCTAGGTTGATGGCCTCAAAATTCAATTCTGTACCAAATCTAATAAAAGAAAAATTATATATTACTGACAAATGTATTACTACTTAATAATATGTACTGAAAAAAATTATGCATAGCATATACATACGCAGTCAAACCTCATTAAGACAAAAATGCTTAATGCAAAAATTTCGCTGAAGAGCTCACACTACTGGCTGAAAGACCTGGATGATAATGTAAAGTCTATGGAGGGGGGTCATTCTTTTCAAATCTCACTCAAAATTTTAATATTTTGACATGATTTTTTTATTTTTTTTTTTTTTGCATAGGATAGCTGAAGACTATGCAGAACCGGGCTAGTTTTTACTTTTTCGATTTTGGATATACAGTAGAACCCCGCTAAATTGGACCCCGTTATTCCGGATCTTTGGATAATCCGGATCAACCTGGTCGATTTTTTTTTCCCATGCTTGAGAAGCAATCGAAAAATTTTCATAACATAAATTTATTTCATTCTTGTATTATTAATAAAAAAGTCTTTCTGAAATCACTTTGGAAAAATACTTTAAGCTTTCTTATTTAAACTCTTTGATGTTATCTGTTAAAGGACCAGCTATGCATAATTTAAGTGTGAAAATCCCATTTCTCACAGTTTATTATTTAATCTATTTAGAAATGTGATCAAAAGATCCCTGCACAATAAAGTTTTACTTAGAGCATTGAAAGAAAGCCAGATAAAACAGTCCATATAGATACACTGATTAATCCATAATTCTCTTGAGGCTTTTTCCTTGCCTTTGTGGCAAAACGCTTCTACAAATCACTTGCGGAAAATTGAAATAGAAGGGCGAATAAACAAGAATGCAAAAGAAATTACCTAAAGATATTGTTAGCATGTTAAAAAAAAGATAATTGCTCAGATGTTAATAGCAGCGACATTAGAAATTGGTTGGAAGCTGAAAATAATGAAGTTTATGCCTCACTTACAGATGACGAAATAATTGCTTTGTGTTCATCTGTAGAAAATGAAGATGATACAGACAAAAATACTACTACCAATGATGATCAACCAAATGTTATAAGCCATAATGAAGCAAAGTCCCATTCAGAACAATAAATAGTTTATTTTAAACATCATGTGGAGACTACACTCAACGAACTACATGCTCAAGTGGATTTGTGACTATGCGACCCGCAAAATTGTCACAGCAGAAGATTAAAAACTTTATATAGTTACAAACTAAACATTTTTAATATTTGTAAATATTGAATATCTTTAGTATAAATGTGGCTTTCTGTAAGTATGTTTTATTTTATTTCATTTATTTTCAATCTCCGGATAATCCGTATTTTCAATAATCTAGATTAGGTCTGGTCCCAATTAATCCGAATTATCGGGGTTTTACTGTATTCTTTTTATATTAGGATAGTTTCAGTTTCATAACCAGTTGAAACTGGTTCTAAAAGTTTTTTTTTTTTTTTTTTAATCTGAAACCAAAATCTAAAAAGTAAAAACTAGGCCAGTTGTGGATCGTCCTCATCTATCCTATGCAAAAAAAAAAAAAAAAAAAAAAATCACGTCAAAATATTAAAATTTGAGCGAGACATTTGAAAAGAACGCCCCCCATAGACTTTGGATTATCATCCGGGTCTTTTTCTGTCAGTAGTGTGGCGTCTTAAGACAAAGAAAAATAGTTTTCCCTTCACATTATCTGGAACAATATCTGGTTTAACTTCATGATATCACCATGAAATGGATCATGAAGAAATTAAGGGTTTTTAAACAAAGTTCAAAATTTGACTCTGTATTTCTAATAGTAAAAATAATTAATGGAAATTTATGATAGTAGATAAAAGGTAGAAAAATTTTCTTTTGAACAAGGTACCAGTTTCAAAAACTAGGTGTAACAATAATATATATTATTACTAAGCTTGGGCTTTAAAATTGATTCAAAGCTAACTTTGTAAACCCAATTTAACCATTGATCTTAAAACAATTTAAGCTAAAATCAGAAATCATGATTTAGTCAATGACATTACTGTTAGTTGTAAAAGATGAAAGTTACAAATTAGCTTAGCACACAAGCTATTCAATTCTTATAATTAAATAATTCAATAATTAAAGGCAACATACAAGAATTTTATTGAAAGCAATAAAAAAGAATAATTATTGATGACAATAGACAAATTTATTGGGAGCAATAAAATTTTACAAAGAAGCAACACACTCTTTACATCTATAAACATGTAATTTTAATGTTGGAATGCCAATTGGTCATGCTTATTAAGTAACAAAATCATTTATTAGTGATCATTAATTTGTTAAAAATTGCTGACTGTATTAATAATTTTGGATTGTGATTTATTTCATTTAGTAAACTCAACTCTTATAACAGATAATATTGACACAAAATAACTTTGTTATAATTTGAAATCTCAATTTGCTTGAGCTAACTTTATTCAAAAACTTGCTTCATTTCATTCTTTTCATATTTCCAAGCTCTTATCCTGTTCAATTCTGAGCCAAATATTATGGGGGGCCACAAATACCAGTTTAAAATTGTTATACAACTTACATATAACATAAAACATCACTTTAAAATATAAAATTATTTATATATGCTATAAGTGATCTATTGAAATAAAATAAAATGGTAAAAAAACCTTTTAATTTGGCATGTTTCGTGTGCTCTGACAGCAACTTTTTCAAAAAGCAAAAAATGATAAAAGAAATTTGTTGCTAAAAAAATATATATATATATATATATATTTAATCATTTTTTGTTTTTTGAAAATGTTGCCATCAGAGCACACAAAACATAAGTTTTTTTTTTTTTTTTTTTTTTTTTTTTTTAAACCATTTTATTTTAATAGATCACATAGCATATATAAATAATTTGATTATACAACTCCAAACATGTATGTATTCTATAAATGATGCTTATGATACGCACACATTTATTAAAAAGGTCTAGAAGTAATGTTAACAATTCCAAAAACACTTTAAAGGGTGCTATTTAGTATCTCCTACAGGCAACATCAGGACTGAGGAAGTCAAACTTCATACTATTAACAAAGAAAACATAATTTTACTTTGCAGAATTAAACATATTTGAAGCTCAAACTGAATTAGAAACTGAACTTGACAATGAGTAAAATACTCAAACAACTTTTAATAGTCATAAATTTAATTTAAAAAAGTAAAAAATGCTGCACCAAAAATACATAGACAACCAGTGCTAAAAACTTATTTAAGTATTGATATTCAAAATTTGCATATTAAGATCATGTAACATACATACTAAGATCATGTACATGTGACATTATAGTTATCTGGAATATAAGTTAACCTGTCTTTCCGTTTCTAGTTTATTGCAAAGATGCCTCGCAGTGTGCAGTTTTTCAAAATGAAAATTTTATAAATCTATTGTTTAAAGGCTCGTGGATGGAAAGTTATGAACACTGAAAGAAAAATTAGATGCAGCAGAGTTTGCCGATTTCTGTCAAAAGTTCAGTTTTGAAACAAAATCCCATACTGGATGACCATAAGAAACAACTAAATGACAAGACAGTGAGATTTTGCTATTAGTTTCAGGCTTGAAACTAATGTATGGTCAGTTTTTAGAGAAGAAGCATTACAGTACAGAATCCAATGTTCATCGACAGTTTCAGGCAATGCATTTCTTGATTATTGCAAAATGTGTTGTTCACCAAAATTTACAAAACAGCTTAAAGATACTTGTGTTCAATGGGGCTAAAATCAAATGAATTGGACAAATGAATGGTTGAATGTACTTTTCAGCAATGAAAAGAAAGTTAATTTAGATTCTTCCAATAGTTGAGCATGTTTGCAAGTTTTAATTTTTCTCACAAAGTCTGCGATTGTGTACTATTATTTATGTATAATATTATTATTGTGTTGATATTATTTATAAATTGGTTTGAAATTGTTACTTCTCTATTTCAGTTGTAAAAAAGAGAAGAGAAAAAAAAAAAAAAAAAAAAAAAAACAACAAAATACATTGACAAAACTTTTGGGATGCACTATAATAAATGGAATATTAATAATTGAATACATATAAAATGCCATACAGGATTCATACAGAGTTGGGAAGAAAAAATCCAAGGAGTACATAAAAAATCCGAGGAGTCCAAAAAATTTTAAGAATTTGCCACTTTTGTTGTTATTTATGTGACATGCACTTGCACAGCCCCAACTCCGCAGGGATTCCGCGAGTTACAATAGGAGGTCTGCAAGAGGGAGGGGTTATTTGGGATCTTCAGATGAAATCGGCACTTTCCTGTGATCTTCAGACAAAATCAGCGATTTACCTGCGATATTTTACCAAAATCGGTGATTTATTGCGACCTTTTGTTGAAATTGGTGGGTTTTCTGCAATCTTTTGGCAAAATCGACGTTTTCTTGTTTAATGGAATCGACGATTGGACAAAATTTGCATTTTTACATGATCTTTTCTCGAAAATGGCGTTTTAACCCTGAGATCTTTTGACAAATTCAGCATTTTTTCCATGATCTTTTAATGAAATCTGTGTTTTTTTTCAATGATCTTTTGACAAAATATTTGTAAGCGGTCTTTTACACGGAACAATCTTTAGACGGAATCGACATTTTCCTGCTGTCTTCAGAGGAAATTAGCATTTTATCTCTAATATTTGGTGAAATTGCCATTTTTACTGCAATCCACACAGAAAATTCACATTTTCAGCGATCTTTTGACAAAGTTTGTTGACAAAAACGTCGTTTTTCCACGAAATGTGTGCTTTTTCGGCGATCCTGTCACAAAATTTGCATTTCTCTGCGATTGTTTTTTTCGCTCGCAAAACCGTACAAGTTGGCAACTATGTGGAACTGATAACTCAATTTCAAATTTTTGGAAATTTCCAGGGGTGATTCTGGATGCAATATTTTTTTCGGAGGGGGGGGGGGGGGGTCGTGAGTCCCCCCTCTACAGCGGACAAAATCAGTGTTTTCCCACTATCTTCAGACGAAATCAGCAATATTTTAACAAAATCGGCGGTTTTTCCGCGATCTTATGACGAAATCGGCGTTTTCCCATGTTTTTCGAAGTGAAATCAGCGTTTTTTCGACGATCCTTAGACAAAATTTGCTTTTTTACGCGATTTTTTCTCGAAAACGGCGTTTTATTCCCGCGATCTTTTAACGAAATCGGAGTATTTTTTCAAATATTCTTTTTACAAAATATTTTTAAGCAATCTTTTATCGAAAACGGCATTTTCCCCCCGCGATATTTGGTGAAATTGCCGTTTTTTCCGCGATCCGCACAGGAAATTCGCGTTTTCATCGATCTTTTGACAAAGTTCGTTTACAAAAACATTGACGAAATCGTCGTTTTTCCACGAAATATTGACGAAATGTATGCTATTTCGGCGATCCTATCACGAAATTTGCATTTCTACGCAATTGTTTTTTCCGCGCGCAAAACCGTACAAGTTGGCAACTATGCGGAACTGATAACCCAATTTCAAATTTTCGGAAGAGGATGCCTTAAATTTTCGGAAATTTCGGACGAGAATCACCCCTGGAAATTTCAGACGAGAATCGCCCCTGAATCCACCGTTATCAGCAATTGAGGATGATGTATTATGAAGAAGAAATCAAAGTTGTATATCTAGCTGTGAAGGAATTATACAGTGTAATCACTTTTTGAAATTAGAAGCTTAGAGGTGTGTCTGGATTATTCTCTTCATTTTTCTTTCCCTTATGGCTGTGAAAAGTAAATCACTTTGGTGGCTATTTATTAGTATGATCCCAACCAATCTTACTGCTGTGCTTCTGATGAATGACGTACATAAAGGGTTTACTGTGCGTTTTACAATTGCGAATTTTTTGAGCAATATCACTCGTGTGCAAAACCGCAATACAATTTAAGGAGTTTCTAAGAAGTATTTTGTTTATCTAAGTAGTTCTAAGTACTACTTGGGAACTTTTTCATTTCTAAGTAGTTTCTAAGGAGTCTGTACGAACCCTGTAATAACACAACAATTTTCTTTTTTCTTAATAAGAAAACACAATGTGTTTTGTTCAATATGTACTCCATGGGTTATTCATATATAACACTTGCAAATACCATCAGCTAATAAAAATAACAGATTTTCTCAAAACTATCAAACTCAAGCTAGTAAGTTTCATTGTGACATTTTGACTATTACTTTATATAGATCACTCTGAATAATAAAATTCATTTTATGGTTACCCTATACTAAATAAATAAGACATAAAAATAACTAACTGCATGTACGAAATTAAATTGTTAACAAATACAAAAAATAACATTTGACAAAAAAAAAAAAATCAGATAAAGTTATTCTCATAGCCTTACTTTTCATTGCGATAAAATTCAGGTGATATATATATTTTTAAGTTAAATAAGACTCCAGGAACTCCGCATACAAACATATTCCATCCTTGTACAATTCTCTTATAAATGTTTCTTGTATAAAAACTCTCAAAGCTACGATATAACTTGACATATCCCTGAAAATATAAAAGTAATCGTAATTTCATTTTAATGGCAAAAATTAAAAAATATACATTTTAAGGAATTAAGGTAAAAAGTGGTGGGTGCTAGAGGGGAAGGGGGAGCCTTCCCATTAAGATTAAAATTTAATTGGTATTAAAGAAAATATTTCATTTTGGCTGTTCTACATCATGTTGGATAACTGCACAACCAACAAGTTGAGTGCGAGTTCATAACAATTCAACAGGATCTGAGGAGGAGGGCAGAGTGCAAATCAAGTTTATTGTAATTGTTTTGGGTTGAGCCTTGATTAATGCTTTTTGTATATCCCAATTTTTCCATACAATGCCCAGAATATTGTTTCAGGTAAAAAAACATGCAATGTTTGGATACATAAGATTTTTATATTTTAACATAAAAGATAAAATAGATACTGGAAAAATGATTATAGTAAACTTTCTTAAAATTAAATTGTAGATGCATTTTCTTTGATTGTGATTTTCAAGTTAAGTTGTGTTTATGTGTTCAGTTTCAGGTTAAAATATTTCAGATTCAGATAGTAATATCTCATAACTCTAATATTTCCAAGTAGAGGCCAGCATTTTCTAATTGGGTTGCAGAGTCTGTGAGAAAAATTATTGACTAACTCTGACTCTGGGGTGGAAAATATACTAATGTTGTCTGTCGGTTTGAATTATGAGAAAACACAAGCAAAATAGAGCGAAATTTTCATTATTTCGGCATTGAATTTTCTTTTTAGAGATTTCGAAGGAAAAATATTAACTTTCTTAATTTTATAATTTTGGGTTCCACAAATCTGGAAAGTACAACTATCAAATCCTAAAGAAAAAGCAAAGCGGGAATTTTATTTTAGAAAATTCAGGTCTTATGAATTATAAAGAAAAACTGAAAAATTACATTGTTTCACATTAATTTTACCATTTTGGATTTTGTTTGAACTGTGCAGACCTGAAAAATCCTGAAATCAAAAGGAGAAATCAACAAAATTTCACTATTTTATCATTATTTAAGGTACTGTTGATTCAGAAAAAAATATACAATTTTACATCCAGTGCTGTGCACAAGAAATAAAAAGGATAAGGAGGTGAAGAGTACATATTTTTGGCATTACTTTTAATTCTAGATTCATAGAATCTGAGGAGGAAAAATGGAAAAAGTTTCTATTATAATGCTATTTTGGGTTCCCTGTCCTCCAAAATTCGCAGGAATTTACATTTTCACATTATCTCCGATTAAAGATCTACACAGGCCAAAATTTCCATGTCCAGACATTTAAAAGCTCATCCCTTCCCATTTATATTTTTGCAGTTCATGCCTAGCCCATGCAAAAATCAGTGAAAACAAATCCCATGTAAAAATTAATCAAATCTGGCCCAGCCAGACTCAATTTCCACAAAAATATTTCAATTTTAAGAATATGCAATTAAGAAACTTTTAAAGAATACTGCATCCATTTGATAAGTATTATGGAATATATGTGGCTGTGGTATTACTTGTAATTTTAAATTAATTATTAGATTACTTAAATTAAGAATCAAATATCAAATGCAAGTACGATCAAATGTTAGAGTTTGAAAAAGGTAATTTATGGCAATTCCTTGGGAACAAAAATTTTTCAGTTTTCACTGCATAAAAATAAAAACATCTATAATATAACTATATATGCTTCTATTTCAAATACTAGATGCTGTTATCAAACTATGCAATTGTTTAAAGAAACGTATATGTCAAACTGGCAGTGTATGACACTTTTTTGTACAAAGATTCTAACATCAATCTATCAGAAATATCGTTCCAGATAACTGGTTTCCGGCAAGGTTGGCAAGTTTTTTATGCATGATGATTTTTACCGGGTTTTACCATAATTTTTTATTGTCATGTCAAAAACCTGTCAAATTTCTTTTTTTTTTATTTGTTTTTACATTATAATTATTAATTTTCATTTTATTTTTAGTATTAAGTTGTTTTACATGAAATATTTAATATCAAAAACATTCTAAAGTACATTTATCTATCCAAGAAAAAAAAAAAAAAATTGCATTAGAATACTAGTATATTAGAAGATCTATACAATAATCTAAAGCTATCAAGTAACCAGAGAAAGTTCTTGCGGTTTTTGAGAACAGCTACTTTTGTTGCATAGGTGTGGTCAAACTGATTCTGATGACGTCATTTCTGTACACTGCCTTTAAATTGCAATCAGTAGAGAGTTGTTTGACGTATCTCACATTTCTCTATCAGTTTTGTAGGAAGTACAATTGTTGACAAAGGACATTTTGAGACCTATTTTGCTCTACGAGTTCAAATTAGGAAACAAAGCTGCAGAGACCGCTAGAAGAATATGCTCCGTGTTTGGAGAGACTTTAGTGAGTGAACGGACCACCCAAAAGTGGTTCAGCAGATTTTCGTCCAAAGACTAGAGCCTCGAAGACAAGCCCTGTGTTGGTCGTCCATCCATCTTAGACCAAGTCCAGCTAAAAGAGGAAATCAAACAGAATCCTGATCTAACATGCCAGGAGCTTGTGCAAAGGTTTGGAGTATCTGACGAAACCATCCAATCGCATCTTCATAGCCTTGGTATGTCGTGGAAACTTGATAAGTGGGTTCCTCATGTCCTGTCCGAGGAAACCAAGCTCCAAAAATTAAACATCTGCTTGTCATTGCTGTTGCACCACAACAGAGCCTCTTTTCTGGATCAGATATTGACATGTGACGAGAAATAGATAATATATGATAACCGAAAGAGAAAACATCATTGGTCGACTTCTGGTTCCATCTCATTGGTTGCTAAACAGGACATCCATCAAAAAAAGATAATGATGTGTATTTGGTGAACTAGCGCTGGCATAGTTCGTTATGAATTCTTAGAAAGCGGGAAAACAATCACAGCTGAAGTCTACTCATCGCAGTTGAAAAGGATTTCAGCTATTTTGCTCGAAAAGCAGCCAGCGCTGGTCAACAGGAGGGGAGTTCTTCACAATAACGCCAGACCTCATACGGCCAAAGAGACCAGGGACGTGATAAAAACATTGGGCTGAGAAGTTTTGCCTCACCCACCGTGCATCCCGGACATTATCCCATCGGACTATTACTTGTTTTTGGCCATGGATAATCCCCTGCGGGAACAGCAGTTCCAAACCCAAGATGATGTCACAAAAACTATAACCCAGTTTTTGGACTCTAAACCAAAAGATTTTTTCAAAAAAGGTATTTATAAGCTTGTGTCTCATTGGAAACACGTAATTGAAGCCAATGCTGATTATTTCAAAGAATAAAATAAGTATTTGAGATTTTTGTGGGTCATTTTTTATGTCTGATGAAAACCACATGAACTTTCTGGTTACCTGATATTTAGCATAGTCTAAAAAAATTAGACTTTTTGAAGAAGTTTTGTAGCCCATAAGTTATTTCTTTCAATTTACTTTAAATAATACCTAATTAATTTTAAATAAAATCTATACAGGGCATAAATAGTTTGACTTTAAGGTAGCTTTAATAAATTTTGATTTAAAAAAAATATTTCATGACTATTCAGGTAAAAATTTACATTTAAAAATATAAGTGTTGGAATGGTGTACAAGATTCATATAAGTTACAATTAACAAATAAAAACTATGGTTTATAAATTATTATTATATTCTGATTTTTCTTAAATATTGTTTTGTTACGTTAAATTTTAAGTCTAAAAACTTTCACTTGATATCAGGTCTTACAGATTAAAATTTTAAAGTTCTGCTTATTGAAGTTAAAATGAAAATCACCATTTAATTGCACTCATGAAAATCATAAGATTTGCATTTTGAAATATTACATCTAAATGTAAATATTCAAATTTATTCAATGATCAGTCCATGTTTGACCTTGATTGTCATACCATATATAACAGCATTCTTGTATCTCTAAAATGATTTTAATATTTTAATGTATTTTATTAAAAATGTAAACTGAATGTTATATAATAATAATTAATTACCTTTCATTATCATTTAATATCAATCTCCATTGCAGGGTTGGAAAAAAAACAGGTTTTTTTGACCCCCCCCCCCCAAAAAAAAACCGTTTATTTGGTTTAAACCGGGTTTTTTAAAATATATATATATATATATTTTTTACATATACATATAAATTATTGATCAAAATAGACATTGTTGGATACATAAATAGCAGTGATGCCGCTGGACTTGAAAAATCCTGGGTCCCGGGGACCGGACCCAGGACTTCTAAAATTCTGGGTCCCTTTTTCAAAAAAGCGGGTCCCCACTAACAAGTCATATTTTTAGACGCAAAAATTGAACTTTTTCATTTGCAAAAGAAAAGTTAAATGCAATAATTACTGTTTTAATTAATGTATAAATAATTAAAGCCAATATTATTTTTTTTTAAACTATTAAGAGATATTTACTTTACTTTTTTAAAAAATAAATGTGCAAGATACAAATTATAAAATAATGCTTATTTGAGTTTAGAAGATAACAAGTATCACTATTGTTCACATTTCTTTTAAAAAGGGGTAAAACTGATTTATTGTAAAAGACATTTTTTCTAAAAAAAGAATACTTTTCAAAATAATCAGAACAATCAAAAACAGATTGTGAAGCAGGAAAATCTGTTTTTGGAGCAGCAAAAAAAAAACTTTGGAAGCAGGGAAGTTAGTTTTTGGAAAAGAAAAATTCTAATCTGTCATTAACTTTTTTTCATACCACTTTGACGAAAATTGCATTTTAAAGCTATTTTTTCACGAAAATTGCATTTTAAAGCTATTTTTTTCACGAAATTTGCCGTTTTTTCGCGATCTTTTAACGAAATGAGCCGGTTTTTCACGATCTTTTAACGAAATGTGCTATTTTATCACGATTTTTTTATGTAAATTGCCGTTTTCGCGAATTTTGACAAAATTTGTCGTTTTTTCGCGATTTTTTTGAGGAAATCTGCTTTTTGTTCGAAATTTTGTAATAAAATAGTCATTTTTTGCGAATCTTTTGACGAAATTCGCCGAAAATTATTCGTTATTTCGCGATTTTTTAACGAAATTTGTCTTTTTTGCGATTTTTGATGAAATTTTTCGTTTTTTCGCGATCTTTTGACGAAATGTGCCGATTTTTTGCGATCTTTAGACGAAACGTACCATTTTATCACGATTTTTTTTATGAAAATTGCCGTTTTTCGCGAATCTTTAGACAAAATCGCCGTTTTATCACGATTTTTGGACGAAATATGTCGTTTTTTCGCGATTTTTTGAAAAAATCTGCCCTTTTTCGGGATTTTGTAACAAAATTAGTCATTTTTTTCGCAAAATTTCTGACGAAATTTGCCGGAAATTATTCGTTTTTTCGCGATTTTTTAATGAAATTTGCCTTTTTTGCGAATTTTTGACGAAAATTACGCGTCCCGCGGGACGCGTAAGCTCCATTTTTTTGCGTTCCGTTGCCGATTTTTTGCGTATTTTACGCGCTATAGCGCGTCCGCGGCATCCCTGAATAGTATAACTTCATTTGAAAATAATTTAAATTAAATAATTATAGTTAATTTATGTAGAAAATTTAAAAAAATCATATTTTAATTTAAACAGTATTAGTAAATAGTCTTATGTTCAAAGAATAAATTGCTATACACAGTGAAACAGTGATAACCTGAAAATCTTCATAAACAATTTTTTGTTTATTAATAATACACATTTGATGTAGTTTGATGAATATAATATTCTTTTCCACAATTTAAGAAAAAAAAAATAAATTTCAAATATTTCTTGAGGTTTTGTTTTTTGAATGATAATTCAAAGTAAAAGTTTTTAGTCATTAGATTCAGCAGATAATAGGGAAAAATACAGTAGTTCTATTAAAATGCTAAACCAGCACTCAATTTTTTAAATCTCTCTTATTCAACTTCATATTTTGATTTTTATTCTTAAAGATAATCTCCTCAGTCAAGAAAAAATTCTTTTACAGCTTAACCAAAATAATGCTGTATGCAGTTCTGTGGTTCTATATTCAAAATCACCATGTATGCTATGACAGATTGTTTCATATCTGCATTTTTCTAAAATTAAAATATTTTATACTAAATAATTGATTATTTTAAACCTATTTTATCTTTGAAAAATTCACATGTTTTAAATTTTTTCTTTAAAGCAGTAGACATGATCATCAACACTACTAATTTCCAACCTATGAACATAAACATAACCTGGACCCACTATATCTAATGCTTATTGCTGAAATAAAGTGTTAAAAGTAGAAATTATTCATATCCAATAATTTCAAACTCTTAAACTATGTAGAAAAAAGAGCAAATGTCATTAGATTTCATTAAAAAAAAACCAATTGGTTTTTTTGAGTAAAAAACCGTTTGGTTTAAACCATGGTTAAAACCAATTGGTTTAAACCGTGCCAACCCTGCTCCATTGCAATCAGTAGAATCTATATTCAAAGAAATTATAATAAATATTTTTTCCTTTTCTTTTTACTCAGTATTTTAAATGTTTCCTACTTAAGAAATGCTTATTACTTTCTTCTATCTTCAATAGAAGAAAGTATTGTAATCGACATTTTTTTTTTTACTTCCAGTTTTCGACTGATTTACACGTTTTAGGGGTCAGATTCCAGAAAACCTGTTTTTACAAAATGTCTGTCTGTCGTGTGTATGTCGCCATTCTACCATCAAAAAGTGCATGAAGTTATGCATCGAATTGAACCAAATTTTTTGTGAATGTTTTTGGCTGTGACAAGCACGTCCTACTTCAGTTTTGAAATATTCCGCCGGAAGTGGGCACTGCAATTGCATTTTTTGTGCCATTTTCAATATTGTACCGACCAAAAGTATATAAAATTATGCATCGAATTAAACCAAATTTTTTGTGTACGTGTATGGTTATGGCTAGCTGGTACTCCCTGAATTTGAAAAAAATCCGCCAGAAGGGGGTGCTGCAATAGCGAATTTTATGCCACTTTCAATATTGCACCACCTAAAAGTGTATGAAGTTAATTCTAGAACTGAACTAAATTTTTTGTATATGATTATTTTTTGGTAACGCAAGTAGAATCTCCCTAAATTTGAAAAATCTGCCTTCATTCTATTGTCTATCGGCTTGTACAGAGATGGAAATTCGTTTTTACTCCTATTAATTGACTGAAGCAGAAATTTAAATTAAAATTATTAAAACATTAATATAAGCAACCATTTTTTAAAAATACTAAAATGTACGTATGAGATAGAAGAAAGTTTTGGGATTGGCACATCCAACTAGTCTCTTAAATAAATTTAACAAATGTAATTGTGAATAATAATAATAACAACAACAAGAACCACAAGGAAAAATCAATTTAGAAATGCATTGTATGCTATGCTTACACAACAAATTATAAGAGAATCGAAAATGATAGGTTTTTGATGGAATAAACCAATGCATTTTCTAGGCACTGTCATGCTAAAAACCAGATTTTGATGTCAAAAACCCAACCTTTGTTTCCAGATAAATGGTTCCATACTGTATATAAAAATTGTTTTTTAAAGAATAAAATGCAAGAGTATCTTCTTGAAATGAATAGATATTTATAACACACAAAGCAAGTAAAAATATTACTAAGTAGAAAAGAAAAAGTGAATTAGATTCCTACTTTTCTTATTACAGTACAGAACCATTTATTCAGAATGGTTGGTGTCAGATGTATTTCGGATAGCTGTTTTTTCTGGTTAACTAGTTGGACATTAAAGCAGCATCATTTGATAACTTTTATGGAACATATGTGTTTGTGGTATTACTTCTGATTTTAAATTAATTATTGGATTACTTGAACTAAGAATCAGATGCAAGTAAGATCAAATGTTTGAGTTTGAAAGAAGGTAATTTATGAGAATTCCTTAGAACAAAAATTCTTCTGTTTTCTCTGCATAAAATTGAAAACATCTATAATATAATTATATAGGCTTCTATTTCAAATACTAGATGCTGTTATCAAACTATACAATTATTTCAAGCAATGTATATTTCAAACTGGCAGTGTATGACACTTTTTTCTACAAAGATTCTGACATCAGTCTATTAGAAATATCATTCCGGATAACAAGTTTTCTGGTTAACTGGTTTCCGGATAAATGGTTTCATACTGTACTTAGTTGTTAATCAACAACAGTAAATAAATATGTATACATGTTATATAAAGCTTAGATATTTAGGAATAATATATTTTATTTAAAGACATGAAAAGAGGGTGGATTTAATAGAAATTTCTTTCTTTCTTTTTTTTTTTATTTAAATTAAAAACAAAATTCTTAATAAGAGCATTAAATGCAAGTAAAATTCTCAATGCAAACCCTTTTAACAGCAACTGCTCTGATTTAAAAATAATAAAAAATTATATATTTTTTTCTTTCCAAATTATATATTTTTTCTCTTTCATAAAGACATGTAAACAGAGAGAAAAATCTTTCAGATATTTATTTTACATATGTTGTGTATTCAACTCGCAGTTGAATTAACCCAGCAGCAGAATTTTTTTTCTGCAGTCTTAACCTCTTAACACAAATAGAAACTTTAAAAACAGTCTGCAGAACTTAAGGACCAATGCCCTCTCTCTAATCCCTTGTATTATGTTACACACACTCAAATCTCCTAAGTATTTATGATTAATATAAAAAGAAAATACTTTAAAAAATAAGTTACGTTTGTCCTCAGAATTTTTAACACTATCATACATTGTCTGAAATGGCAAGAAAATCTATTCTTGATACTTTTTTTTTTTTTTTCTTTTGCTCTTTTGACAAAATTTGCATTTTTTTGTGGCTTTTTTCACAATCTTTTTAAAAAATTTGCAATTTTTTCATGTTTTTACATTTGCCATTTTTCATGTTTTTACATTTGCCATTTTTCATGTTTTTTTTTTTGTTTTTTTAACGAAATTTAGCATTTTTACACATTTTTTGACAAAAATTGGCATTTTTTTCATGATATTTTGATGAAATTTGTGTTTTTACTGTGATTCTTTCACAAAATTTGTTTTTTCACAATATCTGGACAAAATTTGCTTTTTTTTTTCTTTCTTTCTTTTTTTTCTGACCTTTTGTTGAAATTTGTGATACATTTTGTGTCTAAATTTTTAGATTTATGTCAGATTTTTTTAAATTTTTGGAAATGATTGCCTTAATTTTTTTTAGAAAATTTGGAACAGAATCATCTCTGATTTATAGTTTAACAGGAGTCAGAGCTTCATCAGTTGCATGTGGCATGGATCATTATGGCACACGGCAAACAATTTTTAGCAAACTTCTTTTTTTTTTTTTCTTAATTTTAAGAAACGAAAAAGTCTGCAAGACCTTTTCAAGAGTGTGCGACATGAGTCACAGCACTGTGCCAATTCAACACTCGGGCAAATTAAGTTTTGAAATAAACTCTAAATACATGATGACGAACGTAAAAAAAAGATTGTCAGGACTTGACCGAGGTTAATGATACCATATTCTGAGTGCATTTGAAATTTGTAATAATGTCAGGGTTGGCTGGGCACTGCAGCCTGCCAAATTGGCCATGTTCAACACTAGGACTATTTCCACTTTCCAGGGACGTAAGCCTATTGTAGTTTCATTTGACAAGGTCATAAACACACATTGGCTCTGCAGGGCTTAGAGAGATAATTATACTGCTAATGAAGCAATTAATTTATTAAAAAATATAAGAAAGATATGTGCTACTGCTACCAGTAATTTTTATGAGAGATCAAAAGAAAAAAAACTGTAGAAAACATATATATGGAATGGAAATGACTCTTGTACACTTTTGGTTTAGCAGTTTTTCATCTATATCCTGGAACTATTACTCTAAGCTAGGCTAAATAAGCCTTGCAAGAAATAGTTGAAAATGCATAGGTCATAGTGTAAAACACTGGGTGCAATGGTTTTGTTTAAGGTCACGTTAATCATTGGTGACAGAGTAAAATATGATTTATATATATTTTAAACAAATTTTCAGTAATTACTTAAAACAAAACAATATAAAAAAATTTCAGGTTTACATGATATGTGACTGCTGCAGTCAAAAACAGAAAGTTCAATGTCAATCACCAGTGACTGACATGGCATTCAATGTATTAATTTCATTATTTGTTCATGCTATGCTCAACCGCAAACTTAAAACAGATATTTTCTACATTTGAATTTGTCCAAAGCAAAACTAGAAATCTTATGTATTAATAAGGCTGTCAAATTTGTAACTGTATCTAAAGTACTTAATACATTTATTTCGTACATAATAGTCAATCATCTATTAACTAGTGCCCATAATTCTTGATCCAGATTAATAAATTTTCTGTTGTAAAAAGAGGCAAAAAAGTTTATAAAAAAAAACTTTATATTTTTATAAACAAAGCCTTTTTTTTCCAACACTTTTAATGGTTTTGTAAATTTACATATAAAAAAAATTGATAGTCAAATATATGTATCACACAGTTACAGCACACGCACCTCAAATTCTGCATGGCATTACATGAAAAAATATGGTTTATAAATTATACCAATTTATACAGATATTTGATACTTTATCAAAGGACATAGCAATTTTATTTTTGATATGAAACAAAACAATCACAATGTACCTGTCTATTTTTTTCTTTCACTTCACTACTCTTTCCAAAACCTAATCTTCTAACAAAGTCTCTGATATGGCCAAATATTGTCAAGACAATATAACAAAAATAAACAGTTAAAGCAAGTAAAAGTGGGGTCTCCTCAAATTCTTCTTTAATTTCTTTCGTTTTCTTGACAGGCTTAATCTAGAAAATGGGAGAAAAAGTTTAAAAATTTTAACAGTAAATGAAAAAAAAAAACAGATATAGCAGTGCAATATACAGTATAAAAATTTGACACTTGTTTACTTTCTCCTATACATATTTTTGCCAGCAATATACATATCACCAAGTAACAAATAATATAAGTAACAAATGTTACTTAATAGTCTGTATGGTTAGTGATGTTATCATTCAAATTTAAAACTCATTTCACAATTGACACAATGATTTTTTATTTGCAATTGAATTTATTCTGATGTTTCTATTAAATACATTAGACTCTCTCAAATCTGCAAACGCCTAAAATCTGCAGATTATCACAGATATAAGCAATGAAACTTTCAGTTCAGATGAAGGATCAAAATTAGACTTTTTTTATTTTTATATTATTCCAAATCTATTTTAAACATAATTTTCGTCAATATGACTGAACTCATGCCTTTATAAAAGAAGCCTATGTAATAATTTATTTTTGAAAAAACTTTTAAGATACTTCTGATAACTTTAGTAATCAATCTTTTTATCAAACATATTTATGTATTAATCCCCTCCCCTTCTTTAGGTTATTAAATCTGGTTAAAAATAAAAGTTACTTATAATTTTTAGTGACGCAATGAAACAGTGGTTTGGCCAAATGATTGAATATTCGATCAAGAATATTTAAGGTTTGGTCTCTTCGACCTTCGAATGTGAATAGTACTGCATAAATTCTTATTTAAACCAAAATACTGTATATCAATATCTTCATACAGTTTTTATTAAACATACTCAGCTTTAAATATATATATATATTTTTTAATTAAACTAGTTTTAAACATTTTATTAAAACTAAACAAAATTATCTAGTTTTTAAATAGTAAAATATTTTATAAATAATAATCATTTTAAGCTTTATTATTATTACAATTTTTAATGAACTTTAAAGATTACTGTAAAATACCATTACAGCCCTTCCTGATCAAACATCCCCCCCCTAACTTTACAAAAAAAATTTAAATTTTCAAAAAATCTCAAAGCGCACAATCACCTTTTAAAGATCACTGAAAAAATGTAAATACCATCAAAAGATCACTAAAAAAAGGAAAACTAGTCGTTGGGGGCCACCGTAATACTTACCCATCATGGATATGTATATGAAAATAAAACATGTGAAAACTATTTATACAATGCATTGCAATTCATAAACAAAATTTAAATATTGTTAATATACATAGTAATGCTCTATTAAAGAACTGCTGATTACCGATTTCGACAAATTATATAAAACACCAAACTACTCAAGTAGTACTGAACTACGTAAAAGAAACATCCTTATAACTCCAAAAATAATAACTCTATTAACAATTAACTGCATTGGATTAAGCGTCTCATTTTCAATAAATATACCTCTGAATTGAAATTTGAATGAAATACAGGGTCATGAAAAATCCGAGAATGTGGAAAACAGGATTATAAATATTTTGGCAACTAATAATCCGATCGACTTCGTTCTATATGCAAAATGTGTGTTATTTTATTTCCTTTTACGTCCATGCCTTAGAACAAAAAAATTCAAAAATTTTTATATATCTTTCATCAGAACGAATTTTTCGAGAGTCCGAAAAAAATAGTTTTGGATAATCGAGGTTGCTGATATTAAATAGGGTTTGTCAAATTCTTACATACAAACTACAGTGGAGCATTGTTTATACGACGCCGAAGGGACTACCAAAAAACGTCGTATAAACGATAACGACGTATAATCGATTTTCACTTCCAAAACTAGAATTAATTATGTTTTCACTCAATTTTAATGTTTAACGTGATGATTTGCATGAATTTGTAAATTAAACAAACCAAAATAAACAAATTAAAAAAAAAAAAACGGGGGAGGGGAGAATTAGTAAGCAATTTAAATATCCGTACCTTTATTTATGTTTCACCGAAAGGTTTCTCATTTGCAGTGCATCATTTCCTTTCCATTTAAATTCAAAGATAAAAAACTCCGCGCAGCCAACTAAAAGTCGCCAATACTGATAACAGTTAGAAGAATAGTCTATTTGCAACTTTCTTTCTAACCGATGGCCAGGCCCCTACCTGCCGAGTTATCTCAGCTTAACGGGTTAGATACCTGGTATCGGGGCGGTCGACCGCCTAATTGCCGCGTAGCGGCAATAAACCTGATTTCTTTGCTACGCATGCCATCATTTCTGCAGTACTTGCTTGTCGTTGAGCATACTTTGTTTCGCCTGTTTGTTGTTTGAACTGTAATTGGCTTCGCAAGATGGTCTCGTAATTTAGAGCCTTGATCAGATGACGAGAGTAACTTGGAGGACTTTGCACCCACGACGGATTTTACATGCACCAGGCGCCATTAGCGTACATGATGTAATTTTTGCCGGCAAAGTGGCGAACCACTAAGACAAGTACCCGGGTCGGCTGTTTAGGTTTAGTGCTTTGTTAGTAATCTTTGTGGTTTATTGCACATTGGGTTAAAGTCTATTTGCAACTTAAAACAGGTCGGGAAAGCTGACTATCCCCGAAAAAAGAATGACACCTCCCAGTGTAATCTGTTACACGTAAGCTGATTTTTCAGACTAATCAAACACCATAATAGATGTCTAATGTAATCTAAAACCAGCCCACATTTTTATAATGTGGAGTGCATTTAAACACGCTCTTTGATGTCATTCATAGCTGCCAACTGCCGCTCGTTCGTAAAATATACAAGAAAAAAACAATAAATAAACCTATACAAAATCGAAAAATCGACGTATAAACGATATATTTTTACATTAAAATGAATAAGAATGAATCGGGACCACATTAAAACGTTGTATAAATGTAAACGTCGTATAAGTGATCGTCGTATAAACGATGCTTTACTGTACATACAAAATTTCAAGTCTCTATCTCAATTCGTTCGGGAGATAGAGCGTTTACAGACAGACAGACAGACGGACGGCAAAAATTTTTTTCTAAAAATATGTTTTTCGGAATCATTACTATCTAAAACGTGTAAATCCCTCAAAAAAATTTTTTCGATTTTCAAAACGATTGCAAGACTTACCCTATACTACGTATGATGGGTAAGTAATATGTCAAAGAACTGCAAAAAAAAGGAAATTTTATCTAATGATCGCTGAAAAAAAAAAAAAAAAAAAAAAAAATGTCAAAAAATCATGAAAAATATGTTAATTTCTTCAAATTATCACGAAAATTCATGAATTTTATCGAAAGATTGCCAAACAACGAATTTTAATTTTTCATCAAAAGATTGCAGGAAAAAAAATGCAAATTATGTCACATCTAAAAAATGCTATCAAAGAATTGCTGAAAAATTCAAATTGCATAAAACAAACCTCTAAAAAACACTGATTTATGTCAAAAGTAGGGATGCACTGAATAGTGATTTTGGCCGAATACCGAATACTGAATATTCGGCCGACAGCTAAACCGAATACCGAATATTCGGCTAGCCGAATAGTAATTGTTGGGCCGAATACCGAATATTCAGCCAGCCAAATAGTAACTATTCGGCCGAATACCGAATATTCGGCCGAATACCGAATATTCGGCTTTCCAAATACTTTTTATATTTCAAAGTTTAAAGGTATTAAAATGTTACTTTTTAAAACAATTTTACATAATATTTAATAAGAGAAACTTACATTTTGATAAGCAAGAGCTTTTTATAACAACATTCAGTATTGAAAAAAATCTGCCTTTTTTTATTTAAGAAGCATATTTATGAGATTTTTTCAATTAGTAAAATTTAAATTTATTTTTTTCTACGAATTGAAACAAACATTTTGAAATCAAACAGAAATAATGAAAAAGTAGTTGAAGAAAAACTGTACAGTCTCATATTTGTTCTTTTTAAATAACTCAAGGCAGATTTTTATCAATATAAAGTATAAATACTTTCAATTTAATTCTGAATAAAGGAACGTCTAGCTCATAGTTCTTTTCTTATGAATAGTGGCATTTTCCATCCTTCCCATCATATCATATTTTACAGAAATCAAAGCGAAAGTATAGTTATGGTATCTTATTTATTGTTAATGCAACAAACAGAAAGACAAGTTTGACCTAGAGTGAGATGAAATACAATGCATTTATGATTCAATAAGTTGAATATGATTATGGTTTCATAAACAAAAAATTGTCTGCCTTGATAGCTATTAATCTCAAAAGTTTTCCTTTCTTGTTTAAGGACTTTTGGGAAAAGCAAGAAACAGATTATTTACTAAATAGAATTTAGGAAATTGCATCTGCACTCGCATCATTTATTCCTAAGGAAAATCCTAATAAATCATAATTTTAATTCTTCTCATGGTTAATTTTCTTAAGTTAAACTTCACAAACAGCAAATAAATAATGTAAAAGCATTCTATATTATTTAAATATGATTTTATTTCTAATTATTTTAAATATATTAATAAACTGACAGTTAAAAGTAGAAATTGTGAAAAGTTTTTTAAAATGTGTTTTAAAAGGCTTTATTAAGTATTGGATTCGGCCGAATACTTTGATATTTGGTTAAACCGAATATTCGGCAGGCCGAATAGTTTCATATGCGGCCTAACCGAATATTCGGTAACATGGCCGAATACCGAATAGATACCTTATATTCGGTACATGCCTAGTCAAAAGTTCAAGGAAAAATCATGAATTTTTGAAAGATCGCCAAAAAATACACATTTTGTCAAATGACTTCAGGAAAAAAACATGAGCATGTCAGATTTAGAAAGAAAACTTATTCAAAGGATTGCATAAAAAATGTGAATGTTATCAAAAGATCGCAATAAAAATGTAAATTAAGTCAAACGATTGCAGAAAAATGTGAATTTCGTCAAAAGATTGGGGGGAAAACATGAATTTTATCAAAAGATCATGGAAAAAGGAGAACTCTGTTAGAAAATCCCAAAAAAGCGTGAATTTTATTTAAAAAAAAAAAAACAAATTTCGTTTTTTTAAAAAAAAAAACATGAATTGCATTAAAAAATCTGCTATTTTATTAAAGGATCATTACATGGAAAATGTGAATTTTGTTAAACATTGTAAAAAAAAAAAAAAAAAAAAAAAAAAACAGCAAATTTTGTGAAAAAATCATGGAAAAATTCCATATAAGTATCCCGTCCCAATATTTATCGATTTTTCATCACATTTAGTGGAGGGAGGAGGGGGGGGGGGGTTAATGGTATTTTAAGGTAGTTTATTTTTACATTAAAACATTTTGTTCACACAAGGTTTACTAATTATAATTGCAGTTTTATATCAAACAATAAAATTGGAGTACTAATACAGCATTATACAGAATGAGTCATATACATAGCAACAGAATAAGCTATCTCCTTAATAATTGTCCCTGGACCCATACTTTCAATTGCAAAAATTCATATATATATATATATAAAAAGGGGGGGGGTGAAGTTTTTGATAAGATGAGTTGCAACTCCACGGGGGAAGGGGGGGGGTTATTGAACAGAACCCTCGGAGTAATACTCACACTAGACATTTATTTGTTTTTGTTAGCCTCTTAATTGTCCTCTTCATCAAATAAATGTTAATAAATGTGAGGCCAAACATATTCTTTATAATCCTAACGTTCAAGAAGAATCCAACATGAAAATTTTTAAATATCCGAGATCCGACAAAATGTCTAAAATTGAGTGTCCAGTCATTAATGGCCATATAATGCATAAGGCTTGATTTTGTTCCTTTTTTAAAAGTTAAAATAAACATTTTGTATAATTAACTTGAGTTGTTGATTTAAATTATTTCAATGGTATTTTGTCACGTCTGTATGACTATAAATCTTTAAGGGGCATGTAAAAAATAGCAGAGTTTAAAGATTTTTTTTTTTCTTTCAAACAATTCAACTCTTCTGCATTGAAAAATGTTAAAAGTGGAAATATCTTCCTGAAAAAATTTGAATCTTAAGCCCTAATATTCAAAGAGATATAGTTTTTGTAAATCATTTTCAATACATTTAAAATGTTTTAATGGTGTGTGGAACACAGGGTTTGAAAAACTTTTTTTTTTTTTTTTTTTTTTTTTTTTTATAAACCCAACCCACTGGGGCCCACTAGTCTAAAATCCGGAATTTTTCAAGTTTTTCTGAAAAAAAAAAAAAACTTTTTTTGGGGGGGTTTTACCAAGTTTGTTTGGAAAACACTTTAAACTTCTAATTTTCATAAACATATTACTTAAATTCTTTATGTACCTATGAAACCTGTATATTTAGTTTTGCATTAAGTAGGAATGAACAAAATATATACAGTAAACTCCCTCAAATCCGCACTCCTAAAATCCACACATATTTTAGGGTGTAAACAATGAAACATTCAGTTCAGATGTAGGTGCAAAAACTGATTTTTTTCAGTTTTATATCAATTCCATACATTTTTTAATTTATAATTTTTGTTAAGGTTATTAAATTCATGTTTTTTCATGAAGAAAGAATAATTTATTTCTGAAAAAATAAAGATATTGCTAATATCATTGGTAATCACAATCTTACCAAATATATTTATGTATTAATCAAGCTTTTTTAGTTATTAAGTCTGGCTAAACTTTAAATAAAGTTTCATTATTTTATGATCTTGATGTGAATTAGTAATGTACCTTTATGAGGCAAGTTTCACTGAATAATTTGGGAAAAACACATTTTCTCTTTTATAATGAATATTTAAATGTACATTATTGATTATTAACTTGACCTTTCCTTTTAGTATTTTAATCATTTTAAAAAATATCTAAATTTTTATTATATTAGTTTATTACTTTTTTTAATATTTTAGTACATTGTATGCATTCATTATACTTTTGATTTTATTATTAATTACATTCAAATTATTTTTTTAAAAATGTAAATAAAGCAATAACCAGAAATCCGCAAAACATTTGGCCCCAAGCTGTGCGGATTTGAGGGACTTATTAAAAAAATCAAATGAATTTAAAAGGTACATTTGTTTCATGGGACTAGTTTCTTGTATTAAGGGTATATTAAGCTAGCTATAAATGGATTTTTTATATAAAACTAAAAACCAGATAAGAAACTTTAAGTCAGGGTTATTAAATGCCAGGGCTTATCCCAATCCACTGGGTTTTTGAGCTTTTATCAAAGTTTTTTAAATTAACGAAGGCAGTTCTGATTATTTGAAAAAGAAATATGTATTTATTAAAAACAAATTTAAAGTAATTATAAAAATATATAAATCAAAATTACCCTTTGCTTTTACAAAAATTGATTGCTAGCGATAATTTTAACACTGAAATTATCATTAAAGTTTTATACCAATACTAGTGCTGAATCTAAATTAATAAGCGTTTTTTATTATAACTAATCAATAGAATAAAACAAATAATTTTACATATCTACATCATTAAATTTGGATTTGCACGATATGTGGTATTTTGTTATGAGTTTCAACTGTAAGATAACATAAAATGGATTTTATATCCAAGTTTTTTTTTTTTTTTTTTTTTTTTTTTTTATGGGAAAAAGTTTGTGTTTATGACAGTTACACATATCTATCGAAAAATAAGTTACAATTATTCCTCTTAAAAATTGTCATTGGGAGAATTAAGACTTTTTTCCCTTGTGGCAGAAAGTGATAAATTTACAAGTGGTTTACTGATGTTAAGAAATGTATCTTAATTTATTAAATCTTAATATTGATATTTAGAAATTAACCTTCATGTAATTTAAAATTGGCATTTTGAAAAAAAAAAAAAAACAGTTGGGTTTTTGTGCTGGGCAAAATCACAACAACCCTGTCTTAAGTTAAACATGCTAAATTTATATAGCTTCTTTCATTCATTTCAAATCAAAATTCAGTTTAAATTTTTTTTAGGCATACATTAAGATCTAAAACATTTGTATGCATTTTAGAATACAGACATAAGATTCTAGATACAGACATAAGATTCCTTCTTTATAGCTAATTAATTTTTTGGTAATTTTATCAATGCTTAGAAATTTCTTTAAAATCTGGTTCTTCTGAAAT
Source organism: Maratus speculifer (assembly GCA_964019185.1). Classification (NCBI taxonomy): domain Eukaryota; kingdom Metazoa; phylum Arthropoda; class Arachnida; order Araneae; family Salticidae; genus Maratus; species Maratus speculifer. The sequence continues at coordinate 180,760,457 of OZ025295.1, read as the reverse complement.
TATTTAAATTGGCATTTATCTTTACATTCTCATACCTTAGATTAAATAATGATATGGTTATAACTGCATAAAAAATTTTGAAAAAACCCACAATGGGTTTTTTCAAGTGGGCCCGTCTGAAAAAAACCTGGGCAGGTTTTTTCGGGCTGGGCCCAATTGAGTGAATCCTGGTGGAACATGTTTATAATTTATTGTTTGAAATGGTATCATAAAAGAAATAAACATTCACCATAGTTAAAAACATATCTAGTGCCGAATATCTGAATCTGGCTGGCAAAGAAGCTTCGGATATCTGGTATCCGATATCCAGCAAAATCAATATCCAGTGCATCCCTAATAGATTATATATATATAGTATTGATCTTATAGTTATTTTAATGTTATGACTTATAAGGAAATATAAACTTTACATAATTTCATTATGATTGATTTTATTGCAAAGATATCATAAGAAAACATGAGATATATTACTAAATAAATATGCAATATAATGTATTATTACATTTGTTTATTTAAATTTATTTTATATCATTAAAAAAAATTTCTAACATTAATCAAAATTGTTAGTATAAGATACATACAGAATGATATAAAGCTAAAAATATTTTGTCCCTTAATCTGAACTCTGAACTAATAATTTCATTATTCCTCAATGATGATGTGTGGATTTTAGGGTTGTAGATTTGAGGAAATCTACAGTATAGCCGACACTAGACTGTTTGTGTTATATAATACATTGCTTTATAGTTACAACCCTTACCTCCCAGTTAATACGGTGATACCGATAAGGTGCACATTTTGAAATTTGAATTTCTTTAATTATAAAACTGTTTCTGAAAATTATGTATTGTTCAAGAACATTACAAAGGGTTCAATTTTCTATCCTACACATCAAAATTTTTGTATTTGTGTCAAACAAAGTTGATTTTCTCATTTTTGTAAAAAGTGTCCCATTTTCCCCTATATAAAGAATATTGAATATAACAGACTTGTTAAATATTGGTAATTTTGTTTTAAAAAAATTCTCGGAACAGAAGATGTTGGTATACACTATATTGCCATTGATTATGGGACACTTGCGATTTTAGACATTTTACTAAATATCTAGAAAAATACATGAGGAATCATCTCGAAACTCTTAGTGTATAAATATAATATTATAAGTCATACATCTCCGTGAAAATTTTTTCCCGAAACTCCAAAGGGGACCGTCAACAAATTAAAAAAGAATGAATATCTTTTGAATAACCCTGTCAAAACTAATGTAGCAAAAGCGCTCAAATTCTAGATTGTGATTGAATGCCTTATTGTAATAAGCCTTGTTCATTTTTATGCAAATAGCATGCATACTCGCAGAATAATTAAGGTTTTTATAAAAATGATCCCAAATTTTTCCAAGTTTTTTCCTTATAATTTTCAGAGTTCTTAATATAAAATATTATTTTTTTCAGAAAATATGACAAACAACATTGCACACAGTACCCTGTAATCAGAATTAAAAAATTATGAAAATTGTATAAAAAATGAGTTGGTTTACTAAATAACTTTTTACTGCGCATGCGTCAACGATATCATGATTTCATTTGCATATTATGTTAGCTAAATGTATAGAGCAACTTTTGTGAAAGTCACAAAATCATAACTTGAAAATTCTGACAATAATCGTCAATTGAATAAGTCGAAAATCCGTTATTCTCAAAATGAAGCAAAAACAAGAGGGGTTGTATCCATATATTCATTGATTAGTGTCAATATAGAATACACAATATGGGATGTACTACTGCATTTGGATAAAATCCCTCATTTTTTTGCTTCATTTTGGAAACAACGGATTTTGTCCTTTTTCTATAGACGATTACTTTCAGAATTTTCAAGCTATGATTTTGAGACTTTTACAAAAGTTGCTCTATACATTTAGCTAACATAATATGCAAATGAAATTATGATATCTTTGACGCATGCGCAGTAAAAAATTATATAGTAAACCTACTCATTTTTCATACAATTTTTATTATTTTTTAATTCTGATTGCAGTGTACTATGTGCAATGTTGTTTGTCATATTTTCTGAAAAAAATATTATTTTATATTAAGAACTCTGAAAATTATAATGGAAAAACCTGGACAAATTTGGGACCATTTTTATAAAAACCTTAATTACTCTCCGAGTGTGCATGCTATTTGCATAAAAATGAACACAGTGTATTACAATAAGGCATTCAATCATAATCTAGAGTTTGAGCGCTTTTGCTACATTAGTTTTGACAGGGTTATTCAAAAGATATTCATTCTTTTTTAATTTGTTGACGGTCCCCTATGACGTTTCGGTAAAAAATCTTCACGGAGATATATGACGTGTACTATTATATTTATACACTAAGAGTTTCGAGATGATTCCTCATGTATTTTTCTAGATATTTAGTAAAATGTCTAAAATCGCAAGTGTCCCATAATCAATGGCAATATAGTGTATAGGGCATTATTCAATAAAATTATGCAAATTAAGGTATGTAGTCGAGTTTATTAAAATAAATAAAATGAGCTTAGTTATAATCGTGAGTAAAATGTTGATGGATGATATTTCAAATTATTAGGATGAGCGAAGCGAATCCTCTACTAGTCCACTCAAATTACAATTTGTCGTACGCTTTACAAAAAAACTATTCAATATTTTAACTTCAAATTAAAAACAAAAATAAATTATGATCTGTAGATTTGCAGAATATAATTTTTTTTACAATAAAACGTTAAAAAAATTATTATTTTAATTAATTTATTTTACATGCATTTCCAATACGGACGCATTTTAGCAAATAAATAAAAAATGAAACGCTTATATTTTCAGAAAAAAAAAAAAAGTTTAAATCATGGAGTAAATAATTATAGATAGAATCATGATTAATTTATTAAATAAAACATGTTTTCATTTTCCCGCAAAATCGTTTGCACAGATGACACTTAAACATTTTAAAAGAATTGTATTATGGATTTTTTTTTTTTTTTTTTTTTTTTTTTTTGTAAACTGGCAACAAAATAATTGTAAACAAATAAAATTAATTCTTAAATTTGTTATATAAATGAAAAATTAAAAGATCTGCGTGAAGTTGTTGGTTCAAGCTCTTTATAAATATTTTTGCGAAGGTCGTATTGTGGCTAAATAATATCGACTCATTAATCAGAAGGATTTTATAGAAAAATAAGACTTTAATAAGTTCGCAAACACAACAATAATTATTCGTGAAAACGTCACTGCGAGAATGAGAGCGTTTCGTTAAAAGGTAATTCCATTAATTGAGTTGCCATTCGCAGAAAGTAAAAAGTTCTCCCACGCGGAGAGAATTACAGCAATTCTCATACGCTAACATGTATAAAAACGGAGAAATTAAAATAAAATGTTTTACAATTAAAAATTCATAGTATCAACGAAAGCAGATTTCAAATGTTTTTTCCAGAAAATAGGATTTTGAAGAAGTAACTTTCTTCAAGCTTTCTTCAAATATATTATTCTAAAATAGCTATCAAAGATTATCGGATGTTGATTACAAAGATTGGAAACATGCAAATTTCAAACAATTAAAAAACACCAGTTGCTACTTGAAATTGAAAAAACATCTTTAAAAGAGCTTTTAGTTGAAAATTTAAAAAAAAATTGTAAAAGTTTGCTTCGAAAATATCTTATTATGCCAGTTTTACATCATAAATAAAAAATTAAAATGCGTCAAAACATAAAATAACGTTTTTGTTTAATAAAGATGCAAAAATAATAATAAAAAAATATTGTTACTTTCAAATATCTGTTTTATAAAATAATGCTTCGCGAATCCAAACAAAGCATGGCTTTTGCTAGTATATTTCAAATTATATTTTTAAATATATTTAAAATTATTATTTTTTTAATTATATTTCAAATAACTTGTCGGAAGCAAATTTCTAAAATTTTTCCTTTCGCAAAGTATACACATAAAAAATGTTAGCAGTATCAAAATTTAATTTTGTAATTAGTAGAAAATAAATTTAATTAATGAAATATTTGTTTTTCTAGAAATCGCGATGCTTCTTTGATCGAATACAACAGTATCTTCTAGAAGAGTGATTCTGAAAACATCTTTCCCATAGCTTCGTTAAATAAAAATCTGAATATGATAAATATTAATAATGGCATACTAATATTAAATCAAATAGCATAAAACGACCCACGCATCATGATATGCCGGCAACGTATAATGCAAAGGACCAAAAATAAACGTAAATACTAAATAACATAAAATTATCAATAATAAGCAATAATTAACATTAATGAGTTCAATTTGACATCTGCATAAATGAACACACCCATACCTCATGTTTTTTGTAGCCGTTCTTAAGTCCATTATGTAAGCCATTGGCTTCAGGTTTCATTTGATTGGTCATTATGACAGATTAAATTATTCTTAATTGGACAGTAGATCACAAAAAAAATTATTGGCATCTTGTGAAAGAAAGAAATTTAATTAAATTTCGTTGATCAACTATTTTATTTTGAAGGCCGGTACCCCATGTTGCAAACATGGGCATCGCTCCTGTTAAAAGGAGAGATGGGAGGGAGATGGGATAGGAGTCGGGTTGAGAGAGCAACTGTGTAGAGAACGTAGAGAAGAAAGAATTTCTTTTTTTCATGTTTTGCTCACGTGATACATGAACACCCAGTAACAAAATCCTGTAAAAAAAAAAAAAAAAAATCATTGTATAACACGCATGCGCCAAAAAATTAAAGATGCTGTTTACGATTTTTAAGAAGTTTACAAACTTTTATTTTTCTTTTAGTAAAGATAATAATGCAATAATAGTATGAGCAGAGCATAAAGCTCAAGAACAGAGAACTAGTGCAGAACTAGTTAGTTTTAAGAAACTCTGTATATTTACTGGTGTACATTCTCTGCCTATAACGTGCTTCTGTTTTTGTTTTTTTTTTCCCTTACGACTACATTATCAATTAAGATAATCAACAGTTTAATTAAAAAAAAGACTTTAATAAAACGCAATTTAATATACCCTTTAATATTTAGAAAAAGTCATTTCAGTCAGTGCCAGAAGGAAGAGAAGTAGTTTTCATATTTTTTGGTTTTAAAACTTTGCAAGTTTTACTTGAAACTAATTTTACTCAAATTTTAAGAAGCCAAAGTGCGACGAATCCGATACGAGAATATTCGTCAATATTGAATTTCAATGAGAATTGCGTGAAATAAGTAAGCATCATTTATGGTACTTTTTTATCGCCAAATTGGGCGATATTTCGCCAAGTGTTGCCAAGCTTGGCGAGAATTTGAAGCTAACGAATATTAATATTATTTAAGCATTTCGTGGCAACGCACGGTGCAAATAGTCGCCATTTTGAAACAAGATGGCGGATGAAGCTGGCCAACGAACTCGGTAGAGACATTGATATATACTATGCAGGCAATCAATCTCATTGAAATCAGTTATAAATACGAGAGTTACAGCATGACAAAAATGATTGTTTCAAGATGTCAGATACATTTTAAATTCAAACTGTGATATCTCAGCTATTTTTTAAGGTAAAAACAACACAATCATGCTTCGGAATTCTTGCATTAAGATCAAACGCTTAAAATAAAAAATATTTTTCAGTTTTTAATTTATTTGTACCACTTTTTAAAATTAAAAAAATTTCATATGGCTACCATTTTGAAACAAAATGGCGGGTGAAGCTGGACAACGAACTCGGTCGAGACATTGATATGTATTATGCATACAATTGATCTTATCCTAATCGGTTAATAAATACAAGAGTTATAAATGGCATAATCAGACATAAATCATGACATAAATCAGATATGTATATAGAGAGAGTAAAAGAGAGAGAGAGATGTTTAATAGCCTCTGTTTGTTATCCAGAAGAAGACTCTTTAATTATCTTCAAGAAGGGCTTAAAGGAATCGATTGGAAGCAGAGACTTAATATCCAATCTGCAGCTTCCACCGGTATAGCCTGTTAGTACCCTTAGATCAGGAATGACTAGATAACGGATCCCTTTGTTCTCTTCGGGAATGCTTGAAGCCGGATTGGCCGAAATTTGGCGAGAGTTTTCCTCGCTAAAAAGGTGTCTTTTTTGTCGATGATCCCTTCTTGGCAATTTTCTGCTTTCATTCTCATAATAAAAGAACGTAACGCAGTCGAAAAAGGGTCTTGGTGGCTGGTGGGATCGGCGGGAGAAACCGGTTTGGCGCGTATTCTCCCACCAACACGTGATGGTGGGGAGGCTCATTATGGTTTCAAGAAAAGTTGCTATTTCTTAGTTCAGTTATATCAGAAGTCAATGTTAGTACCCTTGCCTGGTGCAAGGGGAACGAACGGAGATGGGTTTCCTCCAATTCGTTTGGCCAGGGTGGAAGAATTTGGCCACGTACCCCTCATCCCTTATATTTTACCATGAACTCACAAAACAAATCACAGTCCTTAGTTCGCGACAGTTTGCATGTTCCAGGTTAATCAGCGATCAGAAAGACATGAAGACAGTAGAGTGCTGAGAATCACCGGTTTCGGTTTCTCTGCCATAATAAGTTGATGACCTTGGCTACGTATAATAGATAGGGAGGAGGAAGCACGGACAATCATCTCATCGAGTTCACAGATCAAAATCTAGATTAGCTAAATCTCGATTTGCATACTAAAACACATGCCAAGTTATATATTAGTGGAAAACACTAAAACACATGATTTTAACGGCTGATTCGTAGGTTTATCACTGTGTTTCCCTGCGCTTAAAAGTACAAAAACATGGAATATTGGGAGCAAGAAAACATAGTGGCAAACCTATCAGTCAATCACTGAAATCGGGTTTTTAGGTGTTTTCCACCAAGATGTGACTTGGCGGACCGATTGCATTTTAATATACGAATCAAGATTTTACTATTCCTTGATTTTCATCCTAACTCAATAGAGTGATTGTCTCTGCTGCCGCCTACCGGTGTATAATGGACGATCCCTATCTCCGAAAAATCGTTTATAGGAACTTGAAGAAGAATTAGAAAGAATCAGTTGGGACTGTTCCACTCCTGTATCGTGATCTTGTAACATCGCCTTGGCGACAAACAGAGCCCACGCCAATTATACGCCAATCGGCAATTTAGTGTAACCCTGCTCACGTGTTGTGTGACGCAGTTGGTTGAGCGAAACGGTCTCTAAGCAAATAGCTCTCAATGCTGCAACAAGCGGCGACTCTAACTAAATAAACATTCCATCAAATTTACAGTCTACTTGCTATTTCTTTTTAATTTAGTACACCTCCGTACATTTTGGTCCTATCGACCCGGAGGTATGACCGAGCCAGCATATCATTAATCATTGCTATTGAGTTAAATAATTGAATTTATTGAATTTCGTCAACAAGATGAATAATGTCGGAAAATGAAATAACAGCGTTGAACAGAAGGCGAGGGAATATCAAGGCCCTAGTCACTAGAATATTTAACGCTAAGCATGCAAAAACCTTCAATTTATCTGAATGGAAAGCCCATCTGGACTCTTTGTCGAAAACAGAAGAAAAGTTTGAAGCTCTTAAGCTCGAATATTACAGAATAATAGAGGAAGAAAAGTTGGAAGAAACTGAAAGAATACTCAGTCAACTGGACGAGGATATTCTAAAACTAGAGGTAAGCTTAAAATCCTCTATTAATGCTTATTATGAAAGTAGTAATGATTTGAATAAGAAATCCATTGAACAGGATCAAACAAAAACGTTTAGCATTAAGCTCCCTAGGGTCATATTACCGGTTTTTAGTGGCAAAATAGAAGAATGGTCCCTATTTAAAAGTACTTTTAATTAGCTGATTAATGATAATTCAAATTTAAAAGATAATGAAAAGTTATTTTATTGCGTTCTGCTTTGACTGGTGAAGTGAGGAGTTTGCTTACACCAGATGAAAATTATGTTTCACTTTTCAATGCGTTAGAACAAAGATACGAGAATAAAAGAGTTATGGTAGATTGCCATATAAAGAATATTTTAAATCTTTATGTAATTAAACAGGAGTCCGCTAAGAATCTCCGCATTTTATTAGATATTGTAAAGAAAAATTTAAGGGCTCTAAAGATCTTAAAATATAATAGAGATAATTTCTCGAACGCAATTTTGCTGAATATTATTCTAAATAAACTAGATAATGAAACTCATAAACAATACGAACTAACATTAAAGCATAATAAAGTGCCTAATTTTGATGAATTTTTAGAGTTTCTTGAGCGAAGATGTCAAATCTTAAATAGTATAAGTTCTAACGAAAAACGTATCCTCTAAATATACTGCAAAATCTTTATTCATAAAAACAAACAAACCTCAAAGTAAATGTTGCGTAATTTGTAAAACCGAAAATCACCCCTTATATCATTGCGTTAAATAAAAAACATGAAGTTAAGTGAACGAATTAACCTTGTTAAGAAAAATAACTTTGCTTCAATTGTTTAAGTTCAGCCCACCTGATTAATTATTGTAATTCAAAAAGTACTTGTCATGTTTGCAAGAGCGCAAGCCATCATTCATCACTACATAATTATACAACACCAATGAACAATCCTATAAACAATCTCCCAATACATGAAACAATAAATAGCAATTTTGTTTCGGAAGATTTATCACAAAACGAATCTACTGCTCATTCATTTTTTTCGTATGAAAATGATAATAATAAATCTGTCTTAATTAGCACTGCAATAATTTATTTGACAGATGTAAATGGCATTAAAATTCCTTTCAGAGCAATATTGGATTCCGCGTCGCAGAATTGTTTTTGCACATTTAAAGCAACACAAATACTAGGCTTGAAAAAAGAGAAAATAAATATTCCTGTATGTGGAATAAATAAATTGCCTATTTACATTAAATCTAGAATCAAATCAAAGTTGTCAAATAAAATGAATAGTATCAATTGTGATATTGAGCTATTAATCGTTCCAAACATCTATGACGTCACGCCCTCGAAAAAGATAAACATATCAGATTTAAAAATTCCAGCAAATATTTGTTTAGCGGATAAACAATTTAACATTCTAAGCAGTGTGGAGATAATTATCGGTGCTGAACTGTATTTTTCTCTTTTAAATGAAGAAAAAATAAAGTTAGTCAATAATTTATATTTGCAATCAAGTATTTTTGGATATTTAGTATCTGGGTGTATTTATGACAAAACAGTAAATAATAATAATAATAATTATTGTTTCTTAACAAAAAATCTTGAAATACTTAATGACACTTTGAAGTCTTTCTGGGAAATTGAAGAAGTACAAAATTTAAAACCCTGTAGCAGTGAAGAATTAGAATATTGTAATGATCACTTCGATAAAACGCACTTCAGAAAACCGGATGGTAGGTTTGTGGTCACGATGCCGTTTAAACCACAGGTTTTAGAACCCGATTTGGGAAATTCCAAAAATCTTGCTTTGAAAAGATTAAACTCGCTGTGGCAACGTTTAGATCGAGATGCTGTTATGAAAAACTTATACACAGAATTTATTAAAGAATATAGAGATTTAAATCACATACATGAAATAAAAGAAAACACGAACTTTAATGATGGTTATTACTTACCACATCACGGCGTTTTACGACCCTCTAGTAAAAGTACAAAACTGCGCGTCGTTTTTGGCGCTAGTGCCAAGTCAACCAACGGAAAATCTTTGAACGATTTATTATGTAAGGGTGGAGTTCTGCAAGATGATCTTTTTTCGATATTAATTAGATTTAAAAAGCATATTTATGCTTTTACTGCGGATATTAAACAAATGTTTAGGATGATAGAAATAAATCCATCCCAGTACAAATATTTAAAAATTTTGTGGAAAGACAGTACGTCATCCCCCGGTTAAGATATTTCAGTTAACAACAGTTTCGTATGGAACATATTGTGCTCCCTACTTAGCCGCCAAAGTATTAGAGCAATTAGCTCTAGATGAGAAAAAGGAATTCCCGTTAGCATCGAAAATTGTTTTGAAAGACTTTTATATGGATGATTGCCTATCGGGGTCATCCAATTTAGAAGAATTCAGATTAATGAAATCACAATTAACAGAACTCCTCCTAAACGGAGGGATGGTTTTACACAAATGGTGTACCAATGAGGTCCAATCTACTGATAATCACATGTTTCCCCTGGACAGAAATTCTGAAGAAATAACTGTTAAAACATTAGGGATGTTGTGGAACAGTTTCAATGATACCTTTAGATATAAAGTTAATATTAACAGAAAAAGTGATTTCACAAAAAGAGATGTACTTTCGCAAATTGCCCGCATTTATGACCCTCTCGGTCTCTTAGGGCCAGTGATAAGCAAAAGTATTCATGCAAGAGTTGTGGCTTCTTAAACTAGAATGGGGTGAGAAGCTGACTTTTCATGTTGCCAAACAATGGGAAACCTTCCTCGAAAGTCTGGAATCCATTGAAGTACCAAGATGTTTCCTAGCTGTGAACTAATCAGTGGTGCTAAATGGTTTCACAGATGCGTCTTCCAAGGCTTATGGCGCAGTGATATACATGCAAACATCTAATTCTAGTGAAACCATCAGTCATTTATTATGTAGTAAATCCCGCGTGTGTCCAACCAAAGTAATAACGGTGCCACGTCTCGAACTGTCAGCATGTCTTCTTCTGGCTAAACTCACTAACAAGGTCTTAAATTCATTAGACAAACAGGTAGCTTCAGTAAATTTGTTTTCTGATTCAACCATTGCTTTAGCTTGGATAGACACTGCTCCTCATCTCCTGAAAACGCTTCTGGGATACCGCGTTGTGCAAATTAAGGAACAAACTAAAAACTTTCCATGGTTTCATATTCCGTCAGAACACAATCCGGCTGATTTGATATCAAGAGGTTCTAGTGTGGAAAACCTTTCTTCTAATCAGTTGTAGTGGCATGGCCCACCTCTTTCAATTCTTGAAGAAACATTAGCAAAAACTGACTGTAATACACTATATTGCCATTGATTATGGGACACTTGCGATTTTAGACATTTTACTAAATATCTAGAAAAATACATGAGGAATCATCTCGAAACTCTTAGTGTATAAATATAATAGTATACGTCATACATCTCAATGAAGATTTTTTACCGAAACTCCATAGGGGACCGTCAACAAATTAAAAAAGAATGAATATCTTTTGAATAACCCTGTCAAAACTAATGTAGCAAAAGCGCTCAAACTCTAGATTATGATTGAATGCCTTATTGTAATACACTGTGTTCATTTTTATGCAAATAGAATGCATACTCGCAGAGTAATTAAGGGTTTTATAAAAATGGCCCCAAATTTTTCTAAGTTTTTCCCTTATAATTTTCAGAGTTCTTAATATAAAATAATATTTTTTTCAGAAAATATGACAAACAACATTGCACACAGTACCTTGTAATCAGAATTAAAAAATAATAAAAATTGTATGAAAAATGAGTAGGTTTACTAAATAATTTTTTACTGCGCATGCGTCAACGATATCAAAATTTCATTTGCATATTATGTTAGCTAAATGTATAGAGCAACTTTTGTAAAAGTCTCAAAATTATAGCTTGAACATTCTGAAAGTAATCGTCTATAGAAAAAGGACAAAATCTGTTGTTTCCAAAATGAAGCAAAAAAATGAGGGATTTTATCCAAAAGTAGTCGTAACATCCCGTATTGTGTATTCTATATTGACACTAATCAATGAATATATGAATACAACCCCTCTTGTTTTTGCTTCATTTTGAGAATAACGGATTTTCAACTTATTCAATTGACGATTATTTTCAGAATTTTCAATTTATGATTTTGTGACTTTCACAAAAGTTGCTCTATACATTTAGCTAACATAATATGCAAATGAAATTTTGATATCGTTGACGCATGCGCAGTAAAAAATTATTTAGTAAACCAACTTATTTTGTATACAATTTTCATTATTTTTTAATTCTGATTACAAGGTACTGTGTGCAATGTTGTTTTTTATATTTTCTGAAAAAAAATATTATTTTATATTAAGAACTCTGAAAATTTTAAGGAAAAAACTTGGAAAAATTTGGAACCATTTTTATAAAAACCTTAATTACTCTGCGAGTATGCATGCTATTTGCATAAAAATGAACACAGAGTATTACAATAAGGCATTCAATCATAATCTAGAGTTTGAGCGCTTTTGCTACATTAGTTTTGACAGGGTTATTCAAAAGATATTCATTCTTTTTTAATTTGTTGACGGTCCCCTATGGAGTTTCGGTAAAAAATTTTCACGGAGATGTATGACGTATACTATTATATTTATACACTAAGAGTTTCGAGATGATTCCTCATGTATTTTTCTAGATATTTAGTAAAATGTCTAAAATCGCAAGTGTCCCATAATCAATGGCAATATAGTGTATAAGTGACATTAAAGATGAACATTATTCTAGTGAGCTTAAAGCTCCCAGCAACTTGACATTCGCTATTCATACTGACTTTAATTTGTGTGATAATTTAATTAATCTTAGCAATAATTTTCAAAAATTAATTAAAATTCTAGCTTATATTTCCAGATTCATTCAGAAATGTAAAAAATTAACATCTGCTACCGGCCCTCTGTTGCTGGGGGAATTAAAGAGAGCCGAGGTTTATTTAATAAAAAATGAACAAATAAAGTACTTCAAAAATGAAATTTCGGCCCTCCAAGCGGGATCTTCGGTTCATCGCGCAAGTAAGTTAAAATTCTTAAATCCCTTTTTAGATGGAGATAGCTTATTGAGGGTGGGAGGAAGACTAGCAAAATCAAATTTGAATTTTGACCATAAACACCTCATTGTACTTCCTGCGAGCTGTCGCTTGACGAAATTAATTTTTCAATATTATCATAAACGAGATTTTCATGTAGGACCCCAAACTCTTTTGAACACTGTGCGTCAAAAATATTGGCCTCTTGGTGGCAGAAATATTGCGCGTAATATTGTACAGGGACATTCTAGGATTACGGAAAGTAAGAAGGAAAGGAGAAGAGAAGATTGATCTTGCCAGCGGATATGTATTGTATTACATCAATCAGAAAGACATGAAGACAGTAGAGGTGGAAAATCACATCTTCACATCGTAGAATATGATAGTATATCAGATAGAGATACAAGGTTAATAGAGTCAGATGTATCAGAAGATTGGAACAATATTGTGATTGTGCTACTTTATAAGAAAGGAGAAAAGGAAAACATTAAAAACTACCGTCCGATAAGCTTACTATCAGTAATTTATAAAATTTTCCCCAAAGTTTTAACAAGAAGACTTGAATCAGATCGGGATTCAACCTAGATAACACGCAGGATTCCGAAATGGATTCAGCACAATGCATCATGTCCAAATAGTAACGGTCCACTCTTGAAGCTGGTAGACGGGAGGTACTGGGTTCGAACCCAATCACGCCCGCCGCCCTAACCTTTCAGAGCTTTCATGGCTTATTTCTTCGAACCTTGCGTAAATACGGGTTAGATTCCCTTAGAAAGACACCTACGGAGGGTACTTCCTCTTGGGCCTATATCCCTTGCGCAGATAATCGGCCGTCATAAATAACACCAACACCAAACAATAATAATCCTATTCGCACAGAGAAAGTTGAGTCATTTAACTTGAAGTTTTTTGAAGCTGTCGTACCCGGAATCAAGATTCTCACCTGAGCAAGTTTCTGAAACTCACTTAAACCTTTGATACTCTCTTAACCCCTTGGGGACGAGCGACACGTATACGTGCCGCAAAGAGGCTTAAGAATCCTTGTTTATCCCCACCAGTAAAATTATACTATAAAATTTGCCTTATTTAATCGGAGCATTTTCGCCATTTGATAAGATACAAATTACTGTTTTTTAAAGCCGGTGGCAAAGCATTAAAAATTTCGTGAAAGGCTCCCGTCGCGAAGGGGTTAACTATAAGTTGAGTGGAAATCTACCTTCTGAATATTTCTTATTTAAAATTACTGGATTTGAGCCCTACAAATAATGATCAACTATTTCAAGTTTTTTTGTTTACCCCAGTTTCTTAACTCGTGTGTTTGTGGGTTTTTTTTGTAATCAAAGGCCCAAAAATGGAAAATGTTGAACTTGTTATTTCCTCCCGCAAAAGAAATTGGGAGTCTGACGAAATTAATTTTTTAATTGAAATATGGCGGGATAATTAACTGCATTGCTGTGTAAACAAAAAATAAGTTAGAAGTTGCAGTTACAAATTTTAGGACTTATGCGCATGCCCAGATATCAGTTTGGCCAAGTTAAGTCACTTATGTTTAGTTAATGCGAGCAGGTGAAGTCTAATTCCGGGGATCCCGCTTCAAAAAATTTAAGTGACTTGAATTTAAGTGACTCAACTATTTGAGTGCGAACAGGTTATAAGAGAACTCATAGAAAAACATAAAGCATATAGTTTACTTCTATGGCTCACCTTTATTGATTATGAAAATGCATTTGATTCGGTCTGCACATCAGCAGTAGTAAACTCTTTGGAGAATATTGTTATAGACAAATCTTATACCAATATCTAAAAGAAGATTTACAAGAAAGCTACAGCAACCATCTGTTTAGATAAAGGAAATGCGAAGATCAAGCTTGCAAAAGGAATAAGACAAGGAGATACCATTTCTCCTAAGCTTTTTACTGTTGTCTTATACCCTGGTCGCACTAGAAACATTAACAAAAGATATCTTAGATTACCATTTTTGAAGTGGCGGAATTGGATGTCTGTTCACATCGAAAAACTTATCTAAGATATCTCAGTGAATATCACTGTATCTGTGACTTGAACATAAGTAACGTATGCGCATGCGCTTAAAATAAATACGGCCGCAACAGCCAATCAGTAAAAGCGAACGAGAGTGGGTGGTTATTCCATCTAGCCGAAACAAGTTGAAACTCATACCCTGTTCGCACTGGGATACTTAAGATATTTCAGGCCGACGAACTCTCGGAGCTCCAACTTGCTTCGTCTAGATGCAGGAACAACCCCTCACTCTCATTATCTATAAAGCTTCGCTTTTACTGATTGGCTGTTGCGGCCGTCTTTATTTTAAGCGCATGCGCATACGTTACATTTGTTCGGATCAAAGATACACTGAGATCACAGATGCAGTGGTATCCCAGAGATGTAAAACGATCAAGAAAACGACCCGAAGTAAGATGGAATGATGAAATCAGAAAAGTGGACGATATAAATTGTATGACTAAAGCACTAGATAGGAAACATTGGAAAAATCTGGTGGTGACCTACTTCCAGCAGTGGATTAAAAATGGTTGATTATGATGATGATGATTATATATATATATAAATTAACATTTGGGCGGAAGATGGTTTTGGGGTCTGGGGGTCATAATCGGTGAAAATATACCAAAATTTTCCGGAAGTGCTTTCCTGCGGACGACTGCAAAAGGTGGCTTTTTACTTTTTGTAATGAAAGCTACCTAACAATCCCCGTAGTAAAATATATTGTTCAAAATACTGAAATTTCATAGAACAGTTTTCAATATCAAGTTTATGTTACAGCAAGAGTTGGACGCTTTCAGAGCGGTAAGTGTAGGAGAAATTTATAAAGTAAAATTTCTCGATAACGATAATTATTTCGAGTAGTTATAGATTTTTCGGGACGAAATCAGGCTCGGACTGGCCCGCCGGCCCATCGGCCCGAGGGCCGGTGCGCCCTCCTCCAGGGAAAACTTTGCGCCCCTGAGTGTCTTAGTCTCACCAATATTTTTTTCGTTCGTTGTACACATGAATTCTGACTAGTGTACTAAATTTCGAGAATTCGTTAGAGAATAATAATCATTCAACAGACACACAAGAGAGGTATTTTTTTTTTTTTTTTATCATAACAAATTAAATATATACCGAAATAATTTCAGGGTCGGAAACCAACGTAGACATCTTTGCATGCAATTGAGGAGGAAACATGAGCCCAGGGAAATCTAGTCTAGTACACCCTCTGTTGGATTTTTTTTTTTTTTTTTTTTATCGTTTTAATGAATGATATCGCTTAGATTTTAACCAAATATTTTGCATTTTTTCTGTCCTGTACCTTGTTCATCTTTTTAAATCCAGTCTTTAAAGCACCTATAATTAAAACAGTTCTTTTTGAAAAAAACTTAAGAAAAGAAAGGAATAAGTATCAGAAGGCAAAAAAAAAAAAAAAAAAGTGTGGATTTTGTTGTTGATTGGAAAACAATATCTTACTCTTCGAGGAATAGAAACTTGATGACACTTCTAGATTACAATCTTGCAAATTTTGGAATCCAACGAGGCTAGCATATTTTTATTCCCAAAATCTATACCATAATATCAGATTAGTAATCTTCGTTTAATTTAATGATACACTTCCCATGGTTAAATAACTTTTAGGAGTTTCTAGAATGTAATTTAAATTTTTAAAAAAGTTCAATTTAATCACGGAAAAATCTACCATTAAATAAAGTGATGGACATAATAAGAAATTATTGTAATTAAAAAAAAAAAAAAATGGTCACAGTATTTTGCATGTTTCAGGAATGCAATCTTTGGGACATTTCTCTCCATTTTCAAAACTTACATACACTGCTCAAAACAATTAAAGGATATTTGAAGTTTTATATAAAATAAAGATATAAACGAATTTTTTTTGCCGAAAATAGAAGAAGAGAATCACAAATGCAAATTTTTCTGGTTTTCAAACTGTGGAGTATGCAAATTTTGAGTTCGACGTCAAAAACGTCGCTTCAGCGGCAGCGAATGAATTTTGGCTTTCAACTGGATAAAAGAGAATGAAGACAAGGATGATCGGCATTCAGTAATTGCTTTGTTTCGATGAGTACGATGTCTCAGCGAAGTCATTTGGCAGATTCAGAAGCTTGGAGAATTGTTGGTAGGTTAGAAGGGGGCCAAACTCAAGCCGAAGTAGCGCAAGCCATTGGAGTGTCACAAAGTGTCATTTCCAGGATCTGGAACCGTTTTTTGGAGAGTGGATGTACAGGCCGAAGACCAGGGCAAGGTCGTAGACGGGCAACAACGCCCAATGAAGATCGGTATTTAGCGTTAACAGCTCGGAGACACCGAAACATGAACGCTTCTCTTCTCCAACAACACCTTCGCTCGGCTACAGGCACCACGATTTCAACTCAGACTGTTCGAAACGGGCTCCATGCTGTAGGTCTGTATGCTCGCCGACCGATGGTATGAGTTAGATTAACATCAAGGCATCGTCGCGACCGCAGGGAGTGGGCAACCGAGCATGTCAACTGGAGGAGAAATGAATGGAGCAATATTCTGTTTTCTGACGAGTCCCGTTTTTCTGTGCATCCGGATAGTAGGCGTATTTTCATCTGGAGGGACCGTGGCAGTAGGAATAATCCTGCGTTCGTGCACGAAAGTGTCATATTTGGCGGTGGAGGAGTGTTGGTGTATGGTGGCATCTCCACTGACGGGCGCACTGACCTCTACATCATTCGAGATGGAGCTCTGACTGGTCGCCGATATAGGGATGAGATCCTCAGACCTATTGTAGTCCCTTACGCTGCAGCAATCGGAGATAACTTCATTTTAATAGACGATAACTGCAGGCCACATTGTGCAAACCTGGTGGAGGAATTCCTTTTCGAGGAAGGAATCGTTCGAATGGAATGGCCAGCGTGTTCTCCAGACATAAATTCAATCGAGCACGTTTGGGACGCCCTAGGAAGACGAGTTTCTGGCCGCCAACAACCCCCACAAACTCTCCAAGAACTGGAAAGAGCTCTTTTGGAAGAGTGGGGCAGAATACCCCAACTCGTCATTAATAGCCTCATTGAGTCCATGCCTCAAAGGTGTTCAACGTTGCTGGCCGCCCGTGGAAACCATACCCCCTACTGAAAATGATTTTCTTTGAAGAAAACACCTTTTCTTATTCTTTTTTTCTCATATGCACAAATTGTGTTTTTTTCCTTTTGTACATAAATGCGCAATAAAATGCATTTTTTCTGCCAAACATGTGTAATTTATTCTCATATAACCTACTATGTCTGTCGACCATGTATCAATCAGCTAAAAAGTTTCCCAGATACAAAATCCACCTAAAACTGCAATATCCTTTAATTGTTTTGAGCAGTGTATTTCCCTTGATCTCTAATTATAATAAAAATTTTACGAATATTGCGAGGAGCGTGCACAGAAGAGTAAATTAAAAAAATGATTTTAATGATTTAAAACAAATAAGGCTGATTTTTTGTATACTAGTTTTATAGAGATCTACTATAAATTATTTTATGGATGTATAAAAATTTTTTAAGGGTAGAAAATTTCTTTTCCCACAAGATATCGGATTTGCAAAAGAAATTGCTGTTCAGATTGTAACAAATAAAATTTATTTCATTTTTAACTGATTGATGACTAATTCTTATTACATTAAAGAGATAAAAACAAAGTTGAAGCCCTTAACTGCAACATTATTTGGCGCCTTGTGCAAAAAAATCTTGTTAATTTTCTACTAATTTTCTGTGCGACATTGATGATAATCCAAGAGCCGACAGCACAAAAACTTAAGGCATCGAACACAAGGAAAAAAAAAAACTTTATTTTTTTTAAAGAGAAGTAATAGGGGAATCTAATGATCCATGTTTGCCGGAAGCGAAGGGCTTCATAAGCCAAAAATTACAAACCACTAGTGATTTACACGTAGGCTAACAATCAAAGGTATGAAATGATCGTACGGCAAACACAATGCTAAACTTACGAATAAACCACTTGGTAGTATAAATTTTTGGGTTACGCACCATTTCTCTTCCGGTAGACATGGATCATTAGATTCCCCTATTACTTCTCTTCCATAAAATAAAGTTTTTTTTTTTTTTTTTTTTTTTTTTTTTTTTTTTTTTTTTTTCATGAGCTCGATATTTTGTTTTTATGTGGTCGGCTCCTGGACTAGGATAATTGGAATGAAAGCGATTGGCCCTAACTTTTTCTGCTAAAAATAATCATAAAAAATCTAAGTAAATATAAACTTTGAATATTCTCTGCTAATTATTGTTAAGTATAAATTATGTTTATAAATTTAACTACATTTAAAAGTTGTACCAACTTTGAATTTTCAAACAGAAACGCCCAGTTTTGTCATCTTATTTGAGTTTATTGGTTCAGTCAGGAAAAGTTATCCACATTTTTAAAAATCTTCATAGAATTACTAAAGTGTAAATTTAAGAACGCTAAAGTAAACCCATTTCAGAAACATTAATTTATATGGTTATAAAAATCATCTGATTCAATTTTATATTAACTTATTAAACAGATACACCGAATATATCTACACATATTACAGACTAATTTCTCTGCTCAAATACTTTTTTAAATTAATTAATATTAAAAAAATAAAATTCTGGATTATGACATACATTAATTTTTTAATACAACGAACCATAATTGTCAAAAACATCGATCTGAAAGTTTACAGCTCATTCGAATAATTAGTTTTCGAGATAGAGAAAATTTTTGCCTTCATTAATTTAAGAGGGACCATCTTTTATTATTATTAATACTAGCATACCCAGCCCGCTTCGCCGGGCTTAATTTGAAGGTTTATTTAATAATTTATGTGTATGGTACGCTTCTCTCTCAGCTGGCGACGGATCCCCCGGTGACTCTACGCTTCTCTCTCAGCTGGCGACGGATCCCCCGGTGACTCTCCCCGGACCATCGGCACTCCACGTGCGTCGGGTGAGCGTCAGAACAAACTTTCAGCATATACATATGGGTGGTTGTACTTGAATGCACAGACCTGCGCGTTTTTTTCTATCTTGCTTTTATACCTCTGGACCGAGTTGGCGCATTGCCAAGATTTGCTTCCTCTGGACCGAGTTGGCGCATTGCCAAGATTTGCTTCCTCTGGACCGAGTTGGCGCATTGCCAAGATTTGCTTTCCCCTGTGCCTCAATTAATTAATTAATTATCCTCAGAATTCCTTTTATTTATAGAGATTATTATAAATTTAAAATTTCTGTATAATTTTACTGGTGACTAATTGAGTGTTTTCGATGCTTTTTCTTGTAAGATCTTCATTTTCTTTTCCGAAGTTTATGGATCACTTTTTGTTTTATAATTTTATTAAGATTTAAGAAAATTACTTATACTACTATGTATGTTTTTAGGATGGCGTCAAACACATGTGATACAATTTTAAATGTGAATGTTCATGGCACTTTTTAATGTGTAGACAATCTCCAAAGTTGGTTTTGTATAGGCCCTAAGAGTGGGGATGCCCTCCGCGGTGGTCTTTCGAAGGGAACCTAATCCTTATTTACGCAAGGAAATCCAATGTTCGAATAAAACCACAGGAAACTCCGAACAATTAAACCGACGGGCGCGACTGGGCTCGAACCTAGCATCTTCCGTCAACCAGTTTCGAGCGCGGAACCTCTCGACCACTGGTGAGGACAAGGAGTTCAAAAGTAAAATGTATAAATAGCATTTAATAGTCGATATTATCAATCAGTTTTTACCTATGTCTTTTTCATACAGTCATTTCCAAGAGAATTATTCGGAGCGGAGGGGGGGGGGGGATCACTTTTTTCGTCTTATGACCTTTTGGGAAAATAATAAAACCAAAAACCCCTAACCTACAAGCAAATCTGTATTCAATTTGCTGAAACTGTTAGATGTTAAACGATTAGTTTCAGAACACTGCGTAAAGTTCTGTAGCTTTTATGGAACTTTAAACAGGCACGGAGAAATAGAAGAAGACTACTATTTAGATTCAGAAATTAAGCCAGCTTCATATTTAAGAGGCTACTTCAATTAAAAGAAAAGATCGGTTCGCTAATATCCTATGGAAAGAAATTTATAAAGATATTTCGGTTGCATTTCAATATTTTTAAATGATTTTCTTTTGCATTAGGTCGCAGAGATCGATCTGTATGCAGGCCATTTTTTTTTTTTACTTTTTCAATTTTGATTACATATATTTTCTATGAGGATGCTTTTACTTTCCAAATCGGTTCCGAAAATAATAGTGTACACATTAAAATATCTGTTAACAAACTCAAAAAAGTAAAATTAAATCAATATCAACTATCCAGTAAAAAAAAAAAAATTAAAAATATTGAAATGCAATCGAGATATTTTTATAAATTTCTTCCGTATGATTAGCACTAGCGAATGGGTCTTTTTATTTGATTGAAATGGCTACGCGAGTGTGTTAAATCTTATTAAGCTATAGGTACAACACAAGCAATTAAAATTGACGCGGGTTCTTTTTGCGCCCTCTGAAAATCCAAGGTCTGCGCCCTTTACCCTGGTCCAGTCCGACCCTGGACGAAATAAGACTAGTCGTTGAGTGGCCACCGTAATATTTACCCATCATGGATATGCATAATATAAAATATGAAAATAAAACACGTGTAAACTATTTATAGAATGCACCGTAATTCATAAATAAAATTTAAACGCATATTTAAATAGTTTTAATATACATAGTAATGCTCTATTAATGAATTGCTGATGAGTCAATTTCGACAAATTATGTAAAATGCCAAAATACTCAGTTAGTTCCAGATTGCGTAAAAGAAACATCCTTATAACTCCAAAAATAATAATCATATTAATAAACAATTTACTGCGTCGTATTAAGCTTCTTATTTTTAATTAAAATATATCTTTGGATTGAAATTTGAATGAAATACAGGGTCATCAAAAATCGAAGAATGTGGAAAACGGAATTGCACATATCTCGGCAACTAATAATCCGATCGACTTCGTTTTTTTATGCAAAATTTGTGTTATTTTATAGACTTTTACGTCCACTCCTTAAAATAAAAAATTTCGAAAATTTTTATATACCTTTTATCAGAACGAATTTATCGAAAGTCCGAAAAAAATAGTTCCGGATAATCGAGGTTACTGATAATAAATAGGCTTCGTCCCATTCTTACATACTAAGTACATATAAAATTTCAAGTATTTCTCTATCTTAATTTTTTCGGGAGATAGAGCGTTTACAGACAGACACACACACAGACGGACGGACGGAAATTTTTTTTCTAAAAATATGTTTTTCGGAATCTCCCTTATCTGAAACGTGTAAATCCGATTAAAAAAATTTTCGATTTTCAAAACGATTGCAAGATTTACCCTATACTACGTCTGATGGGTAAGTAAAAAATGAGTGGAATTTCAAAGATCTTGTGGGATTATTTCCTTTATTCTTTCTCCCTCCCTTATAATCGCCAATGTCTCGACAAAAAATTTAGTGATTGAAAGGAAAATATAAAAAATAAAATTATATACGCTTTCGTAATAATAAGTGATATAAATACCATTGTGACTCGAACAAAGTCGGATCCAATCCTTCATTTGGAGGGGGGGGGGGTCAAAACACCTTTTTGGGGGGGAAGGAAAGTATATCATTTAATAAGCAATTTTTATATTGAAAGCTGTTTCCAATATCCAAAATGAGAATACTTTAAGAAAGTCGTATTCATTCATAAATGCAAAAAAATTGCATTAACCCCTTAATTGATATACCCGTACGCCGCGCCGTTCGGGCAAGACGAATTTGCTTAATTCATCATTTAAAGCTTTTTTCACTATTTTTTTTTAAATAATTTCATACTATTTATAGACGGAAATGTTTAGACTAAATGTTACGAGTATTTTATTTAAATAATAGTGGTGTGAATCCGTTATTTTCAATTTATTGAACGGAAAAGAAATAACCAATTAAAAAATTAATAATCGTAAACACTATAAAATTTACACATTTTATTAGATATCAAGAAATTAAAGAATTTTCCATTTTCTAATAGAAACAAAAAAAACATTCAGAAATTGAGCATTTTAAGTCAATAGTTGAAAGTTGACAGCTACAAAAATGCCGTCATGAGGGAGCAGTTTCCTGTCGCGATCTGAAATTCAGTTTAAAACTCCACATTTTACGCAGATTTCCCAAAAGATTCTTTGACTTTATCGAAAAATGGAAAATGATAATTAATCATATTTGTTCTAAATAAGTGTACTTGTAAATGTTTTGCATCTGAGATTGAAAATGAATTCCTGGATGGTCAGAAACGACCTGTTTTGGATTTAAGTAGATCTGTAAGAGAGTCAGAAAGATTCTCATTGTTGAGCTAGAGGTAAAGTTGAAAGAATTTAATATATAATTCATTTTTAAAATGTGCTTTAGAAATCTTCTTCTTTCAGCAGGGGTCATGACCAGGCCCTGATTATCACAAGGGCACCCGGGGCTCTTGCCCTGGGCACAAATATTCTCAGGGGCACAATTTTTTTCACAATTTCACTTAAATTTACTTTCAAAAAATCATAATTGTGAAAAAATGTGATATTGGAGATATCAATGCCATGAAATGACAAAAATATATCTCAACTAGTATTAAAAAATGCTCTGACGAGCACCAAAAAAGGTTAATATGTTTTTAAGTATGAAAAAGGGTTTGACAAGTGCTTCTGTTAATTACTGAGCATGAGGAAGGACAAGGGATCCCTTCTTGACTACAACTCACTTCAATGCCAACTTTGAAAAAATCATATTTGCGCTTTTTCCGTGAAAACAAATCAGTCGCAGTTACTATAAAAATGTATAGTGTAAAGACGTAACCAGTAAAGATGCAGCTTAATTAGACATAAATGTAAAGGAAGGCGACATAATGCCAGATACCTAGTTCCTGCAGGTATCACATTCATGCACTGCCACCAAGCATGCCCTAAGTGTATAATTGCACAGAAAATTGATTTGTAGTATAGTGCAGAGTGAACAGTGCAGTTAACATCAGGGATGTAGTGCAGGCTATACGCCGTATAACTTCTGGACTTTTTAATAGAACACCATATACCCTCTGTTTTTCAAGAAAGCTTATAGGATACACATTCTAGAATATCCCTCTGCTTAGAGCATACATCTTATGTTATTTTTACGACTACACCCCTGGTTAACATCTAAAGCACGGTGGAAAATTCTACTAAAGAACCGCAAATTTCTTTTATATGGAAAAAGCGCAAATATGATTTTTTCAAAGTTGGCATTGAAGTGAGTTGTAGCCAAGAAGGGATCCCTTGTCCTTCCTCATGCTCACAAGGAAGGTCTCCATACGGGCATACTCAGAAAAATCTGAAAAAATTACAGAATGTTCTGCTCATATAGTTATATATGTTTATAAAAAAAATTTCGGCGGAACCTCCTTATAACGTCCGTAAAAAAATAATAAAAATTTCGTTTATTTGGCGGTTTATCTCCGGTTGGCGAAAAAACGAAATTTTGAAAAATACGCTTTTACGCTTCGAATACTTTTTAAAGAAAAAACTTTCTATGTTCAATTTATTTAAATAAGTTTAGTTTAAGTAATTTTAGTTTTGCGTTTTTACTTTACTTTAAGTGTAATTTTGTCATATACGTTTATATGTACTTATAACAAAATGAAATTAATATATTTTATCATTTAAAACACAATTTAAATTGATTAAAATTGTTCCAAATTGAAAAATAGACTGTTAAAATCTGCTGCATTTTGTTGCAACGCATTCCCTTGCTTGTATAGAAAACGGTTACTTGGCCGTGAAATGGAGCTTTCTCATTGGTTGAAATAGAGATATTATATACAAGCGGTGGAGTGCGTTGCAACAAAATGCAGCAGATTTTTAACAGTGTATGACACGGTCAATTCGCCTTGCTATGGAGCATTCTCATTGGTCAGAAGAGAGATATTCTATGAAAGTAGTGGAGTGACGTTGCAGTAAATGCTGCAGATTTTTAACAGTGAAGTCAATTAAAATCAATTTTCAGATTCGTTAAAATCGTCTGCTTTTGACGAGGAAATGCACTGCTTGCCAAATCCCGCGTCGCTTTCAGCTTTTCACGCCAATTATTCCAAACTATTTTATTTTTTTACATATCTAATAATGTAATTCCGCCGCTAATTTTCACTGATCCTTTATTATCTACATGAGTAGTTTAATTCGTATTTTTTTCAAAAAATTCTGAGTATGCCCCCAATGGAGACCTTCCTTGTCAGTAATTAACAGAAGCACTTGTCAAACCCTTTTTCATACTTAAAAACATATTAACCTTTTTTGGTGCTCGTCAGAGCATTTTTTAATACTAGTCATTTAATTTTTTGATAAAAAACTGAAAATTTTCTAATATCTTAAAAAGAAAAATAATTGCTGCTGTCAAAATTTATAAAATGATACCAGCATAAAATTTTGATGTATCAAAATAATTAAAAAAGTCATTGCATTGCCATATAAAATGCATGATATGAAAAATAAACCATGGATTCGAACGAAAAAGTACAGAACACTTTATTAAAAGAATTAAAAGCTATACCAATTAAATACATTCAAGGTAATTTCTCGAATGAAACATTCACAACAAGAAAAATTCTAGAAATTGAATAACAATTAACATAAGAATATTCCCGAAATACTAATAATTTAACACAAAAGCATTTCTAAACAAAACGAATTTACACCCAACGGGATTTGAACTCTCTACACGCTGCTGAGCAGCCAAATGCCTTACCTCGAGAGTCCTAGTTTAACACCAGAGATGCTACAAATTTGCTATAGTACCTATATAAATACCAATATAAGTCTTGTGACTGTCATCAACAACTTCGGTCTGATTGTTTTATTTTTTATATGCCCGGCGGCTATTTCCTTACTTTTATTTTAGCTACCCGAAACAATCGCCAAATAGGTTTCCTTCACCATAATTTCATTTTAAATATAAAGCTGTCACTAGCTTTATTTAAAATACATGACTTTCATTAAAAAACACATAAATTAAAAATACACATGTGAGATGTATTTAACTTGCACGTTTTTCTTTCATTTTATTAAAAATACTATAAGTAAATAAATAAAGGAACTTTTTCAGTAGTTGTACATAACGAAAAGTTCTTGGCGGAAAAAGAAGCTTGGCAACGCATATTCTGGCAACCTATTTACTATTTCATATACACAAGCATTTTTTTCTCATGCGATAACAATGTATTTAAGGTACTACTTAATTATCCCGTCGACCAAAGAACGATAGACAAACTGTAAGATTATATGCCAATAATGGATGAACATAAATGTTACACTTTCTTGACATTAAACCCGCTACACTTGTTTGTTAAGTAATCAAATGATTTTAAATTCGATGATTTTTTTATATTTTTATGAATGTTTTACTAATTTATTTGTTCTTTTGTTATTTAATATAAATTTTATGCCAATAAGCGAATAGCTCTCAATATTGAGAAAGATATAATATATTTTATTAAAGTTATTTTGTGGTTATATCAGCCGACATTATTTGGCTAAATAAAAAGCATTTAACTCCTTACAAATTTCCGCTAATATTGATATTTTTGGTACTTACGTATTAATGTCATCGCAGTAGAAGTTGAGCTAATGCGCCAATAAAGAGCGATCTTGTTGTTCGTGCCTTTTTAGTGTTTCTTTTTTTGCTCAAATTGACGTCATTTTCAGTACTTTAGTACTCTTTCAGCCTATTTTTGACGCCATTTTTTTGTGCGCGTGCGAACAAGATTGCTCTTTATTGGCACATTAGCCCAACTTCTGCTGCGGTGGCGTTAATACGTAAGTACCATTTTTTTTATGCTCCTTAGTAAATTTTAATGTTACATTTAAAATACTTCAATGTTATTCACATATGCGATATCTTACAAATATCTCTTTATGGTTTGATTTAATAAATTCTGCATTAAAATATGAAAACTTTTATTAGTATTCTTTTGTCCGAAATCACCTGAATAAATCAAATTTTATATTTGGTACGCCTCGACGTCATAAATAAACGTCATTATTAAAGCAATCCTTTTCGTTAATGGCTTTTTTTTTAACCTAAATTCATCAATTTTCTAAACTTAAATTTTTTTAATGGCAACATTTTTCCTTTTGCAGAATTTGGCGAATAATTTGGCGATTTCTATAAATGGGTGAAATTGGTCGACCTGATAATCAAATAGCACCGTACGTAATGTAAATAAAATAGGTATGCATTTTTGGCACAGATGTCATTTACGCACCACGTTGGCGAATTATTTTTTTCTGACGCCAATGTCATATGCGCATCGAAGTATTTAACTGAATCCAGAGTGTCGTTATTTTGCTTGATATGGCAACCCGGATGTTGTTCTTTATTTATTAATAAATATTTTTTTTCTTTTTTTAAATATATAAATTGTTTTGTTCTATAGTTATTAAACAAATCTTTTTTTTTTATTTATTGTTATTATCTTTTAAAATATATATATGTAACTGGTGTTCCAAAACGAGATTTTCGTCAAATTGACTTTAGAAAAAATTAACGCCAATGTGATTCGTATATGATATTTGAGCCGCATTTTAATATAGAAACAGAAATAATTCGTACGAAAACAAAAATTAAAGTTCACCAGGTTTCTTTTCAGAGTTATTTATATATTTTACATACCCTCCCTTTTTGAAGCCAAAATAGCACCAAGCTTTGGCAAACAGATGTATATTAATCAGACATTCATAAAATAAGTAATTTAATTGACCTAGAATCATTCAACGTACCTTAAAAAAAAAAGCTGACACATTCTCACGTCCGAATCATCATGGAGCGTCCGACTCACCGCTCTTGTGTTGCGCCAAACCGGATTTCTTACCGGTACGCCCTTACCTTATGTCTCAAAGGCTCAAATAAATGTTTATAAAAATTTAAAACCATATTTTACGCTTATCTTTTAAATGTCCTGTAGATTTTTCCATTCATGTCTAATTATTCATAAAATAATAACTGTGAAAGTATTGGTATGAACGTTTGTACTTAATAACTTTACATATCTTTTTGTCTTGTACAATTAAAAAAAATATATATGAATGTCAATCTTGTGTTAAATCAGTCTTTGAAATAAAATATTACGTGATGGAAAAACACGGTTACGCCGCTTTAGCGGTTAAAAAAATTTGCTATTCGGTCTTTCGGTGCCATTTTTGATTTATTCGCCAAACACTCTAACCAGAACGGGATAATGAACATTTCCGCAAAATCTTGCCCTGATCGTCTAAATTTGTTGATTTCATCATATGGACCTTCAGATAAGCAAGTAAATAAAATTATGAATAAAAGTATCATATTACAATGGCTAGCATAAATTTAAGAGAGACTAAACTTTTTGCCAGAGGCGGCTTGTATCTTAAATAAATAACAATTTAATAAATAAAAAAAAATATTTCACTTCGCTCGTCAAAATAGATAGTGAATATGATACATGAAAATAACAACAAATAAGTATTTTTTTTTCACGTGATTTATCTAATCTATTTATTTATGTTACATACATAGCAATTTTTATGTCCATTTAAACTTACGTGCAACAATTACAAGAAGAAACAAATATAAGAAAAAGACTATGTTCAGCTGGAAATTTCAGACAAAAATTCAATTTTCTCAGCGACCGTCAAACATACAAAGATGAAAAAAAAACTGTTTTAAATTTTACCGTGAGGATTAAAATAAACCAAAAGCGAAGTTAATCCATCCACGGAAACGTTAGCTAGACATAGTTGAATTTTTTGCCTTAATTTTTTCATTTAAAATTAAATAAAAAACTATTGTAGGCTGCAGTAATTTTTTGAATGCTATCATTTTATTCGTCTCGTCGAGTTCTATCTTTTAAAAAAAATTCACTGCCGTATCTCAGATGGTTCGCCAGAAATTTTAGAAAGTTGTTTGCACTTTCTATTTCTTAAACATATTATACCAAACGCTACCGCGTTTGCTATGATATATGCTTAAAAGAACATTTCAATACACAATAAATCATATTTTATTTTTATTCCTGGAACCGTTTTTCAATTTTCTGGAAAATTTAATTTTTTAAGTTGACATTTTTTGAATAAATATGTCAAAAACAAACAACATAATATAATAAATAAATAAGCACAAGGTACAAGTAAATTAAGGGGGCACGAAAAATTGAAAGTACCCTGGGCTCAAAAATTTGTTTAGTCGGACCCTGGTCATGACCCCCGTGACTTCCCCATTGGATCCGCCATTGGACTCGAATTATCCGAAAGTTATTAAAAAAATAGACTTTATTAAACGTAAACAACAAATACCAAAACATTCGGATACTGTTAGAATTCGAAAAATAGGGTTAGTTTAAAACTTACTTACTAACCATGCATGTCTTCATTTGCGGGTTGCATCTACGCGATGCATGGAGCTCTTGAATTAAAATCAAAATCATCTGTTAAGATAAACTTATTCTAAGTTCAAATTCATCTAAAAGTCCATATATTATAAAAAATGTAGTTTAATTCCATCTAAAAGGCACATTCCTTCATTACATTCAGAGAACTCAATCGTTCTCATACACTTGTCAAAGTTCTTCGAATAATAATAAATAAAATCAGACGATATTTTCATTTTCTTAATTTACGCGTTCAATTAGTTTCACTTCATTTCATTTTACAACATCCTCCCCCCTTTGAAACTTGGGGAGAGTTTCAAATACATAACAATTATTATTAAAAAGATCCAACCTCTTTGGAGCTTTTACACATCTTCCAGAAGAGGTATATTTCTTAAGTATGACACTATCAGGAGAAGACACATTTTCATGATCATCATGCTCACTGGAACTAGTTTTCTCTTCACCCGACGGTTTGGATGCAATTTCAATTATTTCATTCGAATATATTTCCAAAGGAAAGATGCGCTGCACCGGACGTAAAACCGTGCCGTACTGAGTTTTCAACTTAACACCACGAACTTTACCATCCCGTCCTGGAATTAAATGAATCACCTTTGCTAAAGGCCAAAATAAACGTTTTTTGTTATCATCCCCAACTAAGACTATTTCTCCCACTCGCGGTTCACGTGTATATTTTTCAGTATGTTTTTGAACTAATTCGCTGAGGTATTCTTTTCTAAAACGTTGCCTAAAATCGGTAAGAAGTTTAGCTCTGTAATTCAACCTTCTCCTTAAACTTTGAGAATCTAATTCGATAATATCCGAATTGCTGAAACTTCGGTTTTCAGTAAGAAACATAGCGGGTGTGAGAGGTACTAGCTCCAGTGGGTCCTCTGAGATATAGGTTAGAGGTCTGCAGTTAATCACAGATTCACAATCACATATAAGTGTATTCAATTCTTCATAAGTCAATACAGATCTACCTAAAGTACGTACTAACAATTCTTTTACAATGCGAACTAACCTTTCCCACCAGCCTCCCCACCAAGCTGCGGTGGGAGGTATAAATTTCCAAACAATTTTATGCGTCATGGTTTCTTTTAAAATTTTATCCCAATTTAATTTTGAAAGTTCATTGGAAGCCCCCCTAAAGTTTGTTCCATTATCACAATAAATAGTGCTGGGCCTACCGCGTCTAGCTATAAAACGTCTAAGTGCTAGCAGGAAAGCATCAGAAGATAGCGAATTGACTAGTTCAAGGTGAATCGCGCGATAAACGGCACAAGTAAACAATGCTATCCAAACTTTCTCGCCATTTTTTAGAAATAACGGCCCGGCTAAGTCTACTCCAATAATTTCAAAGACAGCACAATCTGTAACGTGATCTGGTGGCAAAGGTGTTGGTTCGCTTGACAAAGACTTTACCTTAAAACGTTTACATGCAATACAGTCGTACAATACATTTTTAATAGTTCTTCTAGCTCTAATTATCCAAAATCTTTCTCTTATTAAAGATTGCATTGTTCTTATACCTGCATGACAATTCTTTTGGTGTACTGATCTAATCAACAATTTAGTAAATTCACATTTGCCTGGTAACAATATTGGATACAAAAATGATTCTCGGTCATTTCTTTCAGTTATTTTAGTTTTAACTCTTAAAATTCCATTATCATCTGTGAATGTTACAATATCATTTAATGACCTTTTATTATAGAAATAACAGCTCTGAACTAAACGGATTAGATATTTTTCAGAATTTTCAATTTCATTTTGAGTAAGATTAGAATATTTACACTTATTAGAAACATTTCGGCAATTATTTACAAATCTCAGAATCCAAGCAAATATTCTTATCATCTTATCATAATTAGATATATTATCTAAGAGCCAAAGGGGTGTGTCTTTAGCTAGATCAATATTCGTAATTTCGATCTTTTTTCTTTCTAAATCAACATCTTTTGGCTGACAGTCAATCGCGCCAATTGGCCAACATTCAGGATTTTCTTTTAACCACTTAGGACCTTCCCACCATCGCGAATCAAGCATTTTCTGCGGAGAACATCCACGTGAAAGTATATCAGCTATATTCAAATTTCCTGGAACGTGCTTCCATGACTCTATATTGGACATCTGTCGAATTTCTTTGACTCTGTTGCTCACGAAAACCGACCAATTCCCATGTTCCTTTATCCACCAAATTGCGGTAGTAGAATCTGACCAGAATGTGATTTTCAGACCTGGCATATTTATTGCCTTGATGATAGAACTCGCAAGTCGAGTACCTATACAACAAGCCATTAACTCTAAACGCGGCATGCTCAAAGTTTTGAGAGGAGCAACCCTAGACTTCGCTCTAACAAGCGTAACCTTGACATCGGAATCAATTATTGATCTAGCGAAGACACATGCTGCATATGCCCCTTTACTCGCATCAACAAAAACATGAAGTTCAGATGAAGCATTAATTTCTAAGTATCGAGGTATAGCTACTTCTTTTAAAACATCAATATTCTTCAACCATTTCAAAAAAGCACTCACAATGTTACAAGGTAATTCTCGATCCCATGGAATTTTCTGTTTCCATGAGTCTTGTAGCAATAATTTTGGAAGCAATGTAGCAGGAGAGAATAAACCGATAGGATCAAAAATCTTTTGCACAATGCTCAAAATTAATCTCTTAGTAATTTTCCTTTCACACGTTAATGTTTCTAAATCTAAACAACATTTCAAAGAATCATTATCTAAATTCCAAATAATCCCCAAAACTGAAGTATCCCCAGAATATTTATCAACATTCTTGCAAGCTACATTGCTTTCAAAACAACGCAAATTGAAACACCCTTTAGACATTAATAACTTTGCATTTTCAATAAACATTTCAGCTTCATTAATGTTAGAAACACCTGATACACAATTATCTACATAAAATGAACACTTTAATTTTTCAGCAGTTTCCTTATATTCAGGAGGACTATTTTCTAAAAGATGCATTATAGATGCACTTAGTAAATAAGAGCTAGAAGAGACACCAAATACAACTCTACAATGTCTATAAATCAATTGTCCTTCATTACATGGGAAATAGAATCTAAGAAAATCTCTATCTTTAGGCATAACAGATAACATTAAATAAGCCTTTTCTATATCTGCAGTTATACCGATAGGATACATTCTAAAACGATCAAGAATATCAGGTATTAATTCTATAAGATTGATGCCTTTATACAAACATTCATTTAACGAGGGTTTCCCTTTCTCAGAAGCAGATGCATCAAATACAGGGCGTATTTTTGTGGTTTCCTTATCTAACCTGATAACGGGCCTATGCGGTAAATAATGACATTTATTACTTAATTCATTTTCTGGAACACGTTCAATAATATTCATTTTTTCCCAATTCTTAAATACTTCCTGATATTCATCGAAAAATCCCCCACATTTCAATTTATTGATCATTTTTTCATATCTCTTCCGAGCTAAAACTTTATTGTCGGGCAAATTCTTAAAATTACACTTCCATGGAAGCCCTACTTCATATCTGCCATCGGGAAGAATTTTCATTTTTTCTTTAAAATCGTTTAAATCAAAGTTTTCCCGCTTTTCAAAACTCTGAATGGGGTCAGAAATTCCTATGGTTTCAAGTTCCCATAATTCATTCAAAGGAATATTTCTAACGTGCATAGACAATGTTGTCAAAACGTTATGTTTCTTGCCACACGTTTGTTTCCCCATCACTGTCCAACCGAGCTTGGTTTCTATGGCAGTCAAATCGCAATTTAATTGAATTAAATTTCCTGTCAATAATTTTCCTATCATATCAGCCCCCACCAAAAGATCAATTTCAGATTCCTTACAAAAATCATCAGATAGATTTATTTTATTTCTTTTTAATTCATTTAATATTCTATAATCTTTAATTTTAGGAACAAATCCGCAAATCCTTTTTTCGGAAAATGCTTCAAAACAAAACGCATTATTTCCATCTAATTCACTGATTTCTACCGAAAACACATCATGTTTTTTAGGTTCCGTTTCATCCCCCCCCGAACAGCGCGTGAATAATTATTTCTTTTCTTATAGGATGCATTTTCAGTGATTTCGTTATTCTCTCGCTTACGTAACTACTTTGGCTCGCTGAATCCAGCAGTGCGCGTACGACTTTTTGGCGACCTTGCGATCGAATGCGCACGCCAAGCGTTTGCATATATACAACTTTATTTCTACTACAATTAGAAAGAGAATTTTCAGATTTCAAAGTATCATCTTGATTATTATTTATATTTTGTTCTGGACACATTATTTCAAAATGAGGTTTATGGCAATAATTACATTTTAATTTATTTTTAATATTACAATTCTTACTCAGATGACCAGCCTTTTGCAAACAAGTGAAACAAATCCCCTTTTTTAACAAAATCTTTTGTTTATCAGTTAAAGACATTTTTTGAGCCCCAAAACATTTATTAGAGGGGTGAAACCTATCACAGAATATGCAATTGTTTTTCTTACCTTTATTTTCTATACTCACCAATGCAGAGGCGGTGGCTGGATCAGGTTTGCTAATAATTTCAGATAAAATGTTCTTTTTTCTAACAATAGAATCAAAACCTTTTCTTGCTAAAAACACCATTTCATCTCCTTGAACTTCTTGGCGTAGAAAGACCATCAGATTTTTTAAAGTCCTGGAATTTTCACTGGAATATGTATCGTGATTTCGACTTCTTTCCCAGGTCCAAAGAACTTCTTCAGGCAGGCAGCTCTCAACCAAGGGCATGAGAAAGTCTCCATACTTCTCTTGAGTTCTTCCCAAACTTTCTAAGGCACGAAGTTTGCTTTCTAATTCATCGTATAAAGAGGCTAAGTCAACTTTCATTTTAGGCGCAGTGGCATTTTTCATTACGAGGGTTAATAATTCCCTAACGTAAATTTGCACAAGAAGATCATCTCGTCCAAACCTCTGTTTTAATTGATCGATAGCCTTCGGATAATTTTCCGCGGTAGCTGGATAACTTGATATTAAACGCTCCGCTTTTGATTTCGGTTCCATACATTGGAATAGGTACTGCATCTTGTCTTCAGCGGCAATAGAATCGTCTTCGTGTATTTTCTTGAACTGGCTCCAAAACGATAAAAATTCCTTTGGTTCGCCGTTAAACTTTTTCAGCTCGATCTCCGGTAATTTAAATTTGCGTTTTACTTCTTCGCCAGGAGATGAAGAAACCTGTATCTTTTCATCAATACGTGCACATATTTCTATATATTTTTCTCGATATTCTTCTGCACTTTCAAAATCTTCGGTAAACAATTTTTCGTCCTTATCTTGTAACAATATTTCCGAAATTTTACTTTGACAAGTGTCCATCCGTTGAAATTTATCAAACAGTTGAGTTTTCAGAATAGAAAGTTCTTTAATTTCACATATTTCTTTAGTTAATTCAGTTTCAATTTTCTTAAACGTGAGAGTAAAAGCAGCTCTCAGTCCTTTTCTCTGAGTTTTCAAACTACTCAGATCCATTTTTTCATTTAAAATTAATTGAAATTCAAAACTCCTGTCCCGCCGAGGGTACCAGTATGTTAGAATTCGAAAAATAGGGTTAGTTTAAAACTTACTTACTAACCATGCATGTCTTCATTTGCGGGTTGCATCTACGCGATGCATGGAGCTCTTGAATTAAAATCAAAATCATCTGTTAAGATAAACTTATTCTAAGTTCAAATTCATCTAAAAGTCCATATATTATAAAAAATGTAGTTTAATTCCATCTAAAAGGCACATTCCTTCATTACATTCAGAGAACTCAATCGTTCTCATACACTTGTCAAAGTTCTTCGAATAATAATAAATAAAATCAGACGATATTTTCATTTTCTTAATTTACGCGTTCAATTAGTTTCACTTCATTTCATTTTACAACAGATACGTTACTGCGAGAATAAATCTGCGCTTCTGGGAGTTCAAATTTTACTGTCAAATCATGTGACCTTTCGCTCCGAAGCAAAAGAAAATCGGGGGGAGGGGAAAGAAAGCGCAAAATGCTATTGGTTTTTAATGAAAAATGTCTCCTCGCAGGAGAGAAATAGCAGACCGCTTCAGAATATGCCCCGAGTAAAGTAATCACGTTTTACAAAAAATTCAATAATTAATATTGATACATAAGAGAGGCCTTGAGTAAATATGAAGTGCATATGATGCAAAAATAGAAATTATGTACGCAGTAAATTAAGAAAAAAATCGACAAGTAAATATTAAGCACACTAAACATATACAAAATATTTTATACAATATAATCAGTTACGAGATGTTGAGGAAAAATGAACTTTACGACCAGATTTGGTGGTGGGATGTTTGACAGGAGGAATATTTATGGGGCATGCTGTTTTTGAGGATGGGAAGACGAAAAAGAATCTGATAATTGATAAACCGCTTTGATGCAATAAATAGATCCAGTACAGCGTTTTCCGATTAATTCCAAATCAAATGTTTTATTAGAGTTGTCAATCATTCAATGGGGTCCTGTATAAACGGATGATAAGGGAGGATTCACTTTATCTGATCTTAAAAATACACGAGAACATGTTTGCAATGAAGGAATGACATAGATTTTAGAGTTGCCGTGCATTGCAGTGGCAATAGAATTTAATGCTTTCATTGTTTCAATCATCTCACTCACACAGGTAAGATTAAGTGGTTGATTTACAGTCTCACTATTAATGAGATCACATGGTAGGCTGATATTTGTTCCATAAAAAACTGAACCAAGTAAACAATCGGGAGGGTTTCAGTACATTGAGTTTGATTGTGAGCTTTAAGCGTATTTTTGAGATGACGATGAAAATTTTCAATAAAACCGTTAGACTATGGATGATACGACGTTGTTCTTAATCGTCTACAGCCTTATCTATTAGTAAATTCTTTGAAAAAAGTAGACTCAGAATTCCTACCCTAATCAGTAGTAATGGTAACCGGGGTACCAAATCTGGATATCCAACTGTGTATCAAAGCACGAGCAGTTTTCTTGCAGTCATGTCAGGTGTGTGTATAACTTCGGGCCATCTCGTGAACCTATCAATGACGGTCATGCAATACTGATTGTCATAGGAGAATGGTAAAAGTGCTATTACGTAAAAATTTCAAGCGACAAAAATCGCCTGCGGTTTTTCGTTTTCTAAACGTTTCATTAGCTGTTCGAGAAAAAGTTTTGCCATCATCCGGATTTCCAAGCATTTGATTGGCTGTTACTGGCGACTGTCTTCGTTGCAGACGTCAAAGACGCTCTGACACAAAATAGTTTCTTTCTGAGCGATTCCCCTGCAGGCATATGATAACATGGCAACGCTTGGAATTTGAATGGCTTTGACCTCTCATTTAATAGCACTTTAACGGTCCGATAAAATCAGCGTGGATATGGGTAAAGGGTTAAGAGAATCCATCAGGTTCAGAGAATGTGCCAATTGGTGATTTGGTGTATTGAAAGAACTTAGCTGTTTGACATTTCGTACTGCTGCGAACGATGGATTTTATGTCTATATGCATGCCAGGCCATACAAATCGTTTGGAAATTAAATCTGATGAAGCTGAGATACCTGGATGAGAGAAATAATATACGGTGGAAAAAAACATATTTCACATACTTTTAGGAACAAGTGGTAGGGGATGTTTCTGTGATATATCGCAATATAAATGGACATCTTCGAGTGGAAAATAGCGTTTATTTCTAATGAAGTATTGCTAAGGTCGAAAAGTAGTTTTAGTTCTTCATCATTGGTTTGAGCAGTGGTAAACTTTTTAAAATCCAGCACATTAGGAGAAATTGAATGATTGAATCAATTTCAATTCATGATAATGCATTTGCCACAGTGCTCCGAGAGCCTTCAGTATATCAAATATCAGTAGGAAAAAATGAAATATAGTTTAAATGTGTCAATTGTCGAAGACTAGGATTTTGTTGAAATGCGTATGTAAGGGGGTTTTGGTCTGTATTTCGTCCTTCTAGTATATGTGTGAATTTTTTATAGAACAATAAATAACAAATAATTCACGAGCATAAGTAAACCAATTTCTCTGTGTCTCATTTAATTTACAAGAATAGAATACTCATTGGTTCACACTGAATTTTGGAGAGTTGCATTAAAGAACCACCGATTGCGACATTGCTAACACCAATCCATGAACTTAACTGGCCGCCAGGAATTGGATGTCGCAACAATGTAGCTGGAGCTATAGCTTCTGTTGAAGCAGTAAAGGAAAGAATAGCTTCTTCATTCCAATGTAATACCTCAGTAAACCTCAGTTTTGATTGTACGGCAAACATAATGTTGAACTGGTTCCGAAAGTGAAAGTACCTTTATAAAAAAATACCTACTGCCAAAATCGAAAGAGTAAAAAAAAGAGGGATGTTGAAAGGGACCTCAGCTATCCAATTCAAAAAAAATATTTAAAAATATCGAAATGCAAACGAGATATTAGAAAATTTTCTCCATAAGAATAGCCTTAGCTCGTGAGTGTCTTCGCCGGCAGGGACTAGTTCAAGAGCCGACAGCACACGAACCTAAGGCATCAAACATAAGAAAAATAAAAAGAATATATTGCCCAGTTAAACTGATGGCATTGAACTCAAAAGTTATACATACTAATTGCATATTACAGCCTTATATTTTCAAAGGTTAATGTCGTTCGAAAAAAAATTAAGGGCAGAGGGGAAATAGCTCCCCCATTTTCAATTTTTATACTTAATCATTGAAAGATATAAACTAATCAGGAATATGCTTTATCATATAAAAAATCTATATCCAAAATTCAAAGCAAATCGGATAATTTTTAATAAAAACCCATTTATATAATTTAAGAGGAGTTATCCCCTTCCTTTATACTTAGCCATTAAACTTACAAAACTATTCAGAGATTCGCCTTATTAGAAAGAACCTACATCCAAAATTTAAAGCAACTCGGATAATTCTGCATAAAAACCCATTTATCAAATTTAAGGGGGGGGGGGTTAATTACTTGTATCTCCTTTATACCTAACAAAAGAACCCCACTACTAATTAGGGAAGCATCTTATCACTATGAGCGAGTATCCAAAAATTGAAGCAAATCGGTTAATTCTGCAAGAACAAACACTTACCTAAATTAAGAGGGGTAGTCCCTCCGATCCTCCATTTATATTTATCCAATGAATTCCCAAACCAAATCAGGGAAGCGCCTTATCAGAATGAACCTATATCCAAAATTTGAAGCAAATTGGTAAATTCTGCGTGAAAAACAAATTCACCTAAATTAAGGGGGTTACCTCCTATTTCCCTCCTTTTAGACTTATCCAATGAACTCGCAAAACTAGAGGCGGTGAATCTTAGAGGTGCCCTCATAAGAATGATCATGTGTCTAAAATTTGAATGAAATCTGATAAATCTGCATGCGAAATCCATTTATCGAAATTAAGGGGGAGGGATTAGCTTCCTTCCCCCCTCTTTATACTTATCGAATAAACTCTTAAAATTAATCATGGCGGTGCCCTCATCAGAATTACTGCTTAGCCAGAGATTAAAGACCTGTCACGTGAGTTAAAGGTCCGAGTAAGACGAGTCTATTCTTGATAATAGGATGAAGGCAGAGAAAAATATGTTTCTCTTAATACTGGTTTTCTAGGAATGGAGAGGGAAATAAATGCTACCAGTAGTTTCGTATTCACTTGTCCCCAAGATTTTAAAAAGAGGATTTTTCATCTTATCTAATAATAATACATTATTTTCTTTTCGAACGAATGAAACATGTTAGGATTTTTTAGACACTTAAATATGTTTAATTTTTACTTATATTACTAGGGGGGCCCCGCCCCCACTGCTCGCTATGCTCGCCAACCCCCCGCGTAATCGCTTCGCGATTCCAAATTATTGGCTACCCCTGCTTGCTGCGCTCACCAATACCCCATGGTATGAATAAGCAGTTGCAGACCTTTCAAATGATGTGTCACACGACTGGTGTTGTAAAGAAATTAAAAATGTGCCCCCTGGGAGGCAGAGTGGGAGGCGACACAAAAGACATCCATAATATGAATAAGCAGCTGCAGACCTCTCAAATGATGTGTCACACGACTGGTGTTGTAAAGAAATTAAAAATGTGCCCCCCTGGGGGGCAGAGTGGGGGTGGCACACAAGACATCCATAAAATGAATAAACAGTTGCAGACCTTTCAAATGATGTGTCACACAATTTGTGTTGTAAAGAAATTACAAAATGCGCCCCCTCTGAGGGCAGAGGGGGGGGGGGTTGCACACAAGATATCCATAATATGAATAAGCAGTTGCAGACCTTTCAAATGATGTGTCACACAACTGGTGTTGTAAAGATATTAAAAATGTGACCCCTCCCTGGAGAGAGCAGAGTGTGGTGGTGACACACAAGACATCCATAATATGAATAAGCAGTTGCAGACCTTTCAAATCTTGTGTAACACGACTGCTGTTGTAAAGAAATTAAAAATGTGTCCCCCCTGGGGAGCAGAATGGGAGATAACACACAAGACATCCATTATATGAATAAGCAGTTGCAAACCTCTCAAATGATGTATCAAACGACTGGTGTTGTAAAGAAATTAAAAATTTGGCGAAATATTACAGTTAACGCCAAGTTGGCGTCACTTTTGACAACTAATTTTGGTCGCCAAATTTGGCGATATATCGCCAAGTTGGCGACAAACTTGGCGATTGTTGGCGATGGTAACCTTTCCTTTCTTTATGGTAACCCATACGGCGATGCATAGATGGAGTCCTTTCCTGATTGGTCTATTCGACTCATGGAAGGAGTGGACAACCCGGATTCGTTAGTTCCGGAAATCTTCCACATCAGCATCATTCCAGGAGTCCTTCCTTTTAAGGCTAGTTTTTTTTTTTACTATAGAAAGGTTTTTTTTAGTATCATAATATGAAACAATTTTAAATGGCATGAAAAATAAACACCGCTATAAAAGAAATATTTTATTTCTTCTTTAACGTCCATTAAGAAATAAATAATGGAATTTTCAATTGCATAAATAATTTATTTTTAAAAAAATAGTGTTAAGTAAATAAATAGTCATATTTACTGTAATTTCGCATACGTCATTGCAATTTTTTTTTCTCAAATAAATTAAAATTTTTAACATCGATTCATTAAAATTAAAAATACATTTATTTTTCAAAAGTTCAAAATTGTTGTTTTGAAATTTTCTTTTATTATTACGAGGTGGAACCCGTCGAAATTCGACGAAAGAAAATGTTTAAGAAGGAACTGCTTCATTGATTTATAATAAATCTACAAAATTACTTACAGTAAAAAAATGCATCTTATATTGATCAGTCTAACTCTCAAATAAATATTATTTTAAGCTAATATTAACAAAATACTATAAAACTCAGTTGTCCAAATTACTAAACTTTAAAATCAAACTTAATTAGTCAAACATAATATAGATCAGCTATTTATCAATTGAGTCTCTTATATTTGGTATAAATGCGAATGAAAAAAACAAAATTTATTCCGAATGACACAATCATAGAATTTCACGTGAAATTAAAACCCGTCATCATTTTCATCTTCTTAAAATTTTAAGACGTACTTCTCATATCCGTATTCACCATGTTTGAAAAAAAAGGTATTTTAATTTGATCATTTTCAAATCACTTTAACTCAAAACTTAAGTTATTTAACTGATGAATAAAAACGAAATAAAACCGAAATCACGGAATTTTATAACAGACGATATTTTTTGCAAAGTATACGCATTTTAATTTTTTTTTTTTTTTTAATTGAAAATGGAATGATTATGTTGCCACAATTAAAAAATTGGACTAAAAACTATACAAAAATTAATATCTCAAAAACAAATTGAGATAGAGCTTTCAAACAAATTGCATTTAAAAGTACATTTTTTTCTCTATACGACGGTGTAAAAATCGGAAATATGTAATGTTTCGAAGTATAAAATTTGCAGTAGCGAAAAATGCAAAACTGAAATTGCATGGGAAACTGTTGCCATTCGCAAAATGACGTATGCGTTACGCACAGATACGTTTGGCCTTTATTATATAGATTGGAACATTTTTATTTTGCCACAATTATTCTATTTATACTTAAAATTATTTTCCTTAATGAAACTACTTAACATGTCGAAATAACATTTTAAAATACACAAATAATAATAAAAGAAATGGTGAAAAAGTATATCTGCCTTATTAAATATGAATACACTGAAATATTTTTAAAGATTTGTTTTCCAATTCAATTTCCTCATTGCCTGTACGAAGACATTTTTGTCCATAAATATGAGGAAATTGCAGTAATTTTATTTAGATTACCCAAAGTCGAACAATGTTCTTTGCTTAACCATAAAAATAATTAATCTTTATGTAAATGTTGTTAATATTCGAGTTTTTAATCTATTTTTCGGATAAGTTTTAGAACTTCTGGTCAATGAAAATCAGAGTTTTTTTTTCAGTTCCGTCGCCAAATTTTTGCATAACTTATGCGCTATAGAGGTTTCACATAATCGCTGGAGGCCTTCTGACTGCCAGCATTTCCCAACAGTCAAGTTGCTGTCAATCCATGTTTCATCAACAAAAATTAGAGGTCTTTTCCCTTTTCGGAATTGGTGAATATTTCGTAAATATTTCGTACGAGACAAAACAATGTCACTTCTTTCCAAGAGTAGTTTTCTTTTATTTTGACACTTTCCCCAGCGAAATCCCATTTCATGAAGAACTTTCCGTAATGTCTCTTTACCTTTTGAAAATTTGCTATTTTCTTTTAACTTGGTTAACAATTTCGGAATTGTAGGCACTATTTCATCTTTCGTGTAGAATTCCTGGATAGTTCTTCGAATTACATCCAAATTAAAATCATCCAAGTTTACATTTTTAACCATTTGAAAAATGGTTGTTGTTTTCGGGAGAATGGACCCGATGATGTTACCACTTTTGAATGATGTTACCACTTTTGAATGATGTGGTCACTTTTGAATTTAAATTAATTTCTTTACTTTTAGAAGAGTTTTTATTTGAATTTAAATTAAATTCTTTACTTTTAGAAGAATTTTTATTTGAATAGTAAATTAAAATGGTTAAAATCATTGTAATAAAGGAGAAAACTAACAAATTTAAAAATGGGTAGACGGAAATTAACAGATACGGAAAAAGCCGAAGCCAAAGAAATGAATGAACGTGAATATCGCATTCAATGATATTAAACACAATACGCGTACTTAAACAATCATAAAGTGATTTTTATTTCTTCTTTTGCTATTTAAAATAAAAATTTAGTCAACATGTATAAGTTGCTTATTAGTTTGGCGATTCGTATCATTTGGCGAAATTGGTCGACGGGATAACTGAGTAATACTGTATTTGGTTTGGCGCAAAAACGTCTTTCAATGCAGAAAATGATAAAATCAAAAGATTATTGAGCCGCTGAAAACCAATTACGTGTTGAAAGGCGATCACGAAAAAGGAAGCAATTTAATGCCGAACCGATTAATTGTAAAACATCATGTCGCCAGGGCGACCAATCCACTAGCCATGGCGTTTTACTATCGGTCGGTTCTAACCAGGAAAATTTGAGTGCCAATAGTGATTCTAACAAGCCGGAAAATGTTATAGCTATTACTCTTGATTTTCCACCACCTAAAAAGAAAACTAAAAAGCAATCGGCTTGGGAAAAACTGGGAAAAAACTTTTTTGATTCGATGTCTGATGGACCCATTCACAGATGCATGTGCTGCGATCGATTTTGGTTTAAAACCTCCATCACCAAAATTCTGCTCTGTAAAATCAAACAATATATGCCAAAGTCTTACAAGTATAACAGTATATGCCAAAGCTGTATTTTAATAATGATTACTTTTGCACCAACAATGTTAAATAGTTTGAAATGTTTCTTTCGTCGCCAACTTTTATGCTTGGCGACAATAGAGTGATATAACTTAAACGAACCGTACCTTCAAATTGCAGCATGTATAAAGTCATTTATAGCAGTGGCACGGATAATACACAATAAAACAACTGGTATTTAGCTTAAAATGATAGATGAATGTATCGAGTGAAACATTTTTCAAATGGTTGGGGTAATTTCTTAAATTACAATTTTTTAACCATTTGAAAAATGGTTGTTGTTTTCGGGAGAATGGACCCGATGATGTTACCACTTTTGAATGATGTTACCAGTTTTGAATGATGTTACCACTTTTGAATTTAAATTAAATTCTTTATTTATTTATTTTTTCTATGGTTGTCTTCGCTTTTTTCTTTTTGGGAGAAGCGAAATCACCAGCGATTAAGCTAGCTCTTTTATTTGCATGTGATAGTAGAACAGTTAGGCAACCTTTATCAGCTTCGTTATCACAATATTTTATAATATTATTTAAAATATTTTTGGTTGCACTATGAAAGTGCTTGCCTTGAGAACTTTTAGACCCTCTTAAATCCATTTTACAGATGAAAGAGTGAATACAAAATAGCAATAAAAAGCTTCGTTTGTGAAAATAACAAACAGAATACAGCGAGTAAGAAATAACGTTAACAATAGTACAGCCCGTACAGCCAAAACAGGAATGACATGCGGTCAGGTCAGACGGGTTGGGAGAAACCTGAATTTCGTCCCTTTCTAATGCTTCCCTACCTTCGGAACATTCCATTATTTTGGCAGTATGCCAATCCAGTTCTTTAAACGCTGGTCCAGCAGTATCTTATGTCTAAAATTTGAATGAAATCTGATAAATTCTGCATGAAAAACCCATTTATATAAGTTAAGGGGAGGGGGCATTAGCTCCCCGTCCCCCCTCCTCTTTATACTTATCCAATCAACACCTAATACTAATCACGGAGGTGACTCATCAGAATGATCCTACATCTAAATTTTGAACGAAAACTGATAATTTTGCATGAAAAACCCATTTATTTACTTTAAGGAGAGTGGCATTAGCCCCGTTCCTCCCCTTATATTGATCGAATGAATTCCCAAAACTAATCAGGGAAGCGCCTTATCAGAATATACCTATATCCAAAATTTTAAGTGAATCGGATATTTTTATCATGAGTTATCGCGTTACGTACGCACATACAGAAAAGATGCGCACATAAACTCTCAGATATGGTAGCCTTTAAAAAATATATTTATTTATTTTTAATACAGACTTTTTACTGTAATTCCGCCACTAAATTTGATTGGTCCTTTATTATAGTTAAGAGCCGACAGCACAAAAACCTATGTTATCGAGCACAAGAAAAAAACCTTTAATTTATGAAAAAAATGGTAGTAGGGAAATCTAATGATCCATGTGTGCCAGAAATGAAGTGGTACATAAATCAAAAATTAATACCACTAATGGATTACTCGTAGGTTTAACATTATGTTTGCAGTACATTCAAAAGTATGAAATGATTAAAAAAAGAGAAAAAAAGCAGCTTGAAACATCGAGATATTATGTAACAAGTCAGAAATTTCACGTTAAACGCGGCAAATGAGGTACGTTCGTACTACACTATCTACCAAAAAGTATTTGTACACTTTCAGTTTTTGACATTTTGTCAAATATTTAAAAATATACTGGTCGGATTCTTCTTGAACTTCAGAAATATAAAGATTATGTTTCACTTTATATTTATTTACATTCATTTGTTAAGCGGGTAATTAGGGGGCCGGCAAAAAAACAAAGAATAATAGGAATATTTGGGATCGCCCTGTACATGAAAATGCACGAAA
Source organism: Maratus speculifer (assembly GCA_964019185.1). NCBI lineage: Eukaryota > Metazoa > Arthropoda > Arachnida > Araneae > Salticidae > Maratus > Maratus speculifer. The sequence continues at coordinate 180,715,583 of OZ025295.1, read as the reverse complement.
CGACTTATCGCTTTAGAATACAAATATATGAATACAGTAGAATATGTACACTAATTTTTCTGAGAATAGCATGTATATTTATGGCGATAGAGCGATTTTTTTGAAAAATTCAAAAAATTCTGGTATGTTTTTTGTTTATATCATGCTGGGTTTTTGACCAAATTTAACGCAAATTTCAGAAAAATTGGCAAAATGCAGTAGAAAAAATGTAGCGCAATTGGAATATAAATATATTAAATATTTTATGAAATATGAGTAGTTGTATAAAATAATTTTTATCTGCGCATGCGCGAACTAGAAAAACATTTTTTTTACATCATTTAATAGTCAATTCTATGGAGTGACTTATAAAAAAAATCCAATCAAATATCGGGAAAATTCAAAAAGATATCATTATTTTAGTGAGATGTTTTTACTCTGCTCTCTAAAAACGGCTGAATCTTAAGGGATTCTCCACAAATTGACATTTTTTAATAACTGACTTTAAAAAAAAACTAGTATTGAATTAATACAATATCTAATACAATATTGCTGCTAATAAGTACTTGACAATTGTGATAGAAAAGAAAAAGAGCTTTATTCACATTCAGGGCCAAAACTAAGAGAGGGTTGGGGGAAAAGGGCATGTGCCCCGGGCGCTAGGATGAAAGTGTCCCAAATGTACATTTTGTTTGGCGATTTTTTCCATGTCTATGTTTAGCATGATATTGTCAAAATCGTCCCATTCAAAGCATTTCTCCTATACCAAAGCATAGAAGAATCTAATGATGATGGCATAAAGATCCCGCATAAAGCAGATTTTTTTTTTTCGTTTTGATTCGGTTTTACGATTTTAAGGTATCATTTTTTTTTAAACAAAGCAGACTACTTTAATCAATATTACATATTTTAAGTTTTAAAATAAGTCGGCTATTAATAAATTAGAAAATTTTTCTTTGCAAATACTTTTGCAGATGCTTTGCAAAGAAGAAAAGGGAGGGGGGGGGGAGTTCATCAAAATTCTTTGAAATATAAATATATTAAATATTTTCTAAAATGTTCTATGTCATGCAATATTTTCAACCAAATATAAAGCCACATTCAGAAAAATTCGCAAAATGTAGTAGAAAGAATAAGGTGCTATTGAAATATAAATATATTAAAAGTTTTCTAAAATATGAGTATTTGTATGAAATATTTTTTAATCAGCGTATGCGTGAACGATAAAATTTATCATTTTACATAATTTAATATTCAACTCTATGGAGCTACCCATAAAAAAATCCGATCGAATTTCGTGGAAATTCAGAAAGTTATTGTGGATAGGAGTGAACTGATTTTCAATTGGTCTCTGAAAGCAGTTGAATGACGTCAGATTTTACGCAAATTGCCAAATCTCCATTTACGTTTTTTACTGGTGATTTACTTCTTTTCTTAGATAATTACCAGAACGAACCTATTTCAGGATAAAAATAATTATAAAAAATCGAAGCATTTGTGTCAAATCTACCCATTGATACATAATTGATAATGGCTCTTATGCAAATGCCGATATCTGCGATCCTGAAATACGTCAAGTTCTCCACTGTTAAATGTGGTGTCGAAAACAACACTGACATCAATCGCATGCATGATGCCAAGAAGAACAGAGCTGTCTGATTTTGAGAAAGGTGTGATCATCGGGTACCACCGAAATGGCCGATCTTTAATCGACATATCTAGCGAGCTTAATTACCCCAAAACGACTGTGGCTTATGTGATTAGAAAATGGAAGCTGAATGGTGATTGTCAGAATGTGGCCAGAGTAGGCAGACCGACGAAACTGGGAGATAGAGACCGACGGGTTCTGTCTAGAGAAATTCGGAAGAACCGCAACCAACCAATGTTACACCTACGCCAAGAATTTCAACAAGCTTCAGGATGTGTTGTTTCCATGAATACCATCCGTAAGGAAGCTCATCTGCTTAATTTTTATGGCCGTGCTGCCGCCCATAAGCCTTTAATCACCAAGTCCAACCGCGCAGCTCGGTTAAGTTGGTGCAAAACACGCCAGCAATGGACTGTACAGCAATGGAAACAGGTTCTCTGGAGTGATGAATCAAGGTTCACCCCTACCGTTCTGATGGTAGGGTCTGGGTCTGGCGTCTGCCTGGAGAACGCCTCCTACCAGAATGTATTGTGCCCACAGTTAAATTTGGCGGAGGGGGAATTATGTTCTGGGGTTGTTTTTCCTGGTTCGGACTAGGACCCTTGGTCCCAATTCATGGTAAGCTCAATGCCGATGCCTACTGTAATATACTGGACAGCAGTGTACTTCCTACGTTGTGGCAATACTATGGATTGGACCCATGTTATTTCCAGGATGACAACGCAAGCTGCCATGTAGCGAGGTCCAGCATGGATTGGTATGTTGATAATGGAGTGCATCCAGGGCCGTAGCAAGGTGTTTTGAGGCCCCCCCCCCAAAAAAAAATATAACTTTGCCCCCCCCCCTCCCCCCACTTTCAACTGAATTTTTTAAAAAAAATATTTATATTGAAGTTTTCAATGAGTTTCAAATTATATTAATGTAATAAACAAATTTAATAATTATTATATGTATTTTAAATCATTATTAAAATTATTATAACATTCATAACTCTGCACAGATATGAAATAAATATGCATTGTTTAAAGAACCCCAGGCAAAATGCGCGCGACACTGTGACGGGCGTCGCAGACTTTTAAGGACACCTGCAGACTCAGCAATGCCACGGACGCGCTATTGCGCTTAAATTAAGCAAAAAATCGATCATGGGGCACAAAAAATAGCTCTTTCCTGTGGGACGCGTAATTTCGTCAAAATTTCGTCGCAAAATAAGAGCGATTTCATCCAAAGATCGCGAGAATAAACGCAAATATTATCAAAGCATCGCGAAAAAACGGCAAATTTCGTCAGAAAATCCCTCAAAAGCAGATTTCATCAAAAACTTGCGAAAAAAGGGCAAATTTTGTTAAAAAAAATGCCCCAAAAACGGCAAATTTCATCAAAAAATCTTGAAAAAAAGACGGATAACGTCAAAAATCACGAAAAAACGACAAATTTTGTCAAAAAATCTCGAAAATAAAGACGGATTTCGTCAAAAGATCGCGAAGAAAACGAAAATTTCGTCAAAGGCACAAGGGAAAAAAGAAAGATATTGCTGAAAGTGGATTTTTCTGTTTTATTATTATTATTATTTTGTAAGTGATGGAAATAATTTACACATACGCATGCATGTTACCATAATTAATTAGCACTACAATAGCAGAAAAAATATATTTATGTAATACGTTGCATTTTGCAGATTATTTTTGAAAATATTATTAGCGTTGCAGACATTTGAAGATAGTTCTGCCACCGGGCTTAAAGATAAATTAACAATGTTAAAATAAAATTTGTCTAAAACAATTTTACAAATAAGCACATAATGCTAAGATTTTATTATAAAGTAAAGAAAATAAATAAATTATATAAACACATAATTATAACAGTTCGCTACTTAAGAGGCTACTTCAGTTACGCTAAAAGACCCATTCTCTAATGCATGGAAGAATGGAATGGAATACTATGAAAGAAATTTATATTTCAGTTGCATTTCAATATTTTTAAATGATTTTTTTCACTGGATAGTTGAGATCAATCTGTATGCAGATTTTTTTTCACCTTTTTTTATTTTGTCTGCAAAGTTTTTTTTTAAGAGGATGCTTTAATTTTCGAAACCGGTTTTAAAAATTAAAGTGACCTCATTAAAGTTATCTGTAAACAAAATTGAAAAAGCAAAAAACAGCCCGTATACAGATCGATCTCAGCTATCCTCAAAGAGCACCGATTAACCAAATTCATTGCATAACCAAGTATTGAATGACAAAGAATTTACAGAAACTGACTTATAAAAATTTTACAAGTTTCTTTTTAATAATATTTTTTTTTTTTTAAAGTAACAATTTATATACATTTCTTCCCCTTTTAAAATATGAAATGCTAGTAACTACAGGTTTCAAGACAATTATAAACTCTAGTTCATGCCGACTTTTTCTTAAAATAAATAAACAAAAATATTTTTAAAATAAGAACTTAAATGATAAAGTGACAGCAAAATTGTTTTTATTTTGAAAAGAGGCAAAAGATTTCGAATTGTGCGTAAAGACATAGACCCCGCAACACTTTAACAGGCTCGAGGACTGTGCCATTTCTTGTCAGTTTCAGAGCCCATTAAGAATTAGAAGTAGAAGAAGCCCGACATCACAGAGGGGGGGGGGGGGGTCCCTATTATCCTATCAGTTGTTTTTTCATTTACTAAATCCATTTTTCGTATGTTTAAATTATTCGAAATTTTACCATGCAAATTTCGATTAAATAACGTTTTTACTATTAAATTAAAACTTACTATCTACATATTATACACATTAAAAAATATTTTATTAAATACATAATTATACGTAACCAATTAATTTTGTAAAAGACATATATGGAATTACAGTTCAGAATATTTGAACTTCAAAATATTTCTTATGTTTTACAAATTGCAGCACAGTAAGAAAAAATATTTCATAATAAAAAAACTATATATGTTTTACTCTGATTGAATTTATTGAATTGAAAATTAGCTTTGAAAAGTAAATTTGCGGGGGCCCTTTGTATTTTAGTTGGCAAGAATGGGCTTTATGGGCCTGTGAGATTATTTAGCATCACGGAAAAAAAGAAAGAACGAAAGAGCATAGAAAAATTTAAAATAGCACAATTTCTTATTGTGACATGAATTTAGAACTCTAGATTTTCAAGGAAATAAGAGGATAAATTAAATGAGAATTTACTTATTACTTGTTAACAAACGAAATAGTAGTTTAACATATGAATGCAATGGAATCGGAAGTTGACTCAGGGATTTTTTCTTGGATCCCATTTTGTGAAAAATAAAGTCATTTTTGTGAAATTTATTGTTTTTTGTAATGAAATTTGAATTCCAGTTATTGAAATTCGCATCAAACATTTATCAATAATAACTTATTTAAGTCTATATGCTGAATTTCTCATTTCAGGTGAACTTGTTTCCTTTGCAAAACACATATTTTAAAACCTAACAGTATAAAATTAATTAGAGTATATTTTTATGGAATAGAATTTTGTGAATGGTGTGATTTATTAAAAAGAATTTTGTGAAGGAGCCCTAATAAAACGCTTAAATGAAAAATATGTAAATGAAAAATGTGTGTTATTAAAATATGCTCTATTAATATACATATATTTTTCCAAGCTGTGCAAAATTTTCTAATACTTAAAAATTTTAATAACTGCTATATAAATTACATAAAGTAATAAATATGACTTACCAGACTAGTATAGGAGTAGATCTTTTTTCCTTCAGATATACACTTAATTTTATAAATACTATACTATGCGTATTACTAAAATAAATCAGAAAAAACATACGAAAATCCACATCTGAAGTGCTGTGTTGTCTACAAACATGTACTTGTACGTATTAGCGGGCTGCTAAAGTACTTGAATAGGCCAGTACTCCCTTCAAGGTCAAGGAATCCGGTTACTACTAAGTAACTAAGCTGTTAATTTTTAAGGGGATTCTCTAGATGTTGTTTGTGTCACCCACGTCGTGAAATCGGTGTGAAAAATGACCTATCTTCTAAGAACATACTAATCCGGTATTTCAAAAGAAAACACCCTTTTGTCGCTAGCAGCTTTATACAAGAACCCGGCTTTCTTCAGAGTCGATCCGATGACCGGTACTCTTTCCTTATCTTTCTTAGTTCCATGAAAAAACCCATGGTCAAAAAGCGAGGAGGGAAAAACGAGTAAAAAAATAAGGATTTTCAGTTTCTTGGTTTCTGCGTTTTTGAAATCTAAACAAGGTTTGATAAAAACAGGGCCCCGTTAAGGCTACGGGGGGCCCCGGAACAAACATCATTCTGGACACCCCCCCCTTCTATCTATCTGTAATTTTTTTTCTTTTTTCTTTTTTTTTAAATAATGTAGAAGTGGCAAACACTAAAAATAAAAAACATATTGCACACATGCATAAATTTTGTACTCACATCTATATACAAGATATCCCAAAAAATTGGTCACAACTTTATTTAAAAATATTAATTTGATAATTATAGAAAAAATGATAGATTGATTGAAATAAGTATTTCTTTGCAAATTTTTACTTTGCTTACCTACGTACATTACAAGATGTCTAAAAAAGAAGGCTCAAAATTGGACATAACAGTTTTAACTTATCACGTTAGGAGGAAACATTAATAAAAAATTTCTTTTAAAAGCTATAGGATACTATGTTGTTGTAATCAGGGCCTGGCTACGTCACGGGCATGCAGGACAACTACATCGGACGTGGGGCCCCCCTCAATCGAGGGGCCCTCAAGGGCAAATATAATTTTTTTGTTAAGGCTAATAAAAAATGGCCAAAAATGACAAAAATTCTTTCTTTCTTTATTTATTTTTAGCTTTATTGGGGCTGTTTTCTCATCTCTCCTCTGTTTTGGAACCCCATGCCCCTTCCCCCCTCTCCTAGATCTAACAGATACATCACAGTTGTATTTACATTTTAATGGCTCACATTTATTTTATATTTCTAACAGAAGAAAAAAATGTATTCTATAATTTCTTAAAGATATCTTTTTCGTGCTAGTCTGCATACAAATGCGAATAGACAATTAGTATAAAGGTTTGTTTTAGACACTTTAGCATAATTCAAGAAAAAATCCAAAAGTTAGAAAGGGCCCCCCCCCCCACAATCTAAGTCGGGCCCTGGTTGTAATAAAATTTTAATAATTTGTTTTCTAATGATATAGTTTGTTTTCTGCGTATGTGGAGGGAACACTGGAAGCAGAGAGGAAAAGCAGAAAACATTCCCTTCCTAAATGTTTGAAAACGTATGAATTTCGGTCACTTTTGGCACATTTTAAGCATTTGGCACCCTTTAATGAAAATCCTCATTATTGGGGGGGGGGGGGAAGGGGGCTGACGGGCCCTTGAAAAAGAAAAGGAGAATTTGAAAAAATAAAAACATTAAAAGAAGTGTTTTCTTACATTTTCAAAACAAATAAACTTCGGTAAAAAGGTCGATAGAATCGATTAGGGGGCCCCCTGACTTCGTCGGCCCCCCCCAAATGGGGGGTATGGGGGGCGGTCGCTACGGCCCTGAGTGCATCGACTCGAGTGGCCTGCCCAGAGCCCAGACCTGAACCCAATAGAGAACCTCTGGGACGAGTTGGATCGTCGAATTAAGGCGGGTGACACACGCCCAAAATCAGTAAAAGAGCTTACCTGCCTTGTGCAAACAGAGTGGAAAAAAATACCATTAAATGTAATACAAGGACTAGTTGAGAGCATGCCCAGGAGAGTCGCAGTTGTAATTGCCTCTCGAGGAGGATCTACAAATTATTAAATGTGAACAGGGCCAAAACCAGTCTTTTTTTCCCGAGGCAAATGTGGATTTTGAAGGTACCCCTTTCCCCCTCCTTCGCAAAGCATATTTACAAAGAAAATTTCTCCAATTTATTAATAGCCGACTTATTTTAAAACTTAAAATATGTAATATAAAATAACGTATTCTGCTTTATTAAAATACTCCAATTTGATACTTTAAACCGAATCAAAAAAATTCTACTTTCAATAGGATGTTTAAGGCCCTTGTCCCTGCCCGCGAAGACACTGCTGAGCTAATGCTATTCCTGTGGGGAGGCATTTTTCTAATAACTCTTTCGCATTTTGAAATTTTCTTTTTTTTTTTTTTTTTTTTTTTTTTGCATTTGGATAGCGGAAGACCCTCTCAAAATCGCTCCTTGACTACTTTTTCGATTTGAGTCATAGATATTTTTTATAAAGTTAGTTTCAATTTCAGAACCGCTTTTGGAAGTGAAAGAAACATTATAAAAATATCTACGCCAAAATTGAAAAAGTAATCACGGAGCGATCTTGAAAAGGACTTCCGCTATCCAATGCAAAACATATTATTTAAAAATGTCCAAATGCAAAAGAGTTAGAAAAATGCATCCCCATAGGAATAGCATTAGCTCGTGAGCATCTTCGCGGGTAGGGGCAGGGACCTTAAGCCATCATCATTAGATTTTTTTATGCTTTAGCATAACCCAGATATAATAATTTTAACAATATTATGCTAAACATAGCCATGAAAAAAATCGCCAAACGAAAGATACATTTGGAACACTTTCATCCTAGCGCCCGGAGCACATGTCCTTCTCCCCCCCCCCCCCCTCTTAGTTTTGGCCCTGAATGCGAATAAAGCTCTTTTTCTTTTCTATCACAATTGTCAAGTACTTATTAGCAGCAATATTGTATTAGATATTGTATTAATTCAATACTAGTTTTTTTTTTAAGTCAGTTATTAAAAAATGTCAATTTGTGGAGAATCCCTTAAGATTCAGCCGTTTTTAGAGAGCAGAGTAAAAACATCTCACTAAAATAATGATATCTTTTTGAATTTTCACGATATTTGATTGGATTTTTTTTATAAGTCACTCCATAGAATTGACTATTAAATGATGTAAAAAAAAAAATGTTTTTCTAGTTCGCGCATGCGCAGATAAAAATTATTTTATACATCTACTCATATTTCATAAAATATTTAATATATTTATATTCCAATTGCGCTACATTTTTTCTACTGCATTTTGCCAATTTTTCTGAAATTTGCGTTAAATTTGGTCAAAAACCCAGCATGATATAAACAAAAAACATACCAGAATTTTTTGAATTTTTCAAAAAAATCGCTCTATCGCCATAAATATACATGCTATTCTCACAAAAAATTGTGTACATATTCTACTGTATTCATATATTTGTATTCTAAAGCGATAAGTCGTTTCGTGCATTTTCATGTACAGGGCGATCCCAAATATTTCTATTATTCTTTGTTTTTTTGCCGGCCCCCTAATTACCCGCTTAACAAATGAATGTAAATAAATATAAAATGAAACATAATCTTTATATTTCTGAAGTTCCAGAATCCGACCAGTATATTTTTAAATATTTGACAAAATGTCAAAAACTGAAAGTGTACAAATACTTTTTGGTAGATAGTGTATAACTAGTTTTGTAAATATTCAGATTTTGATGCAATATTTGTTGCACTCTTGAACAAAAATGCATGAATACAAAATTTATTACGATTGTATACAATAAATTCAATAATACGAAAATAACAGGATTCCATCTTAAATAGGATGCAATCCTCTTGGCTACCAAAAATCGTTTCCTATCATGGGATATCATTCAATATATTACGTATGATGGATTTAATAGAATGAAAAATTTTTTTATTAATATCTTTTTAAGTTTCGATTCTACTTTCATAAAATTTTAAATGACTCCCCAAAATTCTTCAATGACTATACAATTATTCAGTTGGGTAGTTGTGCTGTTATATGCGGATAGGCGGGCAGACCGTGTAACGCGAATTTATATAGTAATTACGAACGCACATAAAAAGTTATCAGAATTTCTGAACTTTTGCTTTATGTAAGGGTGTATTTGAAAAAATGATTTTTCACCCTCAACAGCTCAATTTCCGATTCAATTTCAGACATATTTTTAAAAGTAGAAACATGAAACTTGATGAGGTGATTTTGGAAGTGACGTATAAGATGGCGTGTGATTTCATTTTTCTCTCCATTCATTAGAATTTGATATATAAACAATTACCTTCTCAATAGTACCCTTTTTTTTTTCGTTGCCAGATCTTCCGCTCCGGAAAAATCGGTTCAGAATGCCGTTTTTGATTGCTTTTTTTTGTAATATTTTCTGCCTTTATCAAAGAATCGACTCTCACGGCACCTTGAGTAGTTTCTAAATAAGCGAATTTGCCAGTTTAATGCATTTGAGAGCAAAAATAAATTTAAAAATAAATCGGAAAATAAGTAGTTTGAATCGAAATAACCCGTTAATCTCTTTCTCTGGAGAAACGTGGCACGAACTCAGCGACGATGTTTTTCTGAATTAGTTAGATAACCATGCCAAGTTTCTTATCATCATTTTTTTTTATGTTAATCTCCGTTTCATTTGAAGACAGAATTCTATGGTTAAATTGTTAAATAACATAACATTATTATAAAACTGTGGTACGAGATTTGGCTGCTATGCAACTAATTTACAAAAACATCTATTTGGGCATGTCATGTTTTTAGAACTTAAGTGGTTAAATAAAGCAATTTTTTTTGTTTGGAATTTATGGTACTTATTTTTAATAAGAAAAATGCATAAAATCAGCACTAGTCAGTGCATAAAATGCACTGTGTATGGATGATGGTATCCTTCTATAGTAAAAAAAAACTAGCCTTAAAAGGAATGACTCCTGGAATGATGCTGATGTGGAAGATTTCCGGAACTAACGAATCCGGGTTGCCCACTCCTTCCATGAGTCGAATAGACCAATCAGGAAAGGGCTCCGTCTATGCATCGCCATATGGGTTACCATAAAGAGAGGAAAGGTTACCATCGCCAACAATCGCCACGTTTGTCGCCAACTTGGCAATATATCGCCAAATTTGGCGACCAAAATTAGTTGTCAAAAGTGACGCCAACTTGGCGATAACTGTAATATTTCGCCAATTTTTTAATTTCTTTACAACACCAGTCGTTTGATACATCATTTGAGAGGTTTGCAACTGCTTATTCATATAATGGATGTCTTGTGTGTTATCCCCCATTCTGCTCCCCAGGGGGCACACATTTTTATTTTCTTTACAACACCAGTCGTGTTACACAAGATTTGAAAGGTCTGCAACTGCTTATTCATATTATGGATGTCTTGTGTGTCACCCCCACACTCTGCTCTCCCCAGGGGGGGAGGGCGGTCACATTTTTAATTTATTTACAACACCAGTTGAGTGACACATCATTTGAAAGGTCTGCAACTGCTTATTCATATTATGGATGTGTTGTGTGTCATCCCCCACTCTGCAGCCCAGGGGGGCACATTTTTAATTTCTTTACAACACCAATTGTGTGACACATCATTTGAGAAGTCTGCAATTGCTTATTTATATTATGGATACCTTGTGTGTAACCCCCCCTCTGCCCTCAGAGGGGACGCATTTTGTAATTTCTTTACAACACCAATTGTGTGACACATCATTTGAAAGGTCTGCAACTGCTTATTCATACCATGGGTTATTGGCGAGCGCAGCAAGCAGGGGTAGACAATAATTTGGAATCGCGAAGCGATTACGCGGAGGGTTGGCGAGCATAGCGAGCAGGGGGGCGGGGCCCCCCTAGTTAATGGAAAAAAAAGTACAGTAATCCCTTAACATTCGCGAGGGTTAGGTTCACAGAAATCTCCGCTAATCTTGAGACTGTCTTCTAATGCATAAAATTAGAAATCAAGACACTTTTTTTTTAAATTGAAAAAGTAACTGAAACATAAATATTCACTAAGCAATAAAAAGTACATGCTAAAAATAAAGAATTGAATTATTACAAATACATTGCACATTATTTAGTTGCTAGTTGATGACAGAAAAAAAAAATATTTATACCAGTGATACCCAAACTTTATTGATACGCGACCCACATAAAAAAAAATTAAGTAAGTAAAAAAATTTTCGTGACCCACCTAATAGAAGGGAATATATCAGTATGGAAATTGTTGTATGACCTCCATAAGCTATCAGCCATCCTATTCTAGGAAAAAGGCAAATTTTCGTACGAAGTATACACTATCAATGAAAACAAATCCTAATGCCAATATGTGTAAGTGGAATAATGAACACAAAACACAAACTAGGTATGATAATTTAAAATTCATTTAATTACTATCAAATATAGCTTTATAATCAGCTTGTTTTCTTACACTAGTGTTTATCAATGAAACCATGTATATCAGGGTTGAAGCTTGTTAATTTCAACCTTGATTCACGTTCAACGAATAATTTTTTCTTAATTCCCTTTCAACACACAGTTTTTTCTCTACTTGTTTTTCAAAAACAGCCAAGTACAAAAAGCATGTTCAAATGAGTATGTTGTGTTGAATTCCATCAAGGAATTCAAAGCTCATTTAGATTTTCTGGATATTCTTCTCGTATATTTCTTCATATGGAAATTAAGGAATTTTCTTTGAAATATTATTTGCAAGTGAAGTCGTTACACATTTTTTTTTTACAGATGAAATACAAAATATATTTTTGTGACAAACCTCGATTGTTTCCGCGACCCACTAAAATAGCCGACGAGACTCACCAGTGGGTCGCAATCCATAGTTTGGGAACGATTGATGTATTTAATTGTACGAACAGATCTTTTGTTTATAAATTCCCATATAAGGAAAAATTACGGCCTCGATTCCTCATTAAAATTTAAAAATCCTCACCAGTGAAGGAAGAATCTTATTCTTTTACTTTTTCAACAGTTTATTGCATAAGTTTTGAAATTTTCCATACAATTTTTTGCAGAAACTTTGAATGAACTTTGAAGAAACTTTACGAATGTTAAAATGGCCTTCATTTTTTATTTCACGAAAAAACTCCCGAATGTTGAGTGATTACTATATGTATCTTAAGACGTCCAGCCCTATTGAGTATATTTGCAACATTTTTGCAATCGAGAAAAATAGTTTTTTTTTCCCGAACTACTTATAAAATACATGAAATGCAAAATAAGTACTCGGATGCGTCATCAAAATCTAGTTTCTAATCTTAAGAAGAATTTAAATAGTATAGTAACTCATTATTTGAAATTTCTTATCAATCTGTTATCTACCAGATATACAACCACAGTTTATCTTACGACAAGAGCGAAGCGAAAATCAAAAGTCACCAAATACTTATCGACAAATTTAAATAGTGTACTATGATTTTTGACGTCAATTCGTGATGTAATAGATACTGAACAAATGAAAAGTCATTCGAAATTGCAATACCATTAACAAAGTTTCCGCTGCATTGGTTGATATGATAGCAAGAACAAGAATGGGTTTGTTTTAACGAGTATAAATCAAAAGAAATAACCGAGAGAAACTCGAATCTAGAGCTAGAAAGCAAAAAATTTTCTTGTGTCTTTTATTTTTTTCTAAACAAAGCGTATTAATTCATTTGTATTAATGTTATATACTTTTAACTTGAAAGTTCAGCCTTCTACGAGCTTCGCCTGCAGAGTCGTGCGAAGAAAAAATTGCGTCCGGGGCAGAGGCAGAATTTGGCGCCCCCCTCTCAATTTTTTCGTCTGACAAGCCAAAAATGACGCTGTTATTATAAATTTGTTGACCCCTGGTTTTACCCATTATACGTAGTATGTAAACGTGTAAAAATTATACGTAAATCTTGCAATCGTTTTGAAAATCGAAAAAAAAATTTTTTTTGACGGATTTATGCGTTTTGGACACTGGAGATTCCGAAAAACATATTTTTAGAAAAAAAAAAAAAAAAAAAAAAGCCGTCCTGTCTGTCTGTCTGTTTGTCTGTTAACGCTATACCTCCCAAACAAATTGAGATAGAAACTTGTAATTTGGTGTGTACTTAGAATGTAATAATGGGAAGAAGCCTATTTAATATCAATAACCTCTATTATCCGGAACTACTTTTTTCGGACTCTCGGAATATTCGTTCTAATGAAAGGTATATAAAAATTTTCGAATTTTTTTTTATTTTAAGGAGTGGAGGTAAAAGACAATAAAATAACACAGATTTTGCATAGTTAACGAAGTCTGTCGGATAATTAGTTGCCGAGGTATTTGTAATCCTATTTTTCATACCCTTCAATTTTTCATGACCATGTATTTCATTCAAATTTCGATTCAAAGATATATTTTAATTGAAAATTTAACGCTTAATCCGACGCAGTGAATTGTTAGTTATTATTATTATTATTATTATTATTTTTTTATTGTGAGTTATAAGGATGTTTTTTTACGCAATTCGGTACTACTTGTATAGTTTGGCGTTTTATATAATTTGTCGAAATTGGTTCATTAGCAATTCATTAATATAGCATTACTATGTATATTAAAAATATTTAAATATACGTTTAAATTTTGTTTTGGAATTGCAATTCATTTTTTAAATAGTTTTCACAAGTTTTATTTTCATATTTTATAGCAAGCATAACCATGACGGGTAAGTATTACAGTGGCTTCAAACGACTAGCTTTGATTTTCTCTTACTAAGGTAGGCTCTTACTAAGGAAGGCTCTCTTACTAAGGTAGGTTTGGTGTTTTGCTTGCAGTAAAGGGAATTATATAACTAAAACGCATTATAAAATTTTGAAAATGTGTGTTGGCAGATATGAAACCAAATTTCTTAAGCGAGATAACTAAACTGTGAAATTTTACGATACGCATGCAGAGAGATATATAAAACGAAGTGACATTATTAGAAAATTATCGAAACCAATAAAAAATATTTCTGTTCGATATAAAATCATGGTTAAATTCTCCGCAGACATAATGAACTTATCGAACTTTCGTTGAGGTGAATAAAAAAGAGAATTGTATACGTAAATATTTACATACCATACTCACGTTCACATTATCTTGTTTATTTTTTCACTAAAACCCATGTAACTTTTATACTTATTACTTATACTAAAATGCATATGTACTTATTTATTTTTATTTTTTTTATTGAAATAAATCTGATAATTTTACATTTGGTACTTTTTTAGACACTTTGACAGCAAAGGTTTCCCTTACAACACTGTTTAGTTGGCATACAATTCACATGATCTGTCTGGTTTCAATTTTTAAAACTATTTACACACTGTAAAAAAAAAAATAAAAAAAAAAAAAAATTGTGAAGGTACTAAACATTTTCTAGGAAACTGGGATTCCAAGAACTTTTCATGTAACGATAACAGGAAAAATCCATGTAATCGATTCTGAAACTTGAATTTTTGCTGTTACCGTTGTTGGAAAAGTTCTTGGAATCCCAGTTTCCAAGAAAAAGTTTACTACCTTTGCAGATTTTTTTTACAGTGCACACTTTTTAAAACAGAATCTCATATCCCATATTAAAAGAGACAAAGGCGAGTAGAACATAGACCTGCCTGGTACAATTTCCCCGTAAAAATGGGGATACTGGACCCATGAAAAAAGAAACAATAAATGTATATATTTTTTATTTTTAGGCATTAAAATGCAATTTAGAGAATTTTTGTCTGTTGAGTAAACTTAACTGAACACATTTACAAAGTCTCAGACTTTAATTCAAGTGAACATTAGCTTTTAGAGTCTGAAGTGCCAGAAACCCCAGAGTCACATTACAAAATTATGGCTCAAATGCCCCAAGTAATCTTAACCCTTTCGGGTCTGGTGTACTATTAATAGTACATGTTTTTTAATGAAGTGTTATTTTTTATTAAGAAATGCTTTTGCTTCTATTTAAATGTAGCAATGTTACTATATGCCTATGCATTTTATATATCACTTCATTTATGTTTAGGCATTTAGTAATAATAATAAGCATTATTATTTGCTTAATTCTCTTTGTGCCATTTGTGATTCTTTTATTTTAAATATATATTTCAAATTTTAAATTAAATTTACTTTCCTGAAAGAATCATGCGTAATAAAATGTGAAAAGTATTGGAAATTTGTAATATAGATTAAATCTTTTTGTAATACAATATTTTCTAAACATCTCCAAAAATTCTTCCTCATCCTATTTTCATATGAATATTACTTGAATAGTATGCAAAACAGCAACATTCTTTATTTTTCAGACAATAAAATATTCGTTAAATACTTATTAATTCATTTGGATAATTAGTTTTAATATTATTAACGTAAAAGTAATGTTTTCTAAAAATTGAAAAAAAAAGTCGGACCCCGAAAGGGTTAATGTAGTAAATGGGTCATTCCACACCAAATGAGCAAATCAGGTGTGGCTGACATGTCACAGATTTTATTGAAAATCATCATATAATTAGATCACAATCATTTCCGAGGAAACGCAAAGTAGTAGAGTTCAGACTAGTTTATTTCAGTATAAAAAATTACATTAAAGTTGAGACGAAATCGAGGTCTTGTGTACATGCTTGAAATTTCAAGTTTGATTATTTGCCGTAGGAATGGAAAGATTGTAATAAAAATTATTTATAAGTAACAGATTAGCATAATTTAATAATTGTGTTTTTATTTTATAATTTAAAAATAAATAAATAATAAAAAAAAAATCGTGGAAAAAATAAAGTATTTCAGTTATATGTTTTAAAATGAAGGACACTTATTCCAAATTCAATTTTTTTTGCCATTATAGCTAATTGAATATATTTAATATATCTATAATTTAATTCATGCCTTTTTCATTCCTTTATGAGAAAAAAAAATAAATAGTGAAAACTGCTGATTAAAAAGTCAACATTTTTTTTCATTTTTTTGGAGACGAATAAACGATGCTTTTAAAAGTTTTAAACTCTTTGATATTACAGATAAAAGTGTATATTTTAAGTATACGGAGTTTTATTCTTGCTTTCAGTTTATTTTTGTCTCAAGAATATTTTAAATTTGTATAGAAGAAAAACTATTTTTTTCTTAAAATAACTGTATTTTAAACTTAAATTCAATTAACAAACAAAGATGGCAGCACACGTCTATTTTTAACAAGAAATTTCTAAAAAAGCGCGTGTTTTCAAAGAAAGATTGTCTTTAGAATGTCTCAAATATTAGTTTTTTGAACCCATTTTTGTTATGTTAGAAATTAAAAAGGCAGTATTGAAACTTTTTTAGTGTGTCATGGACTTATTAAATTCTTATGTACGTGTAATATTGTTGATGTAGGAGTTGTTCTTTAATTGTTTTTTGAGGTAACATAAGAGGAATAATTATGATTTTGTCATTTTTTTAAAAGTTTCTAAGTTTTTTTGAAGATGAAGGAAATAAATAACAACTTTGAAACTTTGAGAATTCGATCTTCATACATAGTACTACATCTTGCATCAATTTCAGAGATGTTTTTTAAATCCTTTGATTTTTATAACATTTCAAAAAATTTTAAAAATTACAAATTTCAATATTTACAAACAATTTTTGATTAATTATGACATTACCAAATTATTGTTACTCAATAAATATAAAGATTGATATCCAGAGATTTCAATATCATAAAAAAACTTCATTTTTGTTAAATAGTTTTCAAAATATAGAACTTGAAACTTGCAACTTTCGACGATTATCCGCAAGCCATTCTATATCACAAGTTTTTTAAATGTTCAAAATTGATAAAATAATTAATTTTTCGTGAAAATATTGTGCACACATACATTTGAATATGAAATGAACACGTATCTCAAATTTTATTAAAATCGGATTCTATGCAGCCACGGCTTTTTTTACATTTTTGCTCATTTGACGTGGAATGACCCAAATCGAAGAAACATCAGTAAAATGGGAAGAAAAATTTACGGAGACAAAAACTTTAAAATAAATGTGAAGAGTTTTCTTTTAGACGGAAAAAATGTGTTTTCCTATTTTAAACCAATTATATGATTTATTTATCATATTCCAAATATGTTAAAGTCTTTTTATGTGATTTCTGGATATGTATTGCATTTTTTACCATCCCGTTGTGACCTAGTAGTTTTATTATTAGTAGAATGATTTAATTCAGAATAAGTACTACTATATATAATAATCCTACATCGATGTAATAATGTAAACAAGGTTTGTGCATTTAAATTTTTGTGCATGCTTAAAATCTTACACCGATATTTTGAAAATCATGATGCTGAAAAGTTAAAAAAATGTAAAGCATTTACAAACAGTGTTGAATTCCGGGGGGGGGGATACCCCCCCCCCCCGAAGCAATGAAATGTCCCCACGGAAATATCAAAAATTCCGTGGGGAGTATTTGTGTTTTCATTGGTCAAAAATTGCAATCCCCCCCCGCCCGGAGCTACAGAAGTCCCTCCCGGAGAAAAGTGTCTGAATTCCACAATGTTTACAAAAATAAATGTTCTACATTGTTTGAATTTTTGTGTCGAATATCTTGTCGATGATGATTAATTCTAATGTGAAGAGAATTTCAAGTTTGTCCAATATGTTCCATATAACTTAAATTACCGTTAATAGAGTAAATGATATTCAAAGTGGCGAGTGGTCAAGGAAAAACACAGTCAAAAAAGATGTTAAATACCAGTATTGTGTGTTAAAGATAAGTTCGACTTCTTTAATTCTTTAATATTATTCAAATTATTTTTTTAAGAAACTTTTGGTAGTTTCCTCCCTTTCCTTTTTCGTGACCACTCGCCACCCTGATAGTATATGCTTTACAAAAATATATAGTGTTTTTAAACGGCCCGTGGACCACATGTAGTCTGGTGGCCTTCTATGTGGTACCCGAGATAAATAATAATAACTAATCCATGTTCATAAAATTAATCGAAGTGTGCATAAAATTATAGAAAAGGTCTCCACGGTGTTTTCATAAATTTTCGTGGAAAGGCAAAATCTGTCCTGTTAATTATTTAAAAATTATACCAGCCCTTTGCATTCGAGAGGTAACTCCAGGGCCATAGCTAGAAGTGAACAACAGGGGGGGGGGGGCCTCAAGATAATGTAGGGGGGGACTCATAATTTTTTTTCTCTCTCTCTCTGACACAGAACGATATGTTAGTACATATTCATATTGTAGGTTACTGTGTTTCATATTAAACAGTTGTAATAACTTCATTTTATGCTAATAAAAGTATATGATGATGAAAATTTTGAGTGTATAACTGGTGCAAAATTAAACATCATGTTAATTTCCTATGTATCAATAGGATTAGAGAGTGTTGAAATACTTATTTGAGATACAATTTAGTATTTATGTACAACTGTGAAAGGGTCTCAAAACTAAATTAGGTTTTTGAACAGAATTTCATTTAAATTTCTGGAATAGAAATTCATTTAGTGACCTTGGAACCTTTCCCAGGGCGGGGGGGGGGGGGCTGAGCCGCCCATAGCGCCCCCTTAGCTACGACCCTGGGTAACTCTCATTCACCCTAAGGGTTGTAAGGTGTCCCTCGTAAATAGGGAGGTCAAATGCTTTGGACACCACTAAAATCTTACAGTTTATTTCGTCATCTTTTATCACAAATTATTCGGCCATTAGATAAGGCGAAGAAAATTGGTTTAAAATACTGGTGTCCAGAGCATATGGAAAACCATTTACGCGGAACACTAGTAGCCAGTGAGAATCACCTCTCGAGTGCAAAGAGTTAAAATACCAATTTCTTGGCCCAAAGCTATTTTTTACATATAGTCCTATTTGTGCTACAGTGTTGTATAATATTTTATATTCAACATTAATCAAACATTATTCCAAGTTAATTAAATTTGTGCTATGTATTTTTACAATCAAAAAGTGAATGAAAAGTTTTGTAATAAGTAAAATATTGGTTTATTTTAAAAAATCTCTTGATTTTTTTTCTTTAAATCTTAGATAGAAATTCTGCATTTTTTATGATTATATTTTATGCTAAACATTTGTTGCTGGAAAAAAATGGCACCAAGAACATTTCACAATACTACTATTTCTAAAAAACAAACTTCAAGATGTATTCCTACATTTTTGCAACATTTTCAATAAAAATCTAACTAAGAAACTTATTGTTTGGATATCATGGTATTAAATTTTTTTGGTAGCATTTCTACCGCGGGAATATTACTGATAATATTAATTTTGTATATTTCTTTGTTTTATTACTCTTTAAATTACCCCTTTTTTCACCCAAGAGAACGTGAAGAGAATGTTTTTTAGAAACGTGCTGTAGCCTGTCTAATGTCGTAAACATATGTTTGCGCCCGCAAGGAAAACTAGTCGTTGGGAGCCACCGTAATACTTACCCATCATGGATATGTATATGAAAATAACACATGTGAAAACTATTTATACAATGCATTGCAATTCATAAACAAAATTTAAATATTGTTAATATACATAGTAATGCTCTATTAAAGAACTGCTGATTACCGATATCGACAAATTATATAAAACGCCAAACTACTCAAGTAGTACCGAACTTCGTAAAAGAAACATCCTTATAACTCCAAAAATAATAACTATTTTAACTGACAATTAACTGCATCGGATTAAGCGTCTCATTTCCAATTAAAATATACCTCTGAATTGAAATTTGAATGAAATACAGGGTCATGAAAAATCGAAGAATGTGGAAAACAGGATTACACATATCTCGGCAACTAATAATCCGATTGACTTCGTTCTATATGCAAAATGTGTGTTATTTTATTGCCTTTTACGACCATTCCTTAGAACAAAAAAATTCGAAAATTTTTATATACCTTTCATCAGAACGAATTTTTCGAGAGTCCGAAAAAAATAGTTCCGGATAATCGAGGTTGCTGATATTAAATAGGGTTCGTCCCATTCTTACATACTAACTACATACAAAATTTCAAGTCTCTATCTCAATTCGTTCGGGAGATAGAGCGTTTACAGACAGACAGACAGACAGACAGACAGACAGACAGACACAGACAGACAGACGGACGGCAAAATTTTTTTTCTAAAAATATGTTTTTCGGAATCTCCACTATCTAAAACGTGTAAATCCGTCAAAAAAAATTTTTCGATTTTCAAAACGATTGCAAGACTTACCCTATACTACGTATGATGGGTAAGTAAAAGGTTGAGTATGGCTGCTATAGAGAAGCAATAAACAGTAGATGTATGCCGTTCATAGTCATAAAGATATAAATCTGCTAAAATGCTAGATGTTTCACCGCCTTGAGGCAAACTAATACATTGTTGAAAAATAGTGACATTGAAAATTACATAATTTTGATGAAGTATGAAAGATGTAAAGAAATATTAATAAAGTGTTCTAGGATAATAATGCCTCTATAAGGTTCTATCAATTTTCAGTGCTTAGTTTTAGATTTTCTAACAGAATCTGAAATTTGATGGAATTTTGTCCATTAGTTCTTGAGATATAGTTATAACAAAAAATTTGCAAAACATAGCACAGCAACACCATATCTTGGAAAATTTATGCCAAAACATAAAAAAGCGTCTAATTATGTTATGGTGTAAAAGAATCTGAAGTTTGTTGAAATTCTGTGCATTAGTTCTTGAGATATAGCTAGTTAAAAAAAAGAAAAAAAAAAAAAAAAAGAAAACGTGTAAAATATAGCACAGCAGCACCATCACTTGAAGGATTTATAACAAAACGTAATCATCGTGTAATTATGTTATATGCCATTTTGTAACAAAATCTGAAGTTTTATGAAATTCTGTGCGTTGGTTGTTGAGATATAGCTATCGGAAAAATCGTGCAAAATGCAGCATAGCTGCACCACCTGTTGCAAGGTTTATACCAAAATGTAATCAGCGTCTAATTATGTTATATATTCTAGTGTAACATAATCTAAAATTTGATAAAGTTCTCTGCATTAGTTCTTGAGATATAGCTATCGCAAAAATCGCGCAAAATGTAGCATAGCAGCGCCACCTATAGGGCAGTTCACACCAAATCCTTATCAGCTGCTATGTATCTCAAGGTATCACGGAATCTGAAATTTGGTGAAATTCTATGCATTAGTTCTTGAGATATAGCTATCATGAAAATCATGAAAAACGTAGTATAGCAGCGCCACCTGCAGGCCAATTTTCACCAAAAACCAATAGGCACTAATTCATGTCAAGGTCTAACTGAATATAAAATTTTATTAAATTTCGAGCATTAGTTCTTGAGATAGAGCGCCCACAAATTTTTTGTCACATACAGACAGACTCACCGACAGACTGACAGACTCACAGACAGACATTTTCTAAAAATAGTCAAAACGTGTTCAGGACCTTCTAAAACGAATAAATCCGTCGAAAACCGGAAGTCGAAAATTTTCATGAATCCAATACTTTCTTCTTGTAAAGATAGAAGAAAGTAAAAATAGCAGCATTTAGGACACACAAATTTTTCTTTATCTTTTTTAGCTTTCAATGACAATAATGGTCTATCGGGCTTAGAACAATAAAAAAATAAATGGATAATATAGTTTCATCATTGAAAAGAATCAACTGGGTTAATAACACCAGTGGATGGCGTTATCACCCCGGTACATTTTTCGCAGTATATTTTAAACCATGAGCTACCACGAAAACACATCCAAAATATTCCATGACATTTTGAAATTACTTGAAATACGCTACAAAATTATATAATAAACAAAATATTTCCTAATAAATACATATAGTATTCCAACCAAAGAACTTAGCTAGCAAATTTCAGATCGAGCGTCGACTCTAACGAGCTTGTTCCCGCGATAAGGTCTACAAATGTAAAAAATTAACTTTTATAGGTTGTTTGCGATTCAGATGACTCAGAGCTTTTCAACGTAAAACACGCAGCGCCATTTTTCCAGATTCCTTCATAACTGCGCGTAATATTAGCACTTGACAGTATTACTCACTTTGGCGTTATTATAGCAGAACACCTTTGTTAAATTTAGTGAATTCTTATATTATTTGAATAACAAATTTATGTTTCTGAACATATCTTTGATATCAATATTATTAAACAATTCATTAAAATAAAAAGAGGTTTTATTTAATTTAAATAATTTAATTATTTATATCATTTATAAGATGGAAACTGTTTTCGATGAAATGTTTGTTATCTTGTTGCATAATATCATATAACTTAAAAGGAAGGTCTTCATACATGGATACTCCGAAAAATCTAAAAAAATACAAAATGTTCTTCCCATAAAAAAATATATATTAAAAAAAAAAAAAAAAATCAGCGGAATTTTGATAGAGCGTCCATAAAAAAATAACGAAAATTTCATTATTTGACATTTTTTCATCGATTGGCGATGGAATACAATTTCAAAAAATACTTTTTCTATATCAAATACGTTTTAAGGGAAAAAAAAATGTTTCATGTTGGACTTGCTTAGATAAATTTTATTTAAATAACTTTAGTTTTGTCAGTTTTAGTTCGTTGGAACTATAATTTTGCCATATCGATATTTGTATTGTATTTATATTAAAATTTACCAATAAAAAAAATCACAATTTAAAACGAAATTCAAAATTTAAATTAACTAAAACTGTTTCAAACTCAAAATTAAATCCAATTGAGCAATATCGATTCAATTTTGTAGCTATGAAAATGACTTTAGCTTTTATTTTGAGCACGCTTAAATGCATGTAAAAAAATTTTCAATATGAAATTTTTTTATATAAATGAAAATATTTTCGAAATGATAAATAACTGCCAAAACAAGCAATATATATAACTGATACATTAAACTCTCTCATTTTAAGTTTAAAGTTATTAAATGTCATTTACACGCATTCTAAAAATCCATTAACAAACAAGTTTCAATTACATTAAAATCGGTTGGTTTTGGCGAGGAAAAGTGCTGCTCGCCAAATATCTTGAAGCTTTCGTCTTTTCACGCCAAATATTCGATTTTTTTTTAATACAGACTTTTTACTGTAATTCCGCCGCTAAATTTGATTGATCCTTTATTATAGCCCAAAAGCTGACAGCACAAAAACCTATGTTATTGTGCACAAGAAAAAACCCTTTAATTTATGGAAGAGTAATAATAGGGGAATCTAATGATCCATGTCTGCCGGAAGTGATGTGGTGTATAAGCCAAAAAATTAATACCACTAGTGGCTCACTGATTATACGGCAAACACAATGTTAAACTTACCAGTAAACCACTAATGGTATTAATTTTTGGCTTATGCACCATTTCATTATTACTACTCTTCCATAAAATAAAGGTCTGATCTTGTGAACAATAGTATTAGGTTTTTGTGCTGACGACTCTTGGACTATTACATACATGAGAAGTTTAATAATTTTTTTTTTTTTCAAAATATTCTGAGTATGCCAAGTATGGAGACCTTCCTTGTTAATATGAATTGTTGAAAGAAGATTACAAGCTTTATTACTATAAGTACTATATCTTATGTATAACAGTTCGAAATTTCATAAAATTTTTATGAAATTTTGATATAACCACTAAATAAGGATAATTTAGTCGTGATTTGTCATTTTTAGTCGTTTATAATACTTAATTATGTGCCTATTTATGATTATATTGAAATTAGTTCATAAAAAGATTGACAACAGACAGTCTTTGGACATGCAGTCTTTGAGAGAGAGTAATGTTAGAAGATTTCAAAAAAGAAAAAAATAATATATATTTTTTGTATTAGGTTTCATATGTAGGCCTGTTTGTTTACTAGTGCAAAGTTAAAATTTTCCCAATCAAAATGTCTCAGTTACAGAAGATTTTGTTAAGTGAACAAATGAAGTAAGTGTTAATGTTTGAATACTCTGTATTTCTGATTAAAGTTTTTAAGTAGCTTTCGTAAATAAATAAAATATTTGCACACCTCATAATTTCATCTCTTAAATATCATTTCTTAACAAATCCATAATTGCAATACTAATAAAAACATTTTTATTATTTTCTATCATTTTATAAAAGCAGGGCTTAATTTCTAACAAAAAAGTATTGGAGCCCTAATATTCTATAGTACTAAAACAGTTACGTACGTATCTTTTCCCGCACCACCGCCATCACTCTAATCCGTAAATTTATATTTTAAACATTATTTACAAAATTTAAAACTTTTTTTCCTTTTTTTCTTTTTTAAGCAAAATAAAACATTTAAACATATTTACCGGCTTATATTTAACTGCCAATTATTCTGCCTTTTGATTTATTACTGCTTCTCAATAGAAATCTTTACTTAACTTTTAATCGCGGAATTCTGAAATTAAATAAGGTGAGAGCTATGAATCATAAGTAGTGCTAATAAAAAAAAGAGAAAAAAATGTTTGCAGCAATGTTTATGCATAATTTAGAAATGAACATTAAACAAATACATTTATAATTAAAATATCCAGAAAAACTTTCGCGCCGTTTCATCTCCACCTTCTACATGTGGAACACATTGCGTCTTACCCAGTCACCGGAACCGAAAGTGGCCGATGTTACCGACAGGGCAGTACGAAATGAAAATCAAAGTGAATTGTGACGTCAGCTACAATTCAATACGATAGTTTTCATTGGTTCCCAGGGATGGAGTAGAGGGTATACGGGGGTATACGCCGTATACCTTCAGGATTTTTTAAGGAATACCGTATATCCCCTTTTTTCAATAAAGCTACAGTGTATACCGTCTACGGTACACTCTAGTGTATACCCTTTGCTTTCAGCGTATATCCTTTGCTTTCAGCGTATACCTTCTGCTTAGAGCGTATACCCTTTTTTTTCTTTACGACTACACCATTGTTGGTGCCACAATTCGCTTTCGTAATGCCCTACAATTGGTCTGAAACATTGATCACTTCGGTAAGTTTCGCTGAACATACCCTCTGTGAAACGTTCTAATATTTTGAACCACTTGAATAAATATTCTAATATTTTGATTTTTGATATATATATATATATATACATATATTATAATTAATCTTTTCAAAAATTTATATTAATTTTAAGATAATAAATAAGTTTAATCAAAAATACTTTCTTAATAAAAATATCGTTTGCATATTTCCATTAAAAGACATTAAATTACCAAACGATATTTTCAGTTTGTAAAAAAATTTGATTATTCTAATATTTTGAATATGAGCTGTATTAGGTTTGATGCGTAGGCCTGTTTGTTTTCTAATGAAAAGTTAAAATGTTCCCCATCAAAATGTCTCAATTGCAAAAGATTTTGTTAAGTGGATAAATGAAGTAAGTGTTAATGTTTGAATACTATGTATTTTTGGTTAAAGTTTTTCAGTATCTTTCGTAAATGAATAAAATATTTGCACAATTCATAATTTCATCTCTTAAATATCACTTCTTAACCAACCATAATTGCAATATTTATATATATTAATTTATTATATATTATTAATTGATAATTATATATATTAATTGTTATATAATAAATAAATATATAAATTAATATATATATATTATTTATTAATGTATATATTTATTATATAATAATTTATATAAAACATTTTTATTTTTTCTCTATCATTTTCGAAAATCAGGGCTTAATTTCTATTTTTAAAAAAAAGTATCGGAGCCCTATTATTCTGAAATACTAAACCGTTACGTATACCTTTTTCCTGACCCCCGCCGTTATTATTCCATCAAAAAAAAAAAAAAAAAATAAATATATCTACCTGCATGTGCTTATACTTAAATATCAATTATTCCACTTTTTAATTTATTGCTTCTTTTGAATAGAAATCTTTGCCTAACTTTAATGCTAATTAATAGCAGAATTTTGAAATTAAATAAGGTGAGAATTATGATTCGTAAATAGTGTTAACATAAAACAGGATAAGAACAATAAATGTTCGCAGCTATTTTTATACAGGGTGATTAAAAAAACGTGGACAAATCAAGCATACAACAAGGATAAAAAATCACACAGGAACATAGGGTCACAAACTACTTATTGAGTCACAAATACAGGGTGTTTCATTCTAGCTACACCCGATTTGAAAGTAATAATTTCGAGGAAAACAAAAGTATTGTAATGAAAATGCAACGATATGTACTTTATTTTGTGTGAAATGTGATAACTTTACGAAAAGATCTGGAAAAACACATTGCTCAAGCAATCGATGATACCGTATAAACTGATAATAACAGTCCAAAATGTGAGGTGCCAAGTGTATACTGTTGGTGCGCATAATGCAAACTTCTACCACTTTTGTTTGGTATTATCACATTTAAAACAAAGGTGAGAATGTCTGTTAAATGTTTTACTATAATATACTTCAGTTTTATGAAATTTATTACCGTCCACCCAAATTGAGTTAGGATAAAAACACCCTGTATTTGTGACTCATTAAGTGGTTTGCGGTCCTATGTTCCTATGTGATTTTTTATCTGCTGTATGCCTGATTTGTCATATTAATTTGTCCACGTTTTTTTTTAATCACCCTGTATATGTTTAAGGAATGACAACTAACAAAAACATTTATAATAAAAATTTTCAAAAAAATTTACTCGTCGTTTCATCTTTATCTCCTACATGTGGGACATACAACGTCACATATAGGTGTTTTGATAGAAAAGAATGGAGACACTTGCAGGTGGGAGGGAAAAGAAAAGGTGATTTAGGCTTCGATATTTTGGAATTGCTATTGTAATGGGCTCAGGAGCCCTATATTTATAATCTCCGGTGAATGCCGACCAATATTTAAATATTTACTAAAAACAGAGAAGTACCGTATCCATAGACGTAGCCAGCCTTTTGAACGGGGGGGGGGGGGTGCCTAATTTTTTTAACCTGAACATTTTGGGTACAAACAACATCTTATGTAATAAAACCTAACAAAACGGAACCCCGTAAAACCTATCAAATTTCCGTTTTAGACAGATTTTTTGCGGAAGGTATAATTGTGTGGAACTTCTTTTAAAAAAGACCCAAACGCAATTTTTCATTGCGTGAAGAAGGTTGATAAGTTGCTTAAAACTAAATCTAATGGACAGGGACGTGCGAAGAGAAAGCTGCGCCCGGGGCAAAGTTACAATTTGGCGCCCCCTCCACCCAACTTTTTCTTGTAACAGGCCAAAAATGACGTTGGTAGTATAAATTTGGCGCCCCCTAAAGTTCCACGCCGGGGCAGCTGCCCCCTACGCTCTCCCTTTCGCACGACGCTGCTAATGGATAAGAAAAATATATATAAACATAGATAAAACATGATAGATATAAAATAAAGATATCCGTAAACATAAATCTGTAATTATCACAAGTTTTCATTTCAAACAGCAAAGAAATACTAAAATAAATAAGCACGACTTTAGTTCCCTCCATCATTTTGATCAAAGTAGCATTAAAATAACTTGTAGTATGCAATTTAAAGTGAAAAATAGCTCTTATATTTTCTACGCATGAATAAATAAAATTTCCCCGTTAAAAAAAATGAGCCCGTACGAATGTCAAAATATGATCCCAAAAAACTAAATTTAGCAAACCAACAAACCAACCTCCATATTAATTTGAATTTTGCATAGCATCATTTCTTATTTTCAGAGGAAGCACAGATTTGTACTAGAGATGAGTTCAGGCTCGATTTTTGAAACCCGCGCCCGAAAGATTTTTAGTACATTGGAGCCCGAGCCCATCTGAGCCCGATACAAAAAGTATACAAAAATAAATATATAAATAAATAAAAGATTTAATGATATTTAAAAATTGTTTCAAATGTGATATCCCATTAAAAAAAAATTCTTATAAAATTTACTATTAAATAAAAATTTAAATTCAAGCTTATGAAAAGAGCAATTTGGCATCAAATAAAAATATCCTTCATACCTAAAATGATTCCCATATTTCTTATCCTTTAAGAAGAAAATCTGATGGACATATTAAAGAAGTGTAATGAATAAATGGATAGTGTTTATAGAAATGACTATTTGTATGCTGAAGAATCAAAAAACGTTTTCAATTTCTTATTAAAAGAGTACATCTTCAGGGGTGTAGTCGTAAAAAAACCACAGGTTACACGATCGACGCAGAGGGTATATGCTCAAGGCACTGAGTATACTCTACGGAGTACATCCTATGGGTTTCATGAGAAACAGAAGGTTATACGGTGTTCCTTAAAAAATAAATCCAGAAGGTATACGGCGTATACCCCAGTATACCCTCCACTACATCCCCTGTACATTTATCTATAATCAATTCATTTCTCTTAACAATTCCCCATGACTGACGAGAACCTTAAAATCGGTTCAAATTAAAACATTGATACAGTTATCTTAAAGTTCCGTTGTTTTTATGGGAAAAGAAGAAACATTAATCGAATGTTTTCAATCGGAATAACATGTAAAATATGTTTACTTACGAAGGGAAATCCTCAGCATAAGCAAAATTCATGATGACAAACAGAAAAAAAAATCACGATGCTGTTATCATATGAAGAACGATTATGATTCGTGCACAATCAAATAATTTGCAAACCTCAAGCATCTAGTCTGCATCAAAAACGAAGAAATCATTCTCTTACAAAATAAATAAATAAACGACCGAATTAAAAAAAATCCTTTGCCTCAAACGAAAATCCAACCAGAAGCTAATTTATTATTTATGATTATTTTGATAGGCGCCTTATCAATTAATCGTCGACGGAAATGCAGTAGACCTAAATCTCCATACATCACAAATTTTCTTTTGAAGCAACAATCAACTATTAAAATATATATAAAAAATTATTTTTATTTTTCTTTCGTTTTGATCAAAATAACACTGAAATGACTTGAAAAAGAATAAATAATTTTAAAAGGAAAATAGGAGTTCTTTCAATCTCTTCTACACATAAATGTTTTTTAATTCTCAGAAAGAATGAGCCCGAGCCCCCCGGGCCCGAACACTAAAATGAAAATAGAGCCCGGGCCCGAACACTAAAATGAAAATAGAGCCCGAGCCCCCCCCCGGGCCCGAACACTAAAATGAAAATAGAGCCCGTGCCCGCTTCGGACCCGGGTTTGGGCTCGGGCTTTCGTGCTGGGGCTGAGCCTGTCTCATCCTCTAATTTGTACAACCTTCCACCCCCTCCGTTCTCCAGGCTAATCACATGGTGGAATTATCGTTTCACATCTGTATTTCCTTACATTTTTTTTGCTCCTATCTAGACTTTAGAAAACAAAAGCAAATATAGTAGTTTCTATCCTTGTCGAGAATTTACTCTAATTTTTTATGGAAATATGCATGCAATAGAAAGGTGTTAAAAAAATTCCATAAAGAAACGACATCAAATTGGGATTATAAAACCAACTTTTTTGATTTACTGTGATTAATACAGATTCTAGTAAATATTCTAGTTTTAAAAAAGATGAATAAAATAATTTTCTTAAAAAGAAAAAAAGAAAGAATCAAGGTCTCTTCTTTTATCACATTTCAAAACATAGACTGTTAGTTTTGATTAACTAATTGAACTAACTTTGCTTACATTTTTCTTCTTTTTTTCTTTTATAAATTTTGATTTTTTAAAATAATCAATCTTGAATCTGCGCGAGCGGGGGGAGGGGGGGGGTGTGCCCGAGCACCCAGGGCACCCCCCTGGCTACACGCATGGTATCTGAGCTCGGCGCAAATCAAGCACGCTGAGTACAACAAAACTGGAAAGTCGCCAAATGTACACAAAAATGCATGCCAATAATTTTCAAAACAAAAATAAAATAAATGAAACATGGAATTAGGTAAAATCACATTTTAAAATAACTTAATATTTTCTTTTAGTTGGATCTATAATTTGTATAACCGACGCACTACATTTACTCCCCTATTAGTAATGATGCACTTAAAACGGGTAAGAAAGTATAAAAGGAAATGTATATACAAAATAAATACAATTGTTAAAAATATTTATATATAAAAAATGTTGTAAAACATTTAATAAAATTCTCCAATCTCTAAACCTCACTGGAAGTTAACTGGAGTTCTATCAGTTCGAGTTTGTTTTAACCCCTTAACTAGTTTGCCCGAATGGCGTTCGGGTAAGACGAATTTGCTTATTTCATCATTTAAAGCTTTTAAACACCACTATTATTTTTAAGAAAATTTTTATACTATTGAAAGGCGGAAACGTTTAGACTAAATTTTACGAATATTTTATTTAAATAATAGTGGCGTGAGTCCGCTATTTTCAATTTATTGAACGGAAAATAATTAACCAGTTAAGGGGTTAAAACAGGCACAAACTTTTCAGGTTGTATGTTCAAGTTGATTTAATTTTTTATTTTCATTATTTTGTGTAGATGTGTTTTGCTTACTGAAATTCTTGTTCAGGATGTGATATTATTTTGAGGTCGTTTGAGAGTACCTACAGGTACTCTCACAGGTACCTTCAGGTACAAACTAGATACATTCGACTTTTTTACCTTAACTTTATAGTTAGATAGTAAGTGATTAATTCGTAAAGACCTTCCTATAGTGGTTCTAATTGTTTGCGTACTCTGCCTGTTCCAAGAAAAACATGTGTAACTGGGTTCTAAATCTTTATAAACAAATATTTTTGCAATAATTTTATGTTAATTTTTCTTGATCCACTTAACTGAATTTGCTTTTGTAATCAATATATAAAACTTTTTGGTGAAATTTGCAATAAACTTTCACCTGACCTCAAATAAAAATTCACCTGACAAATGAAATTTTCACATGAACCATTTCTAATATAGTACAGAAAATATCTACTCTTGCTATGGAAAGGCTCAAGAGAATTGTTGATAAAGTTTCATTCCAGTTCATTTGATAGTGGGCTTTTAAGGCAGTTTCAATTGATTTATGGAGTCGTTCTAACTTGTCATTACACTGCGGGTAGTAAGCTGATACCGGGTGTCCGAAAAATGACTGATGGATTTTAAAATTCAATAACTTGCAAACGGTGACAGCTATTTAAAAATTTTTTGCAGGAGGGTTATGTATAATGTCAGGAGTTTTTTTACCGTAATTTTTGATTTTAGTTCGAATTTCAAACAATAGGTGGCGCTGACGGCTATTGCAGGCCAGGTCGACGCTTCACTCAGCACTGATCACATGGCCTTCAATCGCCGTCAGCGCCACCTATTGTTTGAAATTCGAACTAAAATAAAAAATTACGGTAAAAAAAACTCCAGACATTATAACCCTCCTGCAAAAAAAATTTTAAATAGCTGTCACCGTTTGCAAGTTATTGAATTTTAAAATCCATCAGTCATTTTTAGGACACCCGGTATATGCTGTATGAAATAGCTTAATAACGTAGAATCTTTAAAGGGCTTGGAATGTCTGTGTTTCATGGTTGTTAATCAGTCGGGAGGTGTTCCGAATCTAGCGATCCAATTTTTATAAAAAATTGTATTTCTATATCTTAAACTTTTGCTAAGTCTCTGCAATGATATTACTCAGTGAAATGGCTTACTTCCACTCAATTAGTGCATCTGTTAATTGTCTGAGCGAAGCGAAGTCTTATACTCATAGTACGTAACGATATCAAAAGTCAAAAAAATTCTTTCGTCAAGCAAATCTCAAAAAATACATACTACTTGTTGTCTGAGCGAAGCGAAGTCTTATACTCATAGTAAGTAACGATATTAAAAGTCAAACAAATTCTTTCGTCAAGCAAATCTCAAAAAATACTTGTTGTTTGAGCGAAGCGAAGTCTTATACTCATAGTACGTAACGACATTAAAAGTCAAAAAAATTCTTTCGTCAAGCAAATCTCAAAACATACTTGTCGGATTTCGATTCTGTTTGTACCAGAAGATACCTATGAAGGTAACCTGCTGAATGCACTCACTTTCAAAAATTAGTTCCAAATAGTTTAAAAGTTATATTAAAAAACTGATAAAAAAAGCATAATTTATTTGCATAAGTCACAGAAATTTGATATGCGTCATTTTTCACCGGCTGAATATTTTAGTAGAAAACCGAATCAGAGTATATGGAGTAAATAGTTGTCTGAGCGAAGCGAAGGTTAATACACATAGTACGTAACGATAATAATAAAAAAAAAACAAATAATTAGTAGAATCCTACTATAGTAAAAAAAAACTAGCCTTAAAAGGAATGACTCTTGAAATGATGCTGATGTGGAAGATTTCCGGAACTAACGAATCCGGGTTGTCCACTCCTTCCATGAGTCGAATAGACCAATCAGGAAAGGGCTTCGTCTATGCATCGCCATATGGGTTACGATAAAGAGACGAAAGGTTACCATCGCCAACAATCGCCAAGTTTGTCGCCAACTTGGCGATATATCGCCAAATTTGGCGATCAAAATTAGTTGTCAAAAGTGACGCCAACTTGGCGATAACTGTAATATTTCGCCAAATTTTTAATTTCTTTACAACACCAGTCGTTTGATACATCATTTGAGAGGTTTGCAACTGCTTATTCATATAATGGATGTCTTGTGTGTTATCGCCCATTGTGCTCCCCAGGGGGGACACATTTTTATTTTCTTTACAACACCAGTCGTGTGACACATCATTTGAGAGGTCTGCAACTGCTTATTCATATTATGGATACCTTGTGTGTAACCCCCCCCTCTGCCCTCAGAGGGGGCGCATTTTGTAATTTCTTTATAACACCAATTGTGTGACACATCATTTGAAAGGTCTGCAACTGCTTATTCATACCATGGGTTATTGGCGAGCGCAGCAGGCAGGGATAGACAATAATTCGGAATCGCGAAGCGATTACGCGGGGGGTTGGCGAGCATAGCGAGCAGGGGGGCTGGGCCCCCCTAGTATTAATAAAAATACAAATACAAAGTCGAAATAAAAATCACTTAACGATGTTTTAAGCACGTGTATCGTGTTTAATATCATTGAATTAACATTCACGATCATCCATTATAGGCATTTAATCTTATAATTTGGCACTAGCCTCTAGACCCCGCCCCAAACAACGGCTCTTTTCACAAATGCACCCAAGAAATTCCCCATGTTGCCGATAATTTCCCTTTTTTAAACGGAAAATATGGTTTCTTGTCGTTTCTTGACGATACTAAAAATAAATAAACAAATAAACAAACAGACAGACAGTGAGACAAACAAACAAGCAGATAGAAAAACAAACAAACAAACCGAAAAAAAGACAAACAGATAAATAAAAAACAAACTGACAAACAAACTAAAAGACAAACAGACAAACAAACAAACAGACGTAAAAACAAACAAACCGACAAACAGACAAGCGAATAAACCGGCAAACAAACAAACAGGCGTAAAAGCAAACAAACCGACAAACAGGCAAACAAACAAACAAAACAGAAAAACAAATAAACCGACAAACAAACAAACAAACCGACAAACAAACCAACCAACAGACAGACAGACAAAAAAACCAACAGACAGACGAACAAACAAACTGACAGACAAACAAACAGACAGACAAACAAACAACCGACAAACAGACACATAAACAAACAAATCAACAAACAAACAGATAGACAAACAAACTAACAGACAGACAGATAAACAGAAAAAAAGACAAACAAACAAACAAACAGAAAGACAGACAGACAAACATCACTGGATTCTTGAAACTCGCTGTGCAGGAAACACTAAAATACACGAAACTCGCCAACGCCGCAATCACTAACTCGTAAATGAGCGCTACGCGCCCAATAAAACTAAGAAAAAAATCAATCCACGAAATTCGCTGTGCAGGAATCACTAAAATGTACGAGACTCTTCAACGCCGCAATCACTAACGCGCGTATAAGCGCTGCGCGCCCATTTAAAAAAAAAAAAAATCACTGGATCCCCGAAACTCGCTGTGCTAGAATCACTAAAATATACGAAACTCATCAACGCCGCAATCACTAACTCGTATATGAGCGCTGCGCGCCCATTAAAACGAAGAAAGAAAATCAAACCACGAAATTCGCTGTGCAGGAATCACTAAAATATACGAAACTCTTCAACGCCGCAATCACCAACGCGCGTATGAGCGCTGCGCGCCCATTAAAACAAAACAAAAAACATCACTGGATCCACGAAATTCGCTGTGCAGGAATCACTAAAATGTACGAAACTCGTCAATGTGCAATCACTAAAGCGCGTATGAGCGCTGCGCGCCCATTAAAACAAAAGAAAAACACTGCCGCGGTAAAGATATTGCATAGCATTTTTTATCAACTTATGCAAAAATACCGCGTCAATGTCTGCTGAAGTCTATCGAAGGATACCGCGCCGAAGTCTGCCAAACTCAAACGTCGTTAGCCGGAGTGTTAGGAATTTTTCTCATTACGGAATTCCTAGATTCGGTCGCCGCGCTCAAAACCCGCGATAATAGCTATGCAATAGCTTAATAAATTACCAAACAAAATTTGGTAGGGCTACGAAAATTAGATCGCGAGTTATAAGCATTTTAAATTTTTCGACCCTCACGGTGGGGGGTCTCCTGTCACCAAAAATTAACATTGTCTCATAATAAATTACCAAACAAAATTCGGCCGAGCTACGAAAATTAGATCGCGAGTTATAAGCCTTTTAAATTTTTCGACTCTCACCGTGGGGGGTCTCCTGTCACCAAAAATTAACAGTCTCATATTAAATTACCAAACAAAATTTGCCCGCGCTAGGAAAATTAGATCGTGGTTTATAAGCATTTTAAATTTTTCGACCCTCACCGTGGGGGGGGGGCTAATGTCCCCAAAAATTAACACCGTCTCATAATAAATTACCAAACAAAATTTGGCCGCGCTACGAAAATTAGATCGCGAGTTATAAGCCTTTTAAATTATTCGACCCTCAACGTGGGGGGTCTCCTGTCACCAAAAATTAACAGTCTCATATTAAATTACCAAACAAAATTTGGCTACGCTGCGAAAATTAGATCGTGAGTTATAAGCATTTTAAATTTTTCGACCCTCACCGTGGGGGGTCTAATGTCCCCAATAATTAACACTGTCTCATAATAAATTACCAAACAAAATTTGGCCGCGCTAAAAAAATTAGATCGCGAGTTATAAGCATTTTAAATTTTTCGACCCTCACCGTGGGGGGGTCTAATGTTCCCAAAAATTAACAGTCTCATATTAAATTATCAAACAAAATTTGCCCGCGCTACGAAAATTATATCGTGAGTTATAAGCATTTTAAATTTTTCGACCCTCACCGTTGGGGGTCTCCTGTCACCAAAAATTAACAGTCTCATATTAAATTATCAAACAAAATTTGCCCGCGCTACGAAAATTATATCGTGAGCTATAAGCATTTTAAATTTTTCGACCCTCACCGTGGGGGGGGGGTCTAATGTCCCCAAAAATTAACACTGTCTCATAATAAATTACCAAACAAAATTTGACCGCGCTACGAAAATTAGATCGCGAGTTATAAGCATTTGAAATTTTTCGCGAAAATTAGATCGCGAGTTATAAGCATTTTAAATTTTTCGACCTTCACGGTGGGGGGTCTCCTGTCACCAAAAATTAACATTGTCTCATAATAAATTACCAAACAAAATTCGGCCGAGCTACGAAAATTAGATCGCGAGTTATAAGCCTTTTAAATTTTTCGACTCTCACCGTGGGGGGTCTCCTGTCACCAAAAATTAACAGTCTCATATTAAATTACCAAACAAAATTTGCCCGCGCTAGGAAAATTAGATCGTGGTTTATAAGCATTTTAAATTTTTCGACCCTCACCGTGGGGGGGGGGGGCTAATGTCCCCAAAAATTAACACCGTCTCATAATAAATTACCAAACAAAATTTGGCCGCGCTACGAAAATTAGATCGCGAGTTATAAGCCTTTTAAATTATTCGACCCTCAACGTGGGGGGTCTCCTGTCACCAAAAATTAACAGTCTCATATTAAATTACCAAACAAAATTTGGCTACGCTGCGAAAATTAGATCGTGAGTTATAAGCATTTTAAATTTTTCGACCCTCACCGTGGGGGGTCTAATGTCCCCAATAATTAACACTGTCTCATAATAAATTACCAAACAAAATTTGGCCGCGCTAAAAAAATTAGATCGCGAGTTATAAGCATTTTAAATTTTTCGACCCTCACCGTGGGGGGGTCTAATGTTCCCAAAAATTAACAGTCTCATATTAAATTATCAAACAAAATTTGCCCGCGCTACGAAAATTATATCGTGAGTTATAAGCATTTTAAATTTTTCGACCCTCACCGTTGGGGGTCTCCTGTCACCAAAAATTAACAGTCTCATATTAAATTATCAAACAAAATTTGCCCGCGCTACGAAAATTATATCGTGAGCTATAAGCATTTTAAATTTTTCGACCCTCACCGTGGGGGGGGGGGGGGTCTAATGTCCCCAAAAATTAACACTGTCTCATAATAAATTACCAAACAAAATTTGACCGCGCTACGAAAATTAGATCGCGAGTTATAAGCATTTGAAATTTTTCGACCCTCACCGTGGGGCGTCTCCTGTCACCAAAATTTAACTGTCTCATATTAAATTACCAAACAAAATTTGGCCGCGCTACGAAAATTAGATCGTGAGTTATAAGCATTTTAAATTTTTCGACCCTCACCGTAGGGGATCTAATGTTCCCAAAAATTAACACTGTCTCATAATAAATTACCAAACAAAATTTGGCCGCGCTACGAAAATTAGATCGCGAGTTATAAGCATTTTTAATTTTTCGACCCTCACCGTGGGGTGTCTTCTGTCACCAACAATTAACAAAGTCTCATAATAAATTACCAAACAAAATTTGGGCGCGCTACGAAAATTAGATAGCGAGTTATAAGCATTTTTAATTTTTCGACCCTCACCGTGGGGGGTCTAATGTCCCCAAAAATTAACACTGCCTCATAATAAATTACAAAACAAAATTTGGCCGCGCTACGAAAATTAGATCGCGAGTTATAAGCATTTTAAAATTTTCGACCCTCACCGTTGGGGTTCTAATGTCCCCAAAAATTAACACTGCCTCATAATAAATTACCAAATAAAATTTGGCCGCGCTAAAAAAATTAGATCGCTAGTTATAAGCATTTTAAATTTTTCGACCCTCACCGTGGGGGGTCTCCTGTCACCAAAAATTAACAGTCTCATATTAAATTACCAAACAAAATTTGGCCGCGCTACGAAAATTAGATCGCGAGTTATAAGCATTTTAAATTTTTCGACCCTCACCGTGGGGGGTCTCCTGTCACCAAAAATTAACAGTCTCATATTAAATTACCAAACAAAATTTGGCCGCGTTACGAAAATTAGATAGCGAGTTATAAGCATTTTAAATTATTCGACCCTCACCGTGGGGGGTCTCCTGTCACCAAAAATTAACAGTCTCATATTAAATTACCAAACAAAATTTGGCCGCGCTACGAAAATTAGATCGCGAGTTATAAGCATTTTTAATTTTTCGACCCTCACCGTGGGGGGGTCTCCTGTCACCAAAAATTAACAGTCTCATATTAAATTACCAAACAAAATTTGGCCGCGTTACGAAAATTAGATAGCGAGTTATAAGCATTTTAAAAATTTTCAACCCTCACCGTGGGGGGGGGGTCTCCTGTCACCAAAAATTAACAGTCTCATATTAAATTACCAAACAAAATTAGGCCGCGCTACGAAAATTAGATCGTGAGTTATAAGCATTTTAAATTTTTCGACCCTCACCGTGGGGGGTTCTAATGTCCCCAAAAATTAACACTGCCTCATAATAAATTACCAAACAAAATTTGGCCGCGCTAAAAAAATTAGATCGCGAGTTATAAGCATTTTAAATTATTCGACCCTCACCGTGGGGGGTCTCCTGTCACCAAAAATTAACAGTCTCATCTAGACACACGGCAGTGTGTCAGCCAAGTTCAAAAAGTAAAAGTCGACACACCGGCCGTGGGTTATATTACCCGAACCATTTCGGGCCACTTTTGACCCCTCAATAACTTAAATTCTATTTGACCTACACACTTGCAATTTTTTGTGTCGTGTAAGACCATTTTCTAATTTCCTAATCCTATAAATTTTTAAAAAAATCTTTTACCGTTCACGAGAAATTGACGTCTGAAAACCACTGTTTTTCCCACTGACTCACTCACTCACTCATAGAAATGTTTGACTACTTCCAGGTGACTTAGGAAATTGAAATTTGGTGTGGAGGTAGGTTATTGGATCGATAAATAGGAAAAAATCAGAAATCACCATTAATTAAACATTAATGGTTGTTAGAAGATAAATTATTGGATTACAATGGCGGTTTATGAGAATTTCACAAAATACCAGAAATAGTGCCAAGTTGGCGTCACTTTTGGCGAGTATCGGGACTAATCTCTGAAACTACCGAACCGATTTCAAAAGTAATGGAACCAAAATGATGGTATTCGCCCCGGTTCAAACGCAGACTATATCTTATGTCTGTGCCACTAACCAAAAGAGGGTTTAGAAGCAAAAAACACTCTAAAAATGGGATTTTTGTTTTAGTGAAGGGCCTAGAAGCAAAAAATTTGTCATGTTAATTATTTATCAGATATGAATGATCACTAATGACATTTGCTAAAAAATACCAAATTTAAAAGGGGTGGAAATTCGCGAAGAGCATTCTGAAAACGTTCTGAATAGCGATTTTAAAACAATCTCAGCAAACAACAAACCGATTTTAAAAGTAATGATATCAAAATGATGATGATAGTCCTTACTCCAGCATAGGCTATATCTTATGTCGATGCCACTAACCCAAAGGGGGTAAAAGAACAAAAACGTTCTAAAGATGCGATGTCTGTATGTTAAGGGACTAGAATTATAAAGTTTGGCATTTTAGAGTTCACGGGAATTTCGCGAAATATCAGAAATAGTGCCAAGTTGGCGTCTTTTTTGGCGAGTATCGGAGCTAATTTCTGAAACTATGAACCGATTCCAAAATTAATAGTACCAAAATGATGGTATTCACCCCGGTTCAAGTATATGCTATATTTTATGTATATATCATTAACCATAAGAGAGTGAAGAAGCAAAAAACATTCTAAAAATGAGATTTTTGTTTTACTAATAAGCATAGAAGCACAAAATTCGGCATGTTACTTATTTATAAGATAAAAATGATCTCTAAGGGCATTTGCTAAAAAATAAAGAATTCAAAAAGGGTGAAAATGCACGAAAAGCATTCTAAAACTGTTCTAAATTGGGATTTTTAAGCAATCTCAGCAAACAACCATCTGATCTTAAAAATAATGATCTTAAAATGATGGTGACATTCCTTGCTCCAATATAGGCCATATCTTATGTCAATGCCACTAATCCAAAAGAATTAAAAGAGCAAAAAAAATTCTAAAAATGCGATGTCTGTATGTTAAGGGCTTAGAAACATTAAATTTGGTATGTTCATTACTTATAAGATATAAATGATCACTAAGAACATTTGTTAACAAATACAAAATTTAAAAGGGGTAAAAATGCGCGAAAAGCGTTCTATAAACGTTCTAAATAGCAATATCAGCAATATTGGAAAGTTAGCGAACCGATAAAAAAAAAAAAAAAAAAAAAAAAAAAAAAAAAAAAGTCAAAATGATGGTGGCAGTCCTTGCTCTAATAACAGTATTGGATAAATTGCCAGATTACAATGGGAGTCTATGGGAATTTGGCGAAATACCAGAAATAACGCCAAGTTAGTATCAGTTTTGGCGGGTAATTTTTGTCGTCAATTTGGCGATATATCGCCAAGTTGGAGACAAACTTTTTTGGTCTTCGAGATAATCAAGTAGTACCCAATCATATAAAAGAAACATCCTTATTAGTGGAATTTAATGGAACATAAGCAATCCTAATGTTAAAAGTTTTAAATTTGATTCAAAGAAACAGTGAATAAACGCAGGAAAAAGCTGTAAGATTAATTAATATTAAATAAAACTAATTTAATATTAAGCCAATTTATTTCAAAAAGGAAACAAATACCGACTTATTTGACAAAAAATAATGATATCCTATCAAAAACATGAATGTGAAAAAATGCCAAGTTCGTTAAAGATTTCGCTAATAAAAGAAGTGATTTGACAAAAAATAATGATATCCTATCAAAAACATGAATGTGAAAGAATGCCAAGTTCATTAAAGGTTTCGCTAATGAAAGAAGTGAGATCTAACTGCAAACCAAGTTCTTTCGAAGCTCCTTAAATCATAGCTCCTGTCATGCATAATATTCTTCAATTGCTTAAAATGAGTTGGTATGTTACTTGTTATTCAATAGAGCGACTTGGCAAGTTTTCAGCCCCTAACTTTAATGTTTGAGTAAGTACTTAATGTTTGAGTACCTAACTTTAATGTTTGAGTAATATTTAATCTAGAATCTGATTGGGAAAGATCTAGTCATTCAAATGTTCGAATAACTACCTTGAAGTTAAGGTATCGATAAATTAATTAAGTGATCAACTTTAAGTTCTGATCAATTAAATAGAGAAATTTGAATAACAGAAAACTTGTAAGTCGCTCTATTGAATAACAAGTAACATACCAACTCATTTTAAGCAACTGAAGAATATTATGCATGACAGGAGCTATGATTTAAGGTGCTTCGAAAGAACTTGGTTTGCAGTTAGATCTCACTTCTTTCATTAGCGAAACCTTTAATGAACTTGGCATTCTTTCACATTCATGTTTTTGATAGGATATTAAATTACCAAACAAAATTTGGCCGCGCTACGAAAATTAGATCGCGAGTTATAAGCTTTTAAAATTTTTCGACCCTCGCCGTGGGGGTCTCTTGTCACCAAAATTAACACTGTCTTATAATAAATTACCAAACAATATTTTGCCAAGCTACCAAAATTAGATCGCGAGTTATAAGCATTTTAAATTTTTCGACCCTCACCGTGGGGTGTCTCTTGTCACCAGAAATTAACAATGTCTCATAATAAATTACCAAACAAAGTTTGGCCGCGCTACGAAAGTTAGATCGCGAGTTATAAGCATTTTAAATTTTTCGACCCTCATGGTGGGGGGGTCTCCTGTCACCAAAATAAATCAGACCACCAAAATAAACACTGTCTCATAATAAATTACCAAACAAAATTTGGCCGCGCTATGAAAATTAGATCATAAGAAACATAAGTTTGACACTTGATATCCTAATATCTGAAAAATACCACGTCAATGTCTGCCGAAGTCTACCGAAGGATACCGTCCCGAAGTTTTCCGAACGGAAACGACGTTAGTCGAGTGTTAGGTTTTTTCGTTACGGATGTGTTAGGATATTTCGCGTTACGGAATTTTTGGATTCGGTCACCGCGCTCAAAGCCCGCGATAAAAGCTATGCAATAGCTTAAAAACACTTGATTCAGGAAACTTGCTCTGAAGGAATCCCTAAAATGTACAAAACTCGCCAAACCCTCGTTAACTAACGGCTCTAAAACGGAAAAAGTAATTCCTGGATGCACGAAAATCGCACAGAATTTCTAAAGTGAGCAAAATTGTTGTTATTAACGCAGATATCAAACTATTAAACCCCATTTTCGACAGCATGCGGAATTTCTTGGGTGCATTTGTGATAAGAGCCGTTGTTTGGGGCGGGGTCTAGACGCTACATAATTTGGCGATAATATTTTGGCCGGCGGGATAGCAGAGTAGTACCAGCAAAAATATATGTTTGATTGCGATTTTGATTGTACCAATCGGTACCTGATAGTAACCTACTGAATGCACCTGCTTTCAAAAATTAGTTCCAAATAGTTTAAAATTTATGTTTAAAAAACTGATAAAAAAATCACAATTCATTTGCATACATCACAGAAATTTGGTGTGCGTCACTTTTCACCGGCTGGATGTTTTCGTTAGATTCCCAAATTTAAGCACGTGGAGCAAGTAAAATACGCAAACACTTTTTAATTACAATGATTTATACTTAAACTTAAGAAACAAACTCGAAAATAATTTTGTTGTTGTTGTTAATTTAAAAGGAAAAAGGTCTTAATTCTTACAAGGAAGGTCTCCATTCGGGCATACCCGAAAAAAACTGAAAAAAATACAGAATGTTCTTCTCATGTGGATATATGTTGTGGTGAGTTACATCTCATCTTTGTATTTTACAAGCTACAACTCAACTCATCTCTACCCTTACTGTTTGTTGATATATGTAGCTCGCGGTTGTTAAAAACGTGATTAAAAGTTTACACTGCTTGCCTGCAGCCCTTTTGAAGTTGATTTAATTTGCATATATTAATAAGTTTTCTGTTTGCAGCCAGATCCTGTTGGTAACTATAACAGGTTATAGGCTTAGCATGTTTTAAAACTGCGTAAAGAAAACTGGTGTTTTGAAAAACTTACGAACTTTAGTGAATTAGGCCTAACCGCGTGGCGCTAACATGGCTGAGCTAAAGGTGCAAATTGATAAACTAGAAGGTGCAGAAAATTGGAGCAAGTGGAGGTGGCAAATGAAAATGCACTTTGAACAATATGATCTGACTTCGATTATTGAAGGATCTCGTTTTTGTCCGGTAGCTGTAACTGACGATGCGGATGCAAATAAAAAGGTGATTGAATGGTGGCGTAATAACGCTAAAGCTGCCGCACTCATTGCAAGCACATTAAGTCCATCTGTAGCTGATTTAGTGATAACTTATACTAGTGCAGAGGACATTTGGGACAAATTAGTAAGTGTTTTTGAACAAAGTAGCATTCAAAGGCTTAATTTACTTATGACTCAATTTTTCCAGTTTTGCAAAGAACCAACCGATAATGTTGCAACACATGCTGCTAAAGTTGAACGAATCTATACAGAAATGAACAATGAACTGTCGCGTATTGGCTCAAGTTCCATTCCACCAGAATTTCTACATGGAAAAATTCTTCTGACCGTGGGTCCAGAGTACCAAGAATTTAATAATGTTTGGGAGTCATTAGACTCGGAAAAACGTACTACAAAAAATTTAGTAGAAAAACTATGTACGATTGAAAAGCGTGTTAAAACTACTGCTGTTGGTGCATTTGCAGCTCGTGCTCCTGTTTCGAGACAAAAAGCTGTGAGAAATATTGAAAGTATTTCTGAAACTGTTTCTGGAGGTAATATCAAACCAAGCAAACAAAAGTGTAGCGGCTCATCGCGAGCTCTGCTGTAATTTTCTCTCGCGTATGGAAACTTTTTACTTTCAACGAATGGCAACTCAATTAATGGAATTACTTTTTAACGAAGCGCTCTCTCTTTCTCGCAGTGATGTTTCACGAATATTTATTGTTGTGTTTGTGAAGTTATTAAAGTCTATTTTTCTATAAAATCCTTCTGATTAATGAGTCAATATTATTAGCCACAATATCACCATCACAAAATTGGTGACTACGGACACTTGAACTGTTATTTTTTTCATCGAGCTTTCGTCGAACGGCTAATACTAAAATTTCTTCTCGCTAGAAAAATGGCAATTGAAGCATCTGCAGTGGTCATTCCACCGTATATTTCTGTCGATCCTAGCTTATGCAGCGTTGCAAAGGTTAGAAAAAACCCGGTTTAAACCCGGGAATAAACCGGGTTTTTAGGAATAAACCAGGAAAAAACCCGGGATTTTTTGGAATAATTCGGTTTTTTGGGAATAAACCTGGGAATAAACCTGGTCTATTGGAAATAAACCCGGGAATAAACCGACTTTTTGCAACTCTAAGCTTATGGTTTCACATGCTGGAATCTACTTTTGAATTAGCTACTCCTAAACCAATAACTGAATCGAAAACTAAATACAATTACGTTGTAGCTAATTTACCGCCTGCTACAGCTACTATGGTTCGTGATATTATTATGACTCCGGATTCATCTGATCCATATGAAACTTTAAAATCTAAAGATATTGAAAGCCGCACTTTAGAAATCCGGAAACTTCTAGCTGGAAAAAGCCTAGATGATAGAAAGCCGACTGAATTACTTCGATTAATGAAACGGCGAGCTGAAAGCCATAATATCAGTGATGAGCTTCTGTTAGACCTTTTCACTCAGCAAATGCCAACAAATATTCAAACTATTCTAGCTTTCATTGACAATATTACTCTTGATAAAGCAGCTGAGATTTCAGATAGAATTTTGGACTTAACACCTGCAAACATCAGCTTAGTTTCGAGCCGACTAACTTCGCCTAATACGCCAACACCGCCAACGATAGAGATGCTTCTGAAAGAAATCCAAGCGTTACGCCAAGAAGTTGCTCAACTTCGACGTTCAAGAAGTGTGCCAAGAGGTGATCATAAGCAACGGCATCGGTCTCATTCCCGA
Source organism: Maratus speculifer (assembly GCA_964019185.1). Lineage (NCBI taxonomy): Eukaryota > Metazoa > Arthropoda > Arachnida > Araneae > Salticidae > Maratus > Maratus speculifer. The sequence continues at coordinate 180,670,967 of OZ025295.1, read as the reverse complement.
CATGGAGATTCTGAAATGTGTTGGTATCACCAAAAATTTAGTGAAAAAGCAGAAAAGTGTCTCCCACCTTGTTCTTACTCGGAAAACAGGGAGCGGGAAGAATAGCTGCGACGGAATTCTCCCCAGCACCTTCACGTCGCCTTTTTGTTAGAGACAAAAATACAGGTATGTGTTTTCTCGTTGATAGTGGTTCAGATGCTTCCATCGTGGCCGCGAATAAAAATGATAAAACAAAACCTGTTCTCCAAACTTTTCGTGCTGCTAATGGCACCAAAATTAATGTATATGGTCGAAAAGTATTAATGTTAATTTAGGTTTGCGTAGAAATTTTACTTATTCATTACTTACCCATCATACGTAGTATAGGGTAAGTCTTGAAATCGTTTTGAAAATCGAAAAATTTTTTTTGACGGATTTACACGTTTCAGATACTGGAGATTCCGAAAAACATATTTTTAGAAAAAAAATTTTGCCGTCCGTTTGTCTGTGTGTCTGTGTGTCTGTCTGTCTGTAACCGCTCTATCTCCCGAACAAATTGAGATAGAGACTTGAAAGTTTGTATGTACTTAGTATGTAAGAATGGGACGAAGCCTATTTAATATCAGTAACCTCGATTATCCGGAACTATTTTTTCCGGACTCTCGAAAAATTCGTTCTGATGAAAGGTATATAAAAATTTTCGAATTTTTTTATTTTAAGGACTGGACGTAAAAGGCAATAAAATAACACAAATTTTGCATAAAAAACGAGGTCGATCGGATTATTAGTTGCCGAGATATGTGTAATGCTGTTTTTCACATTCTTCGGTTTTTCATGACCCTGTATTTCATTCAAAGTTCAATTCACAGGTATATTTTTATTGGAAATGAGACGCTTAATCCAACACAATAAATTTTTAGTTAATATGATTATTATTTTTTGAGTTACTAGGGGGGCCCCGCCCCCCTGCTCGCTATGCTCGCCAACCCCCCGTGTAATCGCTTCGCGATTCCAAATTATTGGCTACCCCTGCTTGCTGCGCTCGCCAATACCCCATGGTATGAATAAGCAGTTGCAGACCTTTCAAATGATGTGTCACACAACTGGTGTTGTAAAGAAATTAAAAATGTGTCCCCCCTGGGGAGCAGAATGGGGGATAACACACAAGACATCCATTATATGAATAAGCAGTTGCAAACCTCTCAAATGATGTATCAAACGACTGGTGTTGTAAAGAAATTAAAAATTTGGCGAAATATTACAGTTATCGCCAAGTTGGCATCACTTTTGACAGCTAATTTTGGTCGCCAAATTTGGCGATATATCGCCAAGTTGGCGACAAACTTGGCGATTGTTGGCGATCGTAACCTTTCCTCTCTTTATGGTAACCCATACGGCGATGCATAGACGGAGTCCTTTCCTGATTGGTCTATTCGACTCATGGAAGGAGTGGACAACCCGGATTCGTTAGTTCCGGAAATCTTCCACATCAGCATCATTCCAGGAGTCATTCCTTTTAAGGCTAGTTTTTTTTTACTATAGAAGGATAAGGATGTTTCTTTTACGCAATCCGGTACTACTCGAGTATTTTGGCGTTTTATATAATTAGTCAAAATTGGCTCATCAGCAATTCATTAATGGAGCATTATTGTATGTTAAGATTATTTATTTATGCGTTTAAATTTTATTTTGGAGTTGAAATAGACACGCGTTTTATTTTCATATTTTATATTATGATGGGTAAGTATTACGGTGGACCCCCAATGACTAGTTTTATGTTTGTGATGTTTCATGTGCTATTTTAGGAGCTGATTTTTTGCATAATTTTAATTTAAAGCTTGATTTAAGGAATCGTCGTTTTATTGATTCCACTACCAATTTAAAAGCTTCTGCTATATTTAATATTTGTAGTATATTTTCTGTGAAATCAAATTTTTTGAATAATATATATGGTAAATTATTACTTAAATTTCCTGAAATCACAAAGTTACCCGATCCTAACCAACTGGTTAAGCATAATACTGTGCATTATATAAACACTAAGGGGCCTCCAGTGACTGCTAAGCGTAGACGGCTAGCTCCAGATCGACTAAAAATTGCCAAAGCTGAATTTCAGCACATGCTGCAGCTCGGTCATATTAGACCTTCTAAAAGTAATTACTCTTCACCGTTGCACCTTGTGCCGAAGAAAGGATCTGTCGATTGGAGACCTGTTGGTGATTATCGTGCTCTAAATGCACAAACTGTTAAAGAGAAATATCCTATACCCTGTATCGCAGATTTCACTGCGGAATTACATGGTAAACAAATCTTCAGTCACATTGATCTAATAAAAGCCTACCATCAGATTCCCATCAATCCTGTCGATGTTCATAAAACTGCAATTTGCACTCCCTTCGGACTTTTTGAAAGCACGCGAATGCAATTTGGCCTTTGCAATGCTTCCTCAACATTTCAAAGATTTATTGATGAGATAGTTTGTGACTTAGGATTTGTTTACGCATTTCTTGATGATTTGCTTATTACCTCTGAAAATGAAACTGAACATTTAGAACATCTTGAATTATTGTTTTCTAGACTTAAAGAGTATGGTTTGTGTATCAATGTTGATAAATGTAAATTTGGTCAATCCACCTTAGAATTTTTAGGATTCAAACTTTAACCTGCAGGAATTGAACCATTACCTGATCGTGTTCAATGCATCTTAAATTTCCCACAGCCCTCTACCTTAACTCAACTAAGACGTTATTTAGGCCTTTTCAATTTCTATAGACGTTGCATTCCCAAAGCTGCCGATATTTTAGCTCCACTTGTTAAATTTTTAGAAGGACACAAAAATAAAAAAAAACCATCCCCGTTCCAAAGCTAACAAAACTGAGCAATTAAAATGGAACGAAGAAGCTAATCTTTAATTCACTGCTTCAAAAGAAGCTATAGCTCGAGCTACTTTATTGCGACATCTAATTCCTGGAGCCCAGTTAAGTTTATGGGTCGATGCTAGCAATGTCGCAATTGGTGGTTCTTTAATGCAACTCTCCGAAAAACAGTGGGAACCAATCGCATTTTATTCCTGTAAATTAAATAAGTCGCAGAGAAATTGGTCTACTTATGATCGTGAATTATTTGCTATTTATAGTTCTATAAAAATATTCAGACATATGCTCGAAGGTCGTAATTTCATTATTTATACTGACCAAAAACCCCTAATATACGCACTTCAACAGAATCCTAATAAATGTAGTCCTCGACAATTGAGACATTTAGACTATATTTTACAGTTGTCTACTGATATTCGGTATACTAAAGGCTCTGATAACACCGTGGCTGACGCATTATCACGAATTGAAATTGATTCCATTTCTCTTAATGTGCTAGATTTTAAAGAGTTTGCCACTGCTCAGACAAATGATGAAGAGCTAAAACAAATTCTCGAACTCGGTACCACTTCTTTAAAATTAGAAAAACACTATTTTCCACTCGAAGATGTCCATTTATATTGCGATATGTCACAAAAACATCCCAGACCATTCGTTCCTAAAAGCATGCGACAATCTGTTTTTTCTACCTTACATTATTTCTCACATCCAGGTTTCTCAGCTTCATTAGATTTAATTTCGAAGCGATTTGTATGGCCTGGTATGCGTAAGGATATAAAATCTATGGTTCGCAGCTGTACGAAATGTCAAAAAGCTAAAGTCTTCCAACACACCAAATCGCCAATTGGGACATTCTCTGAACCTGATGCTCGTTTTTGCCCATATTCACGTTGATTTTATCGGACCTTTACCATCCTCCGATGGCAATCAGTATTGCATGACCATTATTGATAGGTTTACGAGATGGCCCGAAGTTATACCCACACCAGATATGACTGCAGAAACAACCGCTCGTGCACTAATACACGGTTGGATATCCAGATTCGGTACCCCGGTTACTATTACAACTGATCAAGGTAGGAATTTTTAGTCTTCTCTTTTTAAAGAACTTATTAACAGATTAGGCTGTAGACGCATAAGAACAACGTCATATCATCCACAGTCTAACGGTCTTATTGAGAGATTTCATCGTCATCTTAAGAATTCGCTTACAGCGCACAATCAAACTCAATGGACTGAAACTCTCCCCATTGTTTTACTTGGTTTGCGCACAGCTCTTAAGAACGACATCCAAGCTACCTGTGCTCAGCTTGTTTATGGGAGAAATATCAGACTACCCTGTGATCTCATTAACAGCGAGATCGTAAATCAACCACTTATTCTCACCTATGTGACTGAGTTGATTGAAACAATGAGGGCATTAAATCCTGTTGCCACTACAAGGCACGGCAACCCCAAAATCTATGTAAATCCCTCATTGCAAACATGTTCTCATGTATTTTTAAGATCAGACAAAGTGAATCCTCCCTTATCACCCTCTTATTCAGGACCCCATAAATTGATTGCCAGATCTAATAAAACGTTTGATTTGGAATTAAATGGGAAACGCTGTACTGTATCAATTGATCGCATCAAACCGGCTTATCAATTATCAGATTCTTTTCCACTTCCCTACCTCAAAAACAACATGATCCCAGAAATGCTCCTCCTGTCAAACAGCCTACCACGAAATCTGGTCGTAAAGTTCGTTTTCCTCAACATCTTGTAACTGACTATATTGTATAAATATTTTGTATATACCTTGTATTTTGTATTGTATAAATATTTTGTAATGTGTGTACAATATTTATTTGTTGATTTATGTTTTTCTTAATGTACTGCATAAATATTCTATTATTGCACCATATGTATGTACTCAAGACCTATCTTATGTATCTGTATCAAGTACTATTTTTTTTGTAATCGTGACTACGTCACTGGGGGCATACTCTGTAGCGGCTCATCTCGAGCTCTGCTGTAATTTTCTCTCGCGTATGGAAACTTTTTACTTTCAACGAATGGCAACTCAATTAATGGAATTACTTTTTAACGAAGCGCTCTCTCTTTCTCGCAGTGATGTTTTCACGAATATTTATTGTTGTGTTTGTGAAGTTATTAAAGTCTATTTTTCTATAAAATCCTTCTGATTAATGAGTCAATATTATTAGCCACAATATCACCATCACAAAAAAAGCATTGCTTTAAATGTGGATCTACTGCACATTTATGTAAAGACCATCCAAAGAAAAAATTCAATGATAGATATCAGTCATCAAAAAATAACAAAGCTGCATTCAGTGCTAGTGAAAGTTTTACTCAGCCAGATATTTGGATTTGTGATTCAGGTGCTTCTCACCACATGACTGCAAATAAGCAATATTTTGCAACTTATAAACATTTTCCTGTGCCTATTGAAATTTCACTTGCTGACAAAAGCAAGATCTATGCATATGGATCTGGTAAAATAAACATTGAAGTGTTTATCCATGGCAAGTGTTATGATGCACACATGGAAGATGTGTGGTATGTTCCAGATGTGCGAAGGCATCTCTTTTTTGTCCAACAGGCTGCCAAGCATGGTGTGGAAGTAAAAATGACTGATAGGCATGTTTCTTTTTATCGCAGTAATGAACTGTTGCTGTTGGATCATGGACAGATGGTACATATGTTATGTCTATGAGTGTTGTTGTTCCAGCTTGCCCAGCTGAAATAAGCATTGCTACAGAATCCGAAACTTTGCAATTATGGCATGAGCATCTCGGTCATCAGAATAAACGACATGTTCGAAAATTGTTGAGTGACATGAACATTCATGTGAGTTATGCTATAACAAATGAGTTCTGTGATGGATATGCTCTTGGCAAAGCACATAGAAAACCTTTCAAATCACGACCCTATAGAGCCACGTCAATCGGTGAAGTTATTAATGCTGATGTAAATGGCCCCATGTCTGTGAGATCTTTCAGTGGTGCACGCTATTATGTATCTTTTAAGGATGATTATAGTAAATATCGTAGAATTTTTTTGTGAAAAACAAAAATGAAGTGAGTTCCTGCTTACGCATATTTATCAATGAAGCTACTAATCATGGTCATTCTGTGAAAGAATTGCCTTGCGATGGAGGAGGTGAATTTGATTGTGGTGATGTTCGACAAATCCTTGCTGAAAGAGGTACAGCTCTTAATCTAGGAGTACCATACACGCCTCAACTAAATGGAGCTGCAGAACGAGAAAATAGGACAGTTGTTGAACTTGCACGTTCTATGCTTTCTACATGTGGATTACCTCGATCACTGTGGGCCAATGCATGTGAAACTGCAGTGTATCTACTAAACCATTCTGGGCTGTCACCAGAAGAAAACAAGAGTCCTCATGAAATTTGGACTGGTCAACCAACATCTACGTTGCATCATTTGCGAGTGTTTGGAACAGAATGTTATGCTCACATACCGAAAAACTTTCGACAGAAGTTTGACAACAAAAGTGTTCGTGGTCACTTTGTGGGGTATGTCAACAAAAGAGATGGCTATCAAATATATTTGCCTTCTCAAAATAAAATCATAAAATCTCGTGATGTGTATTTCAAGCCTGAACGTCTCTGTACAACTCCTGTTATAGTGGAGGTGGAGGAAAATTCTTCTGAGATTTGTGAAAGAATTCAGGGGGAAGACTCATCTGAGACATGTGAAAAAAATTCAAGGGGAAGACTCTTCTGAGAAGTCTGTAGAAATTCAGGACAAAGAAAGAGAAACCAACCAAGCAGAAGAAAATTCTGAACCTAGAAAATCTGACAGACAACGGAGCATGCCCACATGGATGAAGTCTGGAGAATTTCTTCTTGCAAATGTAGCTGCTGTAGAAGAATCTGAAAATCCCTCTACATATGCTGAAGCTCTTTCTTCAAGTGAAAGTGACTTATGGCTTAATGCCATGAAAGAAGAAATGTCTGCCCTACACGAAAATAAAACATGGGAATTGGTTGAAAAACCGAAAGGTTCCAAAGTCATCAACTGTCGATGGGTGCTGAAGAAGAAATTTAATCCTGATGGCACTGTGGAGCGATACCGAGCACGTCTTGTAGCAAAGGGATATGCCCAAAAAGCTGGTATAGACTTTGATGAGACATTTAGCCCTGTCGCAAGATATGACACGGTAAGATCTATTTTGGCAGTTACTGCAAAAGAAGAATTGCATTTAAAGCAGTTTGACGTAAAGACTGCATTTTTATATAGAATACTTCAGGAGGAAGTCTACATGACACAGCCAGAAGGTTTCAATGATAATAGTGGAAGAGTCTGTTTACTTCACAGAAGTTTATATGGTCTCAAACGAGCACCTCGTTGTTGGAACCAGTGCTTTGTAAATTTTATGAAACAACATAAATTGGAAGTTATCACTGCTGATCCTTGCTTGTTTATCAGACATAGAGATAAAAAGAAACTTTTTGTTGTAATTTATGTTGATGATGGCTTAGTTGTTGGATCTGACATGGTTGAAGTGGAGGAATTTATTAACCAACTTTCTCAAACCTTTAAGATCACAATAGGTTCTCTGAACCAGTTTCTTGGTATGAACATAACAAAATGTAGTGATGGCTCAATTTTTGTGAACCAACATGCTTATGCACGAAAAATACTTACAAGGTTTAATATGGACTGAGCTAAACCAGTATCAACCCCTAGCGACAAAAGCTATGTTCCTGATGATGAAGGTAATAAAATGATAGGAAAAGAAATTCCTTACCGTCAGGCTGTTGGTAGTCTTATGTACTTTGCTATTGCAACCAGGCCTGATTTATCATATGCTATAAGTATTGTCTCTGAAAATCTTGAAAACCCTAGATCATCAGATTGGTGTGCTGTAAAGCGAATTTTTAGCACTTTCCAACAAAGTTGAAAAGTGCTTATGCATTCGGTTTGTCTGTCCGTCTGTCCGTCTGGCCGGATGGCCGTCTGTCCGTCTGTCCGAGCTCTAACTCCCGTAAATATACTCGGATTGCTATGAAATTTTTATACGTTATTGAGGTTCACCCTAGCACGAACCCTATTGAAAATAAAGTATCTACCATGATTAGTTTATCTACAGAGAGAATCAAAAGTTTCCCATTACATTACGGCCTATGGGGAAAAATCGTTAATATACTCGGATTGCCATGACATTTTAGGACGTTATTGACGTTTACCCTAGCAAAAGTCTTATTGAAAATGAAGTTTCTACCATGATTAATTTATCTACAGGGCGAATCAAAAGTTTCCCATTACATTACGGCCTATGGGGAAAAATCGTTAATATACTCGGATTGCCATGAAATTTTAGGACGTTATTGGGGTTTACCCTAGCACGAACCCTACAGAAAATGAAGTATCTACCATGATTAGTTTATCTACAGAGATAATCAAAAGTTTCCCATTACATTACGGCCTATGGGGGAAAATCGTTAATATACTCGGATTGCAATGAAATTTTAGGACGTTATTGACGTTTACCCTAGCAAATGTCCTATCGAAAATGAAGTTGCTACCATGATTAGTTTATCTACATGGCGAATCAAAAGTTTCGAATTACATTACGGCCTATGGGGAAAAATCGTTTCAAAGGAATTTTAAAGATGTTATACCCTGTCACACAATATGCATTCTATAAAATATAAGGTGAAAATGTAGCTATTATTCATTTACAGGGCCACACAAAAGAATTCCATTAGATAATGGTAAAAGGGGGAATTGTGTGTGACATATTTTAAATATATTAAGCTTTTTCCATGTATAATAAAATTGATATATGTCACTGAAGCTTAATATAAATTATACGCTACTGTCTTGCATAATATGAAGTAACTAGCATTTACAGGGCCATACAAAAGATTTCAAATAGTATATTCTTTCCCAAGTACCGTATATGTGTCCGATGATGGCTGATGGAGGGATCAAATGCATTTTAATTATGATATTCGCGTTTATATTTCGCTAAATATATGTACATTATATGGTGTGTATAAATGTTATAGTTGATATACAGGGCTACCCAAAAGAGCTCACCAACGTTACTGAATATGAGCGTAAATTATTTAAACGTGGTTCTTAAATAAGCTATGCATTTTTACGCTGAGCTGCTTTCAATTTACTGAGAAATGTTAGCAGAATATAGATAAAGGGATATACAGGGCTACGCAAAGAATTCGGTACATGGACGCCTATGAATGATGATTTATGAGAATGTGATTTCAGTTGTTTTAAAAGTGTTTTAGTTTACAATAAATTTTAGCCTAATGCTGACGTGTAATAAAGGTACAATGTAAACTACAGGGCTGAACAAAAGTATTCAAGTATGTTTCCATCTAATAGTATGAATTGCTGAAAAAGAAATTTTAAGCTACTGGGTATTTTCTTGCTAAGCTAAATTTTCCCATTATATGAACTGACATATGAAATACAGGGCTGTTCTAATGTACTGGAATACATACTTGGGTATATTTGGCTATACACTATTATTTCTCTAAATAACAAAGTTTTGTTAAAGATTTCATTAAGTGTTGGAAAGTGTTTCATAATCTATGCTTAACGCATGATTTTTCTTACTTGTTAAATATCTGAAAGGTACTGCCAATTTCGGTTTATTATATAAAGCAAAGTGTGCTCCCAACAATCTTGAAGTTTATAGTGATGCTGATTATGCAGGGGATATGAAAACAAGACGATCAAGAACTGGCATGATTTCTAAATTTTCAGGAGGTGCCATTTCATGGATGAGCCAAAAACAAAGAAGTGTTGTGCTGTCTGCAACAGAGGCCGAGTATGTTGCTGCAAGTGAGAGTGCAAAAGAGTTAATATGGCTGAAGCGCTTATTAAGTGACATAACGACTCTAGACACTCCTTCCTTGTTGGTGGACAATGCCAGTGCTGTGAAGCTTGCAAGGAATCCAGAGTTTCATAAAAGATCAAAGCATGTTGATGTGCGGTACCATTTTGTGCGAGAAAAATTCACTGAAGGTGAACTTTTTATAAAACATGTTCCTGGAAAGTTACAGCTGGCTGACATCATGACAAAAGCTCTGACCTGTGTCAGGTTCAAAGAATTTTGTCTTTTGCTAGGACTAGTTTCATTTGATTTGGTTAATGATTGAATTAATGGTATGTAAGTTGTGGCTTGTGGAGGAAGTGTTGTGGTGAGTTACATCTCATCTTTGTATTTTACAAGCTACAACTCAACTCATCTCTACCCTTACTTTTTGTTGATATATGTAGCTCGCGGTTGTTACAAACGTGATTAAAAGTTTACACTGCTTGCCTGCAGCCCTTTTGAAATTGATTTAATTTGCATGTATTAATAAGTTTTTTGTTTGCAGCCAAATCCTGTTGGTAACTATAACAATATATACGTTTATAAAAAAAATTTCGGCGGAACCTCTAATCAGTATCCGTAAAAAAATAATGAATTTTTCATTATTTAGCGATTTATCGCCGGTTGGCGATGGAATGTAATTTCAAAAAATACTTTATGTCAAATACACTTCAAGAAAAAAAAAGTTTCATATTGAACTTTTTTTGATAAATTTAATTTAAATAACTTTAGTTTTGTAATTTTTAGTTTATTTTAAGTATAATTTTGTTATATCGATATTCATATGCATTTATATTCAAATTTAATCATCAAAATTTGATATTTAAAACGAAGTTCATAATTTAAATTAATTAAATTTGTTTCAAGCTCAAAGTCCAATTGAGAATTTTTGATTAGATTTTGTTGCTATGGAAACATCTGTTTTTTATTTTTAAGTACGCTTAAATTTATTTTATTTTTTTACACGTTTCCTAATGCAATTCCGCCGCTAATTTTCACTGATCCTTTATTACATACATGAGTAGTTTAATTGTTATTTAAAAAAAAATCTGAGTATGCCCAGTATGGAGACCTTCCTTGTTAGTACTTAAGACTTTGCGATATTCTTTATAATAGCACTTTATAACCGCCATTAGCATCTTTTATATTTCGCACATGCAACTTCCAAACTGCCAGTTATAAAATACGTGCTTAGATAAAATATTGGTATACTTGGTTATATCGTTGATCAATTTCGCCAAATTAATCATACTGACATATTTTTCATTTTAAATAACGACAGATTAAATCAATTAATGAAACATTGATAAAAATACAAATAAAAAGTGGGATAAAAAAATCACTTGATGATGTTTTAAACACATGTATCGTATTTAATGCGATTGAATGTGACATTCACGATCATTCATTATTGGCATTTTATCCTATTGTTTGGCAATACTTTTTTGGTCGACGGAATAATCAAGTAATACCAAAAAAAAATAAGAAAAAAAAAGAAAAAGAAAGAAAGAAACAATAGTTGAAGCGATGAATAAACAGTTAGCATAGTCCATGTCAATTCAGGCAGCCAAAGAAAAAATCTTACCTTCATAGTCTCAGAAGTTCTTTGATTGAACATATGTTAAAATTCAGGAAAAAATAAAATTCCTGTAATTTTTGGTTTTCCCCAAAAAAATTTCTGGGCCGAGATACAGGGCGCCAAAGATGGCATCCCGAGCACCTTTTTCCATTTGCAATTTTTGAAAAAAAGTTTAAAGTGCTCTATCTCTGAAACGATGCAAGATATCTCATTGCAGTTTATTTTATTTTAAAGATAATAGTTTGCTGCTTAAAAAGATATACTCTATTTTGAAATATGTATTTAATTATTTTTACAGCAGCCTTCTACAAAAAAATTTTTTAAATCAAAAATAATATTTTACTCAAAAATGCCAATCTCAAAAATTTTGATTTTTTTACTATTAGTCAATACCATTGAGTACTACCTTCACTGTAAAGGAGAACTTCCACTTTTGAGTTTAACAAGTTTTAGAATCATTTCAAGAATTTAGAGAATTTTACAGGAACTGCATGTCAAAAGTTCCATTAAAAGTCTCTCAATTTTTGTTTATTTGTATCATATGTAGCCTATTACATATCCTAAACAAGTTAGAAATTACACGTCAAACATGGTAAATGAGGTGCATTCATACTATGACAAGTTTTATAAATATTTAGATCTTGGTGCAATAAGTATTACATTCTTGTGAAAACTGGCATGAATACAAAATTTATTATGTTTCTATATATTAAATCCAATAATACAGAAGTAATATGAATCCATCTTAAAAAGAACGTAATCACCAGGGCAACCTAGAATCATTACCTATCATAGGATATTTAATTATGTATGATAGAATTTAATAGAATGAACAATCGTCCATTAATATCATAGTGATGGGTATATTCATCTATTGCTATCATAGTACCTGTATTGCACAAACTTTGAACAGCAAGCAAGAAGAAATTTCATTTGTCTAACCAAGATCTCTGAAACAATTGCAAAATATTCAGATTCAAAATTTATAAAAAGGAATTTTTGTTGCCTGTGTATATTACTGTGAATGGTGGGTTGCAAAGGTAAATGATATCAGTTGTTTATGAAATTGTCATTAACTTTATGCTCCCACTTGGATCGGCTGTTGGATATAGATTTCCACCTGCAAGACAGCAACATCACCACCAGTGTTCACTTTCTATTCACAATGTTTTAAGGATTATGGAAGCCCCAGACCCTGTTAGTTAAACAGGAAGGCATCACTAAATATCAAAGGAAGATACAGATACTCTTCAACAAATTATAAAGTCTATGAATTTCTAATTTCAGTTCTAAGCAGAGTACACTAGAAGTAATATGTTTTGAAACTTATGCATATATTTTGTAAACTTTACTGCATATTTTTTTTTTTTTTTTTTTTTGTAAGCTATTTTTAAAGCTGTCAGTTTCTTATACTTATTAAGAAATAAAATACTATGTCAAACAAGACTAAGATTTTGATTTCCTGAGACCAGTGTGTGATTGTCATACAGGAAATGGTAAAATATATGGCAAAATTTTACATGTATTTCGATAACTTGTCAAAATCAAAAGTGGAAGTTTTCCGAAATAAGGAAGGCAGTAAGTACTCAATGGTATTAATCAACAGCAAAAAAAAAAATAAAATAAAATAAAATAAAATAAAATAAAATAAAATAAATAAAAAATAAATAAATAAATACATTTAGGATTGGCATTTTTGATCTCTTTTAATTAAAAAAAAAAAAAAAAATCAAGAGGCTGCATCAGAAAATATGAATACATTTTTACAAAATTGAATATATCATTTCAAACAAAAAAAAGTTACCTTCAAAAGAAAAAAAAAAAAATTGTTGTGAAAAAGGTGATCAGATGTTATGAAAGTTAAATTAAAACTTTGAAAAAAAGTCAGTCATAAACATTTTATTCATCCTGCTAAATCCTATCACGCATAATTAATTCAAACACATCCCATGATAGGTAATGATTCTAGGTTGCCCTGGTGATTACATTATTTTTAAGATGGATTCATATTACTTCTGTATTACTGAATGTAATATATAGAAACATAATAAATTTTGTATTCATGCCAGTATTCACAAGAGTGTAATACTTATTGCACCAAGATCTAAATATTTTTAAAACTAGTCATAGTATGGATGCTCATTTACCATGTTTGACGTGTGATTTCTAACTTGTTTAGGATATGTAATAGGCTACATATGATACAAATAAACAAAAATTGAGAGACTTATTGGAATTTTTGATATGCAGTTCCTGTAAAATTCTCTAAATTCTTGAAATGATTCTAAAACTTGTTAAACTCAAAAGTGGAAGTTCTCCTTTACAGTGAAGGTAGTCCTCAATGGTATTGACTAACAGTAAAAAAATCAAAATTTTTGAGATTGGCATTTTTGAGAAAAAAATTATTTTTGATTAAAAAAGAATTTTTTTAGAAGGCTGCTGTAAAAATAATTAAATACATATTTCAAAATGGAGTATATCTTTTTAAGCAGAAAAATATTATTTTTAAAATAAAATAAACTGCAGCGAAATATCTTGCATCGTTTCAGAGATAGAGCACTTTAAACTTTTTTTCGAAAATCACAAACGGGAAAAGGTGCTCGGGATGCCATCTTTGGCACCCTGTATCTCGGTCCAGAAATTTTTTTGGGAAAAACCAAAAATTACGGGAATTTTATTTTTTCCTGAATTTTAACATATGTTCAATGAAAGAACTTCTGAGACTATGAAGGTAACCCCCCTGCCTGAATCGACATGGATTCGGCCAGTTATAAATAATAATAATAAAGAATACTGCCCAGTTAAACTGATGGCATTGAGCTCACAGGCTACAAATACTAATTGTACATTAAAGCCTTATATTTTCAAGGGTTAATTCCGTTCGAAAAAAAATTAAGAAGGGGAAACAGCTCTCCCCTTTCCTCTTTTTTTATACTTAATCATTGAAACTCCTATACTATCAAAGACATGCTTTATCATATAAAAAATCTATATCCAAAATTCAGAGCAAATGAGATAATTCTTAATAAAAACCCATTTAGCATTTATATAATTTAAAAGGAGTTATCCCCCTCTTTTATACTTAACCATTAAACTTCCAAAACTATTCAGAGATTTGAACGAAATCTGACAATTCTGCTTGAAAAACCCATTTATATAAATTAAGGGGGGGGGGCATTAGAACCCCTGTTCCCCTTATTTATACTTATTCAATGAACACCTAATAACAGTCACGGAATCGCCTCATCAGAATGATCCTAATCTAAATTTTGAACGAAAATTAATTCTGCATGAAAATCCCATTTATATCAACTAACGGGGGGGGGGGGGCATTAGAGCCCCTGTTCCCCCTATTTATACTTATTCAATGAACACCTAATAACAGTCACGGAATCGCCTCATCAGAATGATCCTAATCTAAATTTTGAACGAAAACTTAATTCTGCATGAAAATCCCATTTATATCAACTAACGGGGGGGGGGCATTAGAACCCCTGTTCCCCCTATTTATACTTATTCAATGAACACCTAATAACAGTCACGGAATCGCCTCATCAGAATGATCCTAATCTAAATTTTGAAAACTTAATTCTGCATGAAAATCCCATTTATATCAACTAACGGGGGGGGGGCATTAGAACCCCTGTTCCCCCTATTTATACTTAATCAATGAACACCTAATAACAGTCACGGAATCGCCTCATCAGAATGATCCTAATCTAAATTTTGAAAACTTAATTCTGCATGAAAATCCCATCTATATCAACTAACGGGGGGCATGAGCCCCCCGTTCCCCCTCTTATACATATCGAATGAACTCCAAAAACTAATCAGGGAAGCGCCTTGTCAGGATATACCTACATACAAAATTTCAAGTGGATCGGATATTTTTATCATGAGTTATCGCGTTACGTACATACGAACATACATACAGAACGGACGGGCACATAAGCTCTCAGGCTATGATAGTCTGTGAGCTAAAAAAATAAATAAATATCATAATAAAATCGTAAATCGTAAAATACTTATAGGAATATTCAAAAACAATGTTTTCACCAATTTGGCGGGGGAAAAATTGCGCTAACGTATAGATTATATTTTTACACATAAATATGACACCTGTGCCATATTTATGAGTAAAAGTAAACATAAACGATCATCAGGTTTGAAATCTCAATTTCTGAAGCCCAAACTGGACCATGATTTACAAAAGCGCCAAGGTGAAGGTATTGGAAAAGTATCATGAAATTAGGGCAGAGATTTTTTTACACGTTTCCTAATGCAATTCCGCCGCTAATTTTCACTGATATATACACTGATATATTTTCACTGATATAACATATGCGCATCGGGTTTGGCGCAATTTTAGCGAAAATCACTTTTAAAATAATTTCTATTATTTTAAAAAGGAAGTAACAATTAAAAAAATACGATTAAATCCAGATTAAATGAATATAGAAAAAAAAAAAATAAACAATTTATTAATAAACAAACAATAGCCGGGTTACAATGCAATGTAAATAACGATATTTTGGCGCAATTATGTAAAAAAGTGTACCATATCCTGTTATACATTTTTTGACGATCTCTTTTTCTTTTTGGCATTAAATAAATTGATGTGGTTGCGATCTTCAGCTTGTGAGGTTGCTTTTTAGCTCAGAGGCTATCAAAGCCTGAGAGCTTATGTGCCCTCCCGTTCGGTATGTATGTATGTGCGTACGTAACGCGATAACTCATGATAAAAATATCCGATTTACATGAAATTTTGAATATAGGCTTATTATGATAAGACGCTTCCCTGATTAGTTTTGAGAGTTCATTCGATAAGTATAAGAAGGGGAACGAGGGCTATTGCCCCTCCCATTAATTTATATAAATGGGTTTTTCATGCAGAATTAATAGATTTCGTTGAAATCTTAGAGTAGGATCATTCTAATGAGATGTCTCCGTGATTAGTATTGGGTGTTCATTGGGTAAGTTTAAAGAGGGGGAATGGGGGGCTAATCCACCCATCTTAATTTAGTTTTTTCACGCAAGATTTACCGATTCGCTTCAAATTTTGTATATAGGTTTATTTTAAAAAGGCGCTTCCCTGATTTGTTTTTTGAATTCACTGGATAAGTATAAAGGGAGGATAGGGGAAACTACCCCTCATAATTTATGTAAATGGTTTTTCATGCAGAATTAATCGATTTGTTTCAATTTTTGGATGCAGGTTCATAGTAATAAGAAGCTTTGCTCATTTGTTGTGGTGTTCTTTTGTTAATTATAAAGGGAAGTACGGGCGATTACCTTCCCCTTAAGTTAGCTAAATAGAGTTTTATGCAGAGTTATCCGATTTGGTTTAAAATTTGGATGTAGGTACTTTCTGATAAGTTGAATTTCTGAACAGTTTTGGAAGTTTAATGGTTAATTATAAAGGAGGAAAAGGGGGACGTTTCTTAAATTACATAAATGAGTTTTTATGCAGAATTATTCGACTTGCTTCGAACTTTGGATACAGGTTTATTATATGATAACGCGTATCCCTGATTAGTTTTGGACTTTAATGATTAAGTGCAGATAAAGGAAATGGGGGGAGGTACTTCCTTATTTTTTTTTTTTTTCGAAAGGCATTATTATATAAGGCTGTAATATACAATTAGTCTACATAGCCTGTGAGCTCTATGCCATCAGTTTAACTGGGCATCATTCTTTTTATTTTTTACACCTTCCAACAAAGCTGAAAAGTGTTTATGCATTCGGTTTGTCTATGCTCTAACATTCGTAAATATTCACCGATTTCTATGCAATTGGTAAATCTTTTTTTGGGTCTCCTAGGCATGTTTGGTATTGTATATGAAGTATGTGGGATTAATAGTTTATCTACAGGGGCACCCAAAAGAATACCATTACATTATGGTCTACCTTAGCAGAGTATTTTAATGAAATTACGCTATTGCAAATGTGTGAAACTTATATAAACCACTGAATTTCTTTACGATTACGTTATAACAGGACATTCGTAGCATTTTTAATCCAATTACAAGGATACACAAAAGAAATCGGTTACAATTCTGTCTTTGAGCAATAATTTCTGCAAATGCGTTTTCAATTTCTGCAGGTGCTTTTAAATTTCACTGTTTTTTTTTTAGTGTGTACTTAATTAATATAAATATTTAGTGTCTATACTCGTTGTTTGATCCACCCGTCTGTCAGTCCGCATATAACAGCACAAAAACTAACCTACCGAATCGTTTGAAATTTTAAATATCTACTTGTTGCCGAATTTTGTTGAGTCACTGCAAATTTTAATAAAAAACGGATAAATAGTTCGAATTAGAGGTCTTCCCGGGCCGGAATTTCCAGGCCCGGGCCCGGCCCGGCCCGTAGGAAAATTATTTCGGCCCGGCCCGTTGTAAAACTTAAAAGTTCGACCCGTGCCCGGCCCGTTTAAATTTTTATATTTTAGGTCCGGCCCGGCCTGTACAGAAATAAGTGAAAACAGGCCCGGCCCGTTTTGGCCCGTTATAATTCCTACGATTTCTAAAAAATCCAGATTTTTATCATATAATTAAGATTCTTTTAAAGAATACTGCATACATATCAATGGAATTATTTTACAGTATATTTTACAGCAAATACACATTAACAACATTAATGATTACTTAGATTCTTAGGCTTTCAAATTCGAATAAAGATTCGTTAAAAAATTAATATGGCTTAGAATAAAAGAAAAAAGAAAGCTAAAAACATCGTTACTTTTGAAGCTGTTTAATAAAAGAAGATTTGTAAAAATATTTCTATATCATTTTATTAAAGATTTCAAATCCAAATTCATTCTTAAATTCAAAGAAGCTCCTTTCTGATACATTTCTAAATTCATTTTTTTCTCAGAAACACATAAGATTAGCAGGTTGATTGATTTATTCAGAATCCCGCCCAATTTATTTTTCAGAAACTATATAATCAAATGACGTAATTCATTTTTTGATACAAGCAATTTAAGAATACTGCAAGCAAATAAAATACTGTCATAATTAGCGTTTTGAATAGAATTTCCGGAAGTGATAGCATGGGAAGAGAGAAAAACCTGCAATCATTTGATCAACCAGCTATTATATCTCAACAGGTTATACAAGTATTTTATTTATCAAAAATCAAAAATGTTATTCGATTCCAAATCCCTTCAATAGTTCGGCTTATCATTTTTATAGTTTTACAATTTCAGAAAATGAATCGGAAAATGTGTCAAACTTTCGCATTATTGAGAAATTAATTTAAAAACTATCAAGAAGTATATATCCAAAGATTAAGCTAACATAAGTTTTTTATCGCTGCTAATAATTTTACAAATAATGTTTTCTGCCCTACCATCTTCAGAACAATTAAGTCTAGTTCCGGTCCGGCCATTCTATATGTAGAAAAATAATGCAAGCTTGATCTCGGCCCGTCATGAGTCAGTTAAAAAAATATTAAATCGGGTTACACATAATGTAACTCTCCGATGCCGATCTCTACAATGTGCATTTTTATATTGATGCTGTCAAACTAGTACGGCTCGTGACGCAAATTTATACTTATTCTCGTTAAAACCATTTTCGTTGAAAATAGCTCATATTTTATCGTTTCTTCCGACGAAATTTTTTTTATTGGCCCGGCCCGTCTGGCCCGTTAAAATTTTTTGCCGGCCCGGCCCGTTTATGTTGTTTGTCAGCCCTGCCCGGCCCGTTGAAAAAACTATTCTAAATCTGCCGGCCCAGCCCGTTAGAAAATTCGAAACGATTCCGCCGGCCCGGGCCCGTGCAGACCTCTTAGTTCGAATACAGCGATATTCCATTACATTACGGCCGATGGGATGAAATAGTTCCAAGTACTTTTTAATAATGTTAAACCCGTAGAATTAATATGCATTTATGAAGAGCACTAGAATATATATTTTGTATAACATGCCGCGCAAAAAATATTTATTTTCATTTACACATCACCACAAAAGAATTCCATTACAAAATAGTTTGGGGGGAGCGAGATTAACTTTTCAGCTTTACTAATCTGGGGATTTTATCATAGAGTCATTTTCTCAATTTCACTAGCAGGTCTTTTAAATAATAACTTTTTCGGGTAAAACTGTATAATCGAGTTCACATTGGCGTATTTGAGCCAGCATGTTATACTGAAAAAATATGTTCAGATTTGTAAATCACTTGTTATGACACTTGACGGCTCAAAGTTTATGTAGACGAGATATTCAGATTTCGTTCGTATCTTATAGTATAGACATTGCCAACAGTGGAATAATCGTAAAAAAAGACAGAATATACGCTCTAATCAGAGAGTATACGTTCAAGTTAGAGAATATACGCTAAAATGTATAAACTGCAGTTTTGTGAGAAAGAGGGGGTTGTTATGTAATATGATATTTATGGCAACACGTGCTTATTGTAAGTTTTAACTATGATTGGGCAACAGTCGATATAAAAATTTTGAATAAATATGTTTCAACGAATTCTTGCTGTCTACCTTTTGAATTATGAAAAGTATTATTAATTTAATTAATTATTGATTTTTAATAATGCTTAAATATATTACATTGGCGACGAGGATAAACTAAGTTTCTAGCTACATCAAACTTATATTTCCGTGTTTCTAGAGCTTCGTTTCTTGCCTTACGAAGATCTGATGTATGTTTGATAATGCAGGAATCTGAAAGTGACAAGTATCATCCTCAAACTGGTAGAATGCTAGCTTATAATGAAAATGACAATTTTGAAGAATATCTACTTCAAATTGAATTTTATTTTGAAGCAAACAGAATTAAAAATGATAGTGATAAACGGGCTACTTTGTTGACGTGTGTCGGGAAAAAGGTATTCTCTACATTAAGAAACCTTGTTCAACCTAAAAATTTAAAGGACATTTCCTATAGTGAAATCGTGAAAGTATTAATTAATCACTTCTCACCACAGTCATCGGTAATTATGCAAAGATTCCGTTTTTATAACTTAAAGCAAAATGCAGAGGATGTTGCAACCTTTATTGTAAGGATCAAAGAGGCAGCAAGTAAGTGTTCTTTTGGAAAGTTTCTAGGTGATGCAATCCGTGATAAACTAGTTTGTGGTTTGGCAGACCAACAAATTCAGAATAGATTGTTAAGTGAAAATAAGCTTGACTTCAAAAGGGCAAGTGAGATTGCGCTTGCAATGGAAACGGCTAGTAAAGAAGCCAAATTTTTTAAGATTAGGGAAGATAGTGTTCTCAAAATTTCAAGGGGTGATAAAAAATTTAATAAGAGAGTTCCTGTCCAAAATAAAAATTTCCAAAGTAAAGATAATAAAAGTGGATATGCAGGTAAACCCGAAATTAAACACAAGATTGACAAGTATGTTAAAAATTGTAAATATTGTAGAAAGAAGCACAGAAGTGAATGCTTTTTTAAAAATGCGACTTGTTATAAGTGCCGCTGCCAAGGGCACATATCAAGAGTGTGCAAAACTTCAACAACAAGCTTTCTGGATGAAACATTTGACGAAATGTACATAACTACAGTTTCCGTATGTGCAGCTGTAACAGATGAAGTTCCGAAACCTTACCTAGTTAATATTTTAATAGGTGATACTCCAGTTGACATGCAAATAGATTCAGGTAGTGCACATTCAATTATGTCTAAAAATCAATTTGATAATTTAAAGTTAGGTACACTTGAAAAATTAGAAGTTCCAACTTTATGTTCTTATTCGGGTCAAATGTTAAAAATTATTGGAAGATTTAAAGTGCCTGTCACTTTTTAAGGAAATAAATCATGGCTTCCATTAGTTGTTATTGAAGCATCAAATAGACCTACACTCTTGGGTCGTTATTGGATTCAACAGCTTGGCATCGATCTAAATAAAATGATAAATGACCATATTGCAAATGTCAATGATGAAATTAAAAGTACAACTGAACGAAATTCAGAAGAATTAAAGAATAAAGTGGATTTTTCTCAAGATGATATTTTGCAATATTATTATGCCAAATTTCCCAACTGTTTTAATTCCAACGATTCAAGTGGAATCTTAGGTAAAGCAGTAAATATAGCCATGAAAGAAGATACTGTACCAATTTTCTGTAAATCTAGGCCAATTCCATATGCCATAAGACAATTGGTCAATCAAGAATTGGACTCCTTAATTCAAAAAGGTGTATTAGTACCTGTAAGTCATTCTAAATGGGCAACCCCCATAGTTCCAGTACCTAAATTAAATAGCGAAGGCAAAAGATCTGTTAGAATTTGTGGAGATTTTTCAGTAACTGTCAATAAATTTTGTGAAACTCAATTTTATCCGCTTCCATCTCAAGAAGATATTCTAACAAATATAGGATCTGGAAAGTATTTTTCAAAAATTGACTTATCAATGGCCTTCCATCAATTACGTATAGCTCCTGAGTCTCAAGAGTTGCTGACGCTGAATACACCAAGGGGTTTACTACGTTACACGAAACTACCTTTTGGTATCAAATCAGCATCTTTCTTGTTCCAGCAAAAAATTGATGAAATTCTAAAAGATTTTTCATTCACTGATTGCTACATTGATGATTTATTTATACGTGCAAGTACCAAGGAAGAATGTAAACATAGAACAGAGCTGGTGCTACAGAAACTAAACTATTACAATGTGAAAATAAATATTCAGAAATGTGAATTTTTCAAGGATACAATTAAAATTCTGGGTCATATTAAAGTTCCCGAAGGCATCCATCCGCTTAAAGTGAAATGTAATGATATTTCAAATACAAAATTACCTAGCAATGTCACAGAATTGAAGAGTTATCTAGGGCTTCTAGGTTATTATCAGCATTTTATACCCAATTTAGCTTCAAAGCTGAAACCTTTATACAAATTATTAGAGAAAGACGCAAAGTGGGATTTCAACAAAGAATACATTGATGCTTTTGAGAAAAGTAAGACTTTGCTAGATAAACATAATGTTTTGGTACATTATGATGTAACAAAGCCCATTGTTCTACAATGTGATTCATCTGAATATGGTCTTGGGGCAGTTTTATGCCATGAATTAGCACCTGGTTTATTGAGACCAATATTTTTTGCGTCGAAGACCCTCAACAAAGCAGAAAGAAATTATGCTCAAGTACATAAGGAAGCTTTAGCTATTATTTTTGGCCTTAAACGTTTCAATAAATATTTACAAGGAAGAAAATTTATCATTGAAACTGATTCAAAACCTTTGTTGACCTTACTGGGACATGATAAACCTGTTCCGGAAATGGCTAATTCAAGGATGCAGAGATGGGCATTGATTTTATCCAGCTATGACTACATTATGAAGTACAAAAAGGGGAAGGATCTACTGCTAGCTGATGCTCTTTCTCGCCTTCCTTGTGAAGATAATGAACCAGTTGACAGACGTGCTCATGAATTTGTATGTTATTTCGCAGAATTTGAGGATCTGACAACCAAAGATATTGAAAAAGCGAGTGCAATTGATTGCGATGTCAGTAAAGCAATAACCTACACCAAATTCGGTTGGCCATCAGTTGTTCCAGATTCTTTGCAGGAATACTACAAAGTCAGAAATGAGTTGAGCATCGAAAATAATTGTCTACTAAGAGCAAATAGACTAGTTATTTCAAAATGCTTAAGAGAAAAGGTTCTTCAACTTTTACACACTGAGCACCCTGGAATAGTGCGAATGAAACATTTTGCTCGAGGATACTTCTGGTTTCCAAAAATTGATGCAGAGATTGAATCTTATGTAAACAAATGTGTTCCATGTCAAATGACCAGGCCAAGTGCACTTAGAGTTCCATTAAATAACTGGCCTTTAACAGGAAAACCATTTGAAAGAATCCGCATCGATTATGCAGAATATGAAAATCATAACATGTTGATTGTTAAAGATTCTTATTCAAAGTGGATTGAAGTAGCGCTTGTTTCTAACACAGATTCTAAATCTACAATACACAAGCTTCGACAAATTTTTGCTACTTTCGGATTACCAAGTGAAGTTGTATCTGATAACGCTAAACAGTTTAAATCCGAAGAATTTGTAAAATTTTTTAAGTCAAATGGTATTATTCTAAGAAATTCACCCACATATCATCCAAATTCCAACGGAGCAATTGAGAAATCTGTTAATATTGTTAAAAACATGTTGAAGAAACACAAGTTTTCCAACAGAGTATATGATAGTTTTCAACATAGGTTAGACTGCATACTGTTTGCTTATCTAAACACGCCTTCATCAGTCACACTGAAGACACCTGCTGAGCTTATTTTCAAATTTACACCACAAACCAAAATTACTAAGCTCAGAAGTGATCACATTATGCAGGAAAAGAGCTATCAAGAGAATCAAAGGTCTCGTTCTACTGCCAGTGAAAGACATTTTGATCTTATGGAAAATGTTCTTGTAAAATCCACCAGAAACAAGGAAATTAAATGGTTTCCTGGTATAATTACGAAGAAAATTAGTGAAAATACCTATCTGGTACGTGTAAATGGTCAAGTGCGTTTTGTACATGCAGATCATTTAAGAAAGTGCACACTTCAAATTCCTGAAATCCCTGTGCCACACAGTGTGCCATTGGATTATGCAAGTGGATCATCAGTGACAACTACGGATTCTAATACAAAATAGATCCCGATTCATCTGATACAATGAAGGATGAGACTGCATCACAAACGGCAGCATCACAAACGGCAATAAAGACAACTGAGGCAGTAGAGAAAGAACAGATTTCACCAAGAGCTGTTAAAACACCTAAAAGAACTCTGGACTGTCACAAAAACCCGAATTCCCAGCTACTTAAAACTCCACGACCCAAAAGGTTCATAAGACCGCCAAATCGATTAAATTTATAGTTTTGTAAATGAATGCCTGGTTTGTAAAACAAGAATTTTTTTTAAGGGGGAGAGTGTTATGTAATATGATATTTATGGCAACATGTGCTTATTGTAAGTTTTAACTATGATTGGGAAACAGTCGATATAAAAATTTTGAATAAATATGTTTCAACGAATTCTTGCTATCTATCTTTTGAATTATGAAAATTATTATTAATTTAATTAATTATTGATTTTTAATAATGCTTAAATGTATTACAGGGGTATAAAGTGGTTCTTAAAAAAATCCAGAAAGTATACGGCGTATACTTCTGTAAACTCTCTTCCACATTCATGATTGCCAATTCATTTTATTTTATGCATGCTAAAGCGAAATACAGCTCAATTTCATGAGAATGAGTTTGAAAATAAAACAAAACAGCATATGTAGTGGCTAGCATGCACGACCCATTTAAATCAGATAGAGCATATCTGGAACACACTCGAAAGGACACATTATATTCTTTTGTTGGCGTTTTCGAGGTTTTTATATATCATTTTTTAAAGAGAGAATACCCTAAATTTTTATCGAAAACCTCATCGCATGCATATGAAACAGATGTAGACATTATATTATTACATATTTTAACTATTTTTTTCTATCTATTTAAGGGCACCACACACCATATAAAAATTTCATTCATTCTACAGAACCATCATAATTTGCGCCACTTTTAGGTACTAAAATTGGTGTGTATATTCTTGACGTCATTTCAAAGAGTTCAAATTCCGATGGAAGATATTTTAATGCTTTATTATCTGTATTACTTTTACTGTATTGCGTACTTCGAATTTTATACCCATGCATGGCTGTTTTGTATAGTTTAATTTCCCATTTTTTAAACCTTGTATAGGAATTTTTATGTAATATTTTGCAATTGTACCTTTCACTTTTCAATTTGTGACAATACATAATCAAATAAAGATAGCATCTTTTTTCTATTATATTATTACTAGCGGACCCGACAGACGTTGTCCTGTCACCGACAGACGTTGTCCTTCCTGGCATCGACACCAGAAAATCAAATAAATGTACTTAAATACAGTAATACGCACGATAAACACTACGCTCGTAATTTAATTTCTTATTACAATTATGTAAGGAAATTATTTTTCACTCTTCAGTATTTTTTGAAGTCGGCTCAATTTTTGATAGAAAAGTTTATTTTTCACTTTTTTGTTAAAAGTTAACGATTTTCTGAAGTCAGTTAATCAAAATTTTAATACAGGCTATATTACTGTAAAGCATACACGTTTGACAGGAGCGGGGTTCGAACACGCGATCTATTTCTTCGAGAAGCAGAGCTTATATCTGGTGCCTTAGACCGCTCGGGCATTCCGTCAGCACTCTATTCATCGAACTTATTCAACACTTTTAATTAGCAAAAAATCACTAACTATTAGTTTTTGCCTAGTTAATAAAAAAGTACTGAATCAATTTCGATGAAATGTGAATCTAAACCATTCTCGAATCCACTGGAACACACACGCAAAATTCCATTAAAATTGGTCCAGTCGTTTAGGAGGAGTTCAATTACATACACACGCACAGAAGATTTTTATATATAAAGATGAGCATTGAAAAATTCAGGTTTTTGCGCCGAAGACATCGCCAAATTAGGAAAATGTGAATTATCTCACAAACTACTGGATTTAAACGAATTTGCTTAGTACCATTCGATTCAGAATGAAAAAGTGCACTAAAATATGCTATCAGTTGAAAAATAAATACAAAAGCCGATTTTTAAGGAATTTTTTAAAAGTTCGCTCTTTTTTATACTCCTCTTAGGGGGGGAATTTTCGAAAATCCCTTTTTAGCGTCACTCGATGTTGTAAGAAGTATTTTTACCGAAATTTTCAAGATTTTTGGTTGGGTAGATTTTTTTTGTGCTTTGATTAATACGAAATCCTGACTTTCTTTTATATATATAGATAAGGATTGAAAATTTCAGGTTTTTGCGCCGAAAACATCGCCAAATTTGGAAAATATTAATTATCTCACGAACTACTGGATTTAAACGAATTTGCTTAGTACCATTCGATTCAGAATGAAAAAATGCACTAAAATATGTTATAAGTTAAAAAATAACTACAGAAGCCGATTTTTAAGAAATTTTTTTAAAGTTCGTTCTTTTTTCTACTCATCTTAGGGGTGGAATTTTCGAAAATCCTTTCTTAGCGACAATCGATGTTATAAGAAGTATTTTTACCGAAATTTTCAAGATTTTTGGTTCGGTAGATTTTTTTGTGCTATGATTAATACGAAATCCTGACTTTCTTTAATATATATAGCACTTTTAATTAGCGAAAAATCACTAATTATTAGTTTTGCCTAATTACTAAAAAAATACTGAATCAATTTCGACGAAATGGGAATCTAAACCATTCTCGAATCTACTGGAACGCACACACAAAATTTCATCAAAATCGCTCCATTCGTTTAGGAAGAGTTCAATTACATACACACGCACAGAAGATTTTTATATATAAAGATTAAAACTCTCTTCTAAGCATTATCGCTTCCCTCTGACCCTCTGAGGGAAGTCCTAGTGTAGGTTAAACAATAGAGTTGTCATGTGATAGGATAATGGATCAATAAGATCAATATGGGCTACTTGAAATTTTTCCAATCGCTCTGAGAATTCATTAACTGTTGATTTTGTATGGCAAGTTATTTTTACTTATGGCATTAAATACATGATCTCGATCACTCTTTGGCATTTTTGCTAATATTAGACCAAATAAACTTTGAGATTATTAGCTCAACTATTGTTTTTTACTCCCGGTTGGAATTAAAAAACCCGTGAAATAACCCTTGATTATTTCAAAAATAATCCAAAAATATCCGTGAAAAATAACCCGTCAAATTGCACACAGAAAAATCACACCACAGATTCCGATCATGTACAAGAGGGTACTATTTAAACTTTAAGCTATTGAACTTTTCTAACCTTTTTAATTCTTCACTTTGAGATTGTTCTTGTGCTATTTGATCTTAACCGATTATTGTCAGACTGCGTGGCGGCGGAACAGACAATCACCTCATCGAGTTCATGAATGAAAATGTAGCATTAGTCAATTTTCGATTCGTATAGTAAAAAACAATCGGTATGCTAAGTCATATCTTGGTGAAAAACAGCTAAAAATATGACTTTAGCGGTTGACTCGTAGGTTTACCATTGTGCTTTATTGCACTCAAAAGTATGAAAACATGGAGGATTTAGAGCAGGAAAACATAATGTTAAGCCTAAGAGTCAACCACTAAAATCTAGTTTTTAGGTGTTTTCCACCAAGATATGACGTGGCAGACCAATTGCGTTTCTAGATTTAACAAGTGTAGATTTTCATCCGTAAATTCGATGAGGTGATTGTCTGTGCTGCCGCCTTCCGGTTTATGTAATTTCTTTAAATCTTGATAATGAATCTTCTGCAGTGTTATTTTCACCTTTAATGTGCTTTATGCTGTTAGGACATTAGGAAATATAATTGTCGTTGTCTGTACTGTCTTGGATGATGTTTTACAAAAAGGCATACTGCATACACCAACAGTTTATGATCCGGGTAAATCTTAAAAGTTCTTATTTCGAGTAAAGAGCTAAAAATAATTTATCGATAAGCAGATACTTAATAATTTACTATCGAATATGTATATGCGTTATAATTTTATTGAGGAATGTATAACTTCTTGCAAAAAGGCGATAAGTTTCCAAGAATTATTTTCGTATTGTTTCAGGAAAGTGCCTATGGCCAAATCTGACGCATCTGTAAAGAAACCGAAAAGTGAATTAGGATTTGAGAAAGCTATATTTGCTAGATCTTATTTGCAACTCTTAAATTGCTTTCTTGCTTCCTCTCTCAGTCAAATTTGTCTTCACCTTCGTTTGAAACTTTAAGATAATTATGGAATAGTATTTGGTGTTCAGAAGCATATTTTATCTAACGGTGGTAAAAAAAGTTCTTAAGTAATGAATAATTTTTGGTAATCTGCAACTTAAAATAGCTTGGACTTTTCTGATAAGGGACGTGAACCTTCGTGCGTAATAAGATGATCTAAAACTTCTATTTCTTTGACTCCAAATACTGATTTGGATGTATTGATTTTGTGATCTGATTTGAGTTATAAATCAAAAATTGAATTAAAATAATTTTCGTGCTGTTTTTCATATGCAGAAGCTAATAGTATGTCATCAAATGAGGAAAAACAAATTTGAAGATCTCTTAAGACTGCATGGATAAATCATTGGAAGGTTGCTGGGGCATTTTTTAAGCCCAAAACTCATGACATTAAACTCATATGATCCGAAAGGAGTGATAATAGCTGTTTTACATACATATCTTATTTTCAATGAGTATTTGACTGTACGCTTTAAAAAAATCTATTTTTGAGAAAATTTTGCATCTGACAAAGTATACGGAAAATTTTCAATTCTTGGAATGGGATATTTGTCGGGAATAGTATGGAATTAAGCTGTCTATAATCACTGCAAGAACTATAGAATACATTTTTTGAGCTGTTAAATGCAATGGATTTGTCCTTTAGGATTTAGCAGGACGAATAATGTCGTTATCGATCATGTATTTAACTTTTTTTTTGCAACAGCCAGTCTTTTTTAATCGAATTGACAAGCTTCCTTATGTACTAAAGAACTTTGCGTACAAATAAAATGCTGTATATCATGCCTGGTCGCTGAACTTAACAAATTTGACTTCAAAATATCGGATTACTTCGAAAATAAGTTTTGAAAATTAAAGTTTTGTTCAATGTGTTAATGTTGAAATTAATCGAAAAAAATTCAGCTTTCGCATAAAATTTTGTTTTTCCACCAGTTAGCTGCTTATTATTTAGGTCAATTAGAAGATTATATTTGTTTAAAAAGTCTGCTCCTAAAATTTCTTTTGTGTTTTTAGCAATCACGAAATTTCATGCCAAAATCTCTATTTCAATTACATTTTCAGCATATAATTTACATTCGGAAGACTCTTTATTGCTGCTGGTTACTGGAATTATGTTAATATTAGTGCCACCATCCACTAGGAATTGCAAGTTTGTTTTAAACCTTTCACAAATAATCTAAATTTGAGACATTTTTTTTTTCATTTTCTGCAGTAGAATGTATTGTTAGAGCTGCTGCAAATCTAAATTTTCCTGTTTCCAATCTTTTTTTTTTTTTTTTTTTTTTTTTTTTTTTTTTTTTTTTTTAATTTCAGGCACAACACTGGATACGTTTCTAAGGAAAACAACGATTACCGAAACGGAAATAAAAATAACACAGCCTGCTATTAGTTTAAATTGCTTTTTCAAATAATATACAGCATTGAAATTATGAAATATTTAATACGTGTTTTATCATATTGCTAATTAAATATAGAATCAACAGAATGAAAAATGTGTAAGACGAGACGAAAACCGAACCTGGAACTCTTGAAATAGCGCTCAAGTACTCTACAAATTAAGCTACGAGGACGATACCCAGACCCAGCTTAGCATTACTCGCTCAAGTCTGTTATCAGGATTGCAGTATTTACGAGACCTGTTTCGCGAATTTGAAATTGAACAGTTTTGGTCAATGTGTTAATATTGTGAAAATTTATTGAATAAACTTCACCTTTCACACAGTTTTCTTTTTCCATCAATTAGATGCTTATTCCTTAGATCTATCAGAAGGTTATATTTATTTAAAAAGCCTGTTCCTAGAATTCTAATGTTTACGATATGTTAATGCAGTGTTTACGAGACCTTCTTAGGGAGCAAAAACGAGTTTCATTATTTCGAGAATTAGGTCTGGATTGTCACGAAATGCAAAATTGCGAATTTGCTATTCCAGGAAGAAAATCGATGTAAAAGTTCATAAGATAAGTTTTAAAGATAAGTTTTAAGTTTTAACCCTCTCACTGACAAGCCCGTCTATAGACGTTCCCTAAGCTCCAGGTTTCACTGCAATGCCAGCGATAATTAAAGTGATATAACTCAGTTGATTTAATGGATTTTTAATACATTGTGCAATGGTTAACACACTCAAGGATAACATTCATATTCGTAAATAAGATTTTTCTATAATTTTGAAGAATCATATTTTTTTAGCAATCAAAACAAAATGCTGAGAAAACAACATTACAATTTTGCCCTTTTGCAAGACTGTCAGAGGGTTAAAGATAATTCTATATATTTTTAAATTGACTTTCAATACTATTTAAAGGACTATATGCATTGTGGCATAGGGGGAAGTGGGAGACATTGATACATGAGGCACATTGATACACCCCCTGTACTGCACACAGGGTCATCACAGGAAGTTTCACAACAGCTTCAAAGGGTGATGCTAGTGCACTCAACTATATACAGAAAGTTTTGGAATGATTCAGTTGTTTGTTGAAATGGGACGAGTGATTAATTGTTTTTGTAGGTCAAAAGTAAATTTGAGTTGTACAATTGAAATGGTATTATACAACTGTTACAGTATTTTCAATTGAAAAAAATACTCTCTCTGGCAAGTAAAACTACTCTTTATCAGTTTCTGATTCTTTTTTGTTAGATAAATTATGAAATATTGAATTTGAGACTCATTTTGTTCAAAATGGCTGTATGGGCACATTGATACAGTTTTTGTCGGGGCACATTGATACAACCTAAATCTTTTTCTAATTCATTTTTTCATTACCTTTTATTATTTTTTTACAATTACTAAAAATTTTTAATATTAGTTTCTATTGAAGTGAAATAACTTTAATTTCTTTATATTAGAACATTTTATAGTATTTTTGCAAAGAGAAGACGTACAAATTTACCCAACATATAGTGCTAGTAGAAATAATTAAAGAAAAGGACGGCAGCCTGAAAAATCTCAAATTTATATTAATTCTCCAGAGAAAAAAGTATTTTCTACATGAAAAGTGTTACGTAAGAAAAACAAGCTGCAGAACAGCACAGGATAATTATATTAAAAACAGAGTTTTTAGTATAATTATCCTTTATTTTCTGTATATAAACCGATTTATAAAGAGAAAACTTCGTAATTTTTCATCTTTCCTAAGAAAGAAGATAATGCTGGGGTTGAAGTATCAGATATGACCAAGTTACTACTGCCAACAATCAGACAAGGAACAGCCAGAACATCAGGTCATAAAACATTTCATTTTTATTGCTTTAATATTGCTTACAAATAAAGTGTGGGTGATTTGAATTTCTAAAAATAATATAAAATGGTTAGCTAACTATTTTTTTATGAAAAATATGCATTGGTGTTATTTTGTCTCCATTTTTCCCAGACATATCAAAGTGTATCAATCTGCCCCGGGGATGGGGCACATTGATACAAATTTTTTTTATTTTTTTAAAATTACATGCAAAAATAATGTATAAAACAACGATTGTACATTTTTATAACACACTACTCAGGTTTTGCTGACATCACATAAAAAAATAACTTGACATTTCTGCTTTCTAGGCACCAAAAATTTTTTTAGAAAAAAGCTGTATCAATGTATCCCACTTCCCCCTATATTTATCGAGCAAGAAATTAAACAAGTAAGAAAAATCATGTGTTAAGCATAGATTATGAAGCACTTTCCAACACTTCCTGAAATCTTTAACAAAACTTTGTTATTTAGGGAAGTAAGATGCTACTGTCCATAACCAAATATGTATTCCAATACATTTGAACATTCCTGTATTTGATCCGTCGGCTGATATATGTATATACTATATAATAGGAAAATTTAGTTTAGCAAGAAAATGCCTAACTGGTTGAAATTTCTCTTTCAGCACTTTATTCTAATAGATGGAAAATACTTGAATACTTTTGTTTTGCCCTGTAATTTACCTCGTATCTTTATTACACGCCAGTATTTTCTTAGAATTTAGTTCAAACAATAACACTTGTAAAACTACTTAAATCACATTTCCAGAAATTATCATTTATGGGTGACCATGTAGTTAATTCTTTGCGTAACCCTGTATATCATTTTAGGTATATTCTACAAACATTTCTTAGTAAACTGAAAACAGTTCAACGTAAAAATGCATAACTTATTTAAAAATCACCTTTAAATTGGTTACCCTCACATTCAGTAATTTTTATGAGCTCTTTTGTGTAACCCTGTATATCAACTACAACATTTATACACACGATATAATTTGCAGAAATTTATAATAAAACTTAAAAACGCATATCATAGATGAAAATGTATTTCATCCATCCATCAGCTTCATCGAAAATATACAGTACTTTGAATAAGAATATTAGATTTGCAATATTTTGTGTGTCCCTGTAAGTGCTATGGACTTCATGTTATGCGTCTCAGCGGTGTACATCAATTTTATGATACTTGGAATCGTTTAACATAATTAAAATATGTCGCAAACAATTCCCCCCTTTATTATTGTGTAATTGAATTCTTTTGGGTTGACCTGTAAATAAATAGTAACTATTATTTTCACTGCATATTTTACAGAATGCATATTTTAGTGCATTTTGCGAATCCATGTAAATTTGAATATGTTTGACAGGGCGTAACACCTTTAAAATTCATTTGAAACGATTTTTTTCCATAGGCCGTAATGTATCGGAATTGGTCTATCGGAATTTTGACTATCCCTGTAAATAAACCAATCATAGTAGAAACTTCATTTTCAATAGGGTTCGTGCTAAAGTAAACATCAATAACCTATAAAAAATTTCATAGCAATCCAAGAATATTTACGGGAGTTAGAGGGCGGACAGACGGCCAGACAAACCGAATGCATAAACACTTTTCAACTTTGTTGGAAAGTGTTAAAAGCAAGTTTTGATTTGCAGCCTCCCCCCCCCCCCCTTTCATCATGATAGGTCTATACTTATTAATGAAAATCTTCCTCCACTTACTTTCCCTTTTGAATATCCTGTGCAGGGCCGTAGCAAGGTGTTTTGAGGCCCCCCCCCAAAAATATAACTTTGGGCCCCCCCCTCCCCCCCACTTTCAACTGAATTTTAAAAAAAAATATTTATATTGAAGTTTCCAATGAGTTTCAAATTATATTAATGTAATAAACAAATTTAATAATTATCATAAGTATTTTAAATCATTATTAAAATTATTATAACATTCATAACTCTGCACAAATACGAAATAAATATGCATTGCTTAAAGAACCCGCGGCAAAATGCTGTGACGGGCGTCGCAGACTTTTAAGGACACCTGCAGACACAGCAATGCCACGGACACGCTATTGCGCTTAAATTATGCAAAAAATCGGTCATGGGGCACAAAAAATGGCTCTTTCCTGTGGGACGCGTAATTTCGTCAAAATTTCGTCGCAAAATAAGAGCGATTTCATCCAAAGATCGCGAGAATAAACGCAAATATTATCAAAGCATCGCGAAAAAACGACAAATTTCGTCAGAAAATTCCTCAAAAGCAGATTTCATCAAAAAAAAGGGCAAATTTTGTTAAAAAAAAATACCCCAAAAACGTCAAATTTCATCAAAAAATCTTGAAAAAAAGACAGATAACGTCAAAAAATCACGAAAAAACGACAAATTTTGTCAAAAAATCTCGAAAATAAAGACGGACTTCGTCAAAGGATCGCGAAGAAAACGAAAATTTCGTCAAAGGCACAAGGAAAAAAAAGAAAGATATAGCTGGAAGTGGATTTTTCTGTTTTATTATTATTATTATTTTGTAAGTGGTGAAAATAATTTACACATACACATGCATGTTACCATAATTAATTAGCACTACAATAGCAGAAAAAATATATTTATGTAATACGTTGCATTTTGCAGACTATTTTTGAAAATATTATTAGCGTTGCAGACATTTGAAGATAGTTCTGCCACCGGGCTTAAAGATAAATTAACAATGTTAAAATAAAATTTATCTAAGACAATTTTACAAATAAGCACATAATGCTAAGATTTTATTATAAAGTATAGAAAATAAATAAATTATAGAAACACATAATTTTAACAATTCACTACTTAAGAGGCTACTTCAGTTACGCGAAAAGACCCATTCTCTAATGCATGGAAGAATGGAATGGAATACTATGAAATAACTTTATATCTCAGTTGCATTTCAATATTTTTAAATGATTTTCTTTCACTGGATAGCTGAGATCAATCTGTATGCAGATTTTTTTTTCACCTTTTTTTATTTTGTTTGTAAAGTTTTTTTTTTTAAGAGGATGCTTTAATTTTTGAAACCGGTTTTAAAAATGAAAGTGACCTCATTAAAATTATCTGTAAACAAAATTGAAAAAGCAAAAAACAGCCCGTATACAGATCGATCTCAGCTATCCTCAAAGAGCACCGATTAACCAAATTCATTGCATAACCAAGTATTGAATGACAAAGAATTTACAGAAACTGACTTATAAAAATTTTACAAGTTTCTTTTTAATATTATTTTTTTTTTAAAGTAACAATTTATATACATTTTTCCCCCTTTTAAAATATGAAATGCTAGTAACTACAGGTTTTAAGACAATTATAAACTCTAGTTCATGCCGACTTTTTCTTAAAATAAATAAACAAAAATATTTTTAAAATAAGAACTTAGATGATAAAGTGAAAGCAAAATTGTTATTATTTTGAAAAGAGGCAAAAAATTTCGAATTGTGCGTAAAGACATAGGCCCCGCAACACTTTAACAGGCTCGAGGACTGTGCCATTTCTCGTCAGTTTCAGAGCCCATTAAGAATTAGAAGTAGAGGAAGCCCGACATCACAGGGGGGGGGGGGGGGTCCCTATTATCCTATCAGTTGTTTTTTCATTTACTAAATCCATTTTTCGTATGTTTAAATTATTCGAAATTTTACCAAGCAAATTTCGGTTAAATAACGTTTTTACTATTATAAAACTGACTATCTACATATTATACACATTAAAAAATATTTTATTAAATAGATAATTATACGTAACCAATTAATTTTGTAAAAGACATATATGGAATTACAGTTGAGAATATTTGAACTTCAAAATATTTCTTATGTTTTACAAATTGCAGCATAGTAAGAAAAAATATTTCATAATAAAAAGAACTATATACAGTCGACTCTCGTTAATTCGAACTCGTCGGGACCACAAGAAATGTTTGAATTATCCGAAGTTCGAATTATGGAAAGTATGAAATGAAAACATGCTTAATATGATACTATTACAAAGAAATTGATGTTATAGTTTTTTTTTTTAAATTTATTTCGTCTGTTATCATTAGAACATGACTTAATATTAAATTAGAATGTAGAAATACATTAACTAAATAAAAGATTAGAAACAAGCACAATGGAAGAAAAATTTGAAGCGTCTCTGATGGACATATGGGGTACTAAGAAAGTGGATATCAAATGCATGAAATTATATGTATACTCGTTCAGAACATTTCTCACAAAAATCAAAGCACTAAAGTTATTCAAATGATCTGAAATCCGTGAGAAAGAAGAGAAAAATGAAAAATCTGAATTTTCGTTAGTTCGAATTAAACGAAGTCGAGAGAAAATTAGTTCGAATTAATGAAAATTTTTAACGTTATTCTGCCATTGAAAATTTCGAGACATCCTATTTAGTTTGAATTAAGCGAAGATTCGAATTATCCGATTTCGAATTAACGAGAGTCGACAGTATGTTTTAATCTGATTGAATTTATTGAATTGAAAATTAGCTTTGAAAAGTAAATTTGCGGAGGCCCTTTGTATTTTAGTTGGCAAGAATGGGCTTTATGGGCCTGTGAGATTATTTAGCATCACGGAAAAAAAGAAAGAAAGAACGAAAGAGCATAGAAAAATTTTAAATAGCTCAATTTCTTATTGTGACCTGAATTTAGAACTCTAGATTTTCAAGGAAATAAGAGTATAAATTAAATGAGAATTTACTTATTACTTGTTAACAACCGAAATAGTAGTTTAACATATGACAATGCAATGGAATCGGAAGTTGACGCAGGGATTTTTTCTTGGATCCCATTTTGTGAAAAATAAAGTTATTTTTATGAAATTTATTGTATTTTGTAATGAAATTTGAATTACAGTTATTCAAATTCTCATCAAACATTTATTAATAATAACTTATTCAAGTCTATATGCTAAATTTCTCATTTCAGGTGAACTTGTTTCCTTTGCAAAACACATTTTTTAAAACCTAACAGTATAAAATTAATTAGAGTATATTTTTATGGAATAGAATTTTGTGAATGGTGCGATTTATTAAAAAGAATTTTTTGAAGGAGCCCTAATAAAACGCTTAAATGAAAAACATGTAAATGAGAAATGTGTGTTATTAAAATGTGCTCTATTAGTATACATATATTTTTCCAAGCTGTGCAAAATTTTCTAATACTTAAAAATTTTAATAACTGCTATATAAATTACATAAATTAATAAATATGACTTACCAGATTAGTATAGGAGTAGATATTTTTATCCTCCAGATATACACTTAATTTTATAAATACTATTCTATGCGTATTACTAAAATAAATCAGAAAAAAAACATACGAAAATCCACGTCTGAAGTGCTGTGTTGTCTACAAACATGTACTTGTATGCATTAGCGGGCTGCTAAA
The DNA here is from genome assembly GCA_964019185.1 of Maratus speculifer. Classification (NCBI taxonomy): domain Eukaryota; kingdom Metazoa; phylum Arthropoda; class Arachnida; order Araneae; family Salticidae; genus Maratus; species Maratus speculifer. The sequence continues at coordinate 180,634,255 of OZ025295.1, read as the reverse complement.
GTACTTGAATAAGCCAGTACTCCCTTCAAGGTCAAGGAATCCGGTTACTACTAAGTAACTAAGCAGTTAAATTTTAAGGGGATTCTCTAGATGTTGTTTGTGTCACCCACGTCGTGAAATCGGTGTGAAAAATGACCTATCTTCTAAGAACATAATATTCCGGTATTTCAAAAGAAAACACCCTTTTGTCGCTAGCAGCTTTATACAAGAACCCGGCTTTCTTCAGAGTACTCTTTCCTTATCTTTCTTAGTTCCATGCAAAAACCCATGGTCAAAAAGCGAGGGAGGGAAAACGAGTAAAAAAATAAGGATTTTCAGTTTCTTGGTTTCTGCGTTTTTGAAATCTAAACAAGGTTTTTGATAAAAACAGGGCCCTGTTAAGGCTACGGGGGGCCCCGGAACAAACATCATTCTGGACACCCCCCCCCCCTCTATCTATCTGTAATTTTTTTTCCTTTTTTCTTTTTTTTTAAATAATGTAGAAGTGGCAAACACTAAAAATAAAAAACATATTGCACACATGCATAAATTTTGTACTCACATCTATATACAAGATATCCCAAAAAATTGGTCATAACTTTATTTAAAAATATTAATTTGAAAATTATAGAAAAAATGATAGATTGATTGAGATAAGTATTTCTTTGCAAATTTTTACTTTGCTTACCTACGTACATTACAAGGTGTCTAAAAAAGAAAGCTCAAAATTGGACATAACATTTTTAACTTTTCACGTTACGAGGAAACATTAATAAAAAATTTCTTTTATAACCTATAGACAGAGCCTGATTACTAACGGGGCACTCTCTCCCCAGTAAAATTACATAGAAATTTTCGCCTTGTTTAAACGCGCTTTTCAGTCAAAATTGCTATCATGAATAAGGAAAAAATTTCTATTTATTTTTTCTGGTGGGAGAGTGCCCCGTTGATAATCAGGCCCTGGCTATAGGATGCTATGTTGTTGTAATCAGTGCCTGGCTAAGTCACGGGCATGCAGGACAACTGCATCGGACGTGGGGCCCCCTCAATCGGGGGCCCTCAAAGGCAAATATAATTTTTTTTTTAAAGTTAATAAAAAATGGCCAAAAATGACAAAAATTCCTTCTTTCTTTCTTTCTTTATTTTTAGCTTTATTGGGGCTCTTTTCTCCTCTCTCCTCTGTTTTGGAACCCCATGCCCCTTCCCCCCCTCCCCTGGATCTAACAGTTACATCACAGTTGTATTTACATTTTAATGGCTCACATTTAGTCTTATATTTCTATAACAGAAGAAAAAAATTTATTCGATAATTTCTTAAAGTTATCTTTTTTGTGCTATTCTGCATACAAATGCGAATAGACAACTAGTATAAAGGTTAGTTTTAGACACTTTAGCATAGTTCAAGAAAAAATCCAAAAGTTAGAAAGGGGCCCCCCACAATCTAAGTCGGGCCCTGGTTGTAATAAAATTTTAATAATTTGTTTTCTAATGATATAGTTTGTTTTCTGCGTATGTGGAGGAAACACTGGAAGCAGAGAGGAAAAGGAGAACAACATTCCCTTCCTAAATATTTGAAAACGTATGAATTTCGGTCACTTTTGGCACATTTTAAGCATTTGGCACCCTTTAATGAAAATCCTCATTATTGGGGGGGGGGGGGAGCTTTAAAAAAGGTGCACCTGGGGAAATTGCCTGGCGGGCCCCTGAATAAGGAGAATTTGAAAAAATAAAAACATTAAAAGAAGTGTTTTCTTACACTTTCAAAACAAACTTCGGTAAAAAGGTCGATAGAATCGATTAGGGGGCCCCCTGACTTCGTCGGCCCCCCCCAAATGAGGGGTATGGGGGGCGGTCGCTACGGCCCTGATCCTGTGTACGCCCTGCTATTCTTCCAAATAAATTGGTACATACAAAATTCGATAATGAATCAGTAGCTTTGAAATAAAGACTATTTTCGAAATTCACTAATTATTTCGATTTTAATACAGAGCTCAAATGCAAGAACAGAGAATAACACAGACAAAGAGGAATTTCTTAGTGATGTCTGTTTTTAAATCTGTTCCGTATCATATCAGCTGTTTCATCATTGCGATATCAATTGTTCTAACTGTAACTTTCACAACTGTTTCAAAATATGTACATGCAGATTTATTTTAGCGAATCATTAGCTAGAGTCTTACACGTTTTAATTCTCCAAAAATCTTCTGTTATATGCGCCTGTAATACAGAGTGTCCACAAATGAAACAAACAAGTTCAGCATCATATTAAGGGGGTCTAGGACACATTTTAAAATCATTTTTATTTATTGAGTTAAAATTTTGAAATATTTTATGATGGTTAACCATATTACTTGAAAACATTATCACATGATAAAACTTCTTATAGTTAAAATTTTTTATTCTAATTTAAAACTTTTAAAACAGCAGGGTAATTTAAAATCGTTATAACTCGAAATATCATTTGTAGAATTTCAATTATTTTTTTCATTTAGATAAACAGAAATACATAAGTTTTCAATTGTGATTAAGCATTTTTTTAAATGTTAATTTAAATAAAAATTAAATATATTTAAAATAAACATAAAAAAATAATGTAACTTTTAAAAAATCCTATTTTTAAAAATAATTTTAAAAAAATTTGCTAAATCAAAATTAAAGTAAAACAGTTGAAAAAGGCATATTCCAAGTTTGAACTTTTTATCTTTAACAATTCTTGACTTATAACAATTTAAATACGAGAAATGAAAAAAAAAAAGCATTTTCACAAGAAGTCATTTCTATGACAACCATTGCTTGAAAGCTAAATTTTGAAAGCAAACCAAAACGATAAAATTAATATTTCATGTTCCAGTAAGAACAAAACATAATTTAAATGTCATTTTAAGCAAAAAAAAAGTTAAATACATTGGTGTGCAAAAATTAGAGACGGAGCAGATAAAAAATAGATAAAATATCATAAAAGCCGAAAAAGGCAACCGAACAAAATGAAAGGCCAATCAGGAAACAGATCTTAAACAAAATCAATAGAACATGCGACATATAGCATATGATGTTAAAGGAGGAGGTGTTAAGGGGGATAAAGCGCATAGGCGGTCACCGTTCAGAAATTTGGTGAAATCTATCGCACTGTGTAAAGTGATTTCAACGATGTTGTTTTACTACTATTGTGTGATATAGACAACAGGCAATCCAGGAGATGTCATCTGGATGACTTTACGCGAGTTTGAATCATTTGGAAGTTGTAAGCGAAGTGTGACCAGTGTGGCACAACAGTTCATTATCGCTCATCAACATCGTTTTACGAACCTGGAGTCATTTTAAACTAGGGGATCATCTGTCTGAGCATTCAGCAGTGGTCGCCCACGTGCAAAAACAACAGCAGACGACTCTTATGTTGTCCTACAAGCGGAAATAAACAAGCGGAAGGCAGCTGTAGTTTAGTAGAAATCGCAAGGCAGATTGAACAGACTACTGGACGTCTAATATCACGTTTTACCAAGGCTAAAAAGCTGCATAAAGATGGTCTATATGCACTACGTCCAATACGGCGTGTACCACTAATGCCCGCTCATCGGAGACGTCGGTTTCTGTGGTGCCAGAAACACACACACACACACACACAAAAAAAAAAAAAAAAATGGACACAAGAGTGGGCTCGAGTACTCTTTATGGATGGGAGCTAATTTAATATGACCAGTGATTCTGGACGTTTACACATCTGGAGAAAGCAGGGGGCACCTAACCCCTACTCCAACATCATCGAAAGGCAACATTTTGAGTGTGTTGGAGTTGTTGTTTGGGATGGTATCATGCTTGGTAGCTGTACGAACCTCCACGTCTTCCAAGACGTTCAGTATGTAGTGCCCGCTATTGCGCCGAGATTCTCTTGCCTCGTTTGCTTTTTTTTAGAGGTGTTGTGGGTCTAGACTTCCTCTTCACGGACGACAACGTTCTCCGTCATCGTATAGCGGTTATCGAAGAACTCTTGGTCAGTGAAGATATTCAACGCATGGATTGGCCTGCCACATCTGCGGGCTTGAATTCCATAAAATACAAGTGGAACCTTCTCTGGATACGCTTGGCATCACGTGCCCAGGCACCGGCAACGATTCTAGAGCTGAAATTGGCGTTACAAGAGGAATCGAACTCAATGCCTCAACAGCTTCTAGATAACCTCGTCTACAGCATAGACAGACGTTGTAAATCCTTCATCGCAGTCCGGGGTGAACATACTCTTTATTAGAGACTAAATTTTTCCTGCCAAGTGCCTGTAAGAAAAAACGCTTCTGCCTTGTCTGAATTTGCGCTCCAAGTGACCTTTACAATAAAGTGCTTATGTAATATTTTGATTCTTTGTTTAAATTTTTTTTAACACTTGTCCCATATTTTCATATCTTGAAGATTTTATGTTATGATTTTGATCGATTTGGAAAACTTCTGGGCGACGTTACATTCGAAAAACCCTCTCGTCCTTAATTTTTGCACACCAGTGTATGTATTTCAGTACTTTTGAACAGCCCTGTATTTGATTTGTCGGTTGATATATGACGACCTCAGAAGCCAAGGGGTCCAATTGACAAAATGTCGATTTGGAGTAAATTGAGTTTAAAGATAATTGATGTTAAATTGGAACATCAATAACAATTGACTAAATTGAAATAGGAAACATCTGCTTGTTGCATTCTAATCTTTGAACTCTCATTTCAATAACTGTTAAAAAAATAGAGTACAATTTTCTTTAAATGTATAATTAATCAATATTGTTTATTTTTCGAAAAAAGTGATTTATCTCTATAACTCAGCAAATAATAAGAAAATGACATATTTCTTTACCTGAAATGAAAAAAGCATATTTCCAGATACCCTGTGCACTTAACTCAATTTTTTCAATTTTGTCACTTATACCCCTTGGCTTCTGGGGTCCTCATATATGTTATATAATGGAGAAATTTAGTTTAGCAAGAAAATGCCTAGCAGGTCGAAATTTCTCTTTCAGCAATTTAAACTAATGCATGGAAACTTATTTGACTACTTTTGTACAGCCCTGTTGTTTACCTAGTGCCTTTATTTCATGCCAGCATTCAGCTAAAATTTTTTAAAAACTAAAACACTCTTAAAACTATTGAAATCACAGTCTCAGAAATTATCATTAACATGTATCCATTGCTTTTCGGCCCTGTATATCATTTTATCTATCTTCTACAAACATTTTTTAGTAAATTGAATGCAGTTCAACATAAAAATGCATAATTTATTTTAAAAAACATCTTTTAGTAATTTACGCTCATATTCAGTAGCGTTTGAGAGCTTTATATGTAGCCTTATATATCAAATATAGCATTTATACACACCATATAATAAGCAAAAATTTAGTGAAACATAAAAGCGCGTGCATTTCATCCATCCATCAGCAATCATCGGATACACATACAGTACTTCGAAAAGAATGTATTATTTGAAATCTTTTGTGTGTTCTTGTAAATGTTATGCACTCATTGTGTATGACTATATAGTAAGTCTCAGCGACATATATCAACTTTATTCAATGGCGGATCTAGGGGAAAGGGGCGATAAGGCAATCGACGCCCCCCCCCTCCCCGCCCCTTGAGCCCAATAAAGGGTCTGTAAAACGACATTAGATGACCGCACGGAAAAGGGGCTGGACCTAAACTCGAGACCTGCGCTACCCGAACCGAGTCAGGTATTCACACTTTCAGAATCGAAGCGGGTCGGGTCTTACTTTTTCCTTCAGAACTGGACCGAACCACACTGTTTTTTTTCAGGTCGGGGCTGGCGCGGACTTCCTCCTTCCTACTGGTATACACGAACCAAAATTTCCAAGCCCAAGCTCCGTCGGGTATAAAAGCTAAACGCTCAGTCTGGGATCGACCCAGGCCGTATGCAATGACAGATCTAAAGGCGGGGGGAATGAGGGGATGAAAAGGCAACTGCCCCCTTTTCTTGAGCTAATAAAGGGTTCGCAAAGTTACATTATGCATCCTCACAGGAAATGACCTGGGGAGAATCTCGACCCGATCGAACCAGTTTATAATCCATGAGACTTGGGCTGGGTCCGGTCTTGTGTCATTTAGAATCGAGCCGTGTTCTGATCTTACTTTTTTTTCAGATTCGGGTCGGGACAGACTTCTTTTGATTCAAGATCGAGCCTGGTCTAGACCTTATTTTTTCTAGAGGTCTACACTGGCCAAAATTTCCAGATCGAGGGTCGGCCCGGAATAAAAGTTAAACGTTCGGTCCGTCTCTGTTTTAGATAGTATGATAACCATTACTAGCTCAACTACGACTGGTGCACTCCTCTAAATTCTTTCCCACTAGTCCATGTTGGGCTGGCATCTTACTTACTTGTTATTCGTAAAAATTATTGTATGTTATACATTTGCTTAGAGAAATCTTTCGAAATTTTCTTTGCTTTTTACAGAGATGTATTTTTAAAAATCTACTTTTTTTCTTTATAAAACTTTAAAATTATGATTTTTTTTAATCATTTGTTTATTAATTTCTTCAATCTTTACAAGAAAAAGTATTGGATTCGTGAAAATTTTCGAATTTCTGTTTTCGACGGATTTATACGTTTTAGGGGCCAGAGATTACGAAGAACATGTTTTTAGGAAATGTCTGTCTATGAGTCTGTATGTGACACAAATTTTGTGGGCGCTCTATCTTAAGAAATAATGCACGGAATTCAATAAAAATTTATATTCAATTAGTCATTGAAATACAATGGTGCTGATTAGTTTTTGGGGTGAATCGCTTGACAGGTGGCGCTACTATGCAGCGTTTATCGCCCTTATCGCTCAATCTCCAGAACTAATGCAAGGGTTTTCATCAAACTTCAGATTCGGTTAGTCCTTGACATAAATTAACGTTTTTTACATTTTGATGTAAATAGCTCAACAGGTGACTCCGTTATGCTGCATTTTTCGCGATTTCAGCAATCGCTCAATCTCCAGAACTAATGCACGAGTTTTCATCAAACTTCATGTTCAGTTATAGTCCTTGACATGCATTAACGTTTTTTACATTTTGATGTAAATCGCTCAGTAGGTAGAGCTTCTGTGCTGCATTTTTCGCGATTTTTGCAATACTTCTATCTCAAAAACTAAACACGGAATTTCATCAAACTTCAGATTCAGTTAGTCCTTGACATGAATTGACATTTTTTATGTTTTAATGAAAATCGCTCAACAGGTGGTTCTGCTATGATCACGATCACCTCAATAAAACATTCTCAAGAACTAATGCACAAATTTTTATCTAACTCTGGATTCAGTTAACCTTTAACACGAGTTGTTGCTGATTAGGTTTTGGTGTTAATCACCCAATAAGTGGTGCTGCATTTTTTAGGATTTACATGATTTCAGTGATAGTCATAGTTCAAGAACTAATGCACAAAATTTCGTATATTTAGGATACTCATGATGGGCATAGATTGTATTTAATTTTGGCGCTGTGTTAGTGAATTTTAAAGTACTAACAAGTATGAGATAGAAAAAAGTTTTGGGATTGCCACGTAAGACTAGTTTTATTATAGACTGATTTTCTTACTGGAATTTCATTTGAATATAATATTCTAAGTTATATTTTTAAATAGTATTTATGTACATAATTCCCTAAATAGTGATTAATGTTATTTTTCTGTATACTGGACTCGAATCGAATTTTTAGCTTTTATACTGGGCCAATAATTTGTTTGTGCGGGTTGGACCTAGAAATTTCATCTTTGGGTAAATCTCTAATCAAAATATCAAAGCGAGCTTTTTTTTTTTTTTTTTTTTTTTTTTTTTTTTTTTTTTTAATGCTGTTTTTAGTCATCATCACATAATTACTGAATATACCGGGTGTTCTAAAATGAGGTGATTGATTTTAAAATTCACTAACTTGCAAAAAAAATGCACATTAAAAAAAAAAACCTTGCAGGAAGGTTATAGAACGGGGGGGGGGGGGCGACTGCACAAACCATTAAAGCTCATCGAGTTCACGGATGAAGTTCTAGGATTAGTGAAAACTCGATTCGCATATTAAAATACAAGTGGTCTACCAGTCATATCTTGGTGGAAAGCCCCTGAAAAGCCAATTTATTTAAAGATTGACTGATAGGTTTATCATTGTGTTTTCCTGCACCCGGAGGACTATGAGCTGTGGTGCAAGAGCAGTGGTAATTATGTTTCGAATTTTTCGAAAATTAAAAAAATCATCATCCTGAAAATTCGGACATAAAAATAATCTTGAATTTTGAGACTTGGTCGCCATAAGAAATCGGTTATGTCAATGATGAAGCTGAAAATATCTTCAATTTCACTAAAGTAGTGCGGAAGAAACATGAAATTGGTCAAATGGCCACGGAAAAAGGCAAATTTGGTCAAATCGCCAAGGGAAAAAACGCGAAATTTTTTTAAATGATTGCAGAGAACCCGAATTTCATCAAAGGACAGCGGAAAAAATTTCGTCAAATAGCCACAAATAAGAGCTGACTTCATTAAAGAAACGCGAATTACGTTAGAGGGTTGCGAAAGAAACATGAATTTTATAAAAGGGTCGCAAAAAACTCAAATTTTGTGAAATGGTCATAGAGGAACTGCGAATTTCTTCAAAAAATCGCGGATAAAATTGAATTTCATTAAAGGATTGCAGGAAATCGCAAATTTTGTCAAAGGATCGCGATCAAAATCAAGTCAACCCTTCTCGCAAGAGTAAAAACCCAATCTGTAACTAACCCACACACTCAGAAATGAATACTCAGATTTCACGAAATTCTCCTCGTTTTTGACGAAACCGTTTCCTGGGAAATGCTCCGAACAAATATTTCGTCAAATTGATGAAATCACTTCCCTCACTCATTTGACGATAACAAATCGTCAAAAAGGGACTAGTGCTGCCATCTATCGAATTTTTTGGAAGCTCCTGTATTCAATGACAGAAGCAAAAAAGACATGTCACACGTGGGGTTCGAACTCATAGTGTACAGTGTGGCAGTCCGACGCCTTACGTTCAAGCCACAGATTACTCAGACAAGCATGATTATAAAGGCATATACTGGATTATAGTGTGTGTTTAAATTTTTATAATTGTGATAGTACTTTTATCGATTCTGTTAAAAATCTTGCAAATTTAAAATAATAAGACGAATTTATTATTTTGATTTTCTAATGGTTAATGAATAAATATAATATGGCTTAATTAAATAACATCTAGGGGAAATTTATTTGCTTAAGGAATGATTAAAATTTGGGCTGGTTAGTTTGTTGCTCAGAAATAACGAATTATGATGTGCTTATTGGGAGAGATTTTACTACTTTAAGCGAGACTTTAAGTAGATGAATAAGATTTTAACAATTTACTGTTTATTGAGGGGAGAGAGAAAAAATATGTATATATTTTTAATTTGAGTGAAAAAAGTAGATATTAAATGTAAAATAGATCTTAGAATTTTGAAATTTTATTGATCAAATTTACTTTTTGAAAGGTTTTGTAGAATGAAGTAAATTTTTTTCGAATGAAATCAAAATGAAATACAACTTACAAATAAATAAATAAAAATAGTAATAAACACCCCCCCCCCCCAAAAAAAAAAAAAAAAAAAAAAAAAAAAAAAAAAAAAAAAAAAACTAATGTAGCAAGAGTAATTGCTTACATTTCATTATTTTATGAAAAACGCTAAAAAGTACTGTTTTAAACAAGAAATATATCCTTGCTAAAATCGCAAGATTTGGGGAGATATAATATCGGGTCCTTCTATAAACAGCTACTGTGACAGTTTCCTTAAAATTCATCAAGTCTGGCCATGATAAAGGAAGTAGTTTCGTCAAATATTTGAGGGTTCACGTTTCGTTAAAAGTCACGTGATTTTGATACGAAATGATCATCAAAAACGACGAAATAAGGCTCAAGGATTTCTGAATCGTCAAAAATGAGAGTTTTATTTCTGAGAGTGCAAACTCGAAATGTATGACAATCTGCACCAATGTACTAAGCGCAGCTAAAAAGTCAACCCGACCAACAGCAAAATGCAATTTTCAACCGGATCAAACCCGAGCCGAAGCAAAAAAAGCAGAAATTAATTCGACCCGCAGCAAACGGTAGCAATCAACCGCACCCAAACGCGACCCACAGCAAAAAGTAGAAATTTACCCGACCAGCAGCAAATTAAAAAAAAAAAAAAAAAAAAAAAAAGGCCAATTGGACCTTAAACTTTGTGAAATGATTGCGGAGTAAATGCGAATTTCTTCAAAGGATCACGGAACAGATGCAAAATTTGCCAAAGGATTGCAAAAAAGAACGAAAATTTTATCAAAGGACTCAACCTGATCAAAATCGGGTCAACCCGAACCCTTCTCGCAAGAGGCTAGCCCCTGAATTCAACACTGGCTGAAATTGAGTTTTCAAATGTGTTTTGTGTATTTTCGTATTTTCGAAATGTTTTACTTACAGTATTGTATTCAAGGGTTGACCCGAGGGGGTAGGGCATTCCCTCCCTCAGGGGCGTCGAAGAAAAAACTGCGCCCAGGACAAAGTGTCAATTTGGCCCCACCCTCCTCCAACTTTTTCTTGTAACAGTCCAAAAATGACATAGGTAGTATAAATTTGGCGCCCCCTAAATTTCCGCGCCCGAGGCGACTGTCCCTTTCGCACAGCACTGCCTCCAGGAGCAATGAAATGTCAGCCCCCCTCCCCTGGAAAATTTATAGATTTTGTGTTTTCAATAGTTAAAAGGTGCACTTTCTCCCCTGGAACACTATAATGTCCCTACCCGAAGCTACAAAAGTCCCTCGCGGAGAAAAGTGTCTGAATTCAACACTGTTTACGTAAGATATCACTTTTCACCTTCATTGGCGCACCTGGGATTTCGGAGGGGGCTAACATATTTTTGCGACATATATTTTTCTTATCGGAATCTCGGAAAAGTTCTGCCTGATTTTTTTTTTCTTTTTTTTTAATTTCCACATTTGATACCAAGTAGACGAGGTATGTCGAGCCCGGACCCCGTACATACATTTTTTTCCTGAGAGGTTATTTCCTGTTTTTATAGAGCGAAGACTGAATGGTGGTGGTAACGGGGGGAGACAGCGAAACCCGTAGGAAAGGCTCTAAAAATTTTTGATAGGGCTGATGCTGAAAGCTTAAACCTCTTTGATAAATAAAAAGAAAATATTGCTTTACATATGAATGTTAAAATTGCTAATACAGTGAAACCTCCAAATAAGGGACACTCCGAATAAAGGACACCTCTATTTAAGGGACAAAAGTTCCGGTCCCACTCCCTTCGTATAGGAAGTGTAATGTATTTACCTCTGAATAAGGGACACTTTAAAATGAGATTAACCTTTTTGACTCGAAAAGTTTCCTTCAAATACATATTTTTTTTTTCAAAAAAAGATTTAATTAAATAACAAATTTTATTTTATTTTATTATTGGTATGACAAAAATAAATTTTGCAAAGAAAAATGCTGCCCAGTCATACTGGACATACGAATGCAAAATGTTAAAGTGGTTGATTTTTGCATTTGAGATAATGAAGTTGTCTGCGATGAAAATGAAAATACAGAATTTTGAGAACTTATCAGATAGGCAGTTATGTTGGTACAGAGGTATGCAACTGAACTGATGAGTATTTATTTATACACAATTCAGATGAAGACATCGAAATACGTTTATCCCTATTAGAGCCAGAGGTGGCAGTGCAGACAATAACGTCATCGAGTTCACAACTAAAATTTCAAATAGGTTAAAACTCGATTCACATATTGAAATACAATTGGTCAGTCAAGTCATAAATAGGTGGAAAACACATATAAACCCGATTTTAGTGGTTGTTTCGTAGGTTTATCATTAAAGTATCTTGCAGTTAGTCTCCATATTTTCATCGATTTGAGTCCAAGAAAATATAATGATAAATCTACGAGTCAAATTTCAGATTTTCAGAGTTCAGATTTTTAGGTGTATTAGTAGACCGATTGCGTTTTAACATGCATATTGAGTTTTAACTAATTCTAGAATTTCTGTCCTGAACTTGATGAGGTGATTGTCTATGCTGCTACCTCGCAGTTTATATTGAAAAGAATGCTGAAAATTGTGAGGGATGACTCTGAAAATGAAGGAGAAAGGAAAATTGTGCAATAAAGAACTTCACAGATGTTTTAAAATATGCAAAGCAGTTTAATAATTTTTCGTAAATACTGCTAATGAAGGACTAAAAGTTATAAGTGTAGTAAATGAATATCTGAAAAGTTTAGTAATAGAAAAATTGAAATCTGCAAAATAGTCACTTTTTTATTGATTATTTCACAAGAAAGATTTTTTTAAATATTATTGCACTTTTTGCATTACAGAAACATTTACGTAAAAAATACAAATCAATAACTCAACAAATCAATTACTAATTAAGCAATCAATTAAAAAAATAATTAATTATCTACTACTTTTGTGCCTAATTAATGTAATTTATAACCTTCGGGTACATTTAAACTTCAATTTTAATATTTTGTTATTTTTTATGTCCTTATGAATGATTAATTAAAAAAAAGTAAAAACTCCGAATAAGGGACACTTCTACACTGCTCAAAACAATTAAAGGATATTGCAGTTTTAGGTGGATTTTGTATCTGGGAAACTTTTTAGCTGATTGATACATGGTCGATAGATATAGTAGGTTATATGAGAATAAATTACACATGTTTGGCAGAAAAAAATGCATTTTATTGCGCATTTGTGTACAAAAGGAAAAAAACACAATTTGTGCATATGAGAAAAGGTGTTTTCTTCAAAGAAAATAATTTTCAGTAGGGGGTATGGATTCCACGGGCGGCCAGCAACGTTGAACACCTTTGAGGCATGAACTCAATGAGGCTATTAATGACGAGTTGGGGTATTCTGCCCCACTCTTCCAGAAGAGCTCTTTCCAGTTCTTGGAGAGTTTGTGGGGGTTGTTGGCGGCCAGAAACTTGTCTTCCTAGAGCGTCCCAAACGTGCTCGATTGGATTCATGTCTGAAGAACACGCTGGCCATTCCATTCGAACGATTCCTTCCTCGAAAAGAAATCCTCCACCAGGTTTGCACGATGTGGCCTGCAGTTATCGTCCATTAAAATGAAGTTATCTCCGATTGCTGCAGCATAAGGGACTACAATAGGTCTGAGGATCTCATCCCTATATCGGCGACCAGTCAGAGCTTCATCTCGAATGATGTAGAGGTCAGTGCGCCCGTCAATGGAGATGCCACCATACACCAACATTCCTCCACCGCCAAATCTGACACTTTCGTGCACGAACGCAGGGTTATTCCTACTGCCACGGTCCCCCCAGATGAAAATACGCCTATTATCCGGATGCACAGAAAAACGGGACTCGTCAGAAAACAGAATATTGCTCCATTCATTTCTCCTCCAGTTGACATGCTCGGTTGCCCACTCCCTGCGGTCGCGACGATGCCTTGATTCTTGATGTTAATCTAACACATACCATCGGTCGGCGAGCATACAGACTTACAGCATGGAGCCGGTTTCGGACAGTCTGAGTTGAAATCGTGGTGCCTGTAGCCGTGCGAAGGTGTTGTTGGAGAAGAGTAGCGTTCATGTTTCGGTGTCTCCGAGCTGTTAACGCTAAATACCGATCTTCATTGGGCGTTGTTGCCCGTCTACGACCTTGCCCTGGTCTTCGGCCTGCGCATCCACTCTCCAAAAAACGGTTCCAGATCCTGGAAATGACACTTTGTGACACTCCAATGGCTTGCGCTACTTCGGCTTGAGTTTCGCCCCCTTCTAACCTACCAACAATTCTCCAAGCTTCTGAATCTGTCAAATGACTTCGCTGAGACATCGTACTCATCGAAACAAAGCAATCACTGAATGCCGATCATCCTTGTCTTCATTCTCTTTTATCCAGTTGAAAGTCAAATTTCATTCGCTGCCGCTGAAGGTTCGTTTTTGACGTCGAACTCAAAATTTGCATACTCCATAGTTTGAAAACCAGAAAAATTTGCATTTGTGATTCTCTTCTTCTATTTTCGGCAAAAAAATTTCGTTTATATCTTTATTTTATATAAAACTTCAAATATCCTTTAATTGTTTTGAGCAGTGTATTTAAGAGACAAAAGTTCCGGTCCTAAGGGTGTCCTTTATTCGGAGGTTTCACTGTATTTCTTTCACAAGAAAATATATAAGTAAGGGAAAAAAATGCGAAGATTAATATTTTTTAAAATTTCTATTTTGCATGACCCACTAAAAATAATAAAAATAATCTTTCATAATTTTAGAAAACTTTAAATATGTCTAGTCTCGTGATTTGGGAAGGGCTTCAGCCCCTAGCTCCCCACATGGGTGCACCAATGAAGCGCCATGCGAAAAGGGGAGCGAAAAGGGTGGTCGCTTCGGGCCAGAAAATTTGGGGGGCGCTAAATTTATTCTATAATCGTCATTTTTGGCTTGTTACAAGAAAAAGTTGGGGGAAGGGGGCGCCAAATTCCAACTTTGCCCCGGGCGCAATTTTTTCTTCACACGCCTATGCGCCAAAGTTCAGCTTATTAAACTGAGAAGTTTTAAAAAAGTGTTTTGGATGTTTTGGAGAGTGTTTCATAATTTAAGCTTTACTCAAGATTTTACTTTATTTTTTTATTATTATTAATTATGGTCCCAGTTCATATCTTGAAAAATTTATATTATTTTCTAACATCAAATTTTTTGCAACTATTTTTTAGTGGCGCCATCTGCAATCGCTGCTTTCAATGTTTTGTGATTAAAACGATTTATTTGTATTAAAAAAATATTCTTTTGAGAAAAAAAGACCACGATCAGTTACTAAGTTCAAAACCAGCATAATAAATATTGTCTTGTCTGTTTGAAAATAAAAATAGTACTATTTTCAAGTTCTAATAGAAAAAAAAGAATGCTTTCTTTATTGTTCAATAATAATAATAATAATACAAATAGTAAATTTTAAAAATGAACTATTTATAAAGCTTAGATTAAGAGATCGTGAAATGCTTAAAGCAACTTCTTATGGTATTATAATTTCTATTCATTTTTTAAGCATTATTTATTAACTACATCATTAAAATTTTTGGAATATTTACCCTGTTTATATGTATAAATTTTTTCATTTTAATATCATTTTCCATAAAATAACAGAATTACAATAGCTATGCAAAAATATTTTTTCTATTAAGATTCAATTCTAATAAACTTTATTATCTAATAATAATAATTTGACTTATAATGACAAAATTTGTGCAATCAATGATACATTTGTAAAATGGAAAATGATTACGTAATGAGGTGTTAATTTGTAAAATAATCAAAATTTAACTTTCTAGGAATTTATTTTAGATGAATTCATTAAGTTTTAATTTTTTTAAATAATATTTCTTTTTGATTATTATTAAAAATTATGTTTTTAGAATATTTCAAAAGTTAAAGTTTATATTCTTCAGCATACAGTAGAAACTATTTCATTGGGGACTGACACGAAACTCTGATGCCTCGAAACTTTGTATATGTAATTTCATTCAAAGAATGTTTTTATTAAACCTCAAGAATAAATGTAATCACTTTTGTGCAAAGACTTTTTACGAAATAAACACACTGATTCCGATTCCAAATTGAGATTTGCATTCTGTTTCTCATTTACATTATTTATTTCTTAATAAAAATTTACTGATTCTATAGTAATTATTGATTCATATAAACAGGCATGTTCTGGTTTCATACTTTGCTTTCGAAATAATTGAACGTTGACCATCTGCCTGCCTATCCAGCACGCGCTCTCATCTTGATCACCTGTTACATTTTAATATTCAGTTTCGAATTGTGACAGATGTTTAAGAAGAAACTAAAAATTGCATGAGCCCTAATAAAGAATATGATGGGCGACGCGTCGTTACTATGATTAAATGAAATGATTAGAAAAATCACTTTTTGCTATGTAAATAAAAACCTTTTACAAATATTTCTCCCTTTTTACAAATATTAATAAGAGATGGCGACAGATTTGCAAGCTGAAAGCGATAACAACACTTTACAGCGTCATTGAGAGCCCTGCACCCTCATTGGATGGTTTAAGAGTTATGTGGGTGAGGCTTGTATTTCTTGCCGTGTTGTAGCTGTCTTTTGCTACGGAGTCTCGAAACGTGATTGAAGCAAGAGGTAGTGTTTTCATATTATATTTTGTGTTTAATGATTAAAATTGTTTTCAGATTTTGTAAATTTTCGAATCATACCTATATGTACGTCTATCGTTTGCATCGTTAGGTATGAAATTTGCATTGCATTCGTTTGTTACACAAATAGTGCATTCGATTTTGACAGATGCATTCTTCACATGTGTTGGATATGTGATTATGAATTTAAATAACTAATACTTCATAGCTATGTAAACTGATGATACATATCTGTGTACGGTTTTATGGCTAAAATAGGAAAGTTATTTGCCCATGATGATTGTGTGGATAAGCTTTCCGGATATTTAAATCATCTGAAAGGTGTCAGTTTGCATGTTTTGGAAAAATGAAGTAAGTTACTTGCCGGGATTTTAAATCACAGATGATCCGATTTCATTAAATTAAGTCTAACAAAGGAATTTATTTGATTTCTGTATTTCAATGGTAAGTAAATACATATCAGTACTGAAGGTAAGTATAATTATTGCATATTGTTTTGGTTTTCCAAGGGATTTTTGAATAAAAATCTAATGCAGTTAAAGTTTGTTTACCTTTGCTAGGTTGCTTATCTCTTGTGCTGTTAAATTATACATTATCATGAGTATCAAAGATAAGATGTAGGATAGTTTAAAATTATATTTTCTTCTCTTAATTTACATTGAAATCGGTGCAATTTTAAGTTTTGACGATTTTATATCTGATAGTGAAATATATTTTAACTACTTTGTATTTTTTTTTTTTTTTTTTTTTTTTTTTAATAGAATAAAAAAAAAAAAGAAAAGAAAGTGTTCAGTATCGTAAATTCTACTTTTATTTAGCGTGGTTAATGCTATTATTTATTTATTTTTCAATGTCGGCATTTAAAATGTGAAAAATTGTAAACAATTTCATTAAACTAATGCCTTAGTTAAATAAAGATTGTGTTAAGCTAACCAATTTAAAAGAAAAGAATTCCTTTTCTAATGTTCCTGTATTTGAATAAGGTTAACTTTAGAAGCCAAATCTGCATCAGCTTTCTTCCGAAGGCCGTCTTCTCGTTCTAAGTTTAGAATTGGGCCTGTACTGGAAATAAAGTGCTTAGTTAAGTGCCCCATTTCTGTTGGATAATATGCAATTGAAGCAAAAATGTAGTTCAGTGACATCTTTTCTAATTTTTTAAAAAACTCTAAAATGTATTTTGCTTAAAATGAGTGCCAGAAATTGCATTAATTCAGTAATATTTTATGAAAGAAAAGAATGAGATTACCGATATTTTCTTTGAAATTTCATGTTGAATATTAACCTTAAATTTATTCATACAATCCTATAACTGTAAATTCCTTTATATAAAAAAATACAATAATGTCACTGAATTTACATTAAAAAAATAAAGCTCTAAGTTTTTAATTTATATTAAATATCTGTAATAAACAATACACAACTCTCTCTCTCTTGCTTTTAAAGAAATATTCAGATTTATATAAAGTTTTATTCAAAACTTTGTTATATGCAGTATTTTATAAAATTGAATTGAGAGATGATACATTTTTCTTGGATTGAGGAAAAGAATTTTATTTTAAAAGGAAATTTCTTGTCTGAATCAGTAGTAGAAAAATTACTTGTACAGAAGTAAATTTTTTAAATACCCATCAACATAAAATAAATTTAGTGCTGTGTATATATGTATTAGTAATAACCTAAAGAACTAACAAACAAAGTATTTAAAACACTATTTAGGATTTTGTTGATTATGTTAAAGCTTCTCTTTCATTTTTATATAAAAATTTGTTTGTGGCTACAGGCAAATTATAATAAACAATCCAGATAATAAATTCTAAAAGGTTTATATTATTTTTACCTGGAGAACTGTATTTTAGTGTCAAGAATTTTTCCTGTTTTATTATTTGTTAATTTTTTTATTTTTTATCCTGCATGGAAGGAATTCCATGTTAATGTTTAATGACATAAAATTGGGAAGAAAATGTGTTCTCTGATTCTTGACATTTCTTAGTTAAAAATTTGTCCAATTATGATTTTCAGTCTCCTGTATTAAACTTCAATCTCATTCTATTTTGCATCTTGCTTGAATCTTGCATTACTTATGAAGATTTTATAAAGATGTAAACTTATAAACTTTTAGTATTATTTTATCACTTTAATTTCTAATCAGATTTTTGAAAATAATTTAAAAAGTGATGCCATCGCTAAATTTTATACTGAGAGGCTGAGATTATGAAATATTTCACATTTTGCTTACAAATGATATACTTTTTCCGCTTAGAAAATAATGATAAACACACCTGTATAGCGAATTGAAATTTAGGGTGGATGTCCATTAATGAACACTCTTCAATGTTTATAGTTTAACAACAAATGCAATTTTTTTCTTTAAATTTTTTTAAAACTCCACTTTGTATTTTTATACTCTGGGTTATTGATTGTTTGCCATAATCAAACCATCCAGGAAGCAAAAAAGTAATGTTTCGAAGATCCACTGTTTATTAGTGAAAATCTCTATGAACATGCTAAGGGCTGGCTTCACTTAATGAATCTATATATTCTTTATCAGCTTACAAAATTTGCATGTTTTTGTTTAGTAGTAATAGAAAACTTTGAATTTCATATGCTAATTGCCGTTTAGAAAATTTCTTTTACTTTTAAGAATCTTAAGACTCATGTCCATTACTGGGAATGTTTAATTAATCAATTTCCAGTAATGAACATTCTATCTACACATTGCTACAATTGCAGTTTCATTAATGTTCTTAGTGCGTAAAATCTTTTGACTTAAGGTTGTTTTCAACTGCTCCGCTCAACAAGCGCAAAATGTTTTGACACATTTACAAATTATTTTTTAACAGAAAGACATAAAATTCTAAGGCCTGACTATAGAAGCAATTTCGAATCAACACCAAAGCTTTTATTAAGTAGTTACTATTAATTCCATGTGGTAGATAAAATTTTTAATATTTTAATCAAATTAATTTTTTTTATATAACTCTGCCATGCATATTTTATAATCTGGCAATTAATAATATAAATTGGGAAACAGAAAATATTGTTTAAGAGCATAATGGAAAGAGATGCTCATAATATTCAATCCATCCCCATTTTAATAAAAATAATTAAGTTATAGAAGTTGTTAAAAATAAATCTATTTTCTATGTTAAATATTTGCTTATTCATCTCTGATAATAAAAAATGTTGCAGTATTAATTAAATGTAATGAAACTTTTAAATTTGCAGATCAGTGACCTCAAATACCAGTTTTGTCTTGAAATTATTTTATTTATTATTTAAGACATTTAACCCGCTGAATCATTTCTTTTATATTTGTAATATTAATTACTGCAAGTAATACAGTAGGCTCCCTCAAATCCACAACTCTCAAAAATCCTCACATAATTTTACAGATGTAAACAATGAAACATTCATTTCAGATATAGACAGGATTTGAGTTTTATATTTATTCCATATGTATTTTAATTTGGAATTTTTGTTAATATTACTGAATTCATGTTTTTTCATGAAGGATGAATACATTTATTTCTGAAAAAATTCAAGATATAGTTTATCACTGCTAATCACAATCTTCTTACCAAATATATTTATGCATTAATCAAATTGTTTTGGATATTAAGTCTGGCTAAGCCTGAAATAAAACTTCCTTATTTTGTGATTTAGTAATGCACCTTTATGAGGCAAGTTTCATTGAATAATTTAGGATAAATATATTTCATCTTTATAATGAATATTTAATCATACATTATATTTATTGATTATTAACTTGACCTTTTGCTTTTCATATTTTAGGAATTTAAAAAAATTATCTAAATTTTTATTTTATTTTATTATTTATTTTATTGTAAGTTTTCATTATAGTTTCGATTGCATTGTTAATTACATTCAAATTGCTATTTAAAAAATGTAAACAAAGCAACAACCAGAAATCTGCAAAACTCTAAAATCTGCACCACCTCTGGTCCCAAGCTGTGCAGATTTGAGGGAGTCTACTGCATATCAAGTAATTTCATGGAGTTTAACTACTAAAAATTTTTAAAATTATATTAATCCTAATGCAGTAATATTTTCTTTTCTTTTCTTTTCGCTTTTCTAAACATTTTACTGGCTTAATAATTTGATAGCTGTAATTTTTTGACATTTTTAGTATTTTAAACCATCTATCTAAAATAATTAAAATATTGATCTTGTGATAGTTGTAATAATTAAAACAGTGACTAATTCTTACAAATATTTTATTAATTATTGATAGCCTTTTATTTGATAATTTTTTTGTTTCATTTACATGCTTTCCTTAAATTCTGGCTCTAAATACTGTCATAAAAACAATTATATCTACTAGCAAAAGCCATGCTTTATTTGGATTCGCGAAGCATTATTTTATAAAACAGATATTTCAAAGTAAAAATATTTTTTAATATTATTTTTGCATCTTTGTTTTGGCGCATTTTAATTTTTTATTTATGATGTAAGACTGGCATAATAAAATATTTTCAAAGCATACTTTTACAAAATATTTTTAAATTTTCGACTAAAAGCCCTTTAAACATGTTTTTGCAATTTCCAGTAACCACTAGTGTTTTTTAAAGTTGTTTGAAATATGCATGTTTCCAATCTTTGTAATTAACATCAAATAATCTTTGATAGCTATTTTAGAATAATATATTTGAAGAGAGCTTGAAAAAAGTTACTTCGTCAAAACCCTATTTTCTGGAAAAACATTTGAAATCTGCTCTCGTTGATACTATGAATTTTTAACTGTGAAACTTTTTTTTTTTTTCAAATTTCTTCGTTTTTATACATGTTAGCGTATCAGAATTTTTGGCATTGTAGAATATTTCGTAAGGAAAATTTCTATTGAATGCTTAATTTTGAAGGAATTTCACTCTCGACAACGTTGCGTACGTTTTTAAGCCAACTGGTGTCTATATATCCTCAATATCTACAACTGCTTCATCTAATGTTAAACCTTGGGATTTATGAATTGTAACAGCAAAAGCTAACTGCCGAAGAAATTCTTTCCTTGAGCAATTTATGCTTCCATTTTTCCAGAATTTAATTTTTGGGGGAACTGGTATGCACCAATTCTTATAAGTTAAATTATTGTAGTATTCAAATTTGTCCATGATTATTCGCGATATCTGGTCTGGTGCCTTGTGATTTTCTTTATTACAGGCAACAAAGTCTAAAGTCTTGTTCGCTAAACCTTTTTCAGTCCACAAATAAGAACGTACTTTAGATCCAAATGATAAAGTAAGAAATGGTTAAAGTCAATTTGTCGTTTCTCATTCGGCCAACTTTGCTTTAGTATATTTATAAAGAGCTTGAATTGAGACAACAACTTCACGCTTCAATTCTTTTAATTTTTTATTTATATAACAAATTTAACAATTTATTTTATTTATTTACAATTCTTTTGTTGCCACTTTACAAAAAAAAAAAAAAAAAAAAAATCCACAATACAATTTTTTTTTAATGTTTAAGTGTTATCTGTGCAAACGATTTTGCTGAATAATGAAAACATATTTTATTTATTAAATTAATCATGATTCTATCTATAATTATTTACTCCATGATTTATATTTTTTTCTGAAAATATACGCGTTTCATTTTTTATTTATTTGCTAAAATGCGTCCGTATTGGAAATGCATGTAAAATAAATTGATTAAAATAACAAATTTTTTAACGTGTAAAAAAAATTATATTGTGCAAATCTACAGATCATAATTTATTTTTGTGTTTAATTTCAAATCAAAATACTGAATAGTTCTTTTGTAAGGCGTACGACAAAATGTAATTTGAGTGGCCTAGTAGAGGATTCGCTTCGCTCATCCTAATAACTTTTTGTGGATATCTATCGGTATCCATTAGTAGAACTAAGTTTCCATTATTAGAATTGTGGGTGTTTTGATAATACTGTCAACTCTATGAAATCTGCTGCTGTATAATCTTCAAATGTCTATTATTCGCATTACAAGTTGGAATGTAAACAATGAAAATTGTCATTAACAGTTAAACTCATGTCTCCCCCCCCCCCCCCCTTCAATTATCAATTTTCTAAAGAATTTAAAAATCTCCTTGAGTGCAAAAAAAAATCATTGGCAACAAACCAAAACTGAAACTACTAATGCATTGTGTCAATGTTTACAATAATGAATATTCATTAAAAAATTTTTTGTGTGTAATTTAATTTCCTTTAAATTAACTTGGTTATTAAATATATTAAATGAATGTTGCATTATGTTTTTTCTTTTCCATTGCAATTGTAATTTTTGTGCAACTGTTCCTAATTTATAGTCAAACTTAATGTAAACAAAGGGATAATCTATAATTCACAATAATGATGGGAACATACACTGTTACTCTTGTGACCGTTTGAGCAAATTTTCATAAATAATTCCAACTATTTTATTAAAATATATAAATAAGATAAAATTGATATAACCAGTTAAATATTATTGTGATATACCCTCATAAAATATATCTAATTTGTAACAAAATGCATTTTACTTGTCTATATAATAAATAAAAATTTTGTTACTTCGTTACCAGAGTGTTACAAGCAATTACAAAATTTTGATTTAATATTTAGACAAACAAAATGCTTTTCATAACAAATTAGATACATGTTACTTGAGTGAAATACACCATTAGTGGTTGCATCATTTTTTTTTTATTATTATATTTTATAATAAAATAATTATTTATAAAAAATTTGCTCGAATTGTCACAGTTTCTCAGTGTTTCCCCCAGGACAAGGGTGCACAGGCCTTCGACCAGTAAATTTTTGATCTTCCACCAGTAAATTTTTGAAAAGAAATGTTCCCCTTATTTTTGGCATTAATTCTGTATCTTTAAGAATTTAAATAAGAAAAAACCTTCTGCTAACATTTACCGGTGGACATTTCCCCGAAGGCCTGTGCGCCCTTCTCCTGGGGGAAACACTGGTTTCTAAATAGATGTTCACTATATTCTACTGACCCCTCAATCTCTAAGTGTGTGAATTTCTCAGAGTTGGCTGTACAGTAGAGCGGCAATTATCTGAATACTGGTTAACCAGATCGATCAATTGCTATAAGATTTTTCCCCATCTCCTCCAAACCTTTTGAAGCAGGGTTGTTTGGTTTAAACCAAGTTGGTTTAAACCGTGGTTAAAACCATGGTTTAAACCAATTGGTTTTTTTTCACCTGGTTTTTTTTATTCTTTTACCCAAATGTTTTATTTTACACATTATTGAAAAATGCAAAATCCAAATTATGAAGAAGCTAGAAGCAAAGCTGTAGAAAAATGATGAATTAATAAGTTTCTAAAAGGACAAAAATTTTTAATCAACTCAACTTTTCTTGTAAGCTGTAAATCTATATGGCAGAATAACTATTTTTTCTAAAATTAGCTGGTTAGAAAAAACTAATCAGTTTTCTTTCTTTCTTTTTCTTTTTTAAGGCCTATATGTATATATATATATAGCCATTATTTGTAAAACATATATATATAGCCAGAAGGGCAGACTCGAGTTAAAAATGCACTTTTATTATTTAAATTGCTTGATTAGTTAAGATTTACTAAGGATTTCATCATTTCAGAAATTATTTTTGTTATGTATGCTATTGAATAATTGGCAATGAGCTTTTTATTTGATCTGTGATTAGTGATTTTAACAAGCCTTTGTTTTTCTTGCATTCTTACATTGGAATTGGGGTTTTTGCATTATAATTTTATTCTTTTGCCAGCTAGGTTGGCACAGTTCAAACCAATTGGTTTTTTAGAACAAATCTAATATAATATTTTCTCATTTTTGTAATTTAAGTGTTTCAAATTATTGGATGAAAGTAATTTCTATTTTTAAGTCTTATCTCAATAGTCACCAGGGTTCTCGCTGTCGCTCGCCATTGCGCCAAATTGCGACTAAATTCTTCATTTGGCGAGTAAACAAGTGATTAGATTCGCCAAATAACTAGTACTCAATTTTTGCTTTTTCTTTCTTTTCTTTTTAGTTTTTCATACATATGCATATATACATATTTTTAATATAAATATATTTTTAATATATTTGTAGGGGATATTGAAATTAGATTAATAGCTGCAGTTGCAGTTAGAAAAAATTAGGTTATTTTAGAACATATTGAAAACAAAGAAGTACATTAAAGGATTAAAGATAATTTTTTTAGTGCTACATGGCAGATCTATTTTGCTAATACTTTTTTCATTTGGCGAATGTTTTTTATTTTTAATTAGCCAAATTACTAACGTTGGTCAAATGTCAGCGAGAACACTGATAGTCACCATAAGACATAGTGAGTCTAGTCAAGGTCATGTTAGTATACATGTAGAATGCATATTTCATGCACTGATGAACATATCTGAAACTCTACAGAAAATACTTAAATCATGTAAATTTAGCAAAAATAAAATAGATGAAAAATATGCAATATTTAGATTTAAAAAATATTTTCCTTTGAGAAACGCAGATGTACAGATAATGACATAAATGATCTTTAAAATTTCAGTCAAGCTCTAAAAGAAATTTTTCTTGATTGGAGGGATAATTTTTTAAGAATAAAAAAAAAACTCAAGATATGAAGTCGAATAAGAAGACATTGAAAAATTAGGCACTAGTAAAGCACCTGTTTACATTTAACTAAAATATGCAAAAGATATATTTAAATCTTCTATTGCATAACCAAACCCATTACTTAGATCTGTTGAGAAAATTGGCAGAAAGGGGGGAGGGGGGGGGGGCAAGACAAGGTTTGCTTGAGACGTAATGGAAAAAAAGTCTCATAAAAATGCCTAAAAAATGCAATTTTTAGATTAGATGTTTAAAAATACTAAGTGTTATAATAGAGCATGCAGTCCGATGGCTGTTTAAATTCTTTGGTAGATGACAGCATTTATAAAGCTACTGTATATTTTAACAATGTTTTTCAATTGTCTAAAAAGCTGTTAAGTAGATATTTTTGTTTATTTAACAGTCATCTTTTAACTGGTAGTTTTAGTAAACACAATGCTTGAAGTGTGTAAAGACTCTACTGCTAAATTCAAATCCTTCCAAAAATTCTTTATAAAAAGCTTTATTTTTCAATAAAAGATAATTAACTCATGCAGTCTTCTAACAAAAAAATCAGACATCACATATAACAAGTATTTCAAATTAATTATTTTGAATAACCATTTGAAAATAATATATATGAAGTTTTATATATGAATCTATATCATATATTTATTTATAGTGCTAGTAATCAAAAGATTGTTCATTAAGATTTTCAGGGTATCAATGTTTCATTATGTAGCACATTTTATTTATGAAATATAAGACACAGGTTTTTCTAAAAATGTTTAGATTTTAAAGAATTTCAATTTTCTACATAATTGATTGTATATTAAATAATTATATTGATTAGAATTAAATTTAAATCAAATTATTACTTATATATTCAAAAATGTTTACTTTTGTTCATAAATTTGCATGTATATGTAACAGGAAAACAAATTTAAAAAAACCCAGTTTAAACCAAAAAAACCTGGTTTAAACCAAAAAAACCATGGTTTTTGTTTTTTTTTAAAAAAACCCGGGTTTTTACCAACCCTGTTTTGAAGTGATAATTCTTTCGGCATGGCATGGTAAATTGAGCTATCTCTCCCGAAAGTAAACGATTAAATAACCATTTCCTAGTCCTGCAATAATGAAATCGCCAACAAAAGCAATGAGAGCAATGCATAAAATCAACTATTTCTAGAGCCTAAGAAATTTCCCTTATAACATGTGAGAGTCCCAGGCATCTTTTTTTCTCCCAGGAAAATCTTATGTCTCTACAAGGGGTCAAAAAATTTTATTTCTTGGTGTACTGGAATAAATAGACTTGTCCTTCTCTCCACTTGTAGTTCATACAGTGAATGTATATGTGTATACATAAATTAATTTGTATGTGCACTTCTGTGTATAATTTTGCACAACTATGTAGAAAATAAAATTTAAAAAGTTATATGGAATAACTGTTAAACACACTTTGTAAACTAGTCGTTGGGGGCCACCATAATACTTATCCATCATCGATATCCATACTATAACATATGAAATAAAACATGTAGTAACTTTATATAAAATGCATTGCAATTCCAAAATAAAATTTAAATGTATATTTAAATATTTTTAATGTACTTAGTAATGTTCTATTAATAATTAATGAATTGTTAATGAACCAATATCGACAAATGAAAAAAAATGCCAGACTACTCAAATTAGTACCAAATTGTGTAAAAGAAACATCCTTATAACTCGAAAAATAATAGTCGTATTAACTAACAGTTTACAGCGTCAGATTAAATGTCTCATTTCCAATTAAAATATATCTTTGAATTGAAATTTGAATGAAATATAGGGTCATGAAAAGTCGAAGAATGTGAAAAACAGGATTACAAATATCTCAGCAACTAATTATCCGATCGACTTTGTTCTTTAAACAAAATTTTTGTTATTTTTTTTGCCATTTACGTCCTTTCCTTAAAATAGAAAATGTTGAAAATTTTATATATACCTTTCATCAGAACGAATTTTTCAAGAGTCCGAAAAAAATAGTTCCGGATAATCGAGGTTGCTGATATTCAATTGGCTTCACCCCATTCTTAATATACTAAGAGCACTGTACACTTTGTTTTTCTTTAATATTATGGTATATACATCTTAGGGTATACCTTCTGTCATGAGCGTATACTCCCTCTACTTTTTTTATGACTACAATACATGCGAAGGGAAGATTCCTAAAAAACATTGCCATAGCCATTTTTTAAGTTGGCCTGTTATCCAGATTCCTCATTAACTGGATCGTCCTTGGTTCCGAATGATTGATGCTCCACTGTATTTCTGTTTTTTGCAATTGCATTTTGATTCGTATTGGAAAATGTAACTATGTTATTAGTTAAACATTATTGAAAGATTATAGTTTTTAAAGGAATTTTTTAATACTATCCATTACTGGCACATCTACCCTATTTTACATTTGTGAAAAAGAAATAATAAATGAATATATATATTTTTTAAACTGAATCTTAGTAACACTTAAAATGTACTTTTAATTTTTGGGATATATAAGATCCAGAGAAGGGGAAAGAGAAAAAATGGTAAGGATGCTTAAAATAAGTCTCATAGATTTATTACCAGAAGTATTTATTAGTTAATGTCTTTTTTGTCTTTCTAGATGATTGACATATGAATCTGTCATTTCAAAAACCACATAATTTACAGAATCAGAACTTTTAGTAAATTTAAAGAACTGAATAGTAGACAAGTAAACGAATTTTTATAGATTTTGGGCTGATTGAGTTCAACGTTTGTAAATATTGAATTTTATAATTTATGAATAATAAAATTAATAACAGAAAACTGCTTCTGACTTACGTTGTTTTAGCAAGAAATGGAATTAGAGTGTATTTAATTTGAAAAAAAGTCACATAAAGCATATTTTTATTCAAAATTAATGAAAATAACACTTATACAGGAATATTTTTATGTGATTTTATTGCATAATCATATTCTTCATTATTCACAATTATACACTATATGGCCAAAGGTGACCAGCCACTTGCAATTTTAGATTTTTCTTAAATATCTACAAAAATACACGAAGAATTATTCTGAAACTCCAGGTGTGTAATACAGGTCATCTATTTCCGTAAAGATTTTTCATCAAAATTCCACTGAGGACTGTCAACAAATAAAAAAAGAATGAAAACATTTTGGATAAACTTGCCAAAACTAATATAGCAAAAGCATTTAAATTGCAGATTATGATTAAATGGCTTACTGTAATAAACTGTTTATTTTTATGAGGACAGCATGTTTATTTGTAGCAAAAATAAGGTTTTTGTAAAAAGGTTTTTGCCCCAAATTTTGACAAGTTTTTTACTTATAGTTTGCAGAGTTCTTAATATAAAAGAATGTACTTTTCAAAAAATATGACAAACAACATAATACATTGTAATCAGAATAGAAAAATAATAAAAATTGAAAAATGAGCAGGTTTACTAAATGTTTCACTGTGCATGTGTGAATGCAATCAAAATGTAATTTGCATAATGTGTTAGGCAGGGTTGGGGTTTTGGACGCCCAAAACCGGTTTTGGACAGGACACGTGGGTTTTACTGTCCAAAACTGTACTAAAGTGTACAAAACTGTACTAAAGTGTCCAAAACCTTTAAAAAAAAAAAATCCACATTTCACCACTGCACACTTATTAAACATATGAATAAATATCTCACAATATATTTTACTAACTTTCTATTTAATTCTTTGGTAAATGAAAAAAATTTCAAACTTTTCTAATATCTCTGCAGCATAAAAAGTTCTGTTACTGTTAAATTTGTGCAATAATAATAAGCAATTCTTTATAATACTACATATGTAGTTGAGAAGAGATGCTTTTATTTCCATTTTTGTGAAAGAAAAGGCTACAAAGAAATTTCTTTTAAATAATGTTTCATTGTAAATTATCTTTTCTAGATTATTGGATAATAAAAGAAAACAAATATTTAATTTAAAATCTAGAAGTTATTTTTTTAAATATGTATTGTTATGAATGTGCAAATACAAAAACACTAAACAAAATAATTCACTGTAATGTGTTATGCTATTTATTTCTTAACATGCACATATTGTCAGCAGTGAGCTGATTTAATCATATGCTGAACGTGACTTTTTATTTAACAGTTATTTTCAGTAATAACTCTTGGGAATTTCAATAACAGAAATTATTACATATAATTAAATTTAGTATAGTTTTTATGCAATTACATTGTTACATAGGGTAATTATGTTGTTAATATTTTTGTATTGTAATCATTTTGCCAGTTGCACAAACTTTAAGCATTGTTCTAAAAAATACAATTTTACTATAAAATATAGTTTTGGACAGTTTAAGACAGTTTTGGACAGTACGGTTTAAACCATGGATTTTACCGTGGTTTAAATCATTGTGTCCAAAACCTTGCCAACCCTGGTGTTAGGTAAATGTATAGAGCAACTTTTATAAAAGCCTAAAAAAAAAGCCTGAAAATTATCATTGATAGGATAAGCTCTAAATCCATTAAATCCAAAACGGAGCGAAAGGATGAGGGGCTGTTCCATATACCCATTGATTAATGGCAATATAGCATTACACAATATTGCACATACTATTTTTGACTATAATCCCTTATCAGTTGAGGATGTGGAGGTAGGTCAGCCACTACGGGAGCAGCCAAATTTTGTCTGCGATCCTACCTTCGATCTGAATATCCGACTCTCTAGAGGAATTGAAATAAAAAAGATAAATTGATACTGGACCCATTTAAAAATGAAATTACACAAATTAAAGACACTGAAAAATGGGAAGGGTTAGGTTCGGGGCAATGAAGCTATTGAACAACCCCAGCTATGTCTGGCTTATTATTAGTCTAAGAGGCAGTTGGTTCAGTCGCGGCGGGAGTGGCCAAATTTTGTTTGCGATCCTACTTTTAATCCGAATATCTAACTCTCTAGATGAATAAAAAAAAAAAAAAAATTGAGAAATTGATACCAGACACATTTAAAAGCCAAATTGCATAAAGGAAGTGAAAAGCAGGAAAGGTAGGATTCTAGACGATGAAGCTACTGAACAGCCCCAGCCATGTCTTGCTTATTATTAGTATATACATAGTTATTGGAAAAATTTTTGTAGGAATTTTCTCTCGACTTGCATTCAGTATTCTTTCAGATTTTAATTGCTTAAAAGGGGTATAGCCAACAAAGTGAAAAAGTGTGCAAGCTGGGTACTCGAACCCAGGCCATCAGTATAGCGAACCAACATTCTACCAACTGAAGCACTTGGAACAATGCAGATTTATTCAATCTCATCGATGCTGAATTTTCATTAGTTTTGTGTTTGCCCCAAAGCTCGTGGCTCATGGGAAATTATTCCATCTCCTGCTGCTTTTGTAGCCTTGTAACCATATATAATGAAAAGTACCAGGCTGGATATTGTTCAAAGTTGCTCAGTTGGTTGAACATCAGAGTGCTGTACTGATGACCCTGGTTTGAGTCCTGGCTTGGACACTTTTTTCCTTTGTTGACTATATGCCTATTAAGCAATTAATATTTGGAGGAATATTGAATGCAAGGCGAGCAATTTTCAACCGAAAAATTTTCAATAATTATTATGTAGATTTACTCTGAATATTTAATTTGTGAATTTTAATACATATTGCTAACAGTGTGTAGTACAACAGAGTGAAAAAATATCTAGGTCAAGATTCGAATCTGGGTCATTGGTTTAATGCACCAATGTTCTGCTAACTGAGCTACCAAGATATATCTATCCTGGAACCTCTTATTCTTATGTTGGTAAGATAACAACAGAATCACACTAATTGACATAATTTCATAAACCACAATCCTGCGACAAACATGAGTCTAAATTAATCCATCATCGATAATTAGAGGAGAGTGGGGTGGCGGGACACTTTTTACAAAAGAAAGAAAATAAACTTTGTTTGACACCAAAACAAAAAGTTAATTTATGGAGAGCAAGGTGACACACATTTTCATCTCCCTAAACAATGTAGAAACATAACTTGTAAAAACTGTTTTATAATAAAGATATTTGTAAGTTTAAAAGTGTGTCCCATACCTCTCCACTAACAGGAATACATGTGACAGCAATGAACCAAAGCCATGCTATAAAGACACAAGTAGTGTAGTGTCGTGTAATCAAAGATTGTAGGTTGATAATGTATGTGCCACAATATAAAATTCCAATATCTTCATGACTGGAATTAAAATTCAGGATTGTCAGTCATAAATGATAATAAAAATATTATCAATTTATTTACATTTTGAAGTAAATGAATATATTATTATTGCAATTAATATATTATCCTCTAAAAATGCCTGCATGTTAGCAATTTATATTCATCTTATTAAAAAAAATGGACATGTCCCATTTTTCTCTTTGTCATGTCCCATTCCTCCCCATTTCCTTGTTTTGTGTTAAACCTCCGGTATAAACAAAAATGCTTCTTTTAGACTTAGTTTGAATGATTAATAATATTCAGTATAATATTCCATAGATAGAAACTATTACATTTGTGCATAAATAAGTCACAACACTAAGACGCAACACTAGTCTTAGAAAAAGACCCGAATGATAATGCTAAGTCTATGGGGACATTCTTTTCAAATATCTCGCTCAAATTTTAATATTTTTACATGATGTTTTTTGTGACATAGGAAAACTGAGGACGATCCACAACCAGGCTAGTTTTTACTTTTTTGATCTTAGTTTAAAATTTTTTATTTTATGATAGTTTCAATTTCACAACCGGTTCTGAAAATTAAAGTATTAAAAAAAAAAAAAAAAATCTGAAACCAAAATTGAAAAAGCAAACACTAGCCGGTTGTAGATAGTCTTCAGCTATGCTATGGAAAAAAAAAAAATCATGTGAAAATATTAAAATTTGAGCTAGATATTTGAAAAGAATGCCCCCATAGACTTAGCATTATCATCCGGGTCTTTTTCAGTGACTAGTGTGGGGCCTTAATACATAGATAGCATAAAGAGCAAATTTACTTTTGATTCTTGGAATAATCTTTTCCTATCTTACAACTGTAAAATTATACAGATTAAAAAAAAAAAAGTAAGAAAAATCATGCGTTAAGCATAGATTATGAAGCACTTTCCAACACTTAATGAAATCTTTAACAAAACTTTGTTATTTAGGGAAATAATAGTGTATAGCCAAATATATCCAAATATGTATTCCAGTACATTAGAACAGCCCTGTATTTCATATGTCAGTTCATATAATGGGAAAATTTAGCTTAACAAGAAAATACCCAGTAGCTTGAAATTTCTTTTTCAGCAATTCATACTATTAGATGGAAACATACTTGAATACTTTTGTTCAGCCCTGTAGTTTACATTATACCTTTATTACACGTCAGCATTAGGCTAAAAGTTATTGTAAACTAAAACACTTTTAAAACAACTGAAATCACATTCTCATAAATCATCATTCATAGGCGTCCAGGTACCGAATTCTTGGCGTGGCCCTGTATATCCTTTTATCTATATTCTGCAAACATTTCTCAGTAAATTGAATGCAGCTCAGCGTAAAAATGCATAGCTTATTTAAGAACCACGTTTAAATAATTTACGCTCATATTCAGTAACGTTGGTGAGCTCTTTTGGGTAGCCCTGTATATCAACTATAACATTTATACACATCATATAATGTGCATATATTTAGCGAAATATAAACGCGAATATCATAATTAAAATGCATTTCATCCCTCCATCAGCCATCATCGGACACATATACGGTACTTCGGAAAGAATATACTATTTGAAATCTTTGTATGGCCCTGTAAATGCTATGTACTTCATATTATGCAAGACAGTAGCGTATAATTTATATTAAGCTTCAGTGACATATATCAATTTTATTA
The DNA here is from genome assembly GCA_964019185.1 of Maratus speculifer. Classification (NCBI taxonomy): domain Eukaryota; kingdom Metazoa; phylum Arthropoda; class Arachnida; order Araneae; family Salticidae; genus Maratus; species Maratus speculifer. The sequence continues at coordinate 180,601,650 of OZ025295.1, read as the reverse complement.
GACATGAAAAAGCTTAATATATTTAAAATATGTCACACACAATTCCCCCTTTTACCATTATCTAATGGAATTCTTTTGTGTGGCCCTGTAAATGAATAATAGCTATATTTTCTCCTTATATTTTATAGAATGCATATTTTAATATGTTTGACAGGGTATAACATCTTTAAAATTCCTTTGAAGCGATTTTTCCCCATAGGCCATAATGTAATAGTAAACTTTTGATTCGCCCTGTAGATAAACTAATCACGGTAGAAACTTCATTTTCGATAGGACTTGTGCTAGGGTAAACGTCAATAATGTCCTAAAATTTCAGGGCAATCCGAGTATATTAACGATTTTTCCCCATAGGCCATAATGTAATGGGAAACTCTTGATTCTCTCTGTAGATAAACTAATCATAGTAAATACTTTATTTTCAGTAGGGTTTGTGCTAGGGTAAACCTCAATAACGTCCTAAAATTTCATGGCGATCCGAGTATATTAACGATTTTTCCCCATAGGCCGTAATGTAATGGGAAACTTTTGATTCTCTCTGTAGATAAACTAATCATGGTAGATACTTCATTTTCAATAGGGTTCGTGCTAGGGTAAACCTCAATAACGTATAAAAATTTCATAGCAATCCGAGTATATTTACGGGAGTTAGAGCGCGGACAGACGGCCAGACAAACCGAATGCATAAGCACTTTTCAACTTTGTTGGAAAGTGCTAAAAAAAATCAACTGAAGATTAGGCTACTATTGCTTTAGCTTGTGTATTTAATGAAATGTTTAGAATGATACTTGAGAAAAACCTACTGTCCCATTCCTCCCACTGTCCCACTCTTCCCTACATGAATTAGAATTTTTTAACAATGAATTACGCCCTAGAAATAGTAAATCAAGTCTGAATATTTAATCTAAGAATTTTAATTTGCATTGCTAACAAGCCATCAACAGTGAAAAAGTAGTTGTTTCAACCTGGGTCATTGTTCAGTTTCGAAAAATGATCACCGATCTTAAGGATTATACAGTAATTTTTTTTTACGAAAAAGTAAAAAATAAATAAATATTGTAGATTTAAACAGTTTGATTTTAATCCCGATTTAAATGTACTAACTTAAAGAAAACATTTATTTAAATCGAGGGTTTTTTTTTTTTTCTCTCAAATTTTGGCCAAGATATTTTGTAATAAGTATTGTATTTTGCGAAAACTACATCTTATGTTGTTTAAAATTCTCATGGAATTTAATTTCTCAGTGAAATAACAATCTGGTGTTGTTCAAAGAGGAATAAAAGCAATCTGTATTTTTTACTATCCAATGAATTTTTTGATAATGTGTAAAAAAAAAAAATTATGTAAACTTTTTTGGAATTACTTAATTTTGTGTATGTATAAATCAGATGCAAAAATTTAGAAAATTCAAATCTAGAATGATGGATTGAAAATTCAAATTAGGCAATTTTCAACATTTGTTTTCCTTTTCACTTTCAAGGGAAATGGGCTTTAATTCGAATTAGGCAATATTTTGAATTATCAAACTTTGTATATAACCGTCTGCTGTTGTTGAATATGTATAGGAAATTTGATATTTTAATAAATTCAAATTTATCTACGGTGTGAAAAAATAAATAAATAAATAAATAAAATAAAATAAAAATAAAAATTTTGTATTTTATTTTCTTAAATTTCAGTAATTGTTTTTTTTTCCTTATTCTGTTTAATATTTTTTAGATTTCTGAAAATTCTATTTTTCCTTTACTTTTCTGCATTTTTAATGTTAGGTCTTGCCATTTTTTTAGAAATTTTCTTCTACTTTTTGTAATATTTTCCTTTTATCTGGGAAGAATTTTTCAGCCTCCCATCAACTCTTAACATTACTGACAAGTTGACAGGTTATTATTATTATTATTAAGCATATAATAAAATAATTACGGACTATTAGCTCATTTTTAAATATTTTCTTAGGAGAGAGATTAGTGTTGTGGAATGGCAAGAGTTGGTAATGTAATATTTGTTTTTTATCCTTTACTGTAGTGTTGACTGTTAAAAAAAGGGTCGCCGGGCGGAGAGAAGAAGAAGAAAAAAAAAAAAACCTTTTTTTCAAAAAGGAAATATGGTTCTCAAAAAAGAGTACATTTTTTTTTCAGAAACAGAACACTATTTTAAAAAAAGTCACTTTTTTTTTTTCAGAAAAGACGCATTTGTCACAAAAAAATTATTTCGAACTGGTTTGTTTAGAGTCCCCTAGAATTAACGGTATTTTTTCTTCTTTTTTTCTTTTGGTATAATCAATTGAATTGCCGTGAGGCGTATAAAAATTGTTTGAAAGGGGCCGCCGTGCGTATCAGCAGGGTTTAAAAGAGCCGCCGAAATGCTGCGCCCTGCTAAAACGGCTTAGAGTCAACACTATATTGATAACTAAACCCTTTAAATAAAAGGCTTAATAACCTTTTTCGTTGGTCATCCCGCTTGTCATTAATCGTATTTCAATGGCCACTAACCTTTTTTTTCTGCATTTTCTGAAAAGAATTTGAAATCTGTGAAAATATTTTGAGAAATTTTTGCTGAAGTCAAAAAGAGAGAGCTTTAGAAAGTTATATTTGTGCAAATGTAAGCAGAGATAATAATTATATAATATTAATTTGTAATTTTAGGTTTGAATTTTCTCATGGTATATAAAAGAAAGGATTGTCATACTACTCCCTTCCGCTATTTGCAAACTACCAAGAAAAATCTAAAAGGCATAGGTAAAAGCTAAAGTGATTTTTAGTAGGTTGTCAAATATTTAAAAATCGGGGATTTAATTAGATGACTTAAAAAAGGAAAATTAAATAAAATCAATTTTTTTAAATGATTTAAGATAAACATGTGTAAGATTAACATTTGCAGAATATTACTAAAGATATTTATCTTTTAAAAATAAATAAAAGAAACTTTAATTGTCTACAATCTTAAATCCTTGAACTTGGAAATAATAAAGTACAACTATTGTTAATAGTGAGTTTTTATCAGCTCTGCAAAGTTTCTATTACCCCCCCCCCCCATCCCAAATTTTTGGCACCAATGCAGTTTTTAACTAGGGTATGTATTCATGAAATTCCCGTGTTTCAGAAATAGTCTTGGCTCTTTAAAAATAATACTACATATTTTATTTTTTTATTTTTTTTTCTAGACATATTTTAACATGTTTCTTTCTCTCTTGCAAATATGTCAGAATATAAAACAGGGTTGCCGGCTTTTAGTCGGGCCACAAAAAGCCAGCCGGCTTTTTTTGGTTTTATCCACTTAAAAAAAGCCGGCTAAAATTGGAAAAAAAAAAAAAAAAAAGCCAACTTTTAAAGTGTTAATTTGTGTTGAATCCATATTAAATTTGGATTGATTTATTTTTAATACATTTTTAATTATTTATTACTAAAAAAGTTATAAATTGTTCTAATAAAATTTGTTGAATTAAAATTTTGAATAGCTTTTTGTTATTTAAAAGTGCATATATGCCCTCTTCCATGAATATATTCATGCATATGTTAACTGAGAATACTGAAATAAATTGTGAAATATAACAATATATTATGAATATATTATAATATTTATTATATTATGAATATATTGTGAAATATGTAATATATTATGAAATATGCATAATTTATAATACTATTTTCAATAGTGAGAAATAGTATTTTTATATGTATGATTTTAAATGTTTATAGGGAATAAAACATGACATTTTAATACTCTTAAAATTAGTTAAATAATAAAACATATAAATAAGTAACCATTGTCCCCTTTAATTTTATAAAGCAGTAAAAGTAGAAAAACAAGGGTGGGGTTAAATGTCAGAAAATCAGAAAAAAGCACTTGGTATGGCCATTTTATAATTTAGCTGACATATTTGCATTTCTGACTACAAACCACTAGTAACTCCATCAATGTGTTATTCTAGTATTAATGTCTTCATTATTGAAAAATTGGGTTATAACCCAATTTCTTATATTTAATCACAATTAAAATCCAAATTTTTCATTTTAATAAATAAATTTATTAAACTCAAAGTAAATTAAACATCATTAAAACTAGTTAAGACACTTAAAAAATGTGTAGCTTATAATTAAAATGCTTCACTGTATAAAAACCAATTTTGGCCAAAAAAAAGCCGGTTAAGCCAATAAAAGTCACCGGCCTGGCCTTTTTAAATTTTAGCCGGCTTTTTTGAAACCCTGATGTAAAATGTGTATAAAATCTCTGTATCTCAAGTTGAAACGTCATGTTCATCTTAGTAAATTTAAAAAAACAAACAATGTAAATACTTAAATATTACTTGAATAATTTCACAATAAATTTATTGCTAAATAGGTGTAAGTCTATAGAAGTTTTAAAACTTTTCAAGATGTTTTAAAACTTCTATATACTTGCACCTCTTTAGCAATAAATTTATTGTGAATTAAGTATTCATGTTTTTATTTATGTCCGAATGTGTTTTAAAAAAAGTAGGTATAGAAACATCGTCTTCAGGAAATAAGCTTACTAGTAAAAAGCTAAAGCGTATTTAAATTTCTCAAAAGCAAATTTCGACCACTTAAAATTACTAAATAAAATCAAACACAAGATTTTGAAGATTGCTTACACATAATTAAAATATTTTAATTAAAAAAAAGTTATAATGAAAATGGAGAGAAGAAAAAAAATCGTTCTTTTATTTTCTTATTCTATACCCGCAAAATTATTTGTTTTTCATTATATTATTGAGAAATTGTTTTAATATATATATTTTTTATTTATAATCATAAAAAATAATAAAATGTAGGGCAATAAATTAAATTTCTTGCAAATACAATTTTGCAGCAAATTTATTATAAAGGCAGTTGTCAGTTTTTATCAACATTTTGACTAAATTTGATTTTTAAAACTCTGCGTTTGTAGTAAACAGTAAAATAATAAGTCTACAAAAATATTTTTTTAATTAAATGTTGTTATGAATAAAAAGATTAATACACATAACTGTTCTAGTGTATTTATATTAATAATATTAAAGTAGTAATATGTGTGACTAATTTTTGAAATTTTAAATGTACGTTTGGTTGTACGTTAAATTTATGGAGGTTTTGTGAGTGGTACATCCGACTGATTTTAATTATGCCTTGAATTGTCATAATTGATAAACAAATCAACTTGTTGAAAAACTTAATTTTTGAAATTTCTTTAATATTTAACAAAATAACCTTTTTGCTATCAATCGCAATCTTTTTATCGTTTATCTGTCGTATATCTTATCTCGATGTTCGATATATCTTGTTGTATACATTCTATGAGTATTGTTTGTTCAAAATACCTGTGTCAGTGTTAATCATTAAACTTGTAGACTTAATTGTTGTTTCAGTTCTTTACTCACTTAGGAGCGTGTTTTTCTTTTTTAAATTTGTTTTTGCTATGTATTGCAATAATACTCTAACGGGAATGTAAAATTCTTAATTTTTATATTGTGAATAAGCAATTTATTTTCTAATTTATTAATGTAGAAATATTATTTCTCAAAAAACTTTCCCGCACAGTGGCAGGAGATAAATTAAGAAAATTTACAGAAAATAAAATTTATTAATTTTATTAAAGCTGAGTTATTAAATCTGTATTTGATGTAATCGTTAGTCTTTTTGTAAAACATTTACCATAATACCTACAGTAATTAATAGCTAAAATTGTAATTTTAAAATCTCTTTCTCTCTCCTCTTTATTTTACAAAAAAAAAAAAAAAAAAAAAATCTTTACTCTAAAGAAAAAGAATAACCAACGTTGCGGTCGCTGTCGTAATTGAATTTATTCTAACTGGGGCTCTTGCCCAGCTTATATAAAATACTATAGCATATATATATATATATATATATATATATATATATATATATAAATAGTCTTTGGGGGCCACCGTAATGCTTACACGTATTGGATATGAATTATATAATATAAAAGTGGAAATTGTGATCGAAAAGCTGCCAAGTCTCCATCTTTTTGGATATCAGTATTTTAATGTAGAAAACGTTGCTTTATTTAATTGGAACATACATTTCACAGACACAAAATAACCATATGTTCTCTAGGATAATAGGGACGTGCAAAAAATCGGAGATTTGGCAACTTGGTGATCACCAACATGAAGGTAACTGATTGTCCGCTCGACTTCATTCTTTATGTAAAATTTATCCTGCATTCATTCTTTAAAAGAAATAAGCCCGAAAATTTTTATATACCGCTTCATCAGAACGAATATTTCGAAAGTCCGAAAAAAAAATTCTGGATAATATAGAGCAAAATTAGCACTAGCCACCGGCCGCATGGCCAGTACATGAGAAAAAGGGGCCAGTGAAAAATTGTCTATCAGTGGCCACTTTTTTACAAGGAGATAATACAATTTACTTATATTTCATCAGATATTCTACTTTTTTAGGTTTCAATATATTTATATTATCATATTATTTGGGCTGTTCAGTTTTAGATTAATACATATAGAAATTTTATTGCTTAATATTTTTAAATAAAAAAGTGGCTACTAGTTTAAACAAAGTGGCCACTTGAAAAACTAGTCTTACTGGCCAGTGGCCGGTAACGAAATTTCCCAATTTTGCCCTATACTGGATAACTAAGGTTATTGAAATATAATAGGCTTTGTCGCACACATTCTAAGTACATAATAAATTTCAAGCCTCAACTCAATTTTTTCGGTAGGCAGTGTGTTTAAAATCGTGGCTTGATGATGTCATAAACTTTAAATGCTCTATTATTGAATTGCATAAAAGAAACATCCTTATAACTCCAAAAATGGTAATCATATTAAGTTTACTCGGATTAAGCCTCTCATTTCCAACTAAAATATATCTTTAAATTGAAATTTGAGTGAAATACAGGGTCATGAAAAATCGATGTGTGTGAAAAATAAGATTACAAATATTTGGGCAACTAATTATTCGATCGACTTCCAACTCCATGCAAAATTTATGTTTTTTACTGTCTTTTTTATATTAGCTCTTTAAAATAAAAAATTTCGAAAATTTTTACAGACCTTTCATCAGAACGAATATTTCGAGAATCTGAAAAGTAGTTCCGGGTAATCGAGGTTACTTAAATTCAATAAGTTTCTTTTTATTATTGCATACTAAGAACACACCAAATTTCAAGTCTCAATCCAAGACTCTATCTCAATTGGTTCGGGAGGTAGACGTTTACATACAAACGGGCGTGGGGGGAATTTTTATTGTCTGAAACGTGTGAATCCGTCACCCCCCCCCCTTCCTCTTTTTTCAAAATGATCGCAAGACTTACCCGTACTACGTGTGGTAGGTAAGTAAACTAGTCGTTGCTTAAGTACACTATTTCTTTAGAATGGGTACCTAAATGCATTTTCCATTGCACATTAAATATTAATAAATAAAGATCGTTAAGTAAATTAGCGAAATGCTCTATTTTTTAAATAATGTGTGAGTAATATTTTTCTGTCTAATTTATTATATACATTTTTCGTACATGTTTTTATTTTTAACATTTTTTATTAGAAAAATCGTAAATGTGCTTTAATAATTTGAAATATCTTTTAAAAATCGAATAATGAATCATCTACCGAATTTCAAATCAGCAGAGAATGAGATTATTCTTTTTTTAAAAAACCTTTTTAGACCAAATCCAGATGCAGGTACATTTGTAAATAGTTTTTTTTTTTCTTATTTCGCCTTTTAATGCTTTTATCTAAATACATTAATAACAATTGAAGTAAAACAATCGGAACAGATATGTTCCAAGCTTTAACGGTTCTTAAGTTATAACTATTTAAATCAGAGAAATTGTAAAAAAAAACCATCATGGAGAAAAACTCGTTTTCACAAGAAGTCATTTCATGACAACCATTGCTTGAAAGCTAGGATATCAGGAGTCTTACTTTTTCATTGAAAGTGCTATTTATCACCATATCCCATTTAATTTTATTTCTAATTATTTGTACAACACAAATGCATACTTTTTTTTTAACATTATCTGTTCTATATAGCATAATTATTTCAATGTGTGTGTTTAATTTTGATAAAAGATGCAAAATATTTTTATTTGCATCAGCATTTCTCGGTTCTCATTTTTTGTGTGCATCATTCTCAAAAACTTATAAAGCAATTTGTATGAAACTTGGCAGTGCTAAATTTTGATGCGAGGAATAACCCAAACTTCAAATTTAAAAATTATTAATTGAATTGTTTAGTTAAAATTACCATTTTTTCAAGGGAAAAAGATAAAAAAAATATTTATTTTTAAAATTAGGTTTTTAAATGCTTTGAAAAAAAAAAAAAAAAAAAAAAAAAAAAAAAAAAAAAAAAACGTACATTCAAGATACGTTAATTTCTCATTAATCAGTATTATGTTGAACGCTAGGACTAATAATTTTGTTATTCTTGTGCGCATTTGATAAGTCATAAAAAAAAATTAAAAATTTAATTCAAAAATAAACATTTCCAATAAAAAGTAAAATATCAATTGTAAAATAATGAAACAATGCTTCATAGAATAGATATTAAGTGTCAGTACTAAAAATTCTATGCATTTGTATTTTATAGGGAATCAGAAATAAAATTGAATGTGACATTATGCTAAATTGCACTTTCGTTGAAAAAGTAAGATTCACGAGACTTCTTAAGGTTTCTCATCGCCTACTTCATGTAATATTAAACTTTTAAGCTTAAAATGCAGCCTTTTTTTCTCTCTTTCTCTTAGATTTATTGTCGGAATATTAATATTTTCAGCTTTACGAAAAGCACAAGGGGAAAAAAGTTACTTTTTATTTTATCTGAAAAAATATTTCTAAAATACTTAATTTTATTTCAATTACCAAAATCTTATTTTTCCTTGGATTTTAACACTTAAAATATGCATTTAAGTATATATTTTAGACATATTTTCTCAAATAAAAAAGAAAGAAATTTGAAAAGAGCATACAAAAAAAGCTAAAAATTTTAATATTCCAGTTAGAGATTTTAAGAATACTGATCCCTTCCAAGCCCACAGATTAGTTTAAAGAGGATAATTTGCGGGATGACTAATGAAGAGATTCAATACATTAGAATGTTTTGCGATGGTCTGACCGCAGCATATTAATTTAATTTTAGTGGTACTTTGTATACAATTCTAGTACATTATTACTTGTTATGAAAGCTATTGTGTGTGTTGACATTGCGTCATCTTCTTGCTTTTCAGTGCTGATCCAAGATGATGATGATGGACGGCGGGTATATGGAGCAGGAGGAAGAGTGGGAGCGAGAAGGATTACTCGACCCAGCTTGGGAAAAACAACAGCGAAAGGTAAGGAGAAATCCCTCCTTTTTATTTATTGCATTCTTCACATTCTCCTTGAATCGCGGGACTTTTGATTGAAGCCATTTTTCTCTTATTTATTGGATACGAAACCACGGATGTATGGAAAGTCACATGAAATCCAGAGTCGCAATCGGCTTACTTTAAAAAGTAAAAGGTGACTCATTATATCTGAACTTCAATTTCCTTTCAGAATCTTAATGATAATGAAGGCATTGTTACAATATTTACAGCAGATTTCCTTGTTTTTGTGAAATGTGATGATGACATTATGTCATTTGCAATCATGTGGTCATTGGTAGCATGCATGCTGTCAGCATTTTCCGAAATATTAGTCTTGCTCAGTGTTGCTTTTCTACTTCTAGCATCTGTAGCAATGTCATTATCATCAAATTTTTCATAAAATAAAATAAGTCTGTTTAAAATTTCGTTAAAATATCTTCGTGAATCTAAATCAGGATTCTGATTCCAATTCTTCGTCTGTTTTAAAATTTCGTTAAAATATCTTCTTCAGATTCGGTTTATGAGTGTGACTTTCTTTACTTTTGATTTAATAGATGGATTGTAACCTGGAGTTGATTAATTTATAATTTGATGTGCACAATATGTTGCCTCCTTGCCTTTTTTATAAATAAACCATTATTACAAAAATTTGTATTACGAATATGGCATCAAATAGCTTAATGTGCAATTCACATTTTAAATCCCACACACGCACAGTGGCGTCAACTTATATGGGCGTATAGGGCCGGAGCCCACCCAATAATTTGCTTTTATCCCACTCGATTTCCATTATTCTATTTTGTTACTTATTTTTCGATCAATGAAAAAATAATTCGTCCATTGAAAATCATTTTGTTTGAAAATACTATAAGGATAGCAGTCACAGGCATACAGGACCCTAACCCAAATAATCCAGTTAAAAATATTACTGTATTTGATAGAGATGATAGGGAATGGCAGCAATGCATAGATATATTTCACAAAGAAATTCTCTGTGAATACACTCAGATTCATACTTTTGTGTATTATAGTCTAACTTCGTGGTCTAAATCAACAAATACTAATGCATACATGGTAATCTGTTTTCAAATATAAACTGATTATTTTCTGATCCAATTGCGAATTCATTTTTCATTCTAAATGCACGAAAATATCAGCAGTTGTTCAGAAACAAAGAAATCAAATAGCTTTTTATGAAGAAGAAGAAAGAAAAAAAAAATTCAGAACTGTCGAAGGTTTAAACTGATTTTTGACATTTTCATTTTTTAGCGCTTTGAATTTTAGTTTATAGTCATGTAAAAGGCATAAAAGAAAATATTGCAGTCCTTTAAAAGAAGACGAAAATAATTTAATAAAATCACAATTTTATATTCTATTTTAAAAAGTTCTAACGTGACAGTAGTAATTTTCCCATCCATCACCTTATCTTAAAATGTCCATGTCATTTTAAAATAAAATGGTTGAGCGCACCCAATATTTATCAAAAGTTGGCGCCACTGCATACACATGTAATATATATATATATATGTATATATATGCCTTAAATCCTAAACAGTATGACAATTTCTGAAATTATATCTTTAACAAAATTCTGATATAATTGTATCTGAATATCTTTAATATAATTCCTTTGTCACTAGTGGAAAATTCTAAGATACTTTCTAAGATATCGTTATCTTAGAATTTAGAATCGTTAATTTTTTAAAACTCTGTTAAAGGAAAATTTGTTTTAATCATTATTTTTCGGGTTGTACGTGACTTGTATAACATGTCGTTTGTTCATTCATTTTTCATCACATATTTTACAAATACTTCGTAATTATTAAATATTTGTTGTCTGCATGTTTGAAAATGTTTTCAGCTTATTAATGTGCATCTAAAAAAATTTTTTTTTAAACAATAAACAAACCTCAAACTATATATTGCTATAATCTCATTTGCATCAAGCGATGAATAGTCATCACAATTCTTGGCTTCAGAATGTCATTTTTGAGCCAGGCATTTGTCGGAGTATCTTATCTAAAAGCCGAGGCGAGGTTCTTAAAATCGCATTAACGTAATCGGAATTGTAAACAGCTCGTATCTAGCTTAGCTGGTACTAAAAATTCATCTTTGTCAATTGCACAGAGCCAGTATCTTTTTGTTTGGAGTATTTCATCCTCTAATCTGGAGGAGAAAACGATTTTAGTATGTACGTGTGTGTAGAGCGTCTGGTATTGACGGATAAAAAAATATAAAATGTAAACTATACCTCCTCCCCCACACCTCAAAAATTCATTTGGAATTTTTTTTTATTTAACATTTAGAATACATATGCAACACTATTTTCTAAGTGAAACTAGATGTCTTTTTATGTTGTTCTTGTGAAAAAATTGACTTCTTCTATCGCCTTATTTTTTTAATACATGAATGCTGAAAATTAAGATGAGAGTACCGTAAGTAATAGACAAAGTTAATAATTTCTCCAGGATACAGCCATCATTAAAACTACACTGTAAAAAAAATTTCCGTTAAAAAACGGAAATAGTACTGGTAATCTAGACGCCAGTACTAAATCCGTTTTTTAACGGAAAAAAAATTCCGTAATTTCCAGAAATATTCCGTTTTTTCACAAAATATTTCCGTTTTTTTTTTTTTTTAATTTTTTCCTTATGTAAAAATTTCCGTTTGAAAAGTTAAGAGTTTTTCAAGGACTAACTAACATCTTTGTGATTTTTATTCTTTACTTTTCAAAGACACGTTAATAACAGGGACACATTATATACAATTAATTTAAACAACAGTGAAGAAATGTTACATACCTTCCATGGGGTTCGAACCCGGAGCCTCTTGGGTCGTAGCTTGCAGTGTAAATACCATTACACCAGAATTATTCAAATGACCCTTTCAAATATCTTTAGTTATTTCGGATACATTTCGAAAATTAAAGATAAGATTTTGAAAGCAGGTTTTTTTTTTTGTAGAGATAATATTTTTCTATTGAATGGATAATTCTAAATGTTTTACAGATTTTCTTTGCATAATTTCGAATATTTAGCTTATTAATTTTGGCTTTATATATATATATATATATAAATTATTTTTTAAAATGTTACATGCATGAAAGAATTTATTAAGAGTTTTGTTTGCTTCTTTTTTGGAAAAGTTTTAAAATTCTATTGTAATATTATTGATATTTATTTATTTATTTTAAAAAAATACTAACATGCTAAAAGAAAGAAAAAAAAACGTGCATTTTAACAAATTATTTTATGACAATCGAAGGTAAACTCAATAAAGATAATTACAATGGGTTATAGAAAAAAAAAATCAGTTATTGATTTTTTATAACATATGTAATCCCCAAAATTACCTTTCTTAATTTCCATAATTTCTTTCCATAGTTTCGATTTTCTTTCCATAATTTCGAATATTTAGCTTATATGTATAAAAATTAGTCTTTAAAATATTACATGCATGAAAGAATTTATTAAGAGTTTTGTTTCCTTCTTTTTTTTGGAAAAGTTTTAAAATTCTGTTGTAATATTATTGATATTTATTTATTTATTTTAAAAAATATTAACATACTAAAAGAAAGAAAAAAAAAAGTGCATTTTAACAAATTATTTTATGACAATCAAAGGTAAACTCAATAAAGATAATTACAATGGGTTATAAAATAAATTTCAGTTATTGATTTTTTATAACTTACGTAATCGCCAAAATTATAAGAATTTCGGTAATATATTTCGATATATTTTTATGTGCGAACTTCTTAATTTGAATAAATTAAATATATATATATATATATATATATATATATATATATATATATATATATATATATATATATATATATATATATATATATATGATAAAAATACATTAAAAATTATTTTAAAATCACAATCAACTTTCCCTTTCAGCTATTTCAAACTTAAAAAGAATTAATTTTTTTAAATTTTTTTTATTATTATTTTCTTAATATTTAAAAAATACGTTAGCTTTTTATTATTAAAACAGGATGAAATTGAGAAATAGTCTAGCAAATTGTTTAAAAAACATCAACTCAGTATAAGGTTTTTAATTTTGCTGGTAGATGGCACCACTAAACTCTACTGTTTTCGGAAAAATGACAAAAATAACAGAACACTTCCGTTATTTAACGGGATTAGTGACTCCAAAATGTCAAATACGGAAATTCTTCTGTTTTTTCGGAAAAATGAAACTATTCCGTAATTTTGAGGGAAAAGTTTGTGTATATTAACGGATATTTTTTACAGTGTAGTAAATCGGCAGATCAGGAGCCTCAACGTCAGTTTTGCACATCATTATTTTTAAACACACTTTGGGTAATATTCAACTTCCTAGAAACTGTAATTTAAAATTTTCAAATTACGTAATTATTTATAAGAATAAAATAAGAATAAGAAGTTTTCAGCCATCAAAAGCGTTAAAGATTTAGTTATGTTAGGATATTCTGAAATTTTCATGATCTGTTATTTTTGTTTTTTTATTATAACAGAGTTTCCCACAGAGGGTTTCAGGGGGACGCTCCGCCCCTCCTGCCCCTCATCCAAAAACTAGCACCCCTCTTGTCGCTCATTTAAAAAAGTAGCATCCTTCTTGCCCCATATTTGAACAAACGCAGCCCTTCAGCGATGATGCGGATGCGCTATAAAGTGTAAATTACGTAAATAATCGGCGACAGAACGCAAAAAATAGCTTTTATAACGCGTCTCACAAGACGTGTAATTTCGTCGAAAAGTTGCAAAAAAAGTCAAATTTCACTAAAAAAAGTCTCAAAATAACGACTAATTTCCGGCAAAATTCGCGAAAAAATGGCTAATTTTGTTACCAAGTTCCGTAAAAACGGCAGATTTCCTTAAATGATCGTAAAAAAATGACAAATTTTGTCCAAAAATCGCGATAAAACGGAACATTTTGTCAAACAATCACGAAAAACGGCAATTTTCGTCCAAAAATCGCGATCAAGCGGCAGATTTCGTCAAAAGATTTGCGGACACACGGCAAATTTTGTCGAAAATAGCAATAAAACGGAAAATTCTATCAAAAGATTTGCGAAAAACGGCAGATTTCGTCAAAAGATCGCGAAAAAAAGCAAATTTCGTCTAAGAGACACACACACACTAAACAAGTTAATGACAGAAGTGATTTTTTTCAGTTCTAAAAACTAATTTTCTTGTTTAAAAATTGTGTTTTTAATGCTCAAAAAGCGGTTTTTCTTGCTTCACAATCAAGGCGTGTAAAGACAAAATTACACCCGGGGCATAATTAGAATTTGAGGCTTCCCCTCCCTCCCAACTTTTCCTTGTGACAGCCCAAAAATGACGTTTGTAGTATAAATTTGGCACTCCTAAATTTCCGTGCCCGTGGCGACCTCCTCTTAGCCCCCCCCCCCCCCTTCCCTGTTCACAATCCTCTTTTGACTGTCAAAACTTTCTAAATGTGAATTCTGAAAGCATCCGTTTATGAAACAAAAAGAATCCTTTATTCAAGAAAAGTATTATTTTTTTCAATAAATCAGAACAATCTTTTAACAAAATCGGCCGTTTTTTCGCGATCTTTTAACAAAATTAGCCGATCTTTCACGAAATTTGTCATTTTTTTGTAAAAAAAATCAACCGTTTTTTCGTGATTTTTACTTTTTTTTTTTTTTGGCAAAATTTTTTTTTCTCGATTTTTCGATGAAATTTCTGTTTTTACGATTTTTTGAACTACTAGATTCTAGATTCAACTCTATAAAAGTGCCCTTAAAAATCAAAAAAGTGCCCTGAAGAATGTAAAAAGTGCCCTTTTCCGAACAGTAGCGCCCTGCCCCTTTTTAAACCTGGGGGAAACTCTGATTATAACATAGTAGATATGCGTAGATAAAATTTCAAAACAATACGAATAATTTAACTGGTAAATTTCAGTATCAATTTATCATTGAATTCCATTAATGAAATGAAATGTGTCATTTTCTCTCAAGAAATTGAAAATCATTGGATTTGCCATAGAAAAACATTATTGCGCAAAATAAAATATTCTATATTTTCCTAACGAATGAATCAAATCTAACAAAAAACTATACAGCTTAATCCCAGTGCCTCACTAACATACCCACTTAACTTCAAGCCAATCGGATGCTTTTTGCGTCAGTTATCGCGGAACAGACAGACAGGCTAAAACCAAAAAATTTCGTGTCTCCAAAGTAAGCCTTCACTGACGTTTCGGCATAAATAATAACAATAAAATTAAAAAATAGTTTGATGATGATGAATGTAGTTGCATATGATGAACTTATATTAAACGCTCCGTCGTCAGCAAAAATATATTCCATACTTTTTATCAAAGGCACAATTTACCTACAAAGTATTTTTTTGCAGAACGTTTTACTTTATTTAACCGCAGAATTTTGCATTTCAATATGACAAAATTTACTTTTAAGAATCACTGGTAAATATAACCGTATATTAAGCAACTAATAATATTATTTGTTAGTAAATCAACAAAATATAAATTAATTAATATGCAGGGTTGGGTTTTTGACATGACAAAGATTTAAACCGGATTAAACCGTCAAAAACCCATAGAGTCACAATCTGCTGCGGTGCACTCAGGGTTGGCAAGTTTTTGACAGTGTGCGGTTTTATCCGGTTAAAACCGTGGTTTAAACCGTCATGGCTAAAACCTCTTGTCAAAAACCTCGTCAGAAACCTCAAATACTACACTGATCTGTAAAATTTCGCATTAAACATCTGTTACACATGTACAACTTTAGATATAATATTAAAAATTCACTTTTACTGTATTGTATATTATCATTTCCGGAAAAAAAAAAAAAAAAAAAAAAAAAAAAATCTGTCATAAATCTGAAAATTAGCCTGCCTCCAAACTTGTTCAACTAGCAATGCTTCTGCTATCAAGTCCTGCTAGCACAGCACCAATTGAAAGAGTATTTTGTAACTTTTGCTTCATACACTCTAAATTGAGAAACCATTTGGATGTAAATAAATGTGCTAAATTGGTTATGTGCTATAGGAATATAGGATGCTGTGAAGTAAAATTGATCCAGATTATTAACTGTACAAAATCATTTTCTTCTGTTTGAGCATTCTAAAAAACAATGTTTTATTGCAATTAAAGTAATTTAATTTTTTTTTTGTAATTATTAAATTACAGTATAATTAATTTTGAATAAAAAATTACCAGAGTTTCCCCCAGGTTTAAAAAAGGGCAGGGCGCTACTGCTCTCAAAAGGGCACTTTTTACATTTTTCAGGGCACTCTTTACAATTTTAAAGGCACTTTTTTATTTTTAAGGGCACTTTTATAGAGTTGAATCAAGAATGTAGCGGTTCAAAAAATCACGAAAAAACAGAAATTCAATCAAAAAATTGAAAAAAAGAAGAAAAAGGTAAATTTTTTAAAAGATCTCGAAAAAAAACGGCAAATATTGATAAAAAATTTTGAAAAAACGGCCAATTTTGTTAAAAGATCGTAAAAACAGCAGTTTTTGTTAAAGGATCGCAAAAAACGGCATGTTTTGCTAAAAAAAAAATCGGGGAAAACAACAAATCTCTTGAAAATATAGCGAAAAAGCAGAACTTTTCACAGAATTCTCCGTTTTATTGTGATTTTTGGATGAAATTTGCCTTTTTTCTCGCAAATCTTTTGACAAAATCTGTCGTTTTATCGCTAATCTTTTGACAAAATCTGCCGTTTTATAGCTATTTTTTGACGAAATTTGCCGTCTTTTGCGACTCATTTGACAAAATTTTTCGTTTTATCGCGATTTTTGGAAGAAATTTGTCGTTTCTCCACGATCTTTTGAAAAAATCTGCTGTTTTGTGACATTTTTTGACAAAATTAGCCATTTTTTTGCAAATCTTGCCGGAAATTAGTCGTTATTTTGCAATTTTTAACGAAAATTGATGTTTTTTTTAGCGATTTTATGACGAAATTACCCATCCCACGGGGCGCGTATGAGGCTATTTTTGCATTCTGTCGCCGATTTCCTGTGTAATTTACGCGCTATAGCGCGTTCGGATCATCGCTGGAGGGCTGCGTTTTTTCAAATGTGGGGCAAGAAGGGCGCTATTTTTTTTGAATGAATGACAAGAGGGGCGCTATTTTTTAAACTAAAGGGCAGGAGGGGCGGAGCGCCCCCCTGAAACCCTCTGGGGGAAACTCTGAATTACTTAAATCATTAAGACTTAGTCAATGTTTCTCTCTTGTTCTTAAAATGTTTAAAGCGCATTACACATTTTTGACGGTTTAAGCCAGTTTTTGACGGTTTAAACCAGTTTTTGACGGTTTAAACCAGTTTTTGACACTTGTCATGTCAAAAACCAGTTTCTGACGTCAGAAACCCAACCCTGGGTGCACTAGAGTTTGTTGTTAAATTTTAAAACTAAGAACAGTTGTCATGCATTATGCTGAAATTTAAATATATTATGGGTAATTAGCAGGTCTTTAAATATTTTTAATTGATAAAAATTAAGGTAAAAATGACAGATTTCAAATCTCAGAAATTTATCTCAAAATGGACATGCAGAAATATTTGTTTAAATATCTTGTTTATTTTTTATTATTATTATTATTTTAATATTTAAAAAAATCTAAAGTTATTTAGAATGCATTTTGACATAACTAATATTTATAAGTATTAACAAATTAGGTGTTGTAAATGCAGGATTTTCAAAAGTGTGAAACTTGATATACGTGTTTAATAATTTTTTTTAATGCTATATACATAATATCCAGTAGATTAATATGAATTTAAATATAATGCATCTTTTTTATTATATGTATGATTATTACACATAATTTTAATCTCCATTTTTATCTCCCTCCACCCAACCCCACAGCACACACATCAATAGTATTAAAAATACAAATAATGTTTACTTTGATAGCAAGGTAAGACAATAAGTAATTATTCAACAACTGAATACTTAAGGTATTTAACAAAATTTTATAGTATTCAGTGAGAAAGAAAAAGAAAAATTCATAAGTATTTGTATAAGCTAATTTTTCAGCATAGTAAATAAATAGACTGAATGTTGTAAATAGGTACTTAGATATTTATAGAAAGGAGCTAATTTTTATTATATTTACATTAGTTATAAATTCAAAAAATGACTGACAATTTAAAATTCAAAATTACTGATTTTTCTGAAAAACCAAATAGCAATTGTAAAAGTCAAAACAGAAAAAATATTACACTGATCCATGAAGTACTTCTACAACACAAAATATTATGTAGTTTTTTTAATTATTATTTAATTAAATACATAATTTTAAAAAATAAAACATACATTAAATACTTGCAATTAATTTGATTACATAATCAAAATCAATCCAAAAGAAAACTATCAAACTAGAAATTTGGTTCAATAATCCAATTCATTTGCCCATTGTAGCACACAGTAGCACATAACCAGTTTTGAAGATCTTTCTGTTCCTAATCAATTACAGAATATGTATAATCTTTAATATTATTTTAAACTATACACTAAATTTGGTTATAAATAAATTTCTTCATAATATATATCCCTGCATGTTTTGAATAACACATTAAAATTTAATAAATAATATTACAAAAAATAAGTTTTCCAAAATATAAAGTTTTGTTTAATATTAAAAATATGTTACTTCAGAAATTTAAATTTATTTTTTCTCAACATATTTAGAAACATTTTCTTTATTAAAAGCAAATAAATTTTACTTATTAAATATAAATATAGGTAGATATACATATGTAAATAAATATTTTTATTTACATATAAATATAGGTTTTTGACATTTTTTGACAAGGAGGTTTTTGACTTGACGGTTTAAACCATGGTTAAAACCGTCAAAAACTGTCGCGTGTCAAAAACTTGCCAACCCTGTTAATATGATAAATTAAAAAAATATATATCCAAGATTATAATTCAATGAGAAACAACAAAAACAGGATACAGTGAGAAAAACCTGGATATAGAACCCTCGTAAGGTCTAATACTTTTTTAAATTAACCTTCAACTTTTGCTAACTTTCGACATTTCAAAGATAACTGTAATCTGAAATATTTCAGAGGTTCCTCTTAGAGTAAAGAAGTTTAATTTATTATGAATCAAAGTTGTAAGGACTTTTCAAATGCAATCTCCTAAACTCTTAGTTTAAACACTTCGTGTTTTAAACCAGCCCTAATTGTTTACTCTTTTCATACTGTCTTCGGATTCATATTTTCTGCTTAGAAATATCATTAAGGATTTCACCCGACAACTTGTCATCTCTTGTTGTTGCCGCTTTTATGTAAAAATACTCTGGCAGTAAATCATTCTACTGTAAAATTTTTGAAGTTGATTTTACTAATGAACGTCAGCTCCCAGCGTTGAGCCAAGTTTCTATGCTGATTCTTAGAGTAGTAGATCGTTGGTCTTGTATATTCTTTTTCTTGCAGCCTTAATTTCTTTTACATTTTGTAACTGTTTAATGCTGCTAGATTTTTTTTCCCCTTCCTTTCATCTCGGGGAAATCTTGCACTTGTTTAATGGTAGCCAATTTCGTTAAAATGTTGAGAATATTTTATTTTGATGTATTGACTTACCATAATTACAGTTTTGTGTACATTAGGAGATAGTCACCGTATATTTATCTTAATCAGAAAATGGAGGGTGTTACACTGATTTTTTAATAAATTTTCCAAAAAAAAAAAAAAAAAAAAAAAAATTGGGTCGAAGGTTTAATTTTACTCATTATATGGGCTTTTATACAATGTAGTATTTTAATTTAAAACTGTAAAATTTTAAAGGTTTTCGAAACTATAATTTACTAACATTATTTCTCAACAATGAAAACATTAATGTTGACCATTTTTGATAATGTTCATTATCCAGAAATCGTGTATGTAAATCATTTGTATACATGTAAAAATTATACCCCCCGCCCCCTCCAAAAAATAAAATAAAATAAAATAAAAATTGAAAACGTACGCCAATTGCTTTACTATGTTTATACTGATCTTTAATTCTTACAATTTTTTTTATTGCTATTATTAAATATTTTATTTTTGGACAGTAATTCCATAATGATATATTTTGCTACTCAACTAATTAAAGACTTTTTTTTTTCTTTATAATTATTTTAAAATCATACATCAGGTCATTTAATTAAATTTTTTTTTTTTTTTTGGAACAGTAATAGGAATAACATAGCTTAAATAACCCTTTCAAAGAACTGAGAGATTTTTCAAAATTTTATTTTAAGTTTTATTATGAATTAGAACTATTTTTAACATCTCTCGTTTTTTAAAAAATTGTTCACTTTTATTCTGATTTTTGATATACCAGAAACCCTTCAAGTACTTTTTTTTTCCAATTCTCAACATCGGGCATTCTTAACATAAGGGAATTTTGTTTTTAATATGGACTTATCGAGAATAAATTATGAAAACGCTTAGGAGCAGGTAAGAGAGACTCTATGTTACACATGAATAAAATATATCATTTTTATAAATTATGGAAACCTGTTATTTCCTAAGTATGCGAATTATCAAGTATTGCTAAATAATTTCATTTATTAAATACATATATGTATATATTGCTTTATCAACGTTAAAAGTAAATAGCTGTATGTAAAAAACTTTTTTTTTTCTTTTTTGAAAGAAAATCTCCTTTTTTTAATCAAAAATAATTTTTCACGTATTAATACTTTTGAAGCAAAGTTAATTTAAATCTATACTAACTTCTATCTGTCCTTTAAATAAACAACAAGAAAAAACTTGTTTTCATATCATTATCAGAAGTAGGCAAAGATATTTATTCTTGGCCCTTAACAAGCGAAAAGTTGTAACCGGTCTGGTACTCAAGATAACGATTGCATTTCTTATAAATCATCCACGATTTTGAAGATAATTTCTTTATTCACGTTTTGTTTTCTCAAACCTGATAGATCAATGCTGTGTATTCCCAATTTCTACCTAATTTAAAATCTTAGCCCACGTCTGAAGTATAACAAAAGATCAGAAGGTCCCTATTTCTTCCTATCTCGAAATTTTATTTCAGCATAAACTACGAAACATTGACAAGATGTATTCTGTTGGTAGCGTAAGTTAGAGGTCTGCACGGGCCCGGGCTTGGCCCGTACCCGGCCCGGCCGGCGGAATCGTTTCGAATTTGCTAACGGGCTGATAAAAAAAATTTCGGGGCTGCAGGCCCGTTTTGAAGATTTAAATATAAAGATAAAATATAAACCCATTTTCAACGAAAATGGTTTTAACGAGAATAAATATAAATGTGCGTCACGAGCCATACTAGTTTGACAGCATTAATATAAAAATGTAACTTGTGCAGTGTAGAGATCGGCATCGGACAGTTACATTGTGTGTAACCGTTTCAATATTTTTTAAACTGACTCGTGCAGGGCCAAGATCAAAATTGGAGATCAAGGCATTATTTTTCTACATATAGACCTGCCGGACCGGAAGAAGACTTAATTGTTCTCAAATCTGTAGGGCAGACAACATAATTTGTAAAATTATGAACAGCGATAAAGAACTTATGTTAGCTTAATCTTTGGATGTATACTTCTTGATGGTTTTTAAATTAATTTTTCGATAACGCGAAAGTTTGACACATTTTCAGATTAATTTTTAATCTTAAAAATATAAAAGTGGTAAGCCTGACTATTGAAGGGATTTGTAATCGAATAGCGTTTTTCATTTTTGGTAAATAAAATGCTTGTATAACCTTGTTGAGATACAATAGTTTCTCAAATGGTTGCAGGTTTTTCTCCATTCCCATGATATCGCTTCCGGAAATTCTATTCAAAACGCTAACTGTGACAATATTTTATTTGCTTGCAGTGTTCTTAAATTGCTCGTATCAAAAAATGGATAACGCCATTCGATTATATAGTTTCTGAATAAAGACACCTGCTAATCTTGTACATTTCTGAGAAAAAAATGAATTTAGAAATGTATCAGAAAGGAGCTTCTTTTGAATTAACGTATGAATTTGGATTTAAAATCTTTGATAAAATGATATAAAAATATTTTTGTAAATCTTTTATTAAACAGCTTCAAAAGTTACGATGTTTTTAAATTTCTTTTTTTTTCTTTTATTCTAAGCCATATTAATTTTTTAATGAATATTTATTTGAATGTTGAAAGCCTAAGAATCTTAGTAATCATTAATGTTACTAATGTGTATTTCCTGTAAAATATACTGTAAAATCATTTCATAGATATGTATGTATACTCTTTAAAAAAATCTTAATTATATGATAAAAATCTGAATTTTTTCAGAAATCGTAGAAATTGAAACGGACCGGACCTAAAATATAAAAACTTGAACGGGACGGGAAGGGCTCGGGCCGAACTTTTGAGTTTTACAACGGGCCGGGCCCGGGCCTTTAAATTCCGGCCCGTGCAGACCTCTAGCGTAAGTATCATCAGCATAAACAACAGTAAAATTGATTTAAAAAAAAAAAAAAGTCACTGGTCTCAAGGACTAGAAAGGATGACATTATTACTGGCCCGCTACATAAAATTCTATTAAGTACCTTTAACGCTTTGAGTTATATCCTTTTCATCGTCCTAGAATATAAACTAAACTTTCTTTGCAATTACCCAAAAATTTCTTCTTAATTAAATGTAAAATTATAATTTGTTAAAAATTGAATAAATAGTACATAAAGCAAAAACTATAAAATTATCAATTAGACATTTTATTTATTATTATTTCAATTAATTGTAAAGATTAATGCAGTTATTTTAATAAAATAAAATTGTTTGGTTTGTGTCCGGTTATAGTTTTCCCAGGGGCGGCAAAAGTTACATTTATCTGTCAGAGAGGGGGAAAAAAGTTACACTAAATTTTTCAAATTAGTGGTCCAATTGAATTTTTTAGCAATTTAACTTTTACCGCACAAAGACAGTCCTCTGTTACAGCGCCGTGCGAAGAGAAAATTGTCCCCGAGTTGAAGTTTCAATTTGGCGCCTCCCACCCCCCACCACCATCATTTCTCTTTGTGACAGATAATCATAATTCATAAAATTGAAAAATGTAAAAACACTAATAAATTCTATTGAGCATATGTTTGGAATTTATTTAGGAACTTTAAAAGGTTTAATTTTAATAATTGAACAATATAAAAAAATGTAGAAAAAACATGTGGAAAAATGTATTTAACAGCACATTATAACCCCCTTTAGATTCCAAGAAAGAAGCAACATGCAATTTCGAAAATGTGTGTTTTTATCCCCCCCCCCCAAAAAAAAAGGACAATGGTAATAAATTTGGCATTCATATAAATTTGGCGCCCCCTCAATTTCCGTGTCTGGTGTGACCGCCGCCGCCTGCGCCCCCCGCTTTGCATGGCCCTGGTACTTGCTACTGGTATGTGTACTATATTGTCCTGGTTTATGTGGTATTTGCGCCTATTTTAAGCTTTGTTTTCACATTCCCTATGTCCCATTTGTAATGTTACCGTGCTTATTTTCAATAAAATATGTCAAACTTCTCGCATTTCTCTGTTTTGATGCAGATCATTGGGAAAACTTGAGTTCGTGTGAAATCGATCATTGCCTCTACAACGTTATTTTTTTTCGGGGCAACTGACCGGAATTACGGTATCTTGTAGCCGAGCGGATACGTGTTTTGCACTTATTCGTGGATCATTTGATGTAATTGACTGTCATTGCCAAGGTCGATTCTTACGGCGTTCTTTCACGAGTTGTTTTTTTGAGCAAGCTTTCCAGGCTATTTTTTAAATTGAGTGAATGGCTAATAAATAGAATTAGTCGCTTTTGCAGTGGCGTAACTACGCATGCAAAGGACCCTTGAAAAAATTGGTTCTTGAATTCCCTATTACCTTATTGACTTTCTACAGTAAGCAACAAGAACGAAAAATCGTGCATAGATTATGAAACACTTTCCAGGACAGATCGGAATATTATTAAGACTTTTTTTCAAACAAATGATATATCTAAAATAAAAGCATTTGAAACATATAACGCATCGAAAATCCCATGGAAGCAATTACTGTCGCAGTAGATAGTGTGTGCGAATTCTTTCATTCAGCTCTGTATATGATATATTGAAATCATGTACTCTTGTAAATACACTAAAAATGAATTAGGTTTAAAGATAACTCTGCTAACTGACTAAAAAGCATTTCGAGTGACTATCGTTCATACGTTCGTGGTCTTTCACAAATCTCCTGATTTTAAAGATTTCTTGGAAGGACCTTTCCATCTCCTTCAAAACTCCTACATTTCTGTGTGCAGATAGTAGCATTTTTAAATATCTGTGAAGATTCAGAAATAAAAATGTACACATTTTGGCGTGTTGCCGATTTTTAATTCTCTCATCCAAACTTCTCCCCCAAC
Source organism: Maratus speculifer (assembly GCA_964019185.1). Lineage (NCBI taxonomy): Eukaryota > Metazoa > Arthropoda > Arachnida > Araneae > Salticidae > Maratus > Maratus speculifer. The sequence goes on along the minus strand of OZ025295.1, from coordinate 180,576,969 downwards.
CCCCCCTCATCACACTAGAAAAATCTCTTCTTTTTTTTTTCTTTCGCCCTACTGTTGCTTTCTGGTAACAATCTATATTAATAAAATAACAAATCGCTCTGTGTGTGTGTCTGCGATAGTTAGAGAAAACTACGGCACGTACGAAGTTCAAAATTTTTTTGAAGATTGTCCAAGGCCTTTCCTAATGCACCTGACCCTCAGAATTTTAAAATTCTAATAATTAGTTGAGAAATTAATTAAAATCCCTAAATTAGAAGAAAGGAAAAGTATTCATAATTCAATAAGGGCATATATTTTTCTTAAACCACAGAATATGTCTTCGAAAATTCAAAGAAAAGGAAAAGGGTTACTGTAAATACAGGGTTGCCATGGCGATGAATGTACTAGGCTTTTTAATAAAGGGCTGTATTTTAAATTCTTCTGGACCTAAAAACTCAAAAATTAGACAGCTACACGCAGAAAAAATTCCTCTTTCAGAAATTCTAAAAATAATTTTCATACTCCTGTAAATAGTTGAAAAATCCGTAAAAATCCATTTATAAAATCTCATTTTATTTCCTTTCAAAGAAACAGAATTTCGAAAAATCTTTCTGAACGAGAGCAGGTGTTTTGTAATTCAGACAGCTGGGCGTCAGATAGTAGTGGCATTTTTAGACGATCTGTAAATATTTTCGAATGTTTAATTTATGAATTTAATTTTTATCAATTCAAATGAAGAATTTTTCGCTGATTTTAAATATATAAATTTCTTCGCAGTCGCTCAATTACAACCTTATATATTAATTATTAATTTGTTACTTGGATGACTTGCTCTGTTTAAAAAGCAAGTACAGTAGAACCCCGCTAATTCGGATCCCGATAATCCGGATCTCCGGATAATTCGGATCGGTTTCGTCATTTTTTTTCAAGTTTAAGAATCGATTGGCTAATTTTTATAACATTAATTTGCTTCGTCGTCGTATCCTAAATAAAAAAAACTTTTTCTGACATGTTTTCGGAATAATTAAGCGAAGTAAACATTATTACTGTCTGCAAATATTCAATAAGTTTAACGTAAAGGTGATTTTCTGTTAGTATTTTATATTTTATTTCATTTTTTTTTCTAATTCTCCGGATAATCCGGATTTTCGATAATCCGGATTGGGTCCGGTCCCAAGTAATCCGAATTATCGGGGTTTTACTGTATATGGAAACCACAAATGTTTTTTGGTACACTGTTATTTTTTTAAAAACACCATTTAGAGGTTTTAAAGTTATGCATTGAGCAATATCTTTAAACGTTGTTTAATAATATGTAAATTTATAAAAATCAAAGTTTTCTTTTAAATAAAAAGTTGATTTAAAAAAAGAAAAAGAAACGCTGAAACGCGAATTAACTAAAATTAAGAAAAAGAATCTCACAAAACGATCATTTTGAGTTTTCAGACACATTATAACGCATAGTAAATATTTTAAAGGTCAGTGAGCATGAAATACGGGGCGGTGGATTTTTTAGGAGGAGCGATCAAATATTTAAAATTGTACCGTTTTCTACCATTTCAAATGAGGGATTTTCACTATGCCCTGGAATAAATATTACTTATTTAATATAAAACTTTCAGATTGTTTATAACACTTAATATAAATTTTAAAGAGTACGGTAGGGGGCAATAATTATTTTAGAGAGGTATTGATCAAATATTTGAGACCGTACCGTTTTAGATGCGGATATTTCAGAGCTCTGGGATAAATAATGCATATTTAATATAGAATTTTAAAAGTGTACTAACCCGTATTTTCGAATAATAATCTCATGAAATATCTTTCTTAGTTCGCCATCTGGAGGTAGAATGTGAAACTTATCCTCCACCCCTTTTTTTTACCGTATGTGCACAGCATTTCTGCTAAACGGTACCGTAGGCAGCGGGGATTAAGTTCGAGATAAGGTCTTTCTACAACATTTTGTAGTACGAATTTCACGTGTATTTTAGAATATTATTACTGGCCCGAGCAACGCCGGGCGACTCAGCTAGTAAATAAATAACACATCTTACTTTTCCTCTGTGTCTTCGAAATTTTCCCTTGCATCTTTACTCCTTCCCCCTCCCATCAGTATGCAAATGAAAAAGTCCTTAAAACTTTTTATTTTAAGGGGGGGGGGGGGATTGCTGTGTTTGCTGTTTTTCAGTAACAAATAAATGAGCGACAAATCATATAAATTACTCATCCTGTGAAATTTTAAATTTCTCTCGTTATACAAAGTTGAAAATCTTTAAAACTGTTGTTTTAAAATATCTTCTGTCTTGTTTGTTGCTCATTTATAACAATAAATTTAGTATAAATCGTCTAAAGGACATCTCTCTTCCATTGAAATCTATGGTGCCTCTCAGTCGACAAAGCTTTGAATATTTAAATTCCATTTTTTAAAAAGAAAGCAAAACTCAACAATTTGCTGCTCTCTATAGTATTAAATTATCTCTTTCCCCCTGTAAATTTTACTGGCAACAACAGAGTTTAAAAATTTCAAAATTCGTTATATATATATTATATGTAATATAACCATTATATAATATTACAATTGAACATCTACAATGAATATTGAATAACTCAATATATAACAAACTTAAACATGACAATAATCAAATGGAGTTTGTGGTACGCGACTCTTTCTCAAGGGCAATACCACGTAGACACAATAATTACGATTAATTTCTGAGGTAGAAATCGGGAAAAAATCCTAAGTATGATTTCTACATTGCCCGATTAATTGTAACCAGAAAATGCAAGTCAAAAACAGGACATGTATTAGACCAGCGGTTTCCAATCTATGGGTCGCGACCCACTGGCGGGCCGCGGCAGTTGTTTTAATGGGTCGCGGAACAATTGAGGTTTGTCATCAAAATATCTTTTATTTCATCTGTTTAAAAAGATATCACAATATCAACAGAAAATAATATTTTAAGGGAAAATCCTTAGTTTCATTCTAGATTAATATACGAACAGAATATCCAGAAATATTTAAATCGGCTTTGAGGTCCTTGATGAAATTCAACACTTCGTGCTTATGAGAACATGCTTTTTCTATTTTGCTGTTTTTGAAAGACAAGTACTGAGACAAACTGCGTGCTAATATACGTTCCCACATCCACATTGGTATACACCAGTACCAGAAATGTCATAGACTCAGGGATGCCGCGGACGCGCTATAGCGCGTAAAATACGCAAAAAATCGGCGATGGGACGCAAAAAAATGGAGCTTACGCGTCCCGCGGGACGCGTAATTTTCGCCAAAAGATCGCAGAAAAGGCAAATTTTGTTAAAAAATCGCGAAATAACGAATAATTTCTGGCAAATTTCTTCGAAAAATTCGCGAAAATATGGCTAATTTTGCTACAAAATCCCAGAAAAAGGTAGATTTCCTCTAAAAATCGCGAAAAACGACAAATTTCGTTCAAAAATAGTGATAAAACGGCAAATTTTGTCATAAGATTCGCAAAAGCGGCAATTTTCATCAAAAAATCGTGATAAGACGGTAACGTTCTCTAAAAGATCGCGAAAAATCGGCACATTTTGTCAAAAGATCGCGAAAAAACGGCACACTTAATCAAAAAAGCGCGAAAAAACCGGCACATTTCGTCAAAAAAAAAAAAAAAAAAAAAAAAAAAAAAAAAAAAAAACGCTTTAAAAATCAAATTTTTGTCAAAGGGGCATGAAAAAAAAAAGTTTATGCCAGGGTAGCATTTTTCTGTTCCAAAAACATTTTTCTTCTTCCAAATTCCAAGCGTCAAAGAATCGCAAAAAAGGCAAATTTCGTTAAAAAATCGCGAAATAACGAATAATTTCCGGCAAATTTCTTAAAAAATTCGCGAAAAAATGGCTAATTTTGTTATAAAATCTCGAAAAAAGGCAGATTTTCTCAAAAAATCTAAAAAAAACCGACAAATTTCGTCCAAAAATCGCGATAAAACGGCAAATTTTGTCAAAATATTCGCAAAAGTGGCAATTTTCATCAAAAAATCGTGATAAGACGGTAACTGTCTTTAAAAGATCGCGAAAAAACGGCACATTTCATCAAAAAATCGCTTTAAAATCCAACTTTCGTCAAAGGGGCATGAAAAAAAAGTTAATGCCAGGGTAGCTTTTTTCTGCTCCAAAAACATTTTTCTGCTTCCAAATTATTATTATTATTATTTTTTATTTTTTTGCTGCTCCAAAATCTGATTTTCCTGCTTCACAATCTGTTTTTGATAGTTCCAAATCTTTCTGAGTGAATGTAACTTCTGAAAATATCCATTCATTAGACAAAAAGTACCCCTTTATTCAACAAAAGTATTCTTTTTTTCAGGAAAAGTGTCTTTTTCAATAAATCAGTTTTGCCCTTTTTTAAAAGAAATGCGAACAATATGATACTTGTTAGCATTATTTTATAGTTTAATTTATATTTTGTACATTTGTTTTTAAAAAAGTAAAGAAAATTAATATTGGCTTTAATTATTTATACATTATTATTAAAACAATATTTATTGCATTTAATTTTTCTTTTGCAAATGAACAAGTTCAATTTTTGCGTCTAAAAATATAACTTATTTGTGGGGACCCGCTTTTCTAAAAAAGGGACCCATAATTTTTGAAGTCCTGGGTCCCCGGGACCCAGGATTTTTCGAGTCCAGCGGCATCACTGAGATTATAAAATTATGTTTTCATAATAATTAAGCGTATTTTTAACTATCTGTGTAGTTTGTGCATTGTTTTAATTACTATTCACTTACACTATTCACACACATTGAGATTACCGATTCTCGTTTTTGTTGATAACGTATCTTCCGTACGAAAAGTTGCGTTTTTTGTAGGATAGGATAGCCGAGCGTATAGAGATCGTACAAAATTGCTATAATGATATACAACTTTATCTTGAGTGGGTCGCGAAATTTCTTTTTACTGAAAGGTAGGTCGCGAAAAATTTTTCACTGAAATGTGGGTCGCGTACCAAGAAAGTTTGGGAACCGCTGTATTAGACCATTAAAAATAGAAATAAATCTTCTTCACTATCTGTTCCACTCTAGTAATATTAACTAAATAATTATTTAAATAATTTAGTCTTTAACAGATCTTTACGAAACTTCATCAGAATGTACTAGGGATAGATAAAAAAGTATAATTTAAGCAAAAAATAAAATAAAATAAACATTTTCGTAATTTTTCGCCGAATGAAGGGTACAGAGTCCCCTTTCCCCTTAAAAAACGACGTCAATTCTGTTTTTCTTAAGTACAAATAAAAAATAGGACGGTAAACTTAATTGTCTGACGGCTCCTCGTATGAAGAGAGGAGAGAATGAAATTCCTGGGAGGTTTTACTATTTGGGTCAACTTCCCGAAAGAAGTCTCGACTTCGCCAACACAGGTGACAAGAGATTAAGACACTTTTTTTTTTCTCTGCTCTATCCCCTCCAGTAGAATTTTGTGCAAGTGTTTGTCTAATATTCTTCTGAACTTTTGCCAAACGAATTCGCTTATTCCAATTCAGATTTTATTTCAAATTTATTTCATTTTTATGAAAGGATGAAAAACTTGGCTAACAAAATTCAACTTTTTCCTACGGCTGGTTCTTATTATAAGATGTTTCCGAAATATTCTTATAATCTTTTTAAGTGTATTATCTAAAATACACAATTTTATCTAGAGCTAAAGTTATGTAATACTTCACGTCATCAAATCACTTCTCCATACGACAGTCTTGACACTCTTGAAGAGTCAGACTCTTCACTCAATATAAAACACCCGCTCCGTGATGTTTTGGCCGAATATTGTGATATTCGGTCAAATCGAATGTTCGATCAACCGAATAATTTGGCATTCAGTCAAGCCATATATTCGACAGATCGAATATTTAACATTGCCAAGTACTGAATAGATACCGAATATTCGGTGCACTCTTAATATCAACGGTGCACTCAAACATTTAGAAATAAATTAAACATTTTGAAGCTTTGCCCGTTTAAAAAGTCTTTATTTTAAAAATATTTTATGAGAATCGCCCATAAACGCTGATTGTTTTGTAAACATAATCGGAATTGAAATTAATTTGATTCACTGATGGCTCATCCCTTATCACTAATGTTTCCCTGCGTCCCGTTTATCAGGGATTCGAAAACCTGTTCCGCGTAACCACTGAGCGAGACGTCAGCAGAAGTCCCAAATAATTTCTTTTAGTATCATGCTATTTATTACTCTGCATCAAGTTGAACTTAATACAGTAAAACATAAGACTGAACCAAATTATAATGAAAAAGTATCTTATTTACCTGCCTGGAACGGAAACCTGTCTAATACAAAATTGTCTGTTGTTCTTATCGATTCTGTTTTCACGAGTTTTATTGTAGTATAGTATGTTTAGTATATACATTGTGTGAATGGAACCCTGTGTTTTTAACGGAATTCTGTTTTTAAAATAAAATTACATTGTCTTAACCTAAAATAGAAATATCTGATAAATTGGAACTTTGTTTCGATGCCTCCGCTTCCACGGATTTTAGTGTTTTTTGTTTATTTAATACAAGAAAACCTGCTAGGACGGAATCAGGAAGGATAACTGAAAATTCTGTGTTATATAGGTTTTCGTGTTAGCAGGTGTAATTGTATGGTATTCCTACCATACAAATAATGAAATTTTAACATTTAAGACAGACCTCGGTTATATAGACAGGTTAAGATTTCGTAAGGTCTTCTGTATTTTCATGTCCCAATTTAAAAGTTGCTGTTGCGCTTTTTGTGACACTAGATCTGACAACACTTATTATCTCGCTGCATAGCTGCAGCATACACAAAATTCAATGTTACTTATACAGCTGGCTTTAACTCCTTCTCGACGAGAACTTAATTTATTATCTTTTACCATCGATTTTTCGAAACAGAAAAGTTTCAGTAATTGATTCGCGAAGATGCTCTGATTAAACAAGATAAGCTTGATGATAAAAAAAATAACTGGTGAGAATAATGAAGGATTCTGATCACTTTAAGTAACACGTACACTGGTTGCTCGTTTCCAAGGGATTAGACAAATGAGTAGTTAGTTACTTTTTATATTGTAAAATAATCTTTCTAAGTTACTAACTCATAGTTGCTTGCAGCTAAAGAGTTTTACAACAAGATGTATCATGCAATGATTATTCCATTGTGGAAGAGTCATAAATTAAAAATAAAACTTATTTTAAACAATATTTTTATACATCCCATCCCGCCCTAATCTCCCCCATGTCATCGAATTCTCTCAAGTATAGCCGCATTTTTCAAAAATTTGGCGTTCACAAGTGTGTGTGATACTATTACTTTACTACGAATTTTGCCTGCATTTAAATTTTGCATTTAAGTTTTGTACATTCTGTACCGATTGTGGAATAATGTGTCGCAGTGGGAGTGTCATCAATAATTCTTTTTTTTTTTTTTTTTTTTTTTTTTCAGTCATTATAATAGATTTAGCTTATCAATTGTATGTGGAATGACTTTTTATGTGATATTTTTATTCTTTTTCTTTTCTTTCTCTTTTTTTTTTTCTTTTTCAGCTATGCGAAAATGTGATAAATTTAAGTGATTTTGAAAGAATTCATTTGTTTTATTTATATATATATATATATATATATATATATATATATATATATATATATATATATATATATACAATTTTATTAAAACCATTCAATTAATTTTTTAAAAAAATGAAGAAACAAATAAACAGTTTTTTACAGACCAATGCGCAAAATGCTACAAAAAGAAATGTAAAAAATGTATATAACAAAACCAAAAGAAATTCCAAATCCCCAAAATACATGGAAGTCTTCATCAGGGAGGCCCCTCCATGTAGGGGTAAATAAAGAGAAGTTTCTGAAAGGATGTAGGCTCATAAGCTAAATTACATCCTTAGCCCCCAACTTCTCAGATTTCAGAAATCAAACTCAAACCTTCAAAAATATTATAAATATATACAAAATTTTTTTTTAAAAAATACCAAAGGACAAGACCAAAAATTACACAAACAAAAAAGGAAAATTACCTACAAAACTAAATATAAAAAATAAAATTGTAAAATACAAACCCCCAGGAATACAAAACCCTCTTCAGCTAGTGGGGCCATTCACTAGCGCTTCAATCTCGCCCTAAATTGAAATCAAGCATCCGTAAGTAAAGAAACACTGAGACTCAGAAACTTTCAGTTAACATATAAGATGGATAACAGTTAACCATTAAAATCTTTTTTAAACCACTCATAGCCAATTCTAGATCTGTTTTGTTATTGCAAATCCTGCGGATCCTATTAACTTGTGAATACATAATATTTTTTAAAACTTTATTGCTAATACATGAAAACCAGTAAGTGAGGCTATTAACTTCAAAATTAAAATCTTTCCTTTTATCATAAAGTCCAATCAACCATTTTTCCTTGTTTTTCTTAATTTTAAGATCTAAGAAAGTAATTTGTTCACCATCATCGGTTCGGTTCAGGACGAGCTCTTTAGGGTAAATGTTAAAGCTTATTTCCTCAAAATTATTGCAGTTAAATACTATAAGATCGTCTACATATCTAAAGAAGGAAATATTATTGAAATTTTTTTCGTAAAAATATAAAAATAGATTAGAGAACGCACTTGAAAAACTTGTTCCCATTGGCACCCCCTTATTTTGTTTAAAATAATTAATTCCATTAAATAAAACATTTTCAAATAGGCAAAACTTAATTAAATCAATCCAAAACTTCTTATCTACTTTTAAAACATATTCAAATTCAACATAAATATTTTCAAATACCCCCACGATCAAATTGTGAGGAATGCTGCCAAACAGATTCTCAAAGTCAAAAGTGTTTACAGAAGTAATTTTCCATGAATTATCATTCAAAAAAATCTAAAACTTTAAGGTTATTGCCAATGATTGTATTGCAATCAAAAGTTTCTATTTCCTTTAAAATTAAATTCAGCAAACCAAACAAAATTTTACCCGCTTTGCAATTATAACTATTAGTACCACAGGTAACGAAGCGAAATTTTACTGGTTTCTTATGAAATTTAACAGTCGCAAAAAGGTAAGGAAATACAAAGTAATTCCTACTAATTCCAAATTTTTTATCAAAATCCAAAATACGTTTTTTTATTTTAGAGGGGTTTTCAGTTAACGTTTTATAAGATTCATTACAGGTATATTCCTTCAAAAGAAGATTCCTATAGAAAACTTTACAAATTAAGGCAAAGTTACTACTTGCTTTATCAACAGTAGCAATAATAAACTGTTCTTTTAATTTTGCTATACTGGTTTTTAAATCGAAATTATAATGAAATTTTTTAGAACAACCCCTATTATAATAGTCTCTAAAAAACAAAAAAATCTTTTTTAAATAATACCATAAATTTTAATTTCCATTCTCTAAAATCCTCAAAAGGCCAACTATATTTATATGAAACTTTTAAAATAAAGGCATCTAAATCCTTTTCCATAAATTCTATAATTTTAAGATTACTATAATTAAAGTTTAATCTAAATCCAGAACCCAAACTCATAATATTCCTTAACTGAACATCTTTTACAATATTTAAATCTCCTGAAACAATATGTCCAAAATCTGGATTAATATAATCTTTATAGCAGTCTAAATCACAGTAACAATCATCCCCTTTAATTAAATCAAGATTCTTACTATAATCATTATAGTTACAAATAAGATTTTTTAATGTCCTGTCATAACTATAAGTAATTCTAATTTTAAAGCTATTTTTAAGAGGGAAAAGGCTATTACAATCTTTCAGAATATTCTTAAATTTAATAGAATCAAAAATCTTATCTCTAAAACACAAAACAAAATTTTCAAGAGTTTCTTCACTTATAGATTTTATTTTATTTAAATCACTGAAGCCAGTTTTATATTTAAATAAATCAATAACAATATCCTTTATATACTGATTTTTAAATTTATAACTATCAAACTTACTCCTCAAAAACCATTTAATAACTTTATTTTTTAATCTAAAAATTTTATTTTTTATTTCATTAATATCATAAAAATTAACATAATCTTTATTTACAGAATCAATAGTATCAAAAATATCTGCTTTAAATTTACTTTTTCCTTTTCCTCTACTCCCTCTCTTGTTAAATGTAAAAAATGAATCCTTTAATCTAAATTTACTGAAACCGCAAAAATTACCCCTATTAACAACATTAATACCATTAAATTCTGAATTCAGGCCATAGATTAAACTTTAATTATAGTAATCTTAAAATTATAGAATTTATGGAAAAGGATTTAGATGCCTTTATTTTAAAAGTTTCATATAAATATAGTTGGCCTTTTGAGGATTTTAGAGAATGGAAATTAAAATTTATGGTATTATTTAAAAAAGATTTTTTGTTTTTTAGAGACTATTATAATAGGGGTTGTTCTAAAAAATTTCATTATAATTTCGATTTAAAAACCAGTATAGCAAAATTAAAAGAACAGTTTATTATTGCTACTGTTGATAAAGCAAGTAGTAACTTTGCCTTAATTTGTAAAGTTTTCTATAGGAATCTTCTTTTGAAGGAATATACCTGTAATGAATCTTATAAAACGTTAACTGAAAACCCCTCTAAAATAAAAAAACGTATTTTGGATTTTGATAAAAAATTTGGAATTAGTAGGAATTACTTTGTATTTCCTTACCTTTTTGCGACTGTTAAATTTCATAAGAAACCAGTAAAATTTCGCTTCGTTACCTGTGGTACTAATAGTTATAATTGCAAAGCGGGTAAAATTTTGTTTGGTTTGCTGAATTTAATTTTAAAGGAAATAGAAACTTTTGATTGCAATACAATCATTGGCAATAACCTTAAAGTTTTAGATTTTTTTGAATGATAATTCATGGAAAATTACTTCTGTAAACACTTTTGACTTTGAGAATCTGTTTGGCAGCATTCCTCACAATTTGATCGTGGGGGTATTTGAAAATATTTATGTTGAATTTGAATATGTTTTAAAAGTAGATAAGAAGTTTTGGATTGATTTAATTAAGTTTTGCCTATTTGAAAATGTTTTATTTAATGGAATTAATTATTTTAAACAAAATAAGGGGGTGCCAATGGGAACAAGTTTTTCAAGTGCGTTCTCTAATCTATTTTTATATTTTTACGAAAAAAATTTCAATAATATTTCCTTCTTTAGATATGTAGACGATCTTATAGTATTTAACTGCAATAATTTTGAGGAAATAAGCTTTAACATTTACCCTAAAGAGCTCGTCCTGAACCGAACCGATGATGGTGAACAAATTACTTTCTTAGATCTTAAAATTAAGAAAAACAAGGAAAAATGGTTGATTGGACTTTATGATAAAAGGAAAGATTTTAATTTTGAAGTTAATAGCCTCACTTACTGGTTTTCATGTATTAGCAATAAAGTTTTAAAAAATATTATGTATTCACAAGTTAATAGGATCCGCAGGATTTGCAATAACAAAACAGATCTAGAATTGGCTATGAGTGGTTTAAAAAAGATTTTAATGGTTAACTGTTATCCATCTTATATGTTAACTGAAAGTTTCTGAGTCTCAGTGTTTCTTTACTTACGGATGCTTGATTTCAATTTAGGGCGAGATTGAAGCGCTAGTGAATGGCCCCACTAGCTGAAGAGGGTTTTGTATTCCTGGGGGTTTGTATTTTACAATTTTATTTTTTATATTTAGTTTTGTAGGTAATTTTCCTTTTTTGTTTGTGTAATTTTTGGTCTTGTCCTTTGGTATTTTTATAAAAAAAATTTTGTATATATTTATAATATTTTTGAAGGTTTGAGTTTGATTTCTGAAATCTGAGAAGTTGGGGGCTAAGGATGTAATTTAGCTTATGAGCCTACATCCTTTCAGAAACTTCTCTTTATTTACCCCTACATGGAGGGGCCTCCCTGATGAAGACTTCCATGTATTTTGGGGATTTGGAATTTCTTTTGGTTTTGTTATATATATATATATATATATATATATATATATATATATATATATATATATATATATATATATATATATATATATATATATATATATATAATGCAGGGTTGGCATTTTTGCCGGCAAAAAGGTATTTTTGCCAGGACAGTGGAAAAAACTGGAAAAAACCAGGGGAAAAATGGAAAAAACCGGCAAAAATGGAAAAAACTTATTTGTCTTTAATGTGTAATAAAATCTGCATGCTAATAAGAATAATAATGGTATAAACAATTAAATTTAACAGTGTACTATTTAATATTTTAATTTAATTTGCTAATTAATTGATATTAAATAATTTAAATCTTTAAAAAATAGGTGGGATTCACTCTTACTTAAGAATTTAAGAACAAAATAAAAAATTACATACCTAATTTTTTTTTCATAAGTCAGGGATATGTTTAAGAAAATTTTAGGTCCTTTAAAGGACCCTTCATAAAATAATTTATTTTAAAATAGGATCCTTTACGAAATTCTTTAACCTCAAACAGGACCCTTCATAAAATTATTTGTCCCTGAAATAGACGTTTCACCTTCAAATTGAACTTTTCACAAATTTAATCATTTAAAAATAAAATCTGCCCTGTTAATAAACAATTGAACTCACCAAAAAATATATTACTTAGTTTCTTTATATGTGAAGGTTAGAACCTGAAAACACTAATAATTTAAAATTCACAAAAGTATGTCTATAATTTTCACAAAGACAAGAAAAACTTCCCAATTTAACAAAAGCACCTGGTGAGAAAAGTCTAGACAGACTCCTGTAAGTAAAGTATTTTATCAGTCATTAATATGTATATATTTTTTTAATTATCAAAAGATTTTATACAATTTTGTTATTTTTGTTTTATGTCATGAGACTTAAGGAATGTAAATATTTAAGTCTTTGGTACTATTTTATAGCTATTTATCTGATGAAACTAGTTTGTTAAAGATAAAATAAATAAATTAAATTGAAAATTATGTATTGAAAAAACTTATGGCTTATAAGGAAACTAGATTTTTTTTCTGTCACTTTTACTCTCCAACAAAAGAACAAAATGTTAAATTATTTAGATTTACTTTCAGTAAGTAGCCTGTTGTCTCTTTATCTTTTTGTATTATATTCCCCCTTCCCCCACCATAGCAGATGCTTGTCATGTATGGCTAATTTTTTTGAAAAATGAAGAGTTAAAACCACATTTTTCAAAACTAAAAAAGATATTTGAACAAGCGATTTTGCCATGTCATCTTGTAGCGTATTTGTTACATCGAAAGTACAGAGATGAACTTCTAAATTATGAACAAAAAGAAAGCTGTAAAGCATGGTTATCTAAAATCAATCCTGATTTTATATCTTATATTATTAATTTTAAGCTCAAAGAAAAACCCTTTCCTAGCTCATATTTTGCAGAAGTGATTAATAGTGTCAGTGCATGTAATTAGTAGAGAAGTATTGAATAAGCTTGTGCAATTTCAAAAAACTTCTGTTCATTAGTAGCACACCTTCAAATATGCCAGCAAGTAGTGCTGCTATTGAAAGATTGTTTTCAAATTTTTCATTTGTGCAAACTAAAATTCAAAATAAGCTATCAACAGATGCTCTTTCAAAACTTGTTTACTCCTAGGCCATACTAAAACAGCAAAATTTAGGTTGTGAGGAAGATATTGCTGAAAAATTTGAAATTTAATAGTTTTCTGCTTTAAATATAATTTTATATTAAATTTAATTTAGGTTACTATAACTGTTTCTTCGAATTTCTAACATATATAAACTATAAACATAAGTGCTTTACTCAGTCTCAACAGTTCTATTATGTAAATTATTAATAATTGTATAAACATGAATAAAGAAGTTTCTTTTCATTTATATAAAATTGGAATTTATTTCATTTATAATCTTGTTATAAAAGTTAGTATTCTTTCATAAAGTGCATAATTATTCTTATTTAACTTAAAAGTTAAAATAAATTTAGAATAATATTGATTTTTCAATTAAGTATGCAGTTTATTTTTTCTTTCGTGATTAAATGGACAGTCTATTTTTGCCACCTTTTTGGCAAAAACCTATTTTTGCCGGGACGGTTTTTACCAGGTTTTTTCCGCGGTTTTTTCCACCTTCGGCAAAAACTCGCCAACCCTGATATAATGTTAACTAAGCTTGTATTTTTTTTTTTTTTTTTCTCATGTTTGTCACAGTTTTGTTCTGAACGAGTTCCAATTTGTTGAAATCAGGCTTGAAAATTTCGACCGTCGAAACACACGACTCTGACTTTTCTTACCATTTTTTATCATATTAAATAATTATCTTTTAGTCTTAAATTCTTTTCTAATTTTCTCTGTGTTAAATTACTTTAAGACATGTAAAAAATCCATAAAAATTGTTTCTTCGTTAACTGCAATTAGTGCCAAATCATTGATTCCAAAAATTTGTTATTTGAATTGAATGACAAAGACAAAGGATGAAAATATAAAAAAAGTAATTTTTTTTTCTAGTTTTTTTCCCCCTTTTTCTGCTTTAGAAGAAACCTTCTAAACGGACAAGTATGGCTTCGTTCACCCTTTTTCCCCTTAACTTGTCAATTAAATGTCTGAACTCCTCTAAGTCGAAGCTGGAGCTGTATTGGGATTTTGTCATTCCTTATCAGTCGTGAGGGAAATGTGCATGGAATTAATATATATTTTTTCTTTACGTAAGTCATAGAAATAAAATAGGCAATTTCTTTTTTACTAGTATTTGAGTTGTGTTTAGTTGATTTGTGAATTAAATGTTGTCTCTTAAAAGTTTGTCTGAGCAGTTTTATGCCCTTCATTATTTAATCTATTTCATTGTGCATCCAATTTGAATTAAACGTAATCCGAATCCGACAAACTTTGTTAATAGAAAAACTTAAATACTTAAAACATTTTCTACTTCGTTGGGCGAATTTAAATCAAATATGTTTGTTACAGTTTTAACCCTCTTTGAATTTCTTTTGTACTATCTTTAATTGCTTAAAACTCTGTATTTATAGATGGAGGCAAATCTTTATTTTTTTAAATATTGATTGTAATACAAATATTAAGTTAAATGCACTAATTAGCTCTGATGTAGGACTCTGGAGTGGTTTGGATGGCAACCGACCGAGATCCCAAAGTTCGAAACTGACAGTATAATTCTCAATCTACAACGCATCCCAAACTCTAATTGAAATGCAAGAAAATTAATGCCTCAATTCCATATAATTACAATTATAAAAAGGAACCAATCATGTTTCTTACATTAATTTTATCGTTTTGTAAAGTAAAATGAGTAGTCGCACTCATTCATAGTATTATATCCCTAAGTAATATAGACATTACTCGTGGCACTTTTTACTTTAATTTTCTTTTAAATGATTTTCATCATTTTGAAACAGTTATTTTGGTAATATTGGTTCTCCGTTATTTAAAAATATTTATTACTTGAGGCGAACAGATATGTTTATCTTTTGAGGCAAACGATTCTATATATTGAAAAACATTGTGTAAAAGAAAAAACACTTCCGATATATCAGAAATATCGACATTTTCAGACCAATAACTTGGAAGAAATAACTCTCCTGTTTCCAATGAAAAACCTTCTGAAACTATAGACTATTTTATAGTGTATTTTTGTTTTCCTTCAATATTATCGTACGTCATTAATCAATGAAAAATACTTCTACATCGAGTTATTCATTCCGGTCTGTTTCCGATTTCTACAAATAAAAAACATAAATAAAAATAAAATCAGCTGTTGAAGAAATCCTTCCTCGCAGTATCAGTGTAAGCAGAAATGACGCTTCCGCACAAAATTAGCCGTCACCGTACTTTTATTCATAAAAATCGTATCGTTAGCTGCTCTTTAAATCTGCAATTCAGTAAAAGATAAAAGAAGAGAAAGAGGTAGAATTAAAAGAGAGAGAGAAAGAAAAAAATGGAGCTATGATAGGGAAGAAAAGCAGAGAGTGATGTTTCAGCTGCCCGAAATAGACGGCACACTTTCCGAAGGGATCTCCCCTCACCTTCTGGGAAAAGAAGGATGAAGGTGCTCTCCTTCATCCCGGATCATATGACTTTACCGGTCGTGCGTTTTGAGTTTTGAACACACTCCGCAGATCGATATTTGTTCTCATCTGTTTCTGATAAATTAGATCGTCTGCTGTTTCGGGAAGTTCGTTGACCTCTTGAGTCGGGAAATAAAATTACTATTTGAATATTAAGATTTTGTTTTCTGTTTTGATAGAAGAATGATTGTAAGATTCTTCAGATTAATTACGTAAAATGTTACGCTGACTGGATATTCAGCAAACATTTTAAAATGAGTTGAAGTATTTTTCTTTTTATTTCAATAATGTTTGGAGTCGAGTAAAGTAAATATTTATCGTATTTTTTAAAATTTATAAATAGTTCTTAATCTTCGGTAAATTGAATGTTTATTGCGAAAGAAATGGAATCAAAATTATTTTATTTTGCAGTTTTTAACAATAATCTTCCGTTACATACTTAGAAAATTGCCACGAAATTTCTTGTTTGGAAATAGTGTTATAATCTCCCATCCCCTTATCTTTCCCGCGACAAATCTTTAACACTATTCATAACTGGTGTTGCTAAGAAGTTTTAAAGCACATTTTGTAAATATTTATTTTTAACTAGATTATGAAGGGAAACAAAACATATTTAATATCAGACAAAACCTATTTATATTAGGTATATTTGTGAAACTATATACTGATAATAAGTACGTATGTTGTATTGTGCGTGATGCATTTCAATGTTTAATTAACAACTGCACTTGTCTGTAATTAGATTTTGTGATATTTGATAAGTTTAACGGCAAAATATGTACTATCCAAAGCAATTAGAAATGTTTCTTTTTTTGCTGAATTATTTAAAGGAATGGGGGAAATGGTGTATTGCAAACTGCTATATTTGTTTTGATTAATCATGGTATTAAAATAAAATATTTTCCTTTAAAAAATATCAATGTTATTTTCTGTATATTTAATTCCAGTAGTATATGTTTAAACTTTTTGATAGTAAATATAAACTGATTTTTTGTACATTTTTATTATTTGAAGCAAAAGGTAATTATCCCAAAATAATTTAAAAGGGCGAGGATGAAAATAATAATAAAAAAGAAGAACCACATCCAAAGTACCACTACAAACCTACCTCTTTCAAAGATAAAAAAGCCTTTACCAAATATTGTTTTATGTTTTGGTGACTAATGTAAATGTAATACAGATGTAATAGAGCAGAGCTGCGTTTCCAATGAATGGTGATGAAATGGTGCTCTTCTTTAATACTGAATCTCCGCTATTTGCAAACTATGGGTTGCGACCCACTAATGGGTCTTGGAAGCTGTTTTGGTGGGTCTCGGAATAATGTAGGTTTGCCATAAAAATATATTTTTTACTTCATCTGTTTAAATAATATATAACAAGAACAGTATTTTACACATGTAATAATCATTAAATCTTTTAGCCTAAGCTAAAATATCATGAGAAGACAGTGTTTTCTTAATCCTTTGAAGGGAGGTTGGATATATTTTGTCCCACCTAATTTAAACGAGTTTCTCACCAGAAACTTTTAACGAAATCTTATATTTTTAATTTTGGCGGTAAAATGTTGAAAAATTGCCCTTTATCCTTCTATAGTAAAAAAAAAACTAGCCTTAAAAGGAATGACTCCTGGAATGATGCTGATGTGGAAGATTTCCGGAACTAACGAATCCGGGTTGTCCACTCCTTCCATGAGTCGAATAGACCAATCAGGAAAGGGCTCCGTCTATGCATCGCCATATGGGTTACCATAAAGAGAGGAAAGGTTACCATCGCCAACAATCGCCAAGTTTGTCGCCAACTTGGCGATATATCGCCAAATTTGGCGACCAAAATTAGTTGTCAAAAGTGACGCCAACTTGGCGATAACTGTAATATTTCGCCAAATTTTTAATTTCTTTACAACATCAGTCGTTTGATACATCATTTGAGAGGTTTGCAACTGCTTATTAATTTAAAGGATGTCTTGTGTGTTATCCCCCATTCTGCTCCCCAGGGGGGACACATTTTTAATTTCTTTAAAACACCAGTCGTGTTACGCAAGATTTGAAAGGTCTGCAACTGCTAATTCATATTATGGATGTCTTGTGTGTCACCCCCACACTCTGCTCTCCCCAGGGGGGTCACATTTTTAATTTCTTTACAACACCAGTTGTGTGACACATCATTTGAAAGGTCTGCAACTGCTTATTCATATTATGGATGTGTTGTGTGTCATCCCCCACTCTGCCCCCCAGAGGGGCACATTTTTAATTTCTTTACAACACCAATTGTGTGACAACATCATTTGAGAGGTCTGCAACTGCTTATTCATATTATGGATATCTTGTGTGTAACCCCCCCCCTCTGCCCTCAGAGGGGGCGCATTTTGTAATTTCTTTACAACACCAATTGTGTGACACATCATTTGAAAGGTCTGCAACTGTTTATTCATTTTATGGATGTCTTGTGTGTCACCCCCACTCTGCCCCCAGGGGGGCACATTTTTAATTTCTTTACAATACCAGTTGTGTGACATCATTTGAGAGGTCTGCAGCTGCTTATTCATATTATGGATGTCTTTTGTGTCGCCTCCCCCTCTGCCCCCCAGGGGGGCACATTTTTAATTTCTTTACAACACCACAGTCGTGTGGCACATCATTTGAAAGGTCTGCAACTGCTTATTCATACCATGGGATATTGGCGAGCGCAGCAAGCAGGGGTAGCCAATAATTTGGAATCGCGAAGCGATTACGCGAGGGGTTGGCGAGCATAGCGAGCAGGGGGGCGGGGCCCCCCTAGTACTTTTAAAACAAAATTTATCGATTTTTCTGTTGCAAATCCAATATTAGAGACATTATTGCTTGCCCTTCAAGGGGTTAAACAGTTTAGTTGGTATTATTTTACGGCCTCGTTAGGATAAATGTCAGTAGTCGCGCAGTTATGGCAACCTTGGGAAAATCTTTTAATTGTAAATTTGTGTTTTGAAGATAATTAAACGTTATTTTTCATTATATTTTTTTGTTTCAATTATTGTTCAACTTGCATACATTGGAATTATCAATTCTTGCTTTTGTTGACAGAGCATCTTTCAAAGGAAAATTTGCATTTTCCATAGGATAGGATAGCGGTTAGCTTGTAGAGGTCATATAAAATTTCCATACTAATATACATACACTGCCAACTCCCATATTAGGTGGATCGCGAAATATTTTTTTGCTTAAAAGTGAGTTGCGTACCAATAAAGATTGGGAACCGCGTCCATAACTTATTTTGAGATTGGCAAAATCTAGAGCTCGCATAATAAGACTATATAACTCTTATAATCCCTTATACAAGAATCTTAGCAACACATGGCGGAATTTCGATTTTGTAAATTTTCGCTTCTGTAATTTTTTATTTTTGTAAACATTATACACATTTTCAATTTTTAGTCTGTCTAGCTCTCATGTGTAAAAGTGACCAAGCACCCCTACTCCAAATATGTATTTAAATATTTATCTTTTGGATATTTAGTTCATCAGTAGGTCCTTCAATGCCTGATTACTTTCTATTCTTTTCCCAAATGTTTTTTTCTTTACATAATTAAAAGCATTCTCTTGGGTCATTCGCAGCATTTGAATTGAAAACGAAACCGAGAATTAATTTCGCACACACCTTCGGAATTAACTGTGACCTTGATCGTTTTCAAAACTACTACTATCACTTCCTTCACACTTCATGGATTGCTAACGCCTCCAGCTACTTTCTTTTTCTTCCTTTTTTTCATTGAGAACGTGTTCATAACTTCCTATTCTACGTTGTCAAATCACCCCCCCCCCCTTTTTTTTTCTTTCATACTACTCTTTATTTTATTGTGGCTGTTATTTGAGAGTATAATTATAAAGTTTCTTGTACATTGATAAAAGTGTGAAAACACTTTCTTTTGGCTAAATATTTTTTATGACAAGAATTGTTTTGTCAATGTTTAATATTTATATTATGTTTATATTGTACCTGATATCCTGTCATTCTATAAGCCTGAAATTATTTGATAATTAGAAATTTAGGTTTTAAGTGCAGCTATTTAATTTTTTTTTTTTTTAATCTTTTGCATCTCTATATCTATTTGTATTCTGTATCTTGTATTATAGGTCTGCACGGGCCAAAATTCCCAAGCCCGAGCCCGGCCCGATCCATAGAAAAAAATTTGGCTCGGCCCGAACGAAAAAAGATATTGGCCCGACCTGGCTCATTATAAAAATTAAAATTTCGGCCCGAACACGGTACACCCCGATATAATAGCTAAAAACACGGCCCGGATCCGTTGAAATTTCGGCCCGAACCCGGCCCCGCCCAAGTGAATTTCTACAGAACATTGATTTTTACTCTTACGAAAGAGTTCTGGCCAAAAAAACTTATATTAGTCTTTTCATATTTATAATCTCCATTTATGCAAAAATGCTGTAGGCTGCGATATTTGTGTTTCTAATGAACCTCTGTTTGTTGCATGTAAATGTTTCAATTATCATTAATGTTATTAATCCATATTCTATGTAATGGAGACATAAAAATAAAACTAGTTGGATGTATCAATCCCAAAACTTTCTTCTATCTCATACGTACATTTTAATATTTAAAAAACAAATAGTTACTCATTTTAATGCTTTAATAATTTTAATTAAATACCATACCAACTTTGATTTTCATCTTAAATTTCTGCTTCATTTCTGCTTAAATTTCTACTGAGTCAATTAATCGGAGTAAAAACGAATTTCCGTCTCTGCACCGAATGGACAATAGAATCAATGATAAGCAGATTTTTTTTTTTTTTTTTCAAATTCAGGGAGGACCTACTTGCCCTACCAAAAAATAACCATATACAAAAAATTTAGTTCAGTTCTAGAATTAATTTCATACACTTCTAGGTGGTGCAATATTGAAAATGACATAAAAATCGCTATTGCAGCGCCCCCTTCCGGCGATTTTTTTTCAAATTCAGGGAGGACCAACTAACCATAGTCATACACTTACACAAAAAATTTGGTTTAATTCGATGCATAACTTCATATACTTTTGGTCGCTACAATATTGAAAACGGCACAAAAATCGCGATTGCAGCACTTAAATATGGCGGAATATTTCAAAACTGAAGGAGGGCCTGCTTGCCACAGTCAAAAACATTCACAAAAAATTTGGTTCAATTCTATGCATAACTTCATACACGTTTTGATAGTAGAATGGCGACATACGGACAGACAGACATTTTGTAAAAGCATGTTTTTTGGAATCTCTGACCCCTAAAACGTGTAAATCCGTCGAAAACCGGAAGTCAAAAAAAAAAAAAAAATTCGATTACAATACTTTCTTCTATTGAAGACAGAAGAAAGTAAAAAATGTTTTATGGTAAAAGTAAAATCTTCTAAGATGAAATCGCATTGGAAAGAAAAAAAATACGTTACAGACAAGTTCCCTTCTTAGCAGCTGTAAATGTATAATATATATATATTTTTTTTTTCCTCGCCTATTATTGTATTCATTTTGCATGGATGAACAGTTTAAAAGAAATTAAAAAGGAATTTCTAGTTTTCAATTTAAAAGAAGATTCCGTCACTGGCAGTTCTTCTTTCATGCGTTTAACTCTATTTTAATAAACCTAGAAATATATGATTCTTTAAAAAGAATAAATTTTAATATTTAATTGTAGAATAATGGCAATTTAAATGTATGTTTTTTTTTTTTTTTTTTTTTTTTTTTTGGGGGGGGGGGGCAAAAATTTTTAGACCGAGCCAAATTTTACTGAATTTTGAACAGACTTGACCCTATCGAGAAAATGATTTTCTTACGGGATGATTCAACGGGACTGAATATTTTGGTCCGTGAAGACTAGGAAGAATGAAATGAGTCCCGGCTTCGTACGAAAAACGTAAGTTAGGCCCTGGCCGGCCTGATCCTTCAGGGAAAAAGTAAGGCCTGAGTCCGGCCCGGCCCGAATCTTCAGAGAGAATTAAAGCCCGAGCCCGGCCTGAATATCGTTAATGAAAATCTGCCCGCGAGCCGGGCCGGGCTCAGGCTTCAATCCGAGGCTTGACCCGTGCAGTTCTGTACTTGTATGCCAAACCAGAGGATATCGTGATTTATCATACTACTAATAGTCTCTCATCTAGTTCAATGATCATCATGTTCAATATTTGCAATTTAATTTCAGCTGACTTCCTTTCTTGGGGCTATTATTTTAATAGTACATCCTTTTTATATAATAGATAAATTTGTCATAATTTAAATATGTATTCTTAATTTTTTTAAGAGTTCTTTTTAAGAATTATCTAATAAAGATTCTTATTCTTCAATTAATTTATTTTTATAATTAAAGTTCAGACATTTTTTCAACGTATGGCTGTTTGTTAACAAGTTTGTAACTATGCCTTCTTCAATAATAAAAATTTTACAATCACAAAAAGTAATTTATAAAGTTTTATTAATAATGAAATTCTCAAGTCGTTAACATTTGTATCTCGGTGATCGTCAACCTTTCGTAAATGTTTTCTTAAACCGTAAATTGAAAATTTAGAGACACAGTAGTTATTTTGCACATTGGAGTTTAACTCTTAACTCTTAACTGTTTGCGGTCTCACAGACCGCTGAGTTTTTCAAGTTTCACAGTTTAACTTGTAATTTTTAGTTTAATTATAGATACTGATCAAATTTTGCTTTATTTGGAACTCTTTTACTATCTCTAAAGATTTTAGAATAGTTGAATTTCATTTATAATAGTCCTGTATATAAAGTTTAATACATAAATAGTATTCTGAGAGTTACTGTAAAATTTTATTAATCTTTAGATTAAGCGGTCTGACAGACACAGTAGTTTTGCGACAATTTTTGTCACATCAGTTAAAGGTTAAACAGATCGGAATATAAAATAGTTAAAACATTGCACAAACATGCACATTTTTCGTTTCTATTCCAATATTTTTAAAATTATTATTACTATTGAAAAAAATATGAGTTTGAAAGCAGTGCTTTTTATTTTTTCGATTTTGGCTCCGCTTTATTTCCCGAGGACACTTTTGATTTCGGAACCAGTTTTGAAACTGAAAGTCTTCATAAAAGGGAGGGGGGGACTGCAATTAAAATCGATAAAGTATTCAGTTAAAGACTAATCTCAGGTATTCTATGGAAAAACAATTTTAATTGGAGTTCCACAAGGTTGACAATTACTTTCAATTTTTCTCTATTCATTTGAAAATAATTTCGGTGTTTAAACTTGAAGCATTTTCTCGGTAAATAAGAAACCTGCGTTTGTTATGCAACTGGACCCTATCATGTCGCAAGCTGTTATTTTTCGAAAACTATTGTTTTACTGCGAATTGACCACATTTTTCTATACAGTACGTCGTCATGACTTCCGCTGTGCGTGATTAATCGAGGATTTGTGGTTTTTAAACTATATATGCATCACAATGAATCGCAGTGAATATTAGTTATGCATCGGCCATTTAGGTTCGGTTGGTGTAAATATGGCTTCGATGATCGTCTGTGACACCTGAACAAAGAAAATATCAATTCAAGGTCATTTGGATCCAGTCTACTGATGCATAGCCGTCTGATTTGCAAACCTATACTATACAGACACTTTTATCATATCGATTACCTCCAATGGGAAAAAAAAAAAGTTTCCCAATTCCATGATAGGTAATAAATAGAACTAACTGTTGCGCTATTGTAATTGCTTTTAGTAAACCACACTTGTTTCCTCTAACAAACATTTTTCTTTTAACAGTTTTTAATCATACGTTCCCATAATAAAAACTTCGTTTTATTCAACGGTAACAAATTTGGAAAAAAAAAAAAAAAAAAACTAGTCGTTGGGGGTCATCGTAATACTTATTAGTCATGTATATGCATAACATAAAATATGAAAATAAAACACATGCAAACTATTAATAAAATGTATTGCCCCTCCAAAATAAAATTTAAACATATACAGTTGGCAAAAAAAGTATTTGTACACTCTAAAATTTTTAATTTTTAACTAAATAAAAACAGATATTTTGTCAAAAATAGTTTTAATACAATCTGTTTATCGTGCGTTTTAAATTACACAACAGAAAATTTCGATAAAGATGTAAAATAATTTTCTAATAGGAAAAGTTAAAAAATTTCTTGCAAAAAAAGTATTTGTACATTTCTCCATCCTGATATGTACTGTGTTTTATAGTGTTTATGGTTCAAAAGGACTACTTTTACAGAAGCTGTTAATAATTTTTGAGTTCATATTATATTTGTCTGACATTTAATCTAATTTGCTCTTGAAATAATTGAGTATAGAACCTAATACTAGAGAGGCACCTCTAGATATATGAAATCCTATGATTGAGCATAATAAAAATTTAAATTCGCAACAAGAATTTGTAAAAGCTATTAAATTACCATTTACAACTATTGGATGTATAGTGAGAAACTATGAATAAATTAAAAGCATCGAAATTCAATGAAAACCAGGACTTCTTAGCAAACTAAGAATGAGGGAAAAAAGGAGTGTTGTTAAAAAAGCTTTAAAAAATCCTATGCGTTCGGTTCAAAAATTTGCTGGAGACCTTGCGACATCTTCTCGCATCAGAGTAATACCTCAAACAATAAAAAATATTCTTCTCAATGCAGATTTAAAAGAAAGAACCTCAAGGAAAAATCCATTCATCAGCGAAACAAATAGGCGAAAACGCATACTATTCGCTTTCGCATACAGAAGTAAATCATTGGATTTTTGGAAAACAGTATTTTTTTCTGATGAGGGAAAATTCAGAATTTTCTTACCATCAAGCATTCGAAAAAATTGGCGTAAAAATAAAACTGTTCTAGATCCAAAATGTATACTTTAAACTATCAAGCATGTTGGGGGGAATATTATAATTTTGGGGTGCATAGCTTCTAATGAAGCAGGACATTTAAAATTTATTGACAATGGGAAGACAGGTTTAACATACATTGATGTGTCGCGCCATAATTTATTAAACTGTGCCAAGAAATTATGCATAGAGGAAGCTTTTCACTTTCTGCAGGATAAAGACCAAAGCATACTGCTGTAATCATCAGCACATGCTTACGACAATACTCCAAGACGACTGGTAATTCTTCTAAAATCTCTAGACTTGAATCCAATAGAAAATTTGCAGATGCTATTGGATGCAAAAATCCGAAAAAAAAGTATGTATTGGTAAAAAACAGTTTTAAAGAAGCTCTTATTGTGTCATGGAATAACATTAACCAGACCGATACAAAAAAGTTGGTGGAATCTATGTCACACCATCTAGAAGTAGTCATAAACGCTAAATGAATTCGCACAAAATATTAATTTGTATCATTTTACTAAATTTTCATTAATTATATTACATTAATATAGTGTACAAATACTTTTTTTGCATTATATTTTTGTATATTTGTTTATTATAATATAAAAAATCGATTCGTTTAATTTTGTTTTTGCTTCTATAATATTATAATGCGTTAAATTAATGTATTACAGTATTTTTTGCTTAAATCTTTTGTTTAATTTCATTATAATTTAAAAAAATGAAGTGTACAAATACTTTTTTTGCCAACTGTATATTTAAATATTTTTAATATATAGTAATGCTCTATTACGGAATTGCGGGTACTACTTCATTATTGAAAAAATAGTTCGGATATAATCAAGGTTACTGGTATTGAAGAGGCTTCTTTCCATTACTACATACTAAGTACACACAAAATTTCAAGGCTCTATCTCAATTTGTTCGGGAGAAAAAGCGTTTACAGACAGATGAACAATTTTTTTTTTCTTTCTAAAAATGTTTTTCGGAATTTTTAATGTCTGAAACGCGTGAATCCGTCAATTTTTTTTTCTTTAAGATTTTTAAAACGATTGCAAGACTTGCCTATACTACGTATGATGAATAAGTAAAAAAGAAGAAAAATCATGTTCCAAGCATAGATTACGAAAAACTTTCCAACACATTTTTTAAAAAATGTATCAAAACTTCACCGTTTAATATTGTAAAGGATGATGCCCGAATAAACAGATTAGAAAATGCATAAAGCAATTGAAAACACAATTTAAACAATTTCCAACTACAACAGGAAAATTATCAGAAATATTTTGTGCAACCTTGTATATGAACTATAGATTTGTGTTATACTATTTTTTATATACTATTATATTATATAAAAATTACTAGCTGACCCGCCCGGCGTTGCCCGGTCCGTATTAACAATATTAAACGAACTTGAAATTTGTATGATTTTATCATTAACTCGTTACATGCAGAAATGCATTGTCTGAAATACGTAGCCACTGACTGTGTGAAAAATCGGTTTTAAAAACAACAACTAATATTAAGCTCTAAATATACTCAAAATGAGCAATGAAAAACGCGGAAGGGAATGTGTATCCAACGATTGCATGATTTTCGTGTTAAAATGTTGATATTTACCGTAAAAATCACTGTTAAGTCACGTAACTAATTATTATCTTCACATACAAATCCCAAGTGAAATATTTTGAATTTCAAACTAATTATATCACACTTAAATCCGACTATACCATGAATGAAATCGATACACGATGGTAGCTAAAAGATTGGTATATAGTATTATAATTTCAGAGCTATTTAACAAAAGTAAGTGTTATTTTTAATCAAATCTTGCTTAATGTTCACTCTGTGTGTAAATTCCTAACCTTAAACTTTTGTACCGTAACCAGAACCTGTCTGTAACCTAACAGCGACTTAACAGTACCCTACCGTAAATTAAATATAACAGAAATGTAACATAGCCTTTACTTTATTGTAACATATCCTTATTCTAACCATAACATAAATGCAATATAACTTTAACCTAACTTTAACCTAAATAATGTAATAGAAAAAAACCATTTTAAAAAATTACTATTTCTTCGTAAAATATGCTTCAGCTGTAATTCATTTCTTTCAATTCGTTTTATTAATACAAAATTCCTTCCTCGTGCTTTTGTTTGAGACATTAAAATTTCAGCGATAAATGGTTTAATATTGCAAACCTTTTTTTCGTTTTACTTCGCCTCCACCTATCTTTTTCTCCATGGTGTACAGCAGCTGTGATAAAAAAAAAAAAAAAATATCCTCATTTAAACTGACAGTTTGCCAGTCTATGAATTTTAAAGGTCTGTCCCAGCTTTTTAAATTATTTCTGCGAAAATTTTATGCAACCAATCAACCATAAGAAAATGAAAGGGGAAAAAAGCGAAAAAAGGCGATTTTTTATGAGAGTGAGCTTTGGAATTTAATTACTCAGTTAATAAATAGAATTTTGAAATTCTGAGCTTCAGGTGCATCAGGAGAGACATTGGGCTACTCTAAAAAAAATTGAGCTTCGTACGTGCTGTAGATTTTGCTAGCCATCGCAGACACACAGACACACACACAGACAGACAGAGCGTTTTGTTCTTTTATTAGTATAGATATACTATATAATTTTTCGCTCAGCTGGAAATAATCAATTCGTATAGATTTGTGTGTATATAATATATATGTTACATATGCACATGTATGCAAAAATTTTACTTTAGTTATGAAAAGCATAATCAATTTTTAAATTCATTTTCAGTAATTTCCAGTAGTAAGCAGAAATGTACTGGAATTTTTTTGTGCAACCCTGTATAAGATTTATGGATTTTAAGTTCCAGGTTACATGCAAAATATTAATTAAATTTGAAAACGCATGCCAAAATTGAAAATTCACTTCCAGCAATTATTACTGAAATACAGTACTGTAAACGATTTCTTTTGAGTGTCCTTGTTGTGTAAACGCACATGTGTGGAACCCATATTCCATAGTTAGCATCTTATAGGTGACTGTATGATGTATAGAAATTTCAACGTATTTGGAATAGTGTACATCAATAAAATACGCTGCAGACTATTTCCCCAAAGACCATGTTGTCACCGATCCTTTTGAGTGCCGCTGTAAATGAACTATTAATGCTACAGCGTGGGCAGATGGCCGGACAGATTTCTTTTTTCGCGAATTTTTAAAAATAGAAGTCTGCTCTAAAAATTACAGCCGTACCGAGTACTCGGTAAATACTCGGTATTCGGCCTACTCGGCCAATTTGCCGAGTACTCGGTATTCGGCCAAATTTTGGCCGAGTACTAGGCCAATACCGAGTAGTTGTAAGAATTTCATTTTTTAAGCATATGAATTTATAACTGATCTGTAAAAAGTTATTCGAATATCAATGTATAATGTATGGTGTAATTCATAAAACTATTTACTCTGTATTTAACAACATGTCTTCAAAATATAAAAAAAGTTAAGAACAAAATCCCTAAAAAAATTTCACATTTATACAAATAAAAATACTTTTTTATATATAGGAAAACAGAAAAGACTTATTTTGGATAAAGAAACTGAAAATACAATAAATGCAATAAAAAATTAATAATTAAATTTATTTTATTTCAAATTATGGTGCAAAAACACCAAACGTTCTACATTATCAGTAGACAGGGCATTTCTTTTGCTACTATAAATCTAGCCTGCTTCTGAAAATGTATGTTCAGAATAAACAGTTGTTAAAGGTGCATAGAAGAGTTTTTTGCAAAGTTGCACATAATCGGAAAAGTTTTTTTTTCCCCCAACATACAAATGGAGTGTCAGTTTTACATAAGTAAATGTTAAGAAAGCCTGTATCTCTTTTTTTTTTTACCAATTCTTCATACGGTGATTTTAAACTAGTACTAGTGCCACAATCTTTTTGTTCATTCACAATTTCCTCAAAACATTGCCAGAAAATAGATGAACTTTTTACTAGCATTTTCTATTTTGGTTCGTCGACATTAGCATTCTCATATTTATTTTTTGTTTCTTTGGTGGATTTTCAAGTTCTAGATCATCTAAACTCATTAATTTTAGAGCTTGCTTTTTAAGGCAATCTTAATTTACACATTTATAATTTTCATTGAAAAAGGTTAGTTTTTTACTGAGATATTTAAAAAATAATAAATTTAAAATAACAACACTGTACATGTGAAAAATGAAAATAAACTGCAAAGCCAATACATTTTTTTTAATCAAAAGAAAATAAGGTACAGACAGTTACAAAATAAATATGAAATGTTTGCATTATTCAATGAATTGTTACAGTAACCAATAAACATTTTTATTTTTGATAGACAGATTTCAATGGTTGGAATAAATTGGAGGGTTAAAGAATGTTTAAATTTTTTATTAGTTAATAACTGTAGTTGTCATGTATCAATTCTCCTTTTTTATTAGTTTTGAACTGTCAAAAATTGTCTTTAAAAGGTGCACAAATAAATTTCAAATGTAATGAGTTAATTTATTTATACTATATATGTATATTATACAGGGTGTCCCAAAAGGTCGTTTACAAACTTAACATGCTGGTTTGTCATATCATGATGAACAATATTAAATAGGAAACTGAGGGTCCCAAACGTCTTCCAAAGGAGATATGCACCATTAAAGTTTAGGGTCCAAAAATTCAAATGATGATGATAAAAAACAGAAAAATTGGTCGATTCGTTTGCGGTTTTCACTAAAACTATTCTTTATGTCAGTATTTTCTTGAAAATAAATTATAAAGATAAATTTCAGAAAATGTCGACAGAGGGCGCTTTAGACTTTGGAGTAACGATAAACTAGTTTTTACCATTATTTTTTGCATCTCATTAAATTTTTTTAGAAGCTTAGACATAAACTTAAATATTGAGACAAAAATCTGAATCGTTGGGAGTGGTTAAGTAGCGCAAACTGAACTGTGTTCAATGGGGGTGGGGAGGTTCAAATTTCAAATGATTATAAAAAACGGAAAAATTGGTTTGTTTTTGCTAAAACTATTCTTTATATCAATATTTTCTTGAAAATAAATTTTACAGATATCTTTCAAAAAATTCCGTCAGAGGGCGCCTTAAACTTTATAGTAACCAACAACTATTTTTAACCGTTATTTTTTTTATCTAATAAAATGCTTATAAAAGTTCAAACTTACATTTTGTGCTCAAAATCTGCATCGTTGTGAGTAATTAAGCGGCCAAAAATTGAACTGCGTTCGAGGGGTGGGGAAGGTAACATTTCAACTCCTGAACACAGAGTTTGCGCTTCTTAACCCCTCCTATCGATTTAGATTTTGAGCACAAAATTTAAGTCTAAACTTTTGCAAGCATTTAATTAGATAAAAAAATAAAATAAATAAAATAAAACTTGGTTAAAAATAATTGTTGGTTATTCTAAAGTTTAAGGCGCCCTCTAACGGGTTTTTTGATTTAACTTTAAAACTTATTTTCAAGGAAATATTGACATAAAAGAATAATTTTAGCGAAAACCGACCAATTTTTCTATTTGTTATAATCATTTGAAATTTGAACATCATCACCCCCATTGAACACAGTTCAGTTTGCGCTACTTTACCACTCCCAACGATTCAGATTTTCATCTCAAAATTTAAGTTTATATCTTAGCTTCTAAAAAAAATTTATTAGATGCAAAAAATAACGGAAAAAATAGTTGTACGTTACTCCAAAGTCTAAAGCGCCCTCTATCGGCATTTTTCAAATTTTATCTTTATAAATTATTTTCAAGATAATTCGGACATAAAGAATAATTTTAGTGAAAATCGGAAATCAATTGACCAATTTTTCCGTTTTTTATAATCATTTGAAATTTGAACCTCCCCCCGCAATTCAGTTTGCGCCACTTAACCACTTCCAACGATTTAGATTTTGAGATCAAAATTTAAGTTTATGTCTAAGCTTCTAAAAAAATTTAATGAGATGCAAAAAATAATGGTAAAAACTAGTTTATCGTTAGTCCAAAGTCTAAAGCGCCCTCTATCGACATTTTTTTAAATTTATCTTTATAATTTGTTTTCAAGAAAATACTGACATAAAGAATAGTTTTAGTGAAAACCGCAAACGAATCGAGCAATTTTTCTATTTTTTATAATCATTTGAATTTTTGGACCCTAAATTTTAATGGCGCATATCTCCTTTGGAAGACGTTTGGGACCCTTAAGTTTCCTATTTAATATTGTTCATCATGATATGACAGACCAGCATGTTAAGTTTGTAAACGACCTTTTGGGACACCCTGTATATTATATGTACACACAGGTATAGATTACACAGGTATATTTATATATATGTACACCTAGGCTCACATTATGCGCACATCAGTGTTTTATTTTCTTATTATACAACTACTCGGTACTCGGCTACTCGGCCAAAGTACTACTTGGTACACCACTACTAAAAATCAATTCACTTCTCTTTTTTTTTTTGTGTGTGTGTAAAGGCAGATGTTGAAAATTGTTAATAGCATATTAAAATAATTTCAAGATGAATTTTCTCTAAATCTTTTTTAGAATTAACAATTTTATGTTACTTGAGAGGTGTAGCAAAAAAATTAAAAACAAATATTATTGACATGTTTCGGTCCTATTCTAATAAGAACCGTAACATATATATACATTTTATATATTCATAACATGTTTATATAAAAAATGAAGTTCTTAAATTTTTGAGATTTAAAATTCTCTAAATCTATTTAAAAGTTTCTTCTTATATAAAAGTAATACTTATTTTCATTATTAATTCTAAATACTCCTTCATGACAATGCTTCGGGATTTTGATGTACCTGAAAATCTGTTTTAAAATAACAAATTTCTTATTTATACCAAACTTTTGACAGAATTCTGCAAAAATCCCAATTTGTATTTTTATTAACAGTTTGCATTTAGGGTCTTTAGTTTTCGGGAAACTGGACGTTGAGTCAAGTTTTTCAAGCAGACGCAGAAATTTATTCATTACAAGAATATATTAATAAACCTTCTTTATTATCTGAATGGTATGTTTATAATATTTTTTACATGAATATATGATTATGTAATACTTATCTTGAGCATATAATGGCGATAAGTCTTCATGTTGACAATAAAGAACGCAATTAATTCCTTATTGTGGACACTCTATCACCTCTCGAGTTGCCGCAGTACATTGATTGGCGGATGAGAAAGAGTCAGCTCTCGAGTTGCCGCAGTACATAGATAGGTGAGTGAGAATGAGTCAGCTCTCGAATTGCCGCAGTACATAGATTGGTGAGAGAGAGAGTCAATTCTCGAGTTGCCGCAAACGTAGATCGGTGAGGAGAGTCAGCTCTCGAGTTGCCGCAATACGCAGATTTGTGACTGAGAATCAACTTTCGAGTTGCGGTAATACATAGATTGGTGAGTGAGAGTCAGCTCTCGAGTTGCCATAATAACATAGATTGCTGAGTGAGAGTTTTTTCGTGTTTTCGCAATACCTTGAGTGGTGAGAGATTTACCTCTCGAGTGCAAAAGGCTAAAATATTGCTGTAAAACTATAGAAAAAAGAGGTAGCTTGTATTTTGCAATAATTTTGAAAAAAGGTTTCGCAAATAAACAGGATAGACAAAGGATATCCCATGGCTTCTTTATGTTATTCACTAACACTGGCCATTCCAAGTGCCGCAGAATCGAATAAAATATTTCTTTTTAAATCTCACGAGTAACAATTTAATTCCCTTTCAAATTGACATATAGATGATTGTAAAATACTTTAAGAATCTTGACTACATTTCTTGTCTTTCAAATACAAACTGATTTTTTTAAAAAAATAGTTTATTAATAAGTGAAATTTCAGTTTGAAGAAGCCAGAAAAGTAATATAAAGATATAACTCAAATCTATTTTAGAAGGCCCGCGGGCTCGCTATACACTAAAGAAACAAAGTGCAAAACAAGCCGGAAAAATCAGTTCCGGTGCTGTTATGTATCGGTAACTTTCAAATCCTATGTCTAAATACCGAATAAATTTTGATGTTATTTTAAGAAAGAGTTATTTTAAAATTGCCTGAAAAATTCAAAAGCTTTGCAAACTTGCTAATCTAAAAACCCAAATTAATAATGCACAAAAATGTAGTTTCTTTAAAAATCTTCCCAAAAATTAGAAAATTCTTCTGATATATAAAACCATTAATTGTAAAACAATATATAAACCACTGAAAAGTTTTTGTTATTATGTAGGGTAACACCCCCAGTAATTGGCATGCACCAGTGATTGGCACATTTTACAAACATGTCCTAAAAAAAGATTTATATCCAGTCTTTTAAAAATTCAAGACCATATATCAGTTATATGCTCATTTACGTTAAATATTATAACTTTGATTTATTTTACAAGATGATAATAGAGCCTAGGAAAGAGAAACAAACCTGGCTTGTATCAAATTAGCCGTTTTGTTGCAAATTCTTGTTCTTTGGCTTAAGGAAGGCATGCTTTTCAATTCATTATTATCTGATTTATAATATATTTTAAATTTTAACTGACAACAGTTTTGTTTAGTTAAAAAGGATTACTTTAATTGTGTAAAAGTATTTTTGACACAAATATTTGGATTTCTGAATTAATGGTAGTTGCCAATTAATGGTGCTTCAATTTTGCTAGTTCCGAGTAATTGGCACCTATTCCAGTTACAAGGAATTCGCAAGGAATTTGAGATTAAACCATTTATTTTGGAAGTACTTTTAAAATTATAGACTAATTTTGTTTATCATTTTTTTTTATTTGAAAATATAAATTTTATCAGTAATTGGAATCCATTAAAGCTTCACATGACAATTACTGGGGATAGCATGACAATTACTGGGTATTAATGTAAGTATATTTTATTATTTTAAAGTGTTCACATTTCAGATTAATATACTGATTTCTTACTCTCAGAAACCTGAAATATGGCATCTTCATCTACAGTAAATTAATTTAAAGCGATTAAACCCAATGCAAAATGTAAAGTTTTTTTTAATATAAACATATGCCAATTACTGGATCACAAGGTGTCATACATTGGTGCTCTAGGTGCCAATTACTGGTGATTTCAGCAACTTTTTATAAATATATTTTTATAAAAATACTTTTTCAATTTTTTTTTGCTTTTAGTGGGCAAAATAGATGCACAGATATGCATTCTTTGATTTAAAAATATTTCCAAGTAAATAGCTTATTTCTTTGTAATGAAAATTTAAGTACGTTTAACGACAAATTCTTAATGTGCCAATTACTGGGGATGTTACCCTATGTGTGATTAAAAAAAAAACAATCTCTTAAAAATTCGGATCTAGTCTCAGATTTCCTCCGTACCAATTTTTATGTCTGCATGCTAGCACCTACCGTCAGTCTAGAATTCAGTTGGTCTTTCTTTATCGCTATATATTTAGATTTATTAGTTGTTACGCAAGTGTATAATTTTATTTTAGTTTCTTTGAAGTTAAATGCTCTATAATAAGTAACATGAAGTGTATGTATTGTTCTGCTTGGAAGTAAATTGGACCACTTTGCTATTTTGATACTTTTAACAATCATTTTTATTTGCGTATGAATAACCTCTAAAACAAATTTTGAAAAAGTCCTGGAATTACTGTTATGATAAAAATAAAAAACAAATGCTTCGCTTTAAAAGGTCATTCGACTCGCTCAAAAATACCTTGATGATAATGTTAAGCTTATGGGAACGTTATTTTCAAATATTTCGCTCAAATTTTAGTATTTTTACATGATTTTTGGATAGGATAGCTGTGGATGATCTACAACGGGAATAGTTTTAACTTTTTAAATTTTGGTTACATTATATTTCAGAACCTGTTTCAACCGGTTCTAAAATTTGAAGTAATTAAAAAAAAAAACCCAAAATAAAATAAAAACTAGTCCGGTTTTAGATCGTCCACGGCTGTCCTATCAAAAAAATCATGTGAAAATATTAAAAATTGAGCGAGATATTTCAAAATAATGCCCCAATAGACTTAATCTTATCATCCGCGTTTTTTTTTCCCCCGAGCGACTAGTATTGGTTCTTAACAATATGATTTGCAAGTTCTTCTTTTTTTTTCTTCTTCTTCTTCTTCATTTATTGAATTCTCGCATAAAAAGCAGAGTTGGTGGGTGGCCATGCATAGACAGAAACTGCCTTGGGCACGTTTCAATCAATAATTATCAATAATCACTAAAAGGAACGAAATGAAAACAGTTGTCATTTATAAATTTTTAAGCGTTCAACAGATCTCTAATCTAAAAGAAGTCAGAAAACTGCCGCGACGATGTAATACGCGTTGGCGTCTTTCGTGGAAAAGTTTGATTTTAATGCCACCTGGAGTTGTAATCTTGGAGGTAGTTGTCCGACTTCTCTTAGTCCGCAACAAGATACTATTTTGCTTTTCTGGTTGATTCTTGAAAAGATAGCTGATTTTATACAAAATGTCGGGAAAAAAATCCTTTGAGATTTACTCCCCCTTCCCCTCCTTTAAATTATTTACTCGAGAATGAACGATTTTCCGTTTTACAAATTGTTGAAATCTATTGGAATTTGTTTTTCTATTTTACAGCTACTAATCCTAGAATAGGAAACGCATCACGATGAAATTAACACCAGTTATCCGCATGGATGCTAGCGAGTCAAACTCTTTCAATTTTAAAAGTAAAATTCTTAAAATAGTTCCCGCAATATTTTTGTGGTTGTAGGGAAATGGAGAAAAAGTGCGAGTAATGGGACATCGTACAATCCGAAACCGTGAGCAAATCTTTTTTTATTTTATTTTATTTATTTATTTATTTTTTTTTTCAATAAATTGATTGAATAATTTTTTTTGTTAAAAATACAATGTAAAAATTATCCACATTTGACTTACTTCTATATTTATTAAGATTATAATCTAAGAGCTGAAATATTTTAACAACATTGATCCGATTGAAGTAATGTGTTTCGAATGTTTAAAGTTTTCGTCCAAAACATAACAACCCACACTACAGAATATGATTATACTGCCCTGGACGAGTTCACGCAGAAGCATTAGAGATTTAAGCAAACATTATCTTGGCAATAATGGCAAACTCCTAAAATTTTTATCCCAAATCCTCTCCACCAATAGTCTCATATTGCCAGTAAGTTTAACCAAGATAAATTTGCCAGCCTGGAAATGATTATTTGACTTACTTTCACCATTTTATCATTTTTTCTTTTAAAATTTAATTTCTTTTTGAAAATTTTAATCTTTGTCATACTTTTTTTAAATGTTTAAGTAAAATTAACATAGTAGCGGGAATATTTTAAGCCATTGATGGGGAAAAAAATAATATACAAAACTTGAAATATACTATTTGGTGATTTTGAGGTTTAAACGTTTTTGCATCATGATAAACTGTATTTTTGATAAAAAGCCATAATTTTTAATAGCTTCAGCTTGTACGTTTAACTGTTATGGTGTATTATTGAGAAAAATAAATCTTCTGTCTACTTAATGCCGGAGTCAGGGTTGGTATAAAAACCGGTTTTTTTGAAAAAAACCAAAAAACCGGGTTTTTTTGGTTTAAACCAGGTTTTTTTGGTTTAAACTGGGTTTTTTTCAAATCATTGTTTAAATCGCATTTCCAAGAAAAATAACTTGAGTTTTAGAAAGTCATGAGGATTTTTTGTAATTAATAGTTAATTAATGTTAAACATTCACATTAGTATTTATTTTTTTGATAATAAAATAACTAAAGCATAAAAATTTATAATTAAATTATCTTATAAGTTTAGGTTTCTATAGGGAAATATTCATTGTGTGAAAAAAAAATAAACTATTAATTTATTAGTATACTTATATAAACCTTTTAGATAATAATTTAAGAAATAATTACTATATAATGAGGAACATAGTAAAGGGCAAACGAACATATTTTACTAAATTAACAAAAATAAGCTGAAATAGAAACCATCTTCTTGTGCATAATTTAGAAATTATTTACAGTATTAACATCAACAAATGTTTATTAATCTCTTACAACATATATTTACTTAAAAAATATCAATATGCATTTAATTAATGCTAAGAAATACATGTGCATTGACTTACTTGATACATCAACGAATGTAATGCTTACACAAATTGAGACATAGGTTTAGAAAAATTACTTTTTTTTTTTTTTTTTTTAATACAAACTTTATTTTTTCCGTTTCTTTGTTCATCAAAAGGTGAAGATTTAGCATTAAATTTTATTATCTGTGCAAGCATCGAGTTACATGGATATTTTTGTTTTGCAAAATTTAATGTATTCTTTTTTTCTTGTTCACATAGTTCACTTTGACTGTATTGTGGTTCAAGCATGTATACCTAAAAGGGCATGGGTGTTAGGGCTATTTTATACCTGGACTAAAAAACTATGAGACTTCTTTATTTACATTTTTTTTTCTCTTAATATTCTTTGAAGACCTGTCCAATTATAAACTGCATTAGTAATGGAACTTATTACTTTAGATTTATCCAGGGCAACTGCAATAGAATTTAACAGTTTAAACATATCTTCAACATTTCTTTTAAAGTAAAAATTAGACAGATACAAGCTTTTGAATATTTTTATCAATACATTCCTATTTTCTACACAAATTTTAAGTAAAGTGGGGCAATTTTTAAGATAAACATCTAAAGCATCTGAAAATGATTCACACCTAGTATTATAAGGAAGAGCTAATTTGACAGCATTTACATTGCATGCAATTTTTACATTTGGCTCTTAAACATGTTTTTGATGTATTTCTTATTCCCTCAAATGAAAACCAGATTATATTTTCCTTTCTTCTAGTTTTAGACATTCTTTTATTTCAATATATATAAGTAGCTTTCTTAAAATAAAATACAATACAAAGTAACTAGAAACAGAAAAAATAATGTAAAAACTGCAAATCCAATCTAAGAAAAACCAAAGCTTACTAAAACCAATAGCTATGGAACAGAGAAAATTCATAGCCAATCATTCATTAGCATACAGAACAAGAGTAACCAATGGAAAGAATGACTTATGATTATGTCATTATTGATGCTTTGATACATGATACAATCCTTAGTAAATCATAATCAAGCTATCTAAGCAGTAAAATTGCATTTTTGGCTGGCATATGCCATTTTTACATTTTTTAAAAAATAAAAGGTTTAAAAAATAATTAAAACTAACTACCTTTTTTTTTATCTTCCACAGTTCACTGTAGAAAAATATTTTGCCATGTCAATTTATAGCTAGTAAGAAAAATTAGATTGATTAAAGATGTTTGTCACTTTAAAAATTTAATTTGTCTTAAGCTTTGCTTGTAGCTACTCCATAACTTTGATTTTGCACATTTTAATAATGTGTAAAATAAATGAAAACATTAGGGAAAAGGGAAAAAAACCAAATTAAAAAAACCAGCATGGTTTTTTTAAAAAAACCACTTGGTTTAAACTATGGTTTAAACCACGGTTTAAACCAGCGTGGTTTAAACCAAACAACCCTGGCCGGAGTAAAATACTTTTTAGTAGTTTCTTGCATTAAAGTTTTTATTTGAATAGGAAAAAGAGTAAGAGACTTACCTTTTGCGCACAATCTGAGGTAGATCCAATCTTTCTTATAGGAATTACATTACGGCCAGTATCAATAACACAAAACAATTTCATAGCGAAGGTATTAAATTGGATATCCTTAAAATAAAAAAATAAAAAAAAGACTGAATTTACGCAGACAACTTCAGTCTTGCACGCGTTCCTTACGATGATATGTTGGTTAGGGTGTTTTAACCTGAGGTTTTTTCCACTTTTTCTTGCGTTATCGCAATGTATTGAGTCATTCAAGCATTTTTTGATGAAAAAAAAAGAAGGATCAATGTCTGGGTATTATCTTATTATTATTATTTTTACACGTCGGTATCGCAAAACGTGACCAGATACTCTCGTGATTGAGTTGCATCATCTCGTTCCCTTTGTCATTTCCGACCCCAAAGGTCGTCCGAATCGATTTATTTTC
The DNA here is from genome assembly GCA_964019185.1 of Maratus speculifer. Taxonomy (NCBI): domain Eukaryota; kingdom Metazoa; phylum Arthropoda; class Arachnida; order Araneae; family Salticidae; genus Maratus; species Maratus speculifer. The sequence continues at coordinate 180,538,132 of OZ025295.1, read as the reverse complement.
AATTAATGGGTTAAATGACGTACATTATTCTAAGGTTGTGAAAAAAGATAAATACTCACATGAAGATGTAGTCTGGATGTTTTATAATGTCATTGTCTAATAGTTTCTTTTTAATCTCTAGAGGATGTTCTATGTTTTTTGGACATTTGTAAACTATGTATATTTCTTTCATCCTGCTTTTTTATGCTTACAAAAGTTATCCTATTGCGCTTGCCTGCTTGTGAAATATGGCGAGAATGGACGAATTAATGGAAATGCAATGCTATTCTCTACATTAAAAGAATATTTATGGTTGGTAAAATAAACTGTTTACATTAAATCAGCTACATTAAAAATATTTAATTTGGGATTATTTTAAAAGTAATAACAAAAAATCATGCATTTTCATGCAATGCAGTGAGGCATTTAAATAAGCAATTTAAAAACACAAAGATTTATTTCCAGCAATTGTTGTATATGTGTGCAAATTTTTACTTTTATCCTGTATACGGTATGTATATCTTATACGCATTATTTGATGCACTCGAAATTAGATTTAAACATTATATGCCACAGCAGAAAATGCACTTTCCAGTAATTATCTATTTCAATCAGTTCTGCAGCAGAATTATTTCGTGTCTAATGCTATGCATTCCATAATCTCGAGAAAACATGTTGTGAGCGTCTATGCTCTCATTATTTGTATATCATCATTAAAATACACCACAAGCACACACTATCTCCCCATATTCTCAAATAAAACAGAATTATTTTGAGTGTTCCTGAAAACGAATTATAAATGTGGCCTATACCATATTCCTAAAATTATTGTAGTCCACCTTAATGTTGCATTCATATCAATCTCGTGTTTAAACTACCTTAACACGAATAAAATGCACCGCAAACACACGAACCCTTCCCTCCTCTCCCATAGACCACAATGTAAAGGAATTATTTTGTGTATCCCTGTAAACGAACTATAAATGCTATACATTCATTGTCAAGACTGAGCATTTTATGATGAGCTTCAATAACACAAACTCCAAGACAATCCGAATATATTTATGACAGTTAGAGCATGGATAGACAGTCGATACATAGATTCGTCTAACTGACAAACTTTTCATTTTTGTTGGAAAGTGTTAAAAAATATCATTAACTTAATTTTTATACGTTTCTTATTTGTTATTATCATTAAGGAAGTAAATCCTTTTATTTACTGAAAAAGACCATCTCTCATTGGTGCATTTAAAAAAATTTGAAGCTACTTAATGTGATTTTGAAGAAACTTTGTGAACAGAGCCGGCTTTCTTTTTCTCTTTGTTATTTTTCTTTATTTCTTAAAGAAAACGAAAATAATATAAATAAGCTTTTATAAAGTTTATACCGAAATCAAATGAATTTAGAAGATCGTATGGTAATTTGGAATTTATTATTTATATTTATATGTATATTATTGTCCTAATTAGAGAGTTAATTGTTTAATAATTATTAAATTTTAAGCAGTGTTAACAGTTTTATATCAAGCGTATATTAATAGTTTTAATAAATCTAAATATTAATCTCATTTAATATAGTTTTACATAACTATTACAAATTTAAATGTATGTAATAATGTTATTTTCTGCTACCAAGTAATGAAATTCTGATTTGTAGTTTTCATAATTTCTGTAATTACTTATAACTATAATTTTATTAAAGCATAAAAAATTGATTGTTAGAAATTTAATGAATTAATCGTTTTAGAAACATAAAACTTAAGTTGAATATTCTATATTTTAACACAAAGGGAAAAAACAAAAACATGCGGTTTAAATAAACATTATCTGATTTTCATAAAACAAAATTAGATTTATTATTAATATTTTATTATTTATTTTATTTTATTTTTTACATCCTAGTATGTATTAAGAAGATCCGGGATACAAAAATCTTCAATTTTTCTAGGAAAAAAATTAATGCAGTATTCTTTTTTTATGCTTATAATAACGTTTAAATTAATGTTTCTATCTTAATTAGAGAGGAATTAATTTTTTCGTTTTGATTTCTTTTCAAAATCTAGCTTTCTAGTAATAATTGTCATGGAAATGACTTCTTATGAAAATTCGTTTTTCTTTATGATGAGTTTTTTCAAAAATTTTCAGATTTAAATGGCTATAATTCAAAAACCGTTAAAGATAAATGCTTCAAACTTTAAACATGTCTTTTTCGATTGATTTATTTTAATTTTGTTTTAGCAAATTTGAAAAAAATATTTACATTTGAAAATATGATTTTTAAAGATAAGTTACATATTTTTTTTTTCTTTCAAATTTTTACTTTAAATATTTTTCAAATTAATATTTTTAAAAAGGCTGAATTAAAATTAAGATACTTCTGTTTATTTAAATGTAAAAAAAAAAAAAAAAAAAAAAAATCTACAAATAATATTTTGAGTTATAACAATTTTAAATTATCTTCATTTTTTAATAAATTTTAAATTTAAAAAATATATGAAAAGTTTATCATGTGATTTTGTTTTCAATTAATATGGTTAAACACACACACACACACACCAAAAAAAGAAAAAAAAAAAGATAAATAAAAATTATTTTAAAATGTGTCCCGGATCCCCTTAAGAGATGAAAAGACCCGTTGGCTAATACTAATCCTATGGAAGAAATTTATAAAGATATCTCGATTGCATTTCAATATTTTAAAATGATTTTTCTTGCACTGGATAACTGAGATCGATTTGTATTCAGGTCGTTTTTTACTTTTTTGTTTTTGATTGTGTTATATATATATATATATATATATATATATATATATATATTTTTTTTTTTTTTTTTTTTTTTTTTTTTTTTTTTTTTTTTTTGAGGGCGCATTAATTTTCGGGATTAATTTATTTAGAAAGCGAAAACATCCTCATAAAAAATATCTGCCCAAAAATCGGAAAAGTAGAAAATGGCCCTTTTATAAATTTCTTCCATGGGTTTAACATAAGCGAATGGGTTTTTTTCATTTGACTGAAGTAGCCCTTTAACCAGCTATGCACTCTGATTGCATTATAGTGAATGTAAATCTTATGAAAGGTTACTGCCATTCATACGTGACTTTTCTTACTTCATATACAAAGTGCTTTTGATTACATAGTAGAATCGCTCATTTGAAGAAATGAAAAACCCTCTGACGTGTCTTTTTGATGTCACACTGTATCTAACTTCTTGTTCTTGCATCATCACTACTGGCAGAGGGAACCATTTATGGGTGGGTGGGGCCTGTGTCTTTCACCTCGGATTTCTATATTTATCGCCAACCGTGGCTTTATTTATCTACAGCATGATTACGTTGTTCATTTGCTTACTTTTCTGTTAGCTCGTTTGATATATTGGTCTTTCTGTCTTTTTTTTTTCCCCTTTCCGCAGATAAGATTATGTAAATGTGGCTTTGACCGTTTTGCTGATCTAGTGTCTCCAAATTAGTGTCCCAGTTATGTCTTTTCGCAAGAATGTCTGAAGACTTTCTCCCCCCCCCCCCTTCCTTTCTTTTTTTAAAGTACTTTTGAAATAGTTGAAAAGTATTTGAATTGTCTATTTGTTCATCCACTGATGTTCTAGATTCAAACTAGTCGTTGGAGGGAGGCCACCGTAATACTTACCTATCATGAATATTCATAAAATAAAATATGAAAATAAAGCATGTGAAAACTATTAATAAAATGCATCGCAATTCCAAAATAAAATTTAAACGTGTATTTAAATATTTGTAATACATAATAATACTCTGTTACTGAATTATGGCTACTACTTGATTATCTCGTCGACCCATTTCGACAAATAATATAAATCACCAAACTATTCGTAAATTATATAAATTGGCAAAATTTTTAATTTTAAATAATAAAATAAGAAATATATTAATAAAAAAATTAATAAAATCACAAATTAAACGTAGAATTAAAAGTCACTTGATGACACAACAAACACATGTAACGTGTTTAATGTCAAGCGAATCTGACATTTACGACAAGTCATTATTGGTATTTAATCTTAGTTTGGCGATAGTTTTTTGATCCACGGGGTAATAAAATAATACCAAATTGTGTAAAAGAAGCATCATTATTACTTCAAAAATGATAATTATATCAATTATCAGTTTACTGCGTTGGATTAAGTGTCTCTTTTCCAATTAACATGCATCTTTGAATTGAAATTTGAATGAAGTACAGGGTGATGAAAAAATCGAAGAATTTGAAAATATGATTACAAATATCTTGGAAACTAATTATCCAGTCGACCTCATTCATTCTTTATGCTTTTTTGTCTTTACATTTACTCCTGATTATAAAATTTAAAAAAAAAAAAAAAAAAAAAAAATCGAAAAGTTTTATGTATCTTTCATCAGAGCGAGTATTTCGAGAGTCCGAAAAAAGTAGTTCCGGATAATCGAAGTTACTGATATTAAATATGCTTTTCCCATTCTAACATTCTAAATACATACCAAATGCCAAGTTTCTATCTCAATTTGTTCGGGAGATAGGGCGTATAGAGACACAGACAAACAGATGGCAAATTATTTTTTTTTCCTAAAAATGTTTTTCGGAATCTCCGGTGTCTAAAATGTGAATGAAAATTTTATATTTTTGTACAGTGAGACCTCTTTGAACAATCACCTTCAAACAACGACAATCTCCGAATACCGGCCACATGTTGATGGAACCACACATGTTCCATAGTTCAACATTAGTACAAACTTTTCAAAATAAGGAATTCTGAGCAACAGGCGCTCAAAAGTAAAGAGAAAAAAAATTGCAACTCCTTCTACAATTTTTCTTTTTTTTCTTTTTTTAACCGAAATGTGAAGCAAAACAAAAAAATGTACTTCATATGTCAACAAATATAAAATAAAGGCATTAACAATAATGGAGAAAATTTGGAAATATTCTTAACTTCTTCGGGACTCTAGGGTGTATTTATGTACTTTAAAAAAAATCAGTTATGGATTTATATTAACAAAATGATAACTAAGAAAGATTAAACAACAAAACTTTTTTTAAAATTATTTTTTGATTATACATGGGGACTCAAAAAGTAAATTTTTTGGTAGTTTCTCAGAAATTTTATTTTACTTTTTGCATAGCAAAAACATTGAAAAGCATGAAATAAATGTATATTTAACATATTTCTATTATTATATTACTTATGGGCTTTACAAAAGATATCTGAACGTATAGTTAGAACGTAAGTTATGTACGTTTTCCTTTTTCTACATTTCTGCTGCAAGCTTTTTTTTATATAACACGTAGCTCTCTTAAAAAAGAGTTATAAGAAACAAAATGTTATATTTTCTTTAGTTCTGCTATCTGTTAATCTCCTTTCACATCAATTTCTTTTGTTTTAATATTATTTATATACGTGGAAAAAATTGCAAAGATGTGTATTCTGTAGGATACATCAGGTCTAAAGAGGTTAAAGCGGCGGACATAACTAACATGAAAGCTATCAAGTTTGCAATGTCTGGACAATGATTTGACAGTTACCGCCTCATTTGATGTACAGTAAATGGTGGAAGATGCAAAAGAGTAAGAGAAAAATGATGAGGATGTGGGAAATGAGGAAAAATCGCCCAAAATGTCCAGTAATAACAAATATACCGAAGATTTTACGAACTTTCGTGAAATCCAAGATTCTGCATTAAATAATAATACTGAATTGTATAGCAAAACAACTCGTATATTTGCAGCCCCCCCCCCCCCCAAAAAAAAAAAAAAAGAATTAATTGCAAATCACTGATTTTTTTAAATGTATTAAAACAATAAGGATTAATTAAAACGACTGTATTTATGTTTAAATACAAGTACTTTTGATTTTTTTTTTTTTTTTTTTTTTTTATGAAACCTGAGTAACACTCTTCTCTGAAAAACGATCTTTTTCACCTATCATTTTTCTCTTTTACTCATTATATAGAGGTTACATTGTACTTATCTTTTGTATCAAACATCCATTAAGTGAAGACGTTGGTAAAGTATTATAAATTCCATTTAAATTTTTCCGTATTATATTTAGAGAGAATTCTGGAATGTCATAATTTTAACTCTGAATTTTTCATATGCTTTTATCCCCCCCCCCTTTTTTTTTTTCTTCTTCTTATTGAATTGTCTAGATTTCTTTGTAAGCCATTCAAAGTAGAATAGTCTGTTCGTCGCCTTCCAGATATTTTTAAGAAAATAATAAGAAAAAAAAAATGAACGAACAATTGTTTTCCGAAACGTTATTCTTTTTAATAAGTTATGAAAGCCGATACCAACTGAAATCTTGAATGAGTCATCGTAGTTGATTTAGCTTATATTAGATTTTACTTTCTCTATTTTTTATTTTATTTTGGCACTATCGAGGCAAATGACGTCACCAAGTCTTCAAGTGCGACACTCGTCACAAACTAACAAATTCTACCTCTGCTGGGATCAATTATCCAATTACGACACGAGTTTCCTGTCAACCTTCGATATGTGTGCTAAGTGACCGCTGCCCGAATTAAATCATGCGGGTTTTCGAAGGATATCGTGTTCTCTTCACAATTTTTCTCTGTTTATAAATTGTTTTCCCCTTCAGTATTCTGCAAAAACTTTTTTTCTGATTTTTTTTTTCCTATTGACTTCTTACTAAAATAATAAAATGAAATAAAAAAATAAGTAGGGAGTCAGAATTCATGTAAAGAGATTTTGTTTTATTATTTATAATTAAAAAAAAGTATGTAATACTATATTCTTATATACTATACGATCGCAGTTGCATAAGAACTTGTGAAGTATTTCATGTTTATGTTTGATTTTGCTTTTTATTTCTTTATAATAATGAAAGTACAGAGTTAGCATGAAATAAGTCTTCTTCAGAGGACTCTAGAATGTATTCTATTGGTCCAAAGGAGATCAAATTTGAATTACAGATAATATAAATGATGCGCTTGACATTTATAAAAAAAGAAATAACAAAATACAAAAATCCGCCGATAGAGGGCTTTGTAATAATACAAAACATTTAATTCGCTTTATAAATAATAAATATCATTAAAGTAAAACTGGTCAGTAAAAATGCAAAATTTGTCGTAAGATTTTTCATACAGTGGAATACGGCATACCCAATACACGGGAAACAACTGATCATGCGGAGACTGGGTTGCTTGCTTCAAGGACCGCAGTAGGCACATTTTCGATGTTAGAATCCTGTAATTACTTTCTTACTCTATCTTAAAGAATGCTAAGTTGTTCAGTTATTTCAAATTTTTTTATCACCTTGCGTAGGATAAATGAAAATATTGGTCCTCCAGTTCATCATATCTCCGTCGTCATAATATAGCGGAATTCTTTTGCAGCTACAACAGAGTTCTGTTGTTTCCAGAACGACTTTACCAGTAGCTCTGTTCTATGCAGTGTAGGTAGGATATGCCATGTTCCACTGTAGGAAAAATCTCACAGCAGATTTTGCATTTTTATTGACCAGTTTCACTGTTTTAATGCTGTTTATTATTTATAAAGCGAATTAAATGTTTTATGTGCATTGCAGCGTCCCTTATCGGTGAATTTTTTTATATTTTTATTTTTGTAGTTTTTAAAATAAATGTTAAGCGCATCATTTTAATTACCTGTAGTTCAAATTTTATCTCGTTTAGACCAATAAACACATTCTAGAGGCCTTTGAAATGGGAAACTTTTTTCTTGCTAACCTTGTATATGGAGTGTTCTTAATAGAATTAGCACTTGACACACTTAATTTCGTAAGTTTTTCATGCCTCATGCTTTTAGGTTTCTTTTCTGTTTGAAGTCCTTTTTCAGAATTAATGGAAGACAGAACATTTTTCTGCCACAGCTGTTTGATATTTTAGAAAAATGATAATTTTATTTTTTTTGCAGATTTCTACCAGTTGTTGGGTATAAACAACGAATTTGATATTTGAAAAAAAAAAAAAAAAAAAAAAAAAAAATTGCGAAACATTGTCATAAGATTTTTTAGTTATAATACTTACTTCCTTGTAGGAAGAGGTGTTAAGTGGGAAAGTTAATCTTCAGATAAATGAATTGCGGTCTTAATTTTTTATACGAATGCCCCGCCAACGGCCAAGAGCTTCTGCTATCAAAACTGATAGAAAGGAGATCCTGGATTCGAATCCAATTGCGCCCTCCGGTCTAATCGTTCGGAATTTTCCACGATTTTCTTCGAACCTTGGATGTTCTTGCTGGTTATGTTCCATTAGAAAGATCCCCCTCCCCCAGAACTGGGTCCTTCCCCATTCAGGCCTATAACCAGTTGCGCCAACATAAATATTGGGTAGGCTCAACCATTTTATTTTAAAATGGCAAAGACATTTTGTTTTCATTCAAGATAAGGAGATGGCTGTAAGGAGATGGGAAAGTTAGTACTGTGAAGTTGGAACTTTTTTAAATAAAATATAAAGTTGTGATTTTATTAAATTATCTCCTTGTAGTTGGCCTTCTTTTAATGGATTGCAATATTTTCTTTTATGCCATTAATATAACGATAAACTAAAACTCAAAGCGCTAAAAAAAAAAGACGCATGTCAAATCTGTTTAAAAGCCTTTGACAGTTCTGATAAATCGTTTAATCTTATTTTTTAAAAATAGAAAACTCTATTTGATTTCTTTGTTTCTGCACAGCTGCTAGTATTTTCGTGCATTTAGGATGAAAAATGAATTTGCAAATGGGTCAGAAAATAACCTCCTCAGTCCTGACGTCGCCTGTAGGAGACATTAAAGAACATCCTTTAAATTAATTTAAATGCTTCTGTCTAGAATTGTTAAAATTTTTCGAAACATTTTTTTATAAATCCGTGCATATCATAAACATGGCTATAGAGGCTGTTTCATAGTAGTTTTAAACTAGTTTTTGTAGTCCAACGTAATATTTGTCTCAGGACTGAAAAGGAAAAATCGATCTCTATTTGAAAACAGAATAAATACCATTGATTCTTTTGTATACATTTAGTATTTGTTAATTTAGACTACGAAGTTAGACTATAACACATAAAAGTATGTGTTTGTATGTATTCACAGAGAATATCCCTGCGAACTACATATATTCATTATAGCCATTCGCTGTCATCTCTATGAGATACAGTAATATTTATTTTAACTGAATTATTTGGGTTAGAGCCCGGTATGCCTGTGACTCCTATTCTTATTGTATTTTCAATCAAAATGATTTTCACTGGAAGTTATTTTTTTCAGTGATTCAAAAATAAACAAATTATAGAATAGAATAATGTAAATCGGGTGATCTAAAAGCAGATTATTGGGTAGGTTTGGGGCCGCTTAAACCCATATAAGTTTGCGCCACTGCCTATATCCGTCGTATGGATAATCGGCCGTCATAATAATAATAAAAAAAAAAAAATAAAAACTTATATGATTTTTGTATTGTACCCTATCCCCCGTTCTTCTCACCTTTTCCAAGTTCATTTGTGGAGTTTTCGGGCAAGTGTTTTTTTAATGTGTTCACATCTCACTCCTCCGCCTTCCGAGAATTGTATAATTTAATATAAAATTTCATTCATGTGCAATAAAAAAATTAATAGGAAAATACTTTACGACATTAACCCATTAACGCCCAGCGTCCTCATTTGAGGACGGATACAAAAACAGCAAGAAAGCGGTTTTCCCACCAGTAAAGAGGAAGAAAAATATATACCTTCTTTCACGAGACAGAATCCTCTATAAATTTAGATAAAAATTAATTTGTTTTTAAAAGTGGTGGGAAATACAAAATTTAAATTTTAGCGAAGAAAATAATTCGGGCGTTAATGGGTTAACATCATGGCACACTAATATGTATGCCAGCAATATATGCGAAGAAGCCATACCACAAGAATATGTATATTAACAATGTTTGTGTTGAAGATAATTGCTATGAAACATGTTAATTAATAAACTGTTACAGTATATTTAAACTCCCGAAGTCATGTTTAGTGATTTCAGTTATTTAATTATAAAATTGCAGCGTGTCCGGAAGCTCCACGTATAAAGTTGAAGAAGGTGGAGGGGTATAGAGCACAATAAATACCACAAAGCTTTTTTGATAAAAAATCCACTTTGTCACAGATTTAAAAACCGATGTTTCTTTTCAAAAATGTATTACAACATCAAAATGCAAAACAAGCTGTGTACAAAAGTCATTCTTCTAATTTAGTAACCAGTGCAGGAGATTTGAATCTAAAACCTTGGATTACAAAACCTATTTTGATAAACAGAAGAAACGAGTGGAAGTTAATTTATTATTCTGTGCCTTTCGGACATTGCAGAATGTATAATGCAGTGTGAGTATACAGGCATTTTAGCGTTGTCTTCTCTAGCATAATAAATGTCTGTTTAGCCAGACTGTTTGGGCTATTTTTTTCTTTTTTTTACTATTCTGACGTGTACATTCTCTTTTGACGTGCAAGGTCAGATTTTTGAAAGAATAGTAATGTAGTTTTGCAGTTTAGTGGGTCATATGCGCCAAGATGAGTTTTGTATTTTAATGAAATTGACATTTATTAGTGACTTTTCCTGAAGAATATGGAATAATGAATAAAAGAAATGTTGTAGATGAGAAGAACATTCTGTCACACTGTACTCCTTTTTTCTGTTCTGTATTTACCTTATCAGCAGGGAAGTCGTAAACAAACCAGAGAGATATGCTACAATGTAGAGTGTATACATCAGACAGTATATGGTATAACTATGTTGGTCATACTGAGTTATCAAGGTATACGATATATCCCCCTCCCCCCGTTACATTCGTACTTTTATTGCTTTTTTTCTGTTAAATTATTCTGTTATTGTTAATTCTTATTTAATTATAAGCTGTTTAAATTTGCGGGAGAAAACAAGTAAATAAAAGCGCGTGTCAATTATGTGTACGCTTTTGTAATGTTTTAGCTGCTGTCAATACCAGCCGATCATTGAAGATTGCCAAACTAACGATCGCTGCTTTCATGAAAAGAATACATTTTGTCAAAATGTTTAATTTATGTAATTAATATATCAGTCAAATATAATTGTTATTTTGTTCAGTCAACAATTTATTTTTTATTTAGTTTGTAAAACAATATATTTTTATAAAATATTCGAATAAGCGAAAATATTGAGCGCCTTAAATTTTTTTGTGAAAGCGATATCGCCCCTTGTCTCAATCACGCAGGATTATTTAGAGTTGCAGTAGCTTATTGTAACTGTGAAAAATATATAGGGCTGCCACAGGCGACTATTTTTATATTCTGTTCGCACTACTATTTAAAAAAAAAAATATATATATATATATATACATTTTGTTGTTTATTTCTCTTGCAAATATTGTCAAAGCGTTGTAAAAGATTTTTGTTTTGAAAAGGTGTAGCGAAATAGAATTAAAAAATAGTCACCTTTTGCAGCCCTCAATATGGGATTTTCTCAAGGTTAAGAAAAGTGAATAAAGGGCTGTGCAAACATAGCGTTATCAACTGTTTGGTAATTTTGGACCCCCTTCCTTCCGACATCATACGTTATCATCTTTCGACACCCCTCCCCCCGGTTAATAATATCGTTATCAAAGTTTTTTTTTTTTTTTTTTTTTTTTTTTTTTTTTTTTTTTTTTTGAAATGATATACAAAACTGGTTACATTTATTTTTCGCATATTTTATTGATTAAAAGGAAGAGAAGTCTATAAAATAGCATGTTAATCATCTAACCTTAAAAAAATAATTATTGTTTAAAAGCATTTCATTACCGCTTTTTCCTACATAATTAATTCAACAGTAATAAAATCTTGTTATACTTTCCCCGAACGGAGGGGGGGGGGGGGAGCAAACAAATTGTAGCAAAACAAGTGACAACGTTCTTTTGCTTATTATTATTATTAGTAAACATAAGCTTCAATTCAAATATACTTCACCTTCATATATGGTTTCTCGAATCGTGATTATATATGCATACACATATGAAGAAGAATAGGAATGGCAAATGTTGGGGATTCCATATTTTAGAATAATTCAGAATTTCTATAATTTAGAAATATTTTTATAATAATTTAGTCATTTTATTAATAATCTTCTATTTTCATACAAATAGATACCAACGAAGAAAAGATAACATAGTATTTTGAATCAAAGACCATGTTACAAATTAAAAAAGAAAAATTTTATTGGATCAAAAATGACATCGATATCAAAAGACAAACCCCCACTTCCCCTAGAGATATCTTACGATATCATATGCCAAACCTTTCCCCCTTCCCTAAAATGATTACGTCATATATACACAGCCAATAAACAATGTTTGGCGATACTCGATAAATTCAACGGTAGAAGGTTTATAACTCTTCAAATCTGATATACATCAGTTATTATTATTTTATTATTTTTTGGCTTCTCTAGGCAGCGCTTAATCTGGCCTGGTACCTTTTCACAATAATTTACACGCTAGTTTGAGGCAGTACTGTGGTTATCCGACACGAAACAATGCAGCATTACAAGTTTTTAAGCTTATTATTTTCTTGTTTATCGTACCTTATTAGATGAAAACCCGTCAAACTTGACAGGTGAAAAGTTAGTGTAAGTGTTATTTATATATAAAGGAATGTTTGCATATGTAAATGTTTTTTGATTAGCACTGCGCTGAATTTTGCAAATGTGCTTGAAGTGTACTTGAAGTTACCGTTCTCATGTTTTAACTAGTCTCATGTCTCAACTTTCTTCTATATCATACATGTTAATAAAAAACATATGCATTTTTTTATATGCATTTTAGAAACAAAATATTTTGCTTATTTTGTGTTTATTGGATGATGCAGTATATATATATTTTTTTTCAACAGCTACCGCACTTGCCCCTAAATTCAAATTAAATTAGTTATCGCAGCGCCACATTCAAGCTGAATTTCATTAAAATTTTATACAAACCTCAACCTACTTCATATAAATATAAAATTTCGGCGAAAAGTATTCATAAATATATGGTTCAATATTAAATAAATCTCTTAATCTGCAAAAGTCGAGAAAATCTCATAAAATTAGCTGTCACGGCGTCTACCTCCTCCTCCTAAGGATCCTGACTTCCATAGCCATATAAACGTTTGTATGAAATTTGATTCCGTTTTATCCATAACTTCAAACACTTTCAGATAATACCCAAAAAAAAAAAGAAAACAACAACAAAAAAAAAGCACAAAAATCGCTATCGCAGTACTTACTCCCTACTCTCAATTTCAACTGGGAACTGCCGGCCATAGCCAAGAACATATGAGGACCCCAGAAGCCAAGGGGTATAAGTGACAAAATTGAAAAAAATAAACTAAATATACAGACGACCTAAAAATATGCTTTTTTCATTTCAGGTAAAGAAATATAAGTGATTTTCATATTATTTGCTGAGTTATAGAGGCAAACCACTTTTTTCGAAAAACAAACAATATTGATTAATTATACATTTAAAAAAAATTGCACTTAATTTTTTAAGTTATTGAAATAAGAGTTCAAAGCCTAGAATGCAAAAGCAGAAATTTCCTATTTCAATTCACTCAATTGTTATTGATGTTCCAATTTAACATCAATTATCTTTAAAGTCAATTTACTCCAAATCGAAATTTTGTCACTTGTACCCCTTGGCTTCTGGGGTCCTCATATATATGAAGATTAGTTCAATTCTATGCATAACTTGGTACACTTTCCTGTCTGTACTAAGATTTTGTAAAAAAGTATTTTTCGGGATATGCCCTTAAGAGGCTACATCATTCAAATGAAAAGACCCATTCGCTAATACTAATCCTATAGATGAAATTTATAAGAATATCGCGGTTGCATTTTAATATTTTTAAAAGATTTTTCTTGCATTGGATAGCTGGCATAGATTTGTATGCAGGTATTTTTTACTTTTTTGATTTTGTACGCAGATATTTTTTACGAGGACGCTTTCATTTTCGAAACCTATTTGGGAAGCGAAAACACCCTCCTAAAAAAATATCTGAAACCAAAATCGGGTAAGGGGGGGGGGGGGGGAACTTCATTCAGATCTCATCCATTGCCAAAGAAAGAAAAAAAAAGAAGGGGGGGGGCAGCCGAGATATTTTTATAATATTCTTCCATAGGATTAGTATTAGCGAACAAGTCTTTTTGACTGAAGTAGTCCCTTAAAACATGAAAATTCGTCGACAGCCGAAAGTCGAAAAAGTTCTATTGCAATACTTTCTTCGTATACTAATTTCAAATGCTTAAGAAGGTATAAATTAAAACTTTAAAACCAGTAAAAATACGTGTGTTTCGATTGTTTTCATGTTTCGATTCTACTTGAGTCATTTTCAAAACATTTTTTAAAATGACTCAAAGTGCAAACATTAAACAATGGGAATAAATTTTTACTGGTTTTAAAGTTTTAATTTATACTATTTTTAGCATTTTAAATTAGTATATAATTGCAAGTTGTTAATTTGCTATATATTTTCTTCTTTTATAGAGAGAAGAAAGATAATTCGAAATTTCAATTTATTTTATTAAAAGTCCCTATTCTAGACAATTCTTTATGAAAAGAGACATTGTGCAGCATTCATTACATTGGAATTTGAGCACGGTATGCCAATTTTTGGCGAGTTACCTTTGCCACCGAATGTACGGTATTTTACGAGTACCGTGAAGTTTATACATTTAAGTAATGCATAACTTTCAAATTCCCCTCCCCCTTTTTCCCGCGCCTCATTAAAATTAATTGCTGTTACATTATTACTGTTAAAATTTTTCAATTCAATCGTTATTTTAAGCTTCAGGCTTCTTACATATTTCTTAAAAACATCAGGAGTTAGTTAAAATATCCTGTTTTATTTATACTGGGTCAAAAATGTTTCCTTTGTTGAAAAGAAAAAAAAGTGGTAACCTGCAAATAGCATGAGTAATCCACTCGCCTTGGCTGCTTTCGATGCTAGTTCAAACCTACCTTTCATAATACCTGTTTTTGTTTTTTTAACTGGTAGAATGGGGAATCCCTAATTCCAGACGCCGTGTTCAAAAACCCCGTTCGTGATGCACAATCATCCCAAGATCTTTGAGAATTCCTCATCGAATTAAAATGAGGCCGTACCTTTATGTTTCAATTTCATTACGAAATTGAACATTTTTCGAAATTTTAATCGCAGTGTTGGAATTTGTAACTTGTTCTAGAAATTTTTAATTTTAAATCTCATTTTTTGTTGTTGTTGTATTTTTCATTACTAATAGCCTAAAAATAATTATTACAGTTCTTGGAAATAAGCCAGACAATAAAATCAGTTTGGTAAATTAAAATATTTACAATTTATTTGTTAGTTGGTAGATGTTGTAATTGTTTTACTTGAAACATGAAGTCAATAAAAATAAATTCGATCATTAAATGAGTTAAAATTTAAAATATTAATGTTTTTTGTTAAAATATTTGTTGGGAGAAAACCTTTTTTATTTTTGGTTTTTGTTATTTTTAATTTTATTTACTAATGGCGGTGGAAGGGATTTGTTATTTTTTTATTATTATAATTATTATTATTTAACTTGAATTTTTTTTAAAGGAGCAAGGGTAGTTTAAAAATATTTTTCTTTAAATATACTGCGGTGTTTAATACATTTTGAAATAAGAGTTTTTAATGAGTAGCATTTTATTTATTTCTGCACGCACGAAATGTGTTTTATTAGCATCAATAAAAGCTACGAAAGCTGTTAGATAAACTCGTTAAGAAGAATCTGGCAGTAAAGCTACTGTCGTTCCGCATTCCTCGTAATATAAACTGTAAGCGTTAATTGTGCCGCCTTCTCTTGTGACTTCTGACATAATCTTACGCAGGCTAATATGATACATATGTTATCTCTATTATCCGAAACACCTTAAAAATACATCGTGTTCTTTTTAGCGGATTATAAATCATCCTCGCACGTGAAGGAAAACAAGAGAAAAAAGAAACAGGCTTTCTTGTTCGTAAAAGAAATTTTAACATTTCTTATTTCGTTTTAAAATTATTTAGAGAATTTTGTTTTCCTGCAATAGTAATGTCCGTACAGGAAAACTAGTTGTACAGTCAGTCTTTAATCTTTTACTGTGCTGATTAGGGCTTCGTTCATTTGACGAAACCCTGTTCGTGTCTGTTCTCTGTATATCTGTTAAAAGAGTTCGTATGCAAAAACTATATAAATCAGAGAGTTCAAATTTTGTGTACTTACAGCTGAATACCTCTTGTCACACAACAAATCATAAAATTTTGATTTTTTTTTTTAAATATTTTAATTAATTTTTTTGTATCATCAGTTCATTATTTTTTTCTAATTGTTGCACGCAAGTTTAAATAGATATAAAAATTAGTATGCATGTAATATAAATTAATGGATTAAATAAATCGCGTGAAAACGTACTTATTTGTTTTTCTTTCGTCATATTACATCATACTTATCTATTTTGACACACGAAATTATATATATAAAAGAAATCAACAAATCTATGCGATCAAGGCAGCATTTAGGGGAAGAATTCATTATTCTGTTCTGGTTGGCGCGATTGGCGAAGAAATCCGAAATAGTTACGAAAATCTGTTTTTCAAACTCTTAATTTAATGATAAAGTGTTTTGAAGGAGATATTAAACAAAATTCGATCATTAAAGTGGTTAAAATTTAAAATACTAATGTTTTTTGTTAGTACAATGTTTATTGGGAAAAATAAATAAATCTGTTTTTATTTATTGGTTTTTGCTATTTTATTTTATTAATAGGGGCGGAAATAAGGAATTTATTTTTAATTTGAATTTTTTGAAAGGGGGCAGAGGTACTTATTAGTTTAAAAATATTTTTCTTTAAATACTCTGTGATGTTTAATACATTTTGAAAGAGAGGTTTTTAATGAGTACCATTTTATTTATTTCTGCACATACGAAATGTGATTTATTAGCATCAATAAAATCTGGCAGTAAAGCTACTCCTTAATATCGTCGTATCGAACTCCTTAGTCGTTCCGCATTCCTTAATATAAAACGATGAGCGTTAATTGTGCCTCTTTCTCTTGTGGCTTCTGACATATCTTGTGCAGGCCAAATATGATACATATGTTATCTTTTTCATCCGAAACACCATAAATATATGGCGTGTTTATTTTTCATCGTCTTTTTTAGCGGAATATAAATCATCCTCGCACGAGGAGTAACGAAAACAAAAGAAAAAAGAAACTGGCTTTCTTGTTCGTAAAAGAAATTTTAACATTTCTTATTTCGTTTTAAAATTATTTACAGAATTTTGTTTTCCTGTAATAACAATGTTTATACAGGAAAACTAGTTGTACAGTTAGACGCCCGAATTTTTCTATTTTTGCGTGCTGTATGTACACTTTTAGGATTTTAAAATATTGCATTCTACATTTTTTTAACTAAATGAGCTTAAAATAATTAATTTTATCCGCTTAACACTCTTATTTTTTTATATTAATATATTTTTTAAGTATTCAATAAAAATAATGAAAGTAAATCTTACCTTAATAGCTTGATCGAAAAAAAAAAAAAAAAAAAAAAAAAGAGAGAGAGAGAGAGAGAGCGAGATCAATTCATTTAATCTTTTTTTTTTTTTTTTTTTTTTTTTTTCTCTCTGTCACAATTTATTTGTAATAATACTAATGTCAAACAAAAAAAGGAAACTTCTGATCTGATTGAAAGATCAAATACTAATTCAAATGATTTCAAATTAAAATGCGACTTGCAATGATGATATTAATCTACAGATGATCAAAATAATAATAATAATATAATAATAAGAAGAATGAGGGGGTTGGAATCAAGAACTCTACAAAAGAACAGAAAAGTTTAGAACATTCACCTGAATTGTAGATTAATTCGAGTATTTTTCAAGTTATTATTTAAGGTGTATTTTTTCAAATTTATTTTTATTTGTTCGTATGTATTGTAATTTGAATTGTTTTACTTAAAACATGCAACCAATAAACAAAATTCGATCTTTAAATTAGTTAAAATTTAAAATATCAATGTTTTTGTTAAATTAATATTTATTGGAAAAAAAATTGATTTTAATTTTTTTTTTTTTTTTTAATTTGAATTTTTTGAAAGTTGGCAGGGCTAGTTATAGTTATTAGTTTGAAAATATTTTTTTTTAAATATACTGTGATGTTTAATACATTTTTGAAATAGAGGTTTTTAATGAATAGCATTTTATTTATTTTTGCACTTACGAAATGTGTTTTATTAGCATCAATAAAAGCTACGAAAGCTGTTAGATAAACTCGTTGAGGAGAATCTGGCAGTGAAGCTACTGTCGTTCCGCATTCCTCGTAATATAAAACGGTGAACGTTAATTGTGCCTCTTTCTCTTGTGGCTTCTGGCATGTATCTTACGCAGGCTAATATGATACATATGTTATCTCTTTTATCCGAAACACCATAAAATTACGTCGTGTTTATTTTTCATCGTGTTTTTTAGCGGATTATAAATCATCCTCGCACGTGGAGGAAAACAAGAGAAAAAAAGAAACTGGCTTTTTTGTTCGTAAAAGAAATTTTAACATTTCTTATTTCGTTTTAAAATTATGTACAGAATTTTGTTTTTCTGTAATAGTAATGTTTATACAGGAAAACTAGTTGTACAGTCAGTCTTTAATCCTTTACTGTACTAATTTTTCTATTTTTGCTTGCTATGTGTTCACATTTAGAATTTATAAAAATATTGTATTGCTATATTTCTCAACTAAATGAGCTTAAATTTAAATTAATTTTATTAGCTTAACACTCTACAACTTTTTTTTTATATTAATACATTTTTTAAGTATTTTAATAATAATAATAAATTTTACCTTAATAGCTCGATCGATTTTTTTTTCGTGGAACAAATTTTAATTTTTTCTCTCCTGCAGTCATCTGAAATGGACAAAACAAGTGTTATTCCATTTTTTGGATGTTCTTTATCAGTTAGTGATTATATTAGCCAAGTTCATGGCACATAATGAAAATTATGTTTTTAGGTTTGTGCCAAATGTGGCACTACGTGGTTCAGTAAAAAGTTAATATTTGGTCAACTGCTCCTTCCACTCTTTTGCCCCCCCCCCCCCTTTCCATTTAACAGAAAATTTACTTTAAAAATGTATATATTTATCAAAATGATAAAATTTAAGGTTAATGAAATCTAACGAATATGTCATTCGGTAAAATAAAGCAAATGCGTTATTATTATTATTATTATTATTGGTTTTGTTAGATCTTCCCAACGAGTATTGTGTATGAATGACTTTTATTCTGCATACAGAAAACACTCGTTAACACAAAGAAGCGAACTGAAAGGTAACATCCAGACAATTTAAAAAAAAAGAGGGGGGGGGGGGTAAAAACGCGTTTGTACATCACACTCAATAATTCTAAAATGTAAAAAAAAAAAAAAAAAAAAAAAAAAAAAATGAAAACACTGCTTGAAAATATGCTTTTTGAATATTATTTTTCTTTTTTAATTCTTTATAATTTTAAATTTAATAAATAATGCTTTTTTGCCAATGTTTTAAAACAGTATGCCTGTTGTAGCAATTTTGAAAGTAAACATTTAAAGTTCATTGAAAGTTTATTAAATACTGCTTATAATGTTTTAAGTGCAAGTGCCTTTGATTTATTTGTGTTATTGCGCTTCGCAATTTCTATAAAATTGCAAGGTTCCGTTGATTCAAATGTTGGCTAATTCGAATATTTTTCGCGTCTGTATGGATTTTAAGTTAAAGAAATTTTTTTTCTTGTGTTGTAAAATTTTTGCATTTTGAGAAAGAAAAGCAAAAAAGAAATTGACTCTCCTTGCTCGTAGAAGAGGGGGGGGGGGGAAACTAAGATTTATTATTTCATTTTAAAGTTAATTGTTTCGGGAATGTTGTTATACGGCAATTGCAATGCCTGTGCAGGAAAACTAGTTTTACAGTCAACCTTCAAAGAACTACAGTAGAGTTCCACTATTTCGAACTTACTGGGACCGAACACTGTTCGGTTTAACGGGAATTTGTAATAGGCCGATTTCATTATTAATAATATATTTACATTTATTAATATTACTAGATTTTAACACTTGTATAAAAACATGCTTTGTAACTTTTTCAACTGAAATCAATTTACATATTATATATTTGTGTCTAAATTCAAGATCTATAACTATTTTCGAACCTTTATCCTAAAAAAGCAAAATTAACATGTTGTCTTTTTTTTTTTTTTTTTTTTTTTCCTCCAAGCACTGTTTTTCCAGTTTTATGTGTCTATTCATTTTTCTTTACAGGTAAAATTGATATTGAAGTTTTATTATTACAATTTGGATTAGTTTTCTTTCATATTGAGTTTTCGTTTTAAACAGGTCAGGTTCGGTTGGGATTGAGGAAAATTATTTTGTCCGACACATTGTTTCATGTGAGGTGTTTGTTCACAGATCCAGGAAATTTCATTGTTCCGATCTGCTGTTTTGATTTGATATCAAAATTACTGTATGTTCTTGATTTTATTTTAAAAGTACAGGAAATTTCTACTGTAAAGGGAAATAAACATGAGCATTTGGACACGGTTTTTCAACACCTGGCCACAAGCGTTGCATCAGTTGAAGCGTAGAACCTTTGAGAAATCGTCCACAAAGCATTGCCCTCACCACAGGATAATAAATGTTGCAATTGAAATTGTGTTTTTTTTTTTTTTTTTTTTTTTTCTTGTCCAGTAGATACATTTACACAAGACGATTTTAGCATTTTTCCTAAATAAATCATTCGTTTAAGTGGCATATTTGATTAATCGGAATTGCATTCTCACTGTGGGTCGATCTAAGAAAATTTGAGTATGTTTAGGAGTTTTTTTTACTGAATTTCGATAACCTTCCTACCCTGTTCAAATTTAACTCAATCTTGATAAAAACAATTCACACCAGAATTGTTATTTAAAACATTTTAATATATTTAATTGACTTATTTCTCTGAATCTGTTATTTAACTTTCTTTATCAAAAAAGTTCTGGTTCGAATCTCTATAAATAAAAGGAATTCCGAGGATAATTAATTAATTAATTAATTGAGGCACAGGGGAAAGCAAATCTTGGCAATGCGCCAACTCGGTCCAGAGGAAGCAAATCTTGGCAATGCGCCAACTCGGTCCAGAGGTATAAAAGCAAGATAGAAAAAAACGCGCAGGTCTGTGCATTCAAGTACAACCACCCATATGTATATGCTGAAAGTTTGTTCTGACGCTCACCCGACGCACGTGGAGTGCCGATGGTCCGGGAAGCGTACCATACACATAAATTATTAAATAAACCTTCAAATTAAGCCCGGCGAAGCGGGCTGGGTATGCTAGTCGTATAAAATAAATCTTATACTATAATGCGAGCAAAAATTGTGTGTGTGTGTGGGTAAATTTTATCTCAAAAACGGCTCTAACGATTTTCGCAAAAATTTGGATTTTACCATTTTCGGGCACGAGAAGACCATTGGGCTAGGTCCCATGTTCGGGAAAATTCGATTACTGGGTCATTTTGGGTCACAATGGGTCAGGATCAAGCTATTTATATCTAGAGAACGGCTGGATGGATTTTAAGGCAATTTTGTATCCAGTCGTTTTTTGGCACGAGAAAACTATTGGGCTGGATCACATGTTGGAAAAATTTCGATTAGTGGGTCATTTTGGGGTCATTATGGGTCAAGCCATTTTTATCTAAAAAACGGCTCTAACGATTTTGACCAAATTTTATATTTTATCGTGTTGGATTACAAGAAGACCATTGGATTAGGTAACATGTTCGAGAAAATTCGGTTAGTGGGTCATTTTTGGGGTCATTGTGGGTCATGCTATTTTTATCTAGAGATTTTTTCACGCAATTTTGACTAAAAATTGCATTCTATGGTTTTCGGGCACGAGAAAAACATTGGGCTAGGTTACATGTTCGAAAAAAAATTTTAATGGGTCATATTGGGTCATTAAGTGTCTGGGTCAAGCTATTTATATTTAAAGAAACATAGAATTAATTTCATCGAAATTTTGCATGTAATAGTTTTTTGACACGAGAAAGCTAATGGGCTAAGTCACACGATCGAGAGATTTCGATTATAAGAATCATTTGTGGGTCATGATGGGTCATAATGAGTCATGGTCAAGCTATAGCTAAAGAACAGGTGGATCGATTTTAACGAAATTTTGTATACAACATTTCTTTGGCACGAGAAAACTATTGGGCTAGGTCTCAGTTCTAGAAATTTCGATTACTGGGTCATTTTGGGTCATAAAAGGTCTGGGTCAAGCTATTTATATATAAAGTACGTCAGTATCAAATTTAATGAAATGAATGTATGTAAGTTTTTTGACACGAGAAAATTAATGGGCTATCTCACATGTTTGAGAGATTTCGATTATAAGAGTCATTTATGGGTCATGATGGGTCATAATGGGTCATGTCAAGCTATATCTAAAGAACATGTGGATCAATTTTAACGAAATTTTGTATACAACATTTTTTGGCACGAGAAAATCATTGGGCTAGGAGACATGATCGAGAAATTTCGATTAATGAGTCATTTTGGGTCATAAAGGGTCTGGGTCAAGTTATTTATATTTAAAGAACGGCAGGATCGAGTTTAACGAAATTTTGAGTGTAACAATATTTGTACACAAGAAAACTAATGGGCTAAGTCACATGTTCGAGAGATTTCGATTATAAGGGTCATTTGTGGGTCATGATGGGTCATGGTCAAGCTATATCTAAAGAACGGGTGAATCGATTTTAACGAAATTTTGTATAAAGCATGTTTTTGGCACGAGAAAATCATTGGGCTATGTCACATGTTCGAGAAATTTCGGTCAGTGGGTCACTTTTGGGTTATTCTAATTTTATCTAGACAATGTCTGGCGCAAATTTGACTAAATTTTATATTCTATCGTTTTCGGACACAAGAAAATCATTGGGTTAGGTCAGATGTTTGAGAAAACTCGATTAATGAGTCATTTTGGGTCATAATGGGTCAAGGTCAAACTATTTATACCTAAAAATTGGCTCAATCGATTTTATCTAAATTTTGTATTTAACGTTTTTTGGCACGCAAAAATTAATGAACTAAGTCACATTTTCGAGAGATTTCGATATAAGGGTCATTTGTGGGTCATGCTAATTTTATCTAGAAAATTGTTCTCACCATTTTGAGTATATTTTCTATTATATCGTTTTCGGGCAAAAGAAAACCATTGAGATAGGACACATGCACGTAACAATTCAATTAGTGGGTCGGTTTAGGTCTTAATGGGTTCGGGTCATTCTAACAACGACTCAGTCAATTTTACCTAAATTTTGCAACGGAACGTCTTTTGTCACGAGAAGACTATTGAGCTGAGTTGCATATTAAACAAAATTATATTAGTGGGTCATATCGCTTCATTGCTGAATGCTGTCAAGCTAATTTTACTTAAGAAATGGCTTAAACGATTTTTATTCATTTTATACTCTACTGTTTTTGATTACCTGAAGACCATTGAGCTAAGTCACATGTTTGATCACATGTGATTAGTGGATCATTTGGGTAATAAGGGTCAGAATCACGAGACTATGGCAAAAGCCAATAAGTTGGCGATATTTGACAAAATACTGGCGAAATTTGGCCAAAAAATCGACTATTAAGGTTACGAAACCAAAACACATATTTGGCGCCAAATGAAAGAATGTGTCCAAATTTGGTTATAACTGGCAAAAAATATAGTCTTTCAGAATGTGAAGAAATTTCTTATGCATTCTTAATAATCTTCGAGATGCATAGTTAAACTAACCAGAGTCGAGGTAAAAAAGTGATTTGGATTGATGTCCTTTCGTTGTAAATTTTAAAATAAAGTAAAATTTATGAACATGTGCATACAAATAGTTTTCTTATTGATTGTTTTTGTAAATAATACTATTATTAATAACATGTTTTACAGTAATAATACTATATCGAGTTGAACACAAAGTTAATTTTGACCGAGCTGAGCTCGGTCCCCCTGCTAGTTATAGTTATAGGTCGATTAGACCCATTCAAGGTAGAAAGGTTAAGTTAAAAAAAAAAAAAAAAAAAAAAAAAAAGAGGTCCCTTTAAAAACTTGCATTTAATTAAAAAAATAAAAAATCATTTTTACTATACTATTAGACACAACTTCACAAAATTCTTAATAAGTGAGAATCATTCACAAAGTTCCATTTCATAAAACGTGACTAATTATTTTTTAGGTGCGTTTGTAATTGCATAAATACGTAGTACCTATGGTAGTCTTTCAGTCCATCCACATATAACAGCGTAAAAACTACTCAACCGAAATTCATTTGAAATTTAAAATGTATAATTTTTGCACAATTTTGTCGAGTCATTTTAAATTTAATGAAAATCGGATGTCTGGTTAAATGACAGGGACAATCAAAATTATTCCGTTACATGACAGCAAAAGGGAAAAGTAATTTCAATGTATTTTAGTGATGTTACTTTTTTTTTAACATAATAAAATTGATATGCATCTATGAAGTATATATTAAAATATGCATTCTCTTCAACCTGTGATGCAAAGAATATTTTTATCAATTTACAGGGCTACAAAAGTATTCCATTACATAATGGTACAGGAAGAAACTTGCTTGGGGCGCGTTTTCATTATATTAAATTCTTTCACATTTTGTAAATTTGATATACTTTGCTGATGTTTACTAAAGGTTACTTCTTGTGTAATAAAAAGCAGCTAGTATTTACAGGAATAGACAAAAGATTTCTGATGCTTATACAGTATCCGATGTATTGTATACTAATACACCAAGATCTTTTTAAAACTTCGTTATAGTACGAACGCACCTCTTTGATAAGTTTGACGGGCAATTTGCTGATTGTTTTTTGTTAAACTCGTGTAATTTTCAAACAAATCATTTTTATCACATAAAAAAATCTTTAGCAGAAGAACTTTAGTTAGTTAGTATTAATATATTTTTTTTTTTTTTTTTTTCGTTTTGATTCGAATAACTGCAATCTTTTGTTGCTTTTCCCCCGCAAAAATGATTAATTTTCACAATAACAATTCTTTTAATTATTATTGTTATTTCTCCCGCAAATGAAACCCAAGAAAAAAAAAAAAACTTGCATGTCGATTTCTAGCATTTATCACTCTTCTTTAGTTATAAATATATTGAAATGTAAAATACTTTAAATAGTTTAATGTTATTTTTTTATTAAAAACAAATAATAAAAGCTAATAAGCATTTAAAGAAATGCGTAAGTATTCAGATAAAATTTATAGATTAAAATTCAGATTACGGTGTTTAAATATTTTTTTCTGGATGAATTGCGAAATAAAAATTGCATTCACTTAATACATATTGCATTTACTTAATATGTATTGTATTAAATTCAATGGTTCATATATTGTTTTACAATTAATGGTATTAGTAGTAGGAAAAGGACAGTACGGGCTCAGCCGGCGGCGGCACTGCGGCACCGTGCCGCCGCCGCACCACGCAGCAACCGTCCCTCCTGCACCCACCGTGCCGCCGCCGCCCTCCTGCGCCCACCGTGCATCCCTCCTGGCCCCTCCTGCTCCCACCATCTCACCGCCGCCCTCCTGCGCCCCCTAGTGGAAAAAAGGAACATTCTATTCTAACAGGATAGGTGAACAACCTTCCCTAATTAAAAATATTATCAATCACATCTCAACATTGAATCATACTATAAGATGAAGATTAAATTTGTATTTGAATTTTAAACAACCGTAATTTTAATGAGTATTATTAATTAAGCGAAACAATTAAAATTTCAGTTTTTAACCATTTTATTTAGATTTCTTCAACTACAAGATGAGATTATCAATTTAACTCAAGAAAGTTAAACATATATTTGAATTTTGCTTCATAGACATCTTAATGAGTAGTATTAATTAAGTAAAAACAATAGAAAATATCCAGTTTTATAGAAAAAGACTGATTTCTTACGATTTTTATCAACTATATGATCAATGTAACGACTTAAAAGTTGGAAGTTAAACATGTATCCTAGTTTTTCAACAGCTATAGCCTTAATGAGTATCGTTAATTAAGTAAAAAAAACAATGGAAAATATCAAGTTTTATGGAAAAAGACTGATTTCTAACGATTTTTATCAACTTAAGAGAGAAAACTTAAACATACATTTCAGTTTTTCAACAGCTATAACCTTAATGAGCATTCATAATTAAGTAAAAAACAATGGAAAATATCGATTTTATAGAAAAAGACTGATTTCTTACGATTTTTATCAACTGCAACATCAGTGTATCGACTTACAAGTTGAAAGTTAAACATGCATTCTAGTTTTTCAACAGCTATAATCTTAATGAGTATCGTTAATTAAGTAAAAAACAATGGAAAATATCAAGTTTTATAGAAAAAGACTGATTTCTTACGATTTTTTCAACTCAAACTTCAGAATATCAATTTGATAGAAAGAAATTTAAGCATGCATTCCAGTTTTGGACAACCATTTCCTTCATGAACATTATTAATTAAGCAAAACAGAAAATATTAAATTTTTAACTGATTTCTTCATATTTTTTATTTATTTATTTATTTTTTAATATAAAATCAGAATAAACAACTTAAAATAGAAATTTAAACATATTTTTTAGTTTTTGAACAGTCGTTACCTCAAAGAATTTCGATAATTGAACAATTAACAAAGGAAACTAATGATTTTTTAACGAAAAAAGACGAATTAAACGAATTTGGTTAACTTTTACTCTAATTGGAAATTTCATCGTACTTTATGTATACCAACTAAGTAGAATTTTAATGCATAAACGAATAATTTAAAGAAATCCCCAACACACAAATGTGAACCTGCAGAGCATTTCTTATTACGTCATATCTAAACTAAAACTTTTTTCTGCAACCCCACCATGCATGCATTCCAGGTAGGGGAACATAACAAAGAATCTTGACGTCACAACTTACAAAGGTATACAAATGTTTACGTTCAAGAAAAAGTATCACATAGAGTGAAAAAAAAGAAGAGATTTAAGTTATTTATCCATTCTAGTTTTATAACAGTTACTACAACATCTCCAAATTAAAATTTGGAAGTCATAATGAGTATAATTAATTAAGCAAAATAATAGAAATATTAGTTTTTCAGAGGGAAAAGACGAATTTAAACAAATTTTATTAGTTTTACACTAGTTTAATAATAATTTTAAGGAGGAAAAAGACGAATTTAAACTTTTTTTTTTTTAGTTTTACACTATTTTTTCTCATCTCCAACATGGATATATCAATTTTAACAGAAGAATTAAACGTATATTATAGTTTTTAACAACAAAATCTTAACAAGTATCATTAATTAAACAAAAATAAATATCAGTTTTAAAGAAAAGACGAATTTGAATAATTTTACACTAGTATTTTCAAAAGCAACATGGAAATATCAATACTTATTCACATATTTCACTTATTCACTGTATTCAATACTATATTTAATAAATTTGGATACACTTTAAGAATTTCCTAATCTATAATTAAATATTAGCTGTATATTTAATGTTACCCATGTTTTCAACATTAGTTCATAATCGTGAATTTTGTATTTTAAATACCATGTATTCAGGTTCAGATTATTTTCACTTGAAATCATACAGAATTTTTTAACAGAGTTTGTTTTTGAAATCATTGAAGCAACTGTATTTAATATTTTTAACACCAATTTTCTAAGATTTTCTAACATTTTCCGATTATACATTCTTCAGAAGTACATTTCTAAATGCTACAATCACTTTACATATCGAAAAGATATCATTGAAGCAACTGTATTTAATATTTTTAATACCAATTTTCTAAGATTTTTTAACATTTTCCGGTTATACATTCCTCAAAAGTTATTATTACGTATTCTAAACAATAGCAAATATTAATTTTAAGAATAAAAAGACGAATTTAAACAAATTTTATTAGTTTTACACTATTTTTTCTCACCTCCAACACGGATATATCAATTTTAACAGAAGAATTAAACGTATATTTTAGTTTTTAACAACAAAAATGTAATAAGTATCATTAATTAAACAAAAATAAATACCAATTTTCAAGAAAAGACAATTTTTTACACAAATTTTCAACTTTGAAATACATCGCTTACATATATTGTTACAGTATATTACTAAACTTAAACTTTTTAAAAAGTTTGAATGTCTTTACAAAGGGTTCATACTTATATTTTTCACGTCTTGACTGCATTCGAAATCTTACAACAAAAGTATACTTTTATTATTATTATTATTATTATTATTATTCTAGAAAACCTAAAAAATCGTTTCTTGCTGCTTTAGACACTTGACATATTAAAACTACTCTACCCATATAATTAATCAAATTAGGACATGATTCATCTTACACTTCAAAATTTCTGAATTTTTACAATACTTATTTTCATCAAACTTTATTCTTGATCCTATATATTTTAATAGCACAGAATTTTCACATCTGTTTTTATCTACTTATCAGAAAATTATTAAAACACCCAACAACATTTTTCAAATATGAATATTATCTTTACAATTTAATGATGCAAAACATACACGAATACAAAGTTTAATTTTTACAAACATTTCATATTTCAAACCAAACTATTCGAAATTTTCACAACGTAAGAGCAAACATTAGACGAACTTTTTAACATTAATATTGCTTAGATCTTTCCATCATAACTTTTAACTATGATAATTATCCATTTTTAGGTTGATTGTCGAAAAACTGTAACTGAAATTACATAAACTTAATGTAAAAAACCATGTTCTCACACAATTTCTTGAAATTCAACAAAGAATTGACTATTACTCCAATACTTATCTACTTCAATCTCGACTCTCGATAGTATATAGATATTACATCATTACATACTTACAACTCTTTTCAAACGTTTATCAGAAAATCAAGCCAATCAAAGTCTAGTAGTTATCACACCTGTTCCTCAGAAATATTACTATCATATGAAACAGTAAAGAAAATTAATAGATATTTAATATTTAATAACTTCATACGTGAAATTACTGTCGAATGAGAATACTAATAATCAATAAAATCAACTGTTGGACAAAAAAAATAGTACAGATTACCGAAAATTCAAATCATTTTTTCTACAAAAATTACAAAAATTAACAAATGAATGACCAGTTAGAGAAATAATTAAAAAAATAATGAACATAGTTACAAATTTATTAAAATCACACCTTTTTCTGGATTACAAACCACAATTTCTTGAAAAATTTAACACCGAATTTGTAAGATTTTAATCCTAGTATTACATACACTCAATAAATATTCAAAATTAACAAAAAAATAATTTTTTTAGTCTCATCAATAAGCAGAAATTCTATATTAAAAGAATATTTTCATAGTAGTACTTATAAAAATGAGAGTTTACAAACTGATTTTCATAATTTTATCACATTTAAACTTAATTTTTATACATAAAACATTATTTAATCAAATTTTATACTTTCTAATTCAGTAAAATTCAATACTTTTTTAGTTTTTAAACCAATACCACAATATTTATTTACATCAAACTTGATTCTTTACCTTTTATATTTCCACATTACACAAGTGAGTTAAATACTAACTTGGAACGGGAGTTGAAGTCAATTGATTCAATTCGATTTTCATCGTATACGCATTTCCCCTACACGAAATTTCTTACTTCTATAATCATCTAATGTATTAAAACTAATCTACTCATATTTTTAATCAATTCATCAGATGTTTCATCTCGCACTTCTGAATTATCATCCACTAAGTTGCTTAAAATATAAATACTATCTTTAAAGTTTTAATGTAGTATACATGACTAATCTTGAGTTTCCATCTATACTATTAATCAAATTATCATATGTTTCATCTTACAGTTCAACGATTTCTGAATTATCGTCCATCTAGTTGTTTAAAATATTAATAAAATGTTTATAGTTTTTGATTATACATAGTATGTATGAATACAATCTTTAATTTTTAACAGTTCATATTTCAAATAACCTATTTTCGAAACCAAACTATGTGAATTTTACCACAATACTTATCATCATACAGAGATTTGTGTTTCATACTTTTTCTAAAAATTATCAGATATGTACTCCTCAGAGGAATTTCTATCATATGAATAAATGAAAAAAAAAATAATTTATATTAAACGTACAGCGAAATTTGATTGCAATATATATGTATTTAATAAAAATAAATAAATGAGCGATTATTTATACATTAAACCTTTACTAAATATATATTTCTTGCGTTATAAAGATGTTTCAACAAGATGAACCAAAACAGCAGCAAACTTCAGAAATTAATGATCTGAATGATTCATCCCTAGCACATGTAGCGTTAATGAATAATACATATGTAAGTACTTATATGAAAAATACTAGAATTCGTATATGAATCGTAATTAGAGTAAATATAAAATGATTTGTCTTACTGCCTACACTTTAACAAATGCCTTTTTACCTATATTGTTGAAAAGAATCCTAATTGTTTGCATTTTATTTCTATTACAGATGTGTTCTATTTGCTACAAACATTTCTTAAGTAAATCGAATTTAACAGAACATACAAAAATCCATACAGGTGAAAAACCTTACACTTGGGAAGATTACCAAATGCTGTTTTCAAGAAGGCGTGAATCAAAAGTGCACACATCATCATATAAAGCATCGTCAGTTATATGTAAACTTAGTGAGGATATTCAAAAATTATTCAGACGTTTGAAGAATTTAGACATAAAGGAAGATATTTACACTATATATCCATCATATTTTCATAACACTTACCACAATATCTCAAACTTAAAATTTGGAAGACATACACACTGCTGAAAAGTAATTTTGTTACCCGTGATTCTTCTAACCAGCATGAATGTATAGATATTATTTTGCAATGTATCCTTTAAATGCTCACATTAAATATTCCTTTATATACATATATCGTTGTGTTTATTTTTTAAAAACCTATTACATTAATAAAATAGGTTACACACACGTACATACACATAACATTTTAAGTGAAACAACACTCTCACAACTTAAAAAATGCATAAGAACATACAAAAATAAGCAGATGTATGAAAAAATATGCAAATTTACAAAATAATTTCACTGTTTTCTAGAAATACCAACAAAAAAATATTTAAAGTATAAAAAAATTACAAAAGTGAAAAGAAAAAACACAAATGTAAAACAAAAATCACAAAGTGAAAAACTCACAACAAAGTTTTTGAAAAAAAAAAATTTACAACAAAAATTTTTTTACAAAAACCAAAACTTCAAAAATATTTTTCCAAAAAATTTTTTTTTTCAAAAACATTTTTTACAAAAAAATTTTTTTTTCAAAATAAGTTTTTACAAAAGTAAAAAATAAAAAATCACAACGTTAAAAATATGAAAAATTTTAGTTAAAAAAAGTGTAAAAAAAATTGCAAAAAAAAATTGCAAAAATTTCAAAAAAAGTTACGAAAAAAGTATCAAAATTTTTGTTCTTTTTAATAGTAAATACAATGGTTTCACCATTGCATACTGTATTAAAAAGAACAAAAATTTTGATAACTTTTTTCGTAACTTTTTTTGAAATTTTTGCATTTTTTTTTGCAATTTTTTTTACACTTTTTTTAACTAAAATTTTTCATATTTTTAACGTTGTGATTTTTTATTTTTTACTTTTGTAAAAACTTATTTTGAAAAAAAAATTTTTTTGTAAAAAATGTTTTTGAAAAAAAAAATTTTTTGGAAAAATATTTTTGAAGTTTTGGTTTTTGTAAAAAAATTTTTGTTGTAAATTTTTTTTTTTTCAAAAACTTTGTTGTGAGTTTTTCACTTTGTGATTTTTGTTTTACATTTGTGTTTTTTCTTTTCACTTTTGTAATTTTTTTATACTTTAAATATTTTTTTGTTGGTATTTCTAGAAAACAGTGAAATTATTTTGTAAATTTGCATATTTTTTCATACATCTGCTTATTTTTGTATGTTCTTATGCATTTTTTAAGTTGTGAGAGTGTTGTTTCACTTAAAATGTTATGTGTATGTACGTGTGTGTAACCTATTTTATTAATGTAATAGGTTTTTAAAAAATAAACACAACGATATATGTATATAAAGGAATATTTAATGTGAGCATTTAAAGGATACATTGCAAAATAATATCTATACATTCATGCTGGTTAGAAGAATCACGGGTAACAAAATTACTTTTCAGCAGTGTGTATGTCTTCCAAATTTTAAGTTTGAGATATTGTGGTAAGTGTTATGAAAATATGATGGATATATAGTGTAAATATCTTCCTTTATGTCTAAATTCTTCAAACGTCTGAATAATTTTTGAATATCCTCACTAAGTTTACATATAACTGACGATGCTTTATATGATGATGTGTGCACTTTTGATTCACGCCTTCTTGAAAACAGCATTTGGTAATCTTCCCAAGTGTAAGGTTTTTCACCTGTATGGATTTTTGTATGTTCTGTTAAATTCGATTTACTTAAGAAATGTTTGTAGCAAATAGAACACATCTGTAATAGAAATAAAATGCAAACAATTAGGATTCTTTTCAACAATATAGGTAAAAAGGCATTTGTTAAAGTGTAGGCAGTAAGACAAATCATTTTATATTTACTCTAATTACGATTCATATACGAATTCTAGTATTTTTCATATAAGTACTTACATATGTATTATTCATTAACGCTACATGTGCTAGGGATGAATCATTCAGATCATTAATTTCTGAAGTTTGCTGCTGTTTTGGTTCATCTTGTTGAAACATCTTTATAACGCAAGAAATATATATTTAGTAAAGGTTTAATGTATAAATAATCGCTCATTTATTTATTTTTATTAAATACATATATATTGCAATCAAATTTCGCTGTACGTTTAATATAAATTATTTTTTTTTTCATTTATTCATATGATAGAAATTCCTCTGAGGAGTACATATCTGATAATTTTTAGAAAAAGTATGAAACACAAATCTCTGTATGATGATAAGTATTGTGGTAAAATTCACATAGTTTGGTTTCGAAAATAGGTTATTTGAAATATGAACTGTTAAAAATTAAAGATTGTATTCATACATACTATGTATAATCAAAAACTATAAACATTTTATTAATATTTTAAACAACTAGATGGACGATAATTCAGAAATCGTTGAACTGTAAGATGAAACATATGATAATTTGATTAATAGTATAGATGGAAACTCAAGATTAGTCATGTATACTACATTAAAACTTTAAAGATAGTATTTATATTTTAAGCAACTTAGTGGATGATAATTCAGAAGTGCGAGATGAAACATCTGATGAATTGATTAAAAATATGAGTAGATTAGTTTTAATACATTAGATGATTATAGAAGTAAGAAATTTCGTGTAGGGGAAATGCGTATACGATGAAAATCGAATTGAATCAATTGACTTCAACTCCCGTTCCAAGTTAGTATTTAACTCACTTGTGTAATGTGGAAATATAAAAGGTAAAGAATCAAGTTTGATGTAAATAAATATTGTGGTATTGGTTTAAAAACTAAAAAAGTATTGAATTTTACTGAATTAGAAAGTATAAAATTTGATTAAATAATGTTTTATGTATAAAAATTAAGTTTAAATGTGATAAAATTATGAAAATCAGTTTGTAAACTCTCATTTTTATAAGTACTACTATGAAAATATTCTTTTAATATAGAATTTCTGCTTATTGATGAGACTAAAAAAATTATTTTTTTGTTAATTTTGAATATTTATTGAGTGTATGTAATACTAGGATTAAAATCTTACAAATTCGGTGTTAAATTTTTCAAGAAATTGTGGTTTGTAATCCAGAAAAAGGTGTGATTTTAATAAATTTGTAACTATGTTCATTATTTTTTTAATTATTTCTCTAACTGGTCATTCATTTGTTAATTTTTGTAATTTTTGTAGAAAAAATGATTTGAATTTTCGGTAATCTGTACTATTTTTTTTGTCCAACAGTTGATTTTATTGATTATTAGTATTCTCATTCGACAGTAATTTCACGTATGAAGTTATTAAATATTAAATATCTATTAATTTTCTTTACTGTTTCATATGATAGTAATATTTCTGAGGAACAGGTGTGATAACTACTAGACTTTGATTGGCTTGATTTTCTGATAAACGTTTGAAAAGAGTTGTAAGTATGTAATGATGTAATATCTATATACTATCGAGAGTCGAGATTGAAGTAGATAAGTATTGGAGTAATAGTCAATTCTTTGTTGAATTTCAAGAAATTGTGTGAGAACATGGTTTTTTACATTAAGTTTATGTAATTTCAGTTACAGTTTTTCGACAATCAACCTAAAAATGGATAATTATCATAGTTAAAAGTTATGATGGAAAGATCTAAGCAATATTAATGTTAAAAAGTTCGTCTAATGTTTGCTCTTACGTTGTGAAAATTTCGAATAGTTTGGTTTGAAATATGAAATGTTTGTAAAAATTAAACTTTGTATTCGTGTATGTTTTGCATCATTAAATTGTAAAGATAATATTCATATTTGAAAAATGTTGTTGGGTGTTTTAATAATTTTCTGATAAGTAGATAAAAACAGATGTGAAAATTCTGTGCTATTAAAATATATAGGATCAAGAATAAAGTTTGATGAAAATAAGTATTGTAAAAATTCAGAAATTTTGAAGTGTAAGATGAATCATGTCCTAATTTGATTAATTATATGGGTAGAGTAGTTTTAATATGTCAAGTGTCTAAAGCAGCAAGAAACGATTTTTTAGGTTTTCTAGAATAATAATAATAATAATAATAATAATAAAAGTATACTTTTGTTGTAAGATTTCGAATGCAGTCAAGACGTGAAAAATATAAGTATGAACCCTTTGTAAAGACATTCAAACTTTTTAAAAAGTTTAAGTTTAGTAATATACTGTAACAATATATGTAAGCGATGTATTTCAAAGTTGAAAATTTGTGTAAAAAATTGTCTTTTCTTGAAAATTGGTATTTATTTTTGTTTAATTAATGATACTTATTACATTTTTGTTGTTAAAAACTAAAATATACGTTTAATTCTTCTGTTAAAATTGATATATCCGTGTTGGAGGTGAGAAAAAATAGTGTAAAACTAATAAAATTTGTTTAAATTCGTCTTTTTATTCTTAAAATTAATATTTGCTATTGTTTAGAATACGTAATAATAACTTTTGAGGAATGTATAACCGGAAAATGTTAAAAAATCTTAGAAAATTGGTATTAAAAATATTAAATACAGTTGCTTCAATGATATCTTTTCGATATGTAAAGTGATTGTAGCATTTAGAAATGTACTTCTGAAGAATGTATAATCGGAAAATGTTAGAAAATCTTAGAAAATTGGTGTTAAAAATATTAAATACAGTTGCTTCAATGATTTCAAAAACAAACTCTGTTAAAAAATTCTGTATGATTTCAAGTGAAAATAATCTGAACCTGAATACATGGTATTTAAAATACAAAATTCACGATTATGAACTAATGTTGAAAACATGGGTAACATTAAATATACAGCTAATATTTAATTATAGATTAGGAAATTCTTAAAGTGTATCCAAATTTATTAAATATAGTATTGAATACAGTGAATAAGTGAAATATGTGAATAAGTATTGATATTTCCATGTTGCTTTTGAAAATACTAGTGTAAAATTATTCAAATTCGTCTTTTCTTTAAAACTGATATTTATTTTTGTTTAATTAATGATACTTGTTAAGATTTTGTTGTTAAAAACTATAATATACGTTTAATTCTTCTGTTAAAATTGATATATCCATGTTGGAGATGAGAAAAAATAGTGTAAAACTAAAAAAAAAAAAGTTTAAATTCGTCTTTTTCCTCCTTAAAATTATTATTAAACTAGTGTAAAACTAATAAAATTTGTTTAAATTCGTCTTTTCCCTCTGAAAAACTAATATTTCTATTATTTTGCTTAATTAATTATACTCATTATGACTTCCAAATTTTAATTTGGAGATGTTGTAGTAACTGTTATAAAACTAGAATGGATAAATAACTTAAATCTCTTCTTTTTTTTCACTCTATGTGATACTTTTTCTTGAACGTAAACATTTGTATACCTTTGTAAGTTGTGACGTCAAGATTCTTTGTTATGTTCCCCTACCTGGAATGCATGCATGGTGGGGTTGCAGAAAAAAGTTTTAGTTTAGATATGACGTAATAAGAAATGCTCTGCAGGTTCACATTTGTGTGTTGGGGATTTCTTTAAATTATTCGTTTATGCATTAAAATTCTACTTAGTTGGTATACATAAAGTACGATGAAATTTCCAATTAGAGTAAAAGTTAACCAAATTCGTTTAATTCGTCTTTTTTCGTTAAAAAATCATTAGTTTCCTTTGTTAATTGTTCAATTATCGAAATTCTTTGAGGTAACGACTGTTCAAAAACTAAAAAATATGTTTAAATTTCTATTTTAAGTTGTTTATTCTGATTTTATATTAAAAAATAAATAAATAAATAAAAAATATGAAGAAATCAGTTAAAAATTTAATATTTTCTGTTTTGCTTAATTAATAATGTTCATGAAGGAAATGGTTGTCCAAAACTGGAATGCATGCTTAAATTTCTTTCTATCAAATTGATATTCTGAAGTTTGAGTTGAAAAAATCGTAAGAAATCAGTCTTTTTCTATAAAACTTGATATTTTCCATTGTTTTTTACTTAATTAACGATACTCATTAAGATTATAGCTG
Organism: Maratus speculifer; assembly: GCA_964019185.1. Classification (NCBI taxonomy): domain Eukaryota; kingdom Metazoa; phylum Arthropoda; class Arachnida; order Araneae; family Salticidae; genus Maratus; species Maratus speculifer. The sequence goes on along the minus strand of OZ025295.1, from coordinate 180,501,418 downwards.
TTGAAAAACTAGAATGCATGTTTAACTTTCAACTTGTAAGTCGATACACTGATGTTGCAGTTGATAAAAATCGTAAGAAATCAGTCTTTTTCTATAAAATCGATATTTTCCATTGTTTTTTACTTAATTATGAATGCTCATTAAGGTTATAGCTGTTGAAAAACTGAAATGTATGTTTAAGTTTTCTCTCTTAAGTTGATAAAAATCGTTAGAAATCAGTCTTTTTCCATAAAACTTGATATTTTCCATTGTTTTTTTTACTTAATTAACGATACTCATTAAGGCTATAGCTGTTGAAAAACTAGGATACATGTTTAACTTCCAACTTTTAAGTCGTTACATTGATCATATAGTTGATAAAAATCGTAAGAAATCAGTCTTTTTCTATAAAACTGGATATTTTCTATTGTTTTTACTTAATTAATACTACTCATTAAGATGTCTATGAAGCAAAATTCAAATATATGTTTAACTTTCTTGAGTTAAATTGATAATCTCATCTTGTAGTTGAAGAAATCTAAATAAAATGGTTAAAAACTGAAATTTTAATTGTTTCGCTTAATTAATAATACTCATTAAAATTACGGTTGTTTAAAATTCAAATACAAATTTAATCTTCATCTTATAGTATGATTCAATGTTGAGATGTGATTGATAATATTTTTAATTAGGGAAGGTTGTTCACCTATCCTGTTAGAATAGAATGTTCCTTTTTTCCACTAGGGGGCGCAGGAGGGCGGCGGTGAGATGGTGGGAGCAGGAGGGGCCAGGAGGGATGCACGGTGGGCGCAGGAGGGCGGCGGCGGCACGGTGGGTGCAGGAGGGACGGTTGCTGCGTGGTGCGGCGGCGGCACGGTGCCGCAGTGCCGCCGCCGGCTGAGCCCGTACTGTCCTTTTCCTACTACTGGTATTATATATAAATTAAACGGACATTGTATTCATCTATTCATTCTAAACTACTCTTGCTTAATTTTCGAAAAGAGAAAGAAGGTTTTCTTAAGTAGGATCAAGTGGGATAATTATGACCACCCCTATAATGGGGGTAAGTGTGTGTGGTAAACTTTTATTTCAGGCTTAGATACTAACCTCATAATGTATTTTTCATTTTAGACGTTCTTTATCACAAGTCTAACATTTGTGAGATCCAAGTAGCAATTTGAAACAGTCTCTAAAATGTTTACTAAAACATATTTGTCAGTTTGAAGTTTTAATGGTCTTGATTACTCCAAACAAATGCGTGTAGGCAAGTATAAAGAGAAAATATAGTGGTAATAATTTTCCCACTAGTGGTCTTAATTAACGAAAACTGTTTCGATTATGAGTTTTTGATGGGGTAATTGTAACCATCTTTTTAACTTAAAAAGAAAAAGTGCTGCGATAATTAAAACTTTTAAGACACGTTCTTAAAGGTCAAAGTTATTTCCTATGTACTAAAAACACCACTTTTTTAAAAAATAGAAACAAGTAAATAATAATAATAATAATAATGCTGAAAATGTAAAAAGGGCCATAATTACCCCTCCTGGCCCTGCTACACAATTTTGCAATTCAGTATTTTTATGGTGAGATCTTCCTTAGAATAAATTTGTAAAATCACTAGCGAAAGTAATTCACACTCATAACGTAAAAATTTTCTCCCTCTTTATTTCTAAAAAGAAAATGGATTTCCTATGCTTAAGCGCAGCGAAAAAAATTTCTACGCAACTTGCGGGAAATATATAACTGGGACAATGTTAATGTACATTTTGAAGAATGCAGATTGTCTGCATTTTTAATAACATTTTTTACATTTTAATTTTTTTGCGAAATGATAAATAAGCTTATGTAACATTTCTCGCAAACATTTCTTTAAAAAAGGAAAGAGAGGATTAAAAGAGAGAACAGAAGGAAAAAAAAAAAACGGATTTACATATAAGAAAAGGGAAATCATTTCGGTTTGTCAGACAATTAAAAATAAATCTTAATGCAGGTTTACTTTCAAATAAAGTGCTATTGTGACCGGAATTAAACACGGAAGTAAATACTGAGTAGTTAAGGATACAGAGAATATGAATATTGGTGAATATTATTCCAGTGACCGATATTGCGTTATGGGGATTTCACTATAATTCTTTTATTTGTGCACATATTTTCCTTTAGATGGTTTCATTAATACTATGAATTACAGACTTATCAAATCCCCCCCCCCCCCCCCTCCAATCTTCCTCATTTCTTTACGTTATTGCAACTTGTTCCTACTGTTCAAGTTCACCCTGGTTATGTCCGCTGTGTTTTTTGTTTCGTTTTTCATTCGCACGTCTTCTACCGCCTTCTCCACTTCCGTAAGTGGATCAGTGGGTTGCTTTGAGGGTGGAGGCCATATTTGTCTAAGTTTATTGCTCTCCTCTAGAATCTGTAATGTTTATCTTTTTTTTTTTTTCCCCTTTTTCTTTCTTTTTTTTTATTTTTTTATTTATTTTATTTTTTTTAGTAGTGCTTGTGCATTGCAAGTTTCATAAGAGTTTGTTAAATGAAATGTAGCTTCATGCATATGTTTTCATGTTTCGATTTGTTTATCTTTAGAATTTTATCAATTTGTTCACATATTTGTGATTTCATTTTAACTATGTAAAATTTATCTGACAAGTTCATATAACGATGTTAATCAATAGTCTTAATGGAGATGAAATGTATGTATATGTAAAATCGTGGGAAAAAATTTATAGACCTTGGGATTTTTTTTTCCCAAGATTTTTAGATGGAGCGATTTTAAAGCTGTAATGCTGGGTCTACTATCTCGCTTACTTTTTCCAATTTTAGAGAAGTGATGGCAGAAAGAGGATCTCTATTCTCCATATTGGTAAAGGATTTTGTAATAGTAGATATAATTTTAATTCATAACCTTATTTGGGGATGTTTTTACTATGAAAAAAATATCTAGAAATATATTTTGGGACGAACACAGTCTAACATAATTTTATGAAATGTAATTGTCCGAATTCTGATATTATGTCTTTGGAAACTTTACATCTACGTTTTCCATACAAAATTCTAATCGTTATCTTTAATAAATCCTCTTTATAAAACATTTCTTCAAAAAATTGTTGAAATTTTAATGTTTCCTTTCATGTGGTTACTTCTGAAGATTGTTTAGATGGTATTCAAAAGAACAAAAAAGTCTCACAGATAAAATATTTAGTTTCTTTTTAAAATTATTACCGTTATTTTTGGATAACGTTCTTTTTTATTTATATTTTACGTATATATGCGACACATTTTTTTTTTTTTTTTTTTTTACGATTATACAGATAAAGTATTATTATGGTATAGCCAGAAATTTTAGGAAGCTGAGTGCCTGGCATATCACTTGGGATCCCCTTGTATCAACACTTCTATTTTTTTTTTTTTTTTTTTTTTTTTTTTTTTAACCTAAAATTATTATAAATCGTTATTGATCATTTTTATATGTGAAGTTAGCGCAACGTTTCCTAAGCTGTGTTCTTTATTAAAACAACAGCCACACCTTAGGCTAATGTCCCGTGTTATATTCTTGTCGTTTTGACGCATCGCTTTTGTCAGCCATTTAAATGTTTTGATTTCTTGCACAATGGTGATAGTGGATATCTTCTCTATCTGTCATTGAAATTTATTATACAATGAGTTTTGATAGGCTATGTGCGTTTATTTCTTTATTATTCGCTACAGATGGTTATCGTGCAACAGGTTTTATTGAAGACGTTACGCGTACTGAGATTTAACCCGGGTCACAGGAACACGCGAAAGCCTAATTGCATTGTTGTTACGAGAATGGGTCACACATTCGAAACTCTTAGTTTTTTTGGTCTAGTTTAGAAATCGTGCTTAAGAGCCCACAATAGTCACAGAAAAATTAATCAAAAAGACCCGGATGACCATGTAAAGTCTATGGGAGCGTTCTTTTCTAATATCTCGCTCAAATTTTAATATTTTTGCATGATATTTTTGCACAAGATAGCTGAGGGCAATCCACAACCGGGCTAGTTTTTACTTTTTCAATTTTTGTTTCTGATTTTCTTTAAAAAATTACTTTATCTTTCGAAACCGGTTTAAACCGGTTCTGAAACTGAAACTATCGTAATATAAAAAATATATAACCAAAATCGAAAAAGTAAAAACTAGCCCGGTTGTGGGTTGTCCTGAACTATTTTATGCAAAAAAAATCATGTCAAAATATTAAAATTTGAACGAGATATTAGAAAAGAACGCTCCCATAGACTTTACATGGTCATCCGGGTCTTTTTGTGTACTTTCCCTGTGACTATTGTGGGCTCTTAAGATTTGTCTGTAGAAAAGCACTTGATCTCATATAGTGATCAGGAATTGTACTTTTATCTTTTGTAGTTATACAGGCGAAAAAGATAAGATTTTAACTTTAGTCTCAACTTAAAAATGTAGTCATTAACAGATCCGAATTCATAGTCAATTGTCCAAGAGTGAACATTTCAGTGAGATTCATTCAGCTTTCTGAAGCGCACTCACTGTCCAATGGTTACTGTTTTTTTTTTTTTTTTTTTTTTTTCCCTAGAAACATATGATGTTTTGAAGTTCGTGAATTTTATCCTGTATAGTCCGATTATTCAGTTTGAATACATAAATGTCTTCAGAATCTCTTTAATCTTTCAACAGGCGCGCTATAAAATTTTGGAGGAATAGGTGCGTACCGAATTTTTTTATGAAATAGTAGTTATGTAATAGCAAATGTAAGATATTTCATTTTAAACATTATTACTCATTGCTTAATACACTTACTAAAATTTTGCTATCGCAACCAGAAATTTGGCATCCGATATGTACTTGTACAAATGTATTTACAAATATTGTTTAAAGGACAATGAATTTTGTAATTTTTAGTTAATTAAAAATTTTAATACTTTTTACATTATTTGCTATTAAATATATAAACATACAGTCTGTCCGTTGCGAATAAGCAAGAAAACTTTTGAAACCTAATGCTATTTCCTTGTTTTTGATACTAATTTATTTTAATTCGTCTTTATAAACATTCATAACTATGTTTAAAAAAAATAATAAAAAAAAAAACTTGATTATCGAGAAGTATACGTTATTCTATGTGTTCTATGTTTTAAAAACGATGCACTGTTTTGTGAATTTTTTGAATTAGATAGTTAAATACTGGGTATAAATTTAATAATGCCTTAAAATTCTCTGAAATTTAAGTAATACAGGGAAAGCGCATGCACAGTTTCGAGTGTAACAAATTTGTTGTTCCCTTCGTCAGGAATAACATGAACTGCAAACAGCTTTAACTCTCGATTACTATATTGAATCTGTAAGATAGTGATTTTTTGTCGTCGTTGTTTCTGACTGCAAAATCGTCTTTGGAGTTCAGGAACGTTCCTCCACCTATCTTCCTAACGCACAGCGAGCTGGACAACAGTTTGAGCGTTGTGTATCAAGTGTATTAAGTCTCACAGGCTCATATCGACTGCAATAACATTAGTTTTTTGAAGATAATAATTAGGGATGCAACGGATATCCGGCCAATATCCGATATCCGGCATATCCGGCTGATTTTTCAATATCCGAAATATCGTCGGATATCCGGATCACAATCACCGGATATCCGACTTCTCTGTCGGATATCCGATCGGATATCCAGAGAATGCAGCAAAGCAAATATAGATGAATAACAGTAATCCTTTGATCCCAAATAATACTGAAAAACTTTTGTTTATAATGCAAAAGATGAAATAATAAGTTCCCTATCAATATGAGTAAAAGATAATTCTCAAAAGCTTAAAAAATTGCCAGCTTTCCTTACTATTTATATTAAAATTCTGTAATAAATTCAAGATTTTACATTTATATCTTTTAGAAAATTGTATCTTTACTTTCGGATTGTAAAACAAAATTTGAAGTCAAAATAGCAAATAAAGCCTTTTTGTAAAAGTGTATAAAGATAGAAAACCAACATTTAGAAATGCTCAAATAATGAAAGAAAAGGTTGCAAACAGCTGTTTCGAATCTATTGTCGAGATTCTTCATCAGTACAAGACTCAGCATGTAGAAAAAACTAAGCTGAGCAAAGCGACAGAGAAGCTCAGGCTTATATACCATCTAGCAGCCTTCACCCGCTACGCTGGTCAGTGTTTTTTAAAGAAACTTTGAATCAAACGAAATTTTTATATCATAGTAATTTTTAGTTTTATATCATACTTTAGACTGTCTGTCATCGGTGGAAAGTCCATCATCTAAACGGAAAGTTCAATGTTAGTCACCAATGAATGACGTAGCGCTCAACATGTTAACAGTTTTAATCACATAAAAATTCATTCAGCAGAGCCTTTAAAATAAAGCCAACCTTTTGTAATTGGGTTCATCTGATTTAAAACATCTCTCCAGTCTCCATAAGTATTCAATTAAGCAACGTAGAATGCTATATTTCATTTGCTACAAAATTTCAGAAAAATTATCCAAGTAACAATGTAAGTTCCATTAAAATCTATCTAGTAGAACTTAAGTTATAAGCGGCCGGAATGAAATTTCACTTTGCGTTTTATATATATTGATATAATTAAATATATCTTACATAATCATGTTAACCTGATTATAGAACTCTCTTTCAAAATTGTAGGTACAACAGATTTTTTTGTACAATGATTAATACAAAATTCAGACTTCCTTTTATATAGATAGATTGAAAATTTCAAGTTTTTGCGCAGAAGGCATCGCCAAATTAGGAAAATGCAAAGTATTTCACGAGCTACTGGATTTAAAAGATTTTGCTTGGTACCATTCGATTCAGCATAAAAAAAATACACTAAAATATGTTATCAGTTATATAACTCATATAACTACAAAAGCCGATTTTTAAGGATTTTTTTTTTAATTCGTTCTTTTTTTCACCCCCCCTTAGGGGTGGAATTTTTAAAAATCTCTTCTAAGTGGCACTCAGTATTATGGGAAGTATTTTTATCCCAATTTTCAAGATTTTTGGTTCGGTAGATTTTTTTGTTCTGTGATTAATACGAAATCCAGACTTTCTTTTATATATATAGATTACAGGAGCGAATGATAGTAGATTCTAAATGGCTTTTTGCTACCTTACATGCATTATTTATGCATTTCTAAATATTGGTTTCTGTCTTTAGTCTTTATAAAATTTGAAATTGTTTAATAAACTATGATTTTATTAATTTTCTTTCTTTCGCTTAGTTTAAATAATGGGTTAATTGGTTTATAAGTTAAACAACCAAACAAACATTTTTTACTTTCTTCTATCCTTGATAGTAGAAAGTAATGTAATCATTTTTTTTCGACATATTTATGTGTTTTAGGGATCCAATATCCTTAAAAACATGTTTATTCAAAACCTGTCTGTCCCAGTGTCACCATCATATCATCAAAAATTGTATGAAGTTATACATAGAATGAACCAAACATTTTGTACATGTTTTTGGCTGTAGTTTTATACATAGGATCATTCTGATGAGGACACCTCCATGATTAGTTTTGCGAGTTCATTGGATAAGTCTAAGAGGGGGGGGATGGGAGGTAACTCCCCCATCTTGAATTTAGTTTAATGGGTTTTTCACATAAAATTTACCGATTTGCTTCAAAATTTGGATATAGGTTCATTTGGATAAGGCACTTGCCTGATTTGTTTTGAGAGTTCATTGGATAAGTATAAATGGGGGATCGGTGGGACTACCCCTCTTAATTTAGGTAAATGATTTTTCTTGCAGAATTAACCAATTTGTTTTAATATTTGGATACAGGTTTATAGTCATAAGATGCTTCCCTAATTAGCTGTGGCGTCCTTTTGTTAAGCATAAAAGGGATACCGGAGATTACCTCAAACCCCCTTAAATTTGATAAATAAGTTTTTATGCAGAAATATCCTATTTGCTTTAAATTTTGGATGTACATTCTTTTTGATAAGGCGAATCTCTGAGTAGTTTTGGAAGTTTAATGTTTAAGTATAAAGAACGGGGATAACTCTTCTTAAATTATATAAATGGGTTTTTATGAAGAATTATTCAATTTGCTATGAATTTTGGATATAGGTTTTTTTATGTGATAAAGCATATCCTTGGTTAGTTTAGGGGATTCAATGATTAAGCATAAAAAGGGAAAATGGGGGGGGGGAGCTATTTCCTCCCTTAATTTTTTTTTTCGAATGTTTTTGAATTGGCAGTTCATGCAGCAATGGGAATTTTGCATCTTGCTAAAACTGGCTATTCGCAAACAGCTGATGTATAGCGGAATAACAAAAAAATATTAATTTTAATAAATAACATGATCGAGATTAACTCATTCTTAATCTAATTTACTGCAGCAAAAATTCTAGATGAAAATCAAAGTTGGTATGATATTGAACTAACAATATTGATGTAGTATTAATATTTGTAAATATTTTTTGAAAATTGAGATCTATGAAATAGAAGAGAGTCTTAGGATTGGTGCATCCAACTAGTTATTTTTGTGACTTCATTATAAATATTTAAAATTAAAAGTAATTTTTTCTTTTTATAAATTTCAAAGTGATTTACCTTAAAATAAAATTAAATATAGCTTAAGGTAAGATATTTTTGAATAATTAAAACATGAAAAAAAAATCATCAATTAAACCTGTATTTGGATATAACTCTTCAACCATTGGTATATTAGTAAGACTTTTATGTTTACATTATAAAAGGATGCTATGTATTTCTTTGCGAAAATTCTTTACAATTATAGACATATTAATAAACATGTAAAATTTGTTCTAAAAATTATCAGCCATTTCATTGTACATATTATAAGCAATTTTCAGCGGTTCAATGACAAATAAGCAGAGTATTTAAATATTAGAATTGCATTTTTTATTCAATATTATTATTATACACATACAGGGTTTGAATTTCGGGACGGGATGGCAGGATTCATGCACTAAAGAATCTTGTGTCATTCCTGTTTCCCAAAAAAATCTCTTTTTGAAATTTTTTTCTTTGTGAAGTGAGGGTCAAGTCCATTGGCGCACCCAGGATTAAGCTTTGGAGGGGGCTAACATATATTAGAGGTCAGTATTTTCCTGATCTGGCCCTGGCAGATGAGCTCAGTCCGATTTTTTTGCATTTTATTAAAAATGGACGAGATTCGTCGTTCCCAGAAGTACATTTTTTCTATTGACTGGATACAAAACGAGGACTGGATGGTGGAAGGAATGGGAGCAATCAACGAAACCTGGGGAGGGCCTCTGAAAATTTTTGATTGGGTTAATTTGGAAGGCTTAAACCTCTTTGATAAGTAAAAAGAAATTATTGTTTTAAGTGATAAATATAAAAAATGCTTATATTTCAAATTTCATACGAAAATTTACATATTAGAAAAAAAATGTGAAAAGTGTAATATTTTTCAAAATTTCTGTTTTGCTGAATCTATTAAAAGTAATAAACTTTCATAATTTTAGAAAACTTTAAATAGTTTAATCTTGAGGTCTGGGAGGGGCTTCAGCCCCCTTAGCCCTCCCCGTAGGTGCGCCAGTGGTCAAGTCTCAGGACCGACTGACTATTTTCTTGATAATTTCCTCTATCGATTGACAAATCTCACAGTTTGCTCTTACGACAATTATACAAAATTCATGATTGTTTTTCTGCGTTTGACTGAAATGTTTTGTAATTTGTCTCACAAAATTTACCGTTTGCTGGTCTTACAAAATTTAACAACTTTTTCTTTCTGGAGACCAACAGGCAAAATTCATAATTTATTTCTCTCAACTAATTGACAAATTTAGCTATTTTATTCTGCGACTTATTGGCAAATTTCCCTTTTTGTTTTTGTGACATTCTGATGAAATTAACAATTATTTTCCTGTGTCCAGCTGAAAAATTTGTGTTTTGTCCTTTGTTATTGGCTGACGAATTTCATGATATTTCCTTGTGACAGCTTAACAAATTTTACGATATTTTATTGTAATTGATTGACGAATTTCGATATATTTTCCCACTACCCAAGTTCTCTCAAAGTTCAAATTTTTTCAGGCAGGTCGACAATTTTTGAAAATTTATTTTTGCCATGATGGACGAAATCAGCTACATTTTTTTTATGACAAATTTATATATTTTGCGAATTTTTTTCCTGTGCCAAAAGAAGAAATAACTAATAGGGCAGTAATGGTCACTAGAGTCTGAGCTCTATCACATGAGTCTGGAATTAGCTCTGAACAAAATGAGATTAAATCCTGTGTTGCACATTTGAAAAAAATAAAAAAGAAAGAAAGAAAGAAAGAAAGAAACATTTTTTGTTTACAATCAGTGGATCAACATTAGATTTTTTCATTTTTCAAAATCATCGCACATTTTGTCATCAATGGGCTCAATAATCATACCTCCTTTTTTTATTTAAAAGACGATCTTTCATACAACGTTTCTGTTCGGATTCATTTTTTTCCATATCTGATAATTTGCACCTTCCCATTTTGTAACTTTTCTACTCTCTTCTTTATTAACATTGACATTTTGATTTCCTATTCAAATAAAAATTCTTCTAAATTTAAAGAATTTCGTAAAATAAATAAATAAAATGTGGACATCCATTGCCCAAAGCAAGATGTTTAAATGTTTCCCATTGAGTTATTGAAAATCAGTAAAAACGTTTTTATGATGTTCAAAACATGATTTATATAATAAGTCATATATTATGTAAATCATGGATTAAACGTTAATATTCCTGGACGAATCATAAACAAAATAAAATGCAGACATCACAAGGCCCATTCTCAACCGAAAACAACAGCCGTTTTCCAAATAATTTAAAAAAGAACTTTAAGGAAACACATTTAGAAACAATAAATACTTGATGTGCATAGTTCACAGAAATTAGGACATGACTTTTTTAAATAATCCATTTCTTATGTAATAGAAGAAACCTATTGACTATGTCCTTTTCAGAATTTCATATGGGTTTAAATTCTAATAAATAGTAGAACATAATTAATTCAATTAGCTAAAATGTCAGGGATTACACATTACAGTATTGACGATAATTCCTCTAAGTGATATACAATCACCGAAGGATATTGACAATACAATCACCTATATGCATTATTCTTGAAAGTAAATTAAAAATGAATGCCAATCAGATTAAGAAAAAGAATTAAGAAAAAATAAGATGAAAAAAGCATAACCAAGTATTTTCGATAATTTAATGTGTTAGAAAAGTTGCTCTGTTCTGTTTGTCAAAAGTGTAACCTATAAAAGATTCTAAGCCACACAAAATCGAATAAACATGAATTGAAAAATTCATTTAGCAACTCAGTTATTAATTGCCCATAACATTGAGTGAAAATTGAAAAATGATATAATATATATAAGGTTTGATTATTTTCCTTTGTTTTAACTAAAATAAACATTTTGGATAATTATCTTGAGTTGTTGATTTAATTTATTTCAGTGGAATTTTGTCCTGTCGGTATAATTTGTAAATATTTAAGTGGCATGTAAAAAATAATAGGGTTTAAAAAATATTTCCCGCCCCCCTCTCATATAGTTTAACTCCCCTGCATTTACAAATGTTATGAGGGAAACTCTCTCCTCCTGGGAAAACCTGAATTTCAAGCCCTGATAGTCAAAGATATATAGTTTCTGTAAAATATATTGCAGTATGTTTAAAATGTTGTAATGGTGTGTGAAACATGTTTGCAATTTATTATATGAGATGGCATTGTATAAAGAAATAAACGAGCATTCACCATAACTAAAAACATATTTAGTACCGGATATCCGATCGGATATCCGGCCGGATATCCGAATCCGGCAGGCAAATCGGATATCGGATATCCGATATCCGGCAAAATCAATATCCGTTGCATCCCTAATAATAATAGCAAAGTTACCACAAACGACTATTATATTCTACCCCCACCACAATTTTAAAAAGATAAATTTCGTAGTATATTTCTGTTGCAAATGTTGTCAAATTCTATGTGAAAATGTTTTGTTCTATAAAAGTCGTGCGAGATAGAATTAAAAAATAGTAGTCTGTGCCAGCCCTGTAGTAATGTTAAATCTGTTCCGCCTGATGAAGGCAGCTATTTATTCTGCTTTATCATTTATTTTATTGCTGCTAAAATTACAGCATGTGTTTTGTTTTAAGGACGTTCCAAGAAATTTTGCTGCATTATTTTGAAGATACTTAAAAATGTATATATTCTTCGTGACTCTCTATCGGACCTTTTCGAATATTACAATGCATCTTCTCTCCCCCTCATACTATTCATAGAAATATAATCCGAGATTTCATCTCAAAAATATGTATTATTTTAAAACTTATGATTCTCACACTGCTCATCAGACTTCAATCTTGATTGTCATCAATGAAATGTATTTAACCGGAAAAACTAACGCCAGCTTTTTCTCTCTGTGGCAGAAGGGACTCTGTAACTTCGCTCAGATCATCGTTCCGCCTCCATATATGGAGGAGCACTAATTCCGAACCTACTACTCACTCGACTCGCAAACCGGAGATATTTATATCTCCTCTCTTCCAAAATGGCATCGGCTTGAGTCACAGCCGAGCAGAAGACGGAATTTGCCGACGGTATAGCCCCCAGACTCCGTGATCGTGTTCTCCGTTTCTCACGAGATCCGTGGGTTGCAGATTCTACTACCCTACCTTTCAGCCGAGAGCACCTTAAAAAGAAACAGTATCTTATTACGGGGGTTTGGGGGAGCCGAAAGCTTTTCTTTGAGATGCTGTAATCGAGAAATGTAATAAAATATCTGTACCTCCTCTATGTATTTTTAGAGGAAATGTATCATGCTGGACTGAGACAGTGATGTAGTATTGTAAAGGCTGTTTATAAGTTATTTTCTGACAGAAACACACAATCATTTTCATCATCTAGTTTTCAGATTATTTTCATTTCAGACACTTCCGAGAATCCCCTTAAATTTTTGCTCGCTATTTTTAAATTTGAAAGAGTACAGTAATTCATTAATGAGTTCACCTTTGAATGCTTTAATGTGTACAAATTCTTTAATTGAGCTCTTAGTAGTAATTTGGTGTTACAGTAATATTTTCATTGGGATCATGTTGTAATTCACTTTAAGAGGTTATTTCAGTTACATGAAAAGACTTTCGATTTCGTTTACAAGTTTTTTAATGAGGAGGCTTTTACTTTCGAAACCGGTTCCCAAAATGAAAGCATCCTCGTTAAAAGTATCCGAAAACAAAATCGAAAAAGTAAAAGACGATCTTTTGTATAGGTTGATCTCAACTATCCAATGCAATAAATAAATAAAAATATTGAAATGCAACCGAAATCTTTAAATTTCTGCCATAGGATTAGTATGACTGAAGTAGCTTCTAAACACACATATTTAAATTTCTCAACCGTCTGAAATTTTCGTAAAATGATCGAATTCTAATATAAATTTGATATACAAGCAAAGATGTACAAGCAAAAAAGCGTCAGTTCTAATCACATTTACAAAGAACCGAGAGATTTAAAAATATATTTGTTTTACGCAAATAAGCCTGTAAGCGCGATAATTGATGCAATCATGCTAAAACTATGAGTATATATAAATATAATATATATCCCTCTAAAAAAAAAGTAACTAACGCTGTCGCCGCCGCTGACAATGAATTTTTTTTGTGATCTAGGGTATTTCATCTCTATTGCACACAAAAATATGAAAAATGGTGGTATTATAGAGAAATGTTTCAAAAACACGCTAATGCATTTTTAAATCGAATCTTAAAACATCTAGATCCTAAATAATTTGTATTTATATATTTAATTTGTATAGTCCTATTCACACCACAAAATTAAAATAGCAATATTTGATTTAATAAGACATTCCGTATTTAAATAAAGCGAAATTAACCATTGAAACTTTCTGTAAAGTCTGATTTTCTGAGCTACCTAATTTCCAGAACGTAATATATCATGGGAATTAAAGGGTTAAGAGATATTTAATGTTAAAAGTTCGTCAAAATCGCTCCATTAAAGTTTTTATAAAAGCAAAGACTACACATAGAAATTGAAACATTTTAAAATCATTTTATACATTATAAATTCCGGTGTGTAGACTACATTTATTTTTTATTTTATTTATTTATATATTTTACTCATTTTTTAGGATTTTTTTCCATTTTAAATTCAAATTTTCAGCATTTTGAGAGGTAAATTGCTGCCAAAGTATCAAAGAGTAATATTTCCTTCAAATTAAAAGAAAATATTTACTCACGTACGCGACTATCACAAATACACAAAAGAAAAGAAAATAATGAAAATACATCTTAAAACTAATATTTACATCTGAATATTAAAAAAGAAAAAAAGTATAAAAAAAAAATGAATTCATTAAAATGCGTTAATCGCCGTAAATGGAAAAAAATCACGTCATATTTAAAAAAGTTAAACAATAATGTTGCAAGTGATGCAAATTATAAAAAACGGTTTCAATAGAACAACTACGAAAGGGATAGCGATAATTCAAACAGAAACTTCGTTAAAGTTCAGGGCCCAACTTATGCAGGGGCATGCGGGGTAGTTGTCCCGGTCATCCCTTCCAAGCCAGCCAGCCCCCCCCCCCCCCTCCGGCCATGAGAGTAATTCGGATTTTCATTGAAAGATGTCAAATGGTAAAAATTAGCCAAAAATGACCAATTCCTATATTTTCAAACATTTAGGAAGGGAGTGTACTTCCACTTTCCCTTTCTACTTTCAGAACTCTCTCATCCATGCAAAAAACAAACTATATCATTAGAAAATTAATGATCAAAATTTTATTATATCAACTTAGTATTCTGTTTCGGAAAATAAAATCTTTATTAACGTTTACCTTGTAACGTGGCAAGTTAATATTATGACCAATTTAAAACTTTCTCTTTTAGACATCTTATAACGTACGAAAATAAGCAGAGAAAAAAGTTTGCAGAGTAATACTCGTGTCAATCATTCTATCATTATTTCCATTATTATACAAGTATTTTTTCTTAAAGTTGTGACCATTTTTTTGTGACACCCTATATACAGATGTGAGCACTATCGAATACAAAAGTTGTGCATACATAGAATATATATGAAATATGTATATACTAGCCACTTCAACATTAGTCACAAAAAATTCTGCAGAAAAAGAGAAGGGTCCCTTGGATTCTTGCCCTTGGATTCTTGGATTCCTCCACGACCTTAGTCGGGCCCTGTTTAAGTTATTTTTTTTAAATGAGAAATGACAAACATTTGAGAAACTTTCCTTTCAATTTCTTTTCTTTTCAAGTGTAAATCTTAAAATCGTGAAATGATCTTTCTTTCGTTCAAAAATTAATTCATTTTCATTCGTTTCCGAAACCTTGTGGAAGCACCCAGAAAACAATTAAAATCAATTATAAAGCAAATTGATCATGGAATGTTTAGAAGATGTGATCGCGGAACACACACACACAAATTAACCTGCAAGGTCATCTGGTTTAGTTTAAAAGAGTACTATTAAATTTAACCTTTGTTGCCTTGAAAAGAATGCATGTCTGTGTTAGTAGAGCAAATAGGAAGGAGATTGCTCTTTGTTTCGGTGTTTATTTCCCCCGCATCTGGATTAAATGCCAAGAGCTGAATGAGAAAGAAGAATTCCGGAAGAGAAATGAAAATTCTGAGGACGTTGCTTCTCTTTCAAAGTAAACAAGGACGTCGTATAGTGAGATTTTGTGGGTGGAAATTTGCTAAAGAGCGTTTTTCAGGTAAACGAAGAAGGGGCGAATGTGAGGAATTTCAATTTAAAACTGAGAGCATGCAATTGTGTAAGATTTGTTCAGTTAACAATTTTTTTAACCATTTTGGTAAAAGAAGGCCAAAATCGATAATAAATAATCCGATTCTTCGAGAAATAATGCAATCCGATAAATTCTGCCTTGATTTGCTGCTAGAAATATATTTAAAACATAATTTTAAAATATTCGGTATTTCTACACTTCCGTATATGATCTTTTCTAATTTGCATCACTGTATGTTTTTTTTTTTCTCTCTCTTTTTACTGCTGTAATGATGCACAAATTTAACCATACTTAATATAAGTGAAGTTACACTGCTTATATTTAAACTGGCCTTTCTTTCCCAACCGTTTTGTGGCCATTAACATAAGAAAAAAGGATTCTCTACAATGGAAAAAGGTCATGAAGGTATGTCGTGAAGGTATTAAAGCACTAAATTATGCTATCTCATCATGTAAATAATTGAGATAAGTATATAAAACGGCACAGTGAATAAAAAAATAGTACAATGGTTGGAAAAATTATAAAGCCATTTGAAAATATGATGTAATCAAAAAACAAAAGTTGGGATATTTATGAAGCTAAAAGTAATTTTCAAAAATGCTGGTCCTTGTTGAAAGTCATTAATAGCTTTAAAAAATTTTAATGTAAGAATCTGTCTCATTGACTTTAATAAATACACATTCTTGTTTATTAAAATAAATACTTTTTATTGCTATTATTATATAGAACCATTTATCCAGAATGATTTTGATCAGATGTATTTAGATAACTGATAAGGTATCAAATTTATAAAATGTACTAGCTGTTACCCGTGACGTCGTTCACGTAGCATTAAAAAAAAAAAAAGATAAACGCTTTAATTAAACAAAACGGTTCATTAACAATAATTTAAAATATGTATGACATTTATCTTATAGAAGGCTATGCAGTAGTTTTTTTTATAGGGGACTTAAAGAACTCAGTCAAATAAAAGGAAAATGTGTTAGATAACATGAACAATCGCGAAAATGAAATTGTAACCACTTATACTGTAGAACAACTGTAACGCACCCCAATTGTACAGAAATCATGTTGTAGTGCATTTCAGAATTCCATACCAAAGAAAGAAAAATCATGTGTTAAACCTAGGTAATAAAAAAAATATCCAACATTTCCATAATGCATAACTTCACCGGGACATTCTTTTCTGCAGCTGTGTATATGATCTATGTGTTTGTAAATATTCTAAATACAATGTTAAAATTTTGCTTAGTGAGAAAAAGTATAACGAATATTAAAATTCACCTTTAGCAATTTCTAATTATAGACAGAAACTTACTTGAATTCTTTTTTACAGTCCTGTATATTACGTGCAAATATGTATACGATCGCATATTTAGCTTAAATTATTCAAGCAAAAAACCCGATTCAAATTATTGAATTCATATTTCCGGGAATCGCTATTGCACTGGTGACCAATCCAGTTTATTGTATAGTCCGATACATGATTTATTTAAATTCTACAAACATCTCTTATTATATCAAATGTAGCTGAACTTCAGGATGCATTAGTTTTCCAAATACATACGATAATTGAAAAAGCTCTTCAGCAATCTTTTCTAATAGACCATATTTTGGATACAATATCTGAGATTTGGACACAGGTCCAAAATCTTTTATGCGTCTCTGTAAATGAACAACGAATGTGATGCAAATGATACTTAACTGCAAGCTTATTGTAGTAAATTTCAGTATTTATCATTGTATTGATTATCTCAGTATATTAATTTCATCATGTTTGAAATAGCGCAACGCAATTAAAATACGCTGGGAATATTTTTTTTCTCCGTAGACTATTATATTACCGAACATTTTTCTGCAATATTGTAAGTGAATGTTAAATCTTTTCATCCCATTTTCTACAGAAATCCTATTTTAGTGCACTTCAGAACCTGATATCAATTTCAACATTATTAAAATAACCTTAATAAAATAACATTATTAAAATACGTTGCAAATTCTTTTTCTTCACAGACCATAATATATTGAAATACTTTTGAGCTCCCTGTACGCACACTATAAGTACTACATTTAACATATTCGATAGTAACCATGTTTTTCTGAACCTTAAAAATGCATGTAAATTTCATTACATTTAAAATTATGTAACATTATCAAAATACACCACAAATGATTTTTTCACCTTAGACCATAATGTAAAGTTTCCTTTTGTGTGCTCCTGTGATTCAGCTATAATTGCTACCTGGTCCATTTTCAATGGCGCATATGCTATGGTAATTCTCAATAACGCATGTTATTTTCGTATGAATTCCACTATATTTACCCAAGTTGAAAAACGGACAGACAGACGGCAGACCCCAGGCACTAGGCATCCGGTATACAGACAGGTTGAAGTCGTAAACACTTTTAGACCATGTTAGAAAGTGTCAAAAAGCGGGTAGTTTCCGTAAAACTTAAAAAAAAACAGTTTTAGGAAAAATATACTACAAAACTGTGTTTTAGGTGGCATTTTTGTATAATTTGTACATATATGCTCTACATACCATAAAAATTTATAAAAATTTATTATAAAAAACATTCTTAAAAGTGACAACATATTTTTGCTTTTTAAGAGCCAAAAAAATGTGCAATTAATATCCATTTACAAACCTGTTTCCAGTACACTTTGAGCACATTATGCCAAATTGAGATATTGACTGAGGGAATGTATTTTCTCACAATTACATTAAATCTTTAGATTTTAAGCCCGAAAGTGCATTTTTAAAGTGATATTTATTTATATTTTCAGAATTGAACAATTTTCAGAATTAACACACAAAAATATTTTTTTTTGATTAATTGAGCTTTTCTTACTTTCTAAAAATGATAAAAAGTTTTTACATTGATCATTACGTCATTTACGATATGTATAAATTATTAATATTTTCTAGTCGTTTAATATTTAACCTTTAAAAAAACTTATTTCATTTTGAAATTAAATATTAAATACGCTCAGACGATAAACTTAATTTTCTTTAAATAATAACTTTTGATATCATAATTCAATCTCATTTCATTGCAACATCAGAGATATTTATTTTATATTCAATATGTGACGTCACAGTCGTCTCTTTTTAGCACTTAGTCAAAATTACATTGTGTTATTAAAACTTGAAAACTTATACTTTGTTTCATATATGACGTTACATTGATATTTTTTAAATTCTTAATGGAAAGTATTCCTCTGATGTCACAATTGGTAAAAAGTTGAACTTACTTAGCCTCGAACCGATAACTTACTTAGCCTCGAACCGAAAGAAAGAAAAAGGTTCATTTTGATTATGGATTAATATCTGGAAAAACTACTAAAATATTTATATTCTTGTAAAGTCTTCTAAGTGTAAAAGAAATTTTATATAATCGTTTGCGTGATATAAGAAGAAAAACAGTATTCCTCTGACGTCACAATTGGCGAAATTGCGGTTTTTAATCTCGAACCGAAAAACAGAATAGAGTCCATTTATTTATTTCATTTTATTTTATCATGTGAAAATCTTTCAGTTGAAAATTAATTACAGAAGATAAATAATTATTCCGTTTTTTTTTATTTTTTGGCAACGAAAAAAGAAAGATAATTCAATATTATGGAAAATTTTTCAATTTATTCTGTATGAAAAATAGTGAAATATTGAATTATTAAGAAAAATATTTGAATAAAATAAATAAAAATTAGCCTATGTTCATTTCAGGCCAATAATTTACCTATATACAAAAATTCAAAGACATTAATCCATCCGTTTTGAAGCCAAGTTCATTCCAATTTTCGGACACACTTTCACATTTATAATATATATAAGGATGTGGTTGTGCCATTGTTTGGTTTTAAAATAAGCATAGATTAATCAGATTAAAAATCGGATGCAAACAATATTGAAGATAAGATATTTTGAAAAGGGGAAGGATTATGGCGATCGCTTGGAAATAACTCTGCATAAAAATGTCATGCATGTTGTAATGTGTCAAGAAAATGTACTTGTCAAATTGACACAATATAGAAAAATTATGAAGTCGCTTGATTGGAAATATGATTCTGGATAAATGATTTTGGATCATTCAAGTATTACGTAAGCAGGGCGGGAGGCCGGTCCAGTGTTTGCTTATTTTTTATGACAAGAGGGAGAAGAGGGGCCATGAGAATTCTTATATAAGCATTAGATAACGAAACAACTATAATTTAAAACAAAAAGCAAAGGAGCATGATTTGGATGGACGTTTTGTGGATGTTGAACGACTTAAAATAGTAAACAAAGGCTGGAAACGAGGAACATTCCAGCCCATGACTATATTGAAAACGTCGTAATAAGTGCAGAAACATAGATTTAAAGATCTAGGACACCAGACTAGAAATGTGAACGCCAAACACATAATATTCCAATGATTCTTGTTAAAATTTTTAGTTATGTGCCTAAATAAGTTTGGGCTTTTTGAATTTCTTAGTTTTTATTTAATGCGATAAATATTATTATAATAATGACTATTTTGTATTCTATGAATTGTTTAATTCAATAAGTTATAATACAACCTATTTTGTTTTATTTCGATACTACAACCCTTATATGTCTGTTTATGTAAATTCGCTGGATTAAGAATGTAATTTATCACTAACTGTAATTTTCGGGCAGATCTAGCATTTGCTTATGTTTCTTTACAAAGGGGAGGGAGGGGTGCAAAATGACTAAAAATATGCTTATGTAATATTTGAGATACCTTTCCAGATAAACTGTTCCATACTGTTTTATACTTTTCTGCCTAGAGAAGCAGATTTTTTAATGTTAATAACGCTGCCAAGGGGGGGAAAAAACAATAAAAAAAAATCAAATTCGCTTTGAATAATAAACATCCATAACTATTTATTGATGTATTCAAATTCTTTTTGTACTCCTGCAAATAAATGTAAGAACTGTACCTCTTAACCCCTATCCCTTCTGTAAAGATATAATTGGGGGGGGGGGGGAACCACCTGTGTCAATTCTACAGCAAATAATTACATTGGGGGAAAAAAAAAGGTCTAACGACTTGGGGGAATCTACTGTTAAACGATGTGCATAAACTGTGTTTTGAGGATTATCTACGTATAAAAATTATTTCTTTGACTAGATTAACTCAGAAAAGTGTAGCTTATGCATTTTCTTCTAAATCCTTTTAGATTTCGATTAATAAAAGAAAATCATGATTGGCAAAAACACGTTGTCCATATGACGTACGAGCAAATCAGAGAAGCAGTCATTGTGTTTATATGAATATTTAATAATATTATTGACTATTAGCAGAAGCCAAATAATAAATATACATGTCATCTTTATACCAAAATTACCATTCTTTGTTTCTTTATAATTTAATTGAATTAATAAAGAGTTTACTGAATATGTGTGTACTATTAATTAATAGTTCCATTCTCTTCTTTTTTCAGACATTTACAGCATGGTGCAATTCCCACTTAAGAAAAGCTGGTACCCAAATCGAAAACATCGAAGAAGACTTCAGGAATGGCCTGAAACTTATGTTATTGTTAGAAGTCATATCTAGTGAAACACTACCAAAGCCTGACAGGGGAAAAATGAGGTTCCATCACATTGCTAACGTGAACAAAGCTTTAGATTTTATTGCTAGTAAAGGTGTCAAGTTAGTTTCCATTGGTGCTGAAGGTAAAGTTTCATAGATATATATTTTTTCTTACTTTTAAGTTGGGTGTCAGTGATTTTAATTTGTTGATTTAATCACCAATTAAATCGTGATTTTAATAAACTGATTTTTTTAAATCATTGATTTACATCAAAAATTTTCTAAATGTTTAAAATGACTTAAAAATATTAAAATCTAAGATTAACATAAGTTGTTAATCTTTCTATAGGTGTTTTGCCTTATGAATAAATGAGGAGAAAAAAAACTTTAATTCTTTTTTAGTTTAATTATTGTATTTAATGTAAAACTTTAAGTACAGTAAGTTTATAAAGGCATAAAAAGTCATTTAAAAAATATATTTAAATCCAATATAATTTATGTGTGTCTGCATAGTCGCAACTCATTTCGATAATTTCTTTGGTTAGCATATACATCCATCCTGTAAGTTAAGATTTAGGTGATTAACAGTAATTTTTCCCAGTACAATGCAAAATGTGCTGTTAATAATATTTGTTAGTTTTCTTATTTGTATAAAACTAACTTCTTCCGAAAATGCATTAAAATAAAACAAATATTCATCAGAAGCGCCGCACCGCCGTATGCTCCGCACTTACGAAAATACATCAAAATGTTAAAAATTGCGTTATATTCAGTGTTTTTTCGCGTTTTTTTTTTTAAACATTTGTAATATAAATCCAATTTTAAATTTAGTATATTTTGTATTTTTTTATGATAAAATTAAATTTGAATTCGTGCAGCCTTTTTTTTCGCGATTTTTTAATACGTTTTTTATAGTTTGTAACGAAATTTGCAGGGTTTTATCGCGATATTTGACGAAATTTGCAGGGTTTTATCTCAATATTTGACGAGATTTGCAGGGTTTTATCGCGATATTTGATGAATTTGCAGAGTTTTTTCGCGATACTTCAAAAAAATTTGCGTTTTTTATGGGGATAAGCAAGGAATGAATCATGAATATTTGAATGAATCATGATATTTGATACTTGAAGCAATACTTGAAAAAATTTGCGTTTAAAAAAAAAAAAAAAAAAAAAAAAAAAAAAAAAAAAACGTAAATTCTGTCGAAAAAGCGCAGAAAAAAAGAGAAATTTGTATAAAAAGCATAAAAAGAATGAAATCTATTTTAAAAAATCTCGAAAAAACACACATTCCATCAAAGATTCATGATCCACTCATTTCATCATGATTCATCCCGTTCTCATTCGCCTTTGAGAACGGTGTGAATCATGATGAAATGAATGAATCATGAATCTTTGATGAAATGTTCGTTTTTTCGAGATTTTTTTAATAGATTTCATGCTTTTTTTCAAATTTCTACTTTTTTCTGCGTTTTTTCGCCTGATTTTACGTTTTTTCTCGTTTTTTTACAGTTTATTTATAGATACGACATATTTGCGTTTTTTCTAACATTTTTTTAGCGATCCTTTGTGAAAATCACGATTTTTCCGCGATCTTTTGACATAATTTGTGTTTTTTAGAGATTTTTTGGCATATTTCTCGTTTTTACTGCAATCTTTCGTCAAAATGTTCGTTTTTTCGCGGTACTTCGGCAAAATTTGTGATTTTTTTTTTTTTTTTTTTGCGATTCTTTCAATAAATTTGCGGTTTTTTTTCGTGATTCTTTGGCGAAGTTAGCATTTTTTTCAGCGATTTTTTTATAGTGGGGACTAGCGTTTGATTGGGAAGGGCAGATTAACGGAATTTTACGATAATAAAATTGTAGTTTTTTAAGTGATTCTTTCATGAAATACACATTTCTTTCTTTTTATTCGCGCATTTCCCGCGAGCCTTTGATAAAAGTCGTGTTTTTTTCCTCCCGATCCTTTGATAAAATTCTTGCTTTTTCTATGAATGATTGACAGAAATTAGGCTATTATTTGTCGAAATTCGCAATATCTTTTATGCTTCGCATTTTCTTCCTGATGATTGACTTTTCACAATTTTCAGAAAAATTCCGATCAGAATCACCTCTGTAATGAATATTGCTGCAAGGGGAAAAATATATCGTATCCGCCGCCCCGGCAGAAGCGCCGCAGTAAGCATAATTTTAACTTTTAAACTCGTATGCGCCGCGGCGCTTACGCCCGAAAATACGGTAATTCTGTAATTGTTTCTTCTAGGCCATTTTAAAGGCGCTACACCTTGCCCATTTTGAAATTGACAAAATGCACCCTGCCTTTTAAAAAATAGTGAAATATATCTGTATTTGTAGCAGAGATGTTTATGTAAAAAAAACTTCTCCATAATTGCAGTTTTTTTTAAAATACATATATTGAATACTTTACATAAATGATAGAACTTTATTTATTGAGAAAAAAAAGCATATTACCAAACATGTTTTTTAATTTTATTTTTCAATTATAAAATTATTAAAAATTGATGAATTTTATTTACCACATTGAAAAGTTGTGTATATTTTTTCCTTATTATTAAACACATTACAAATATTTCCTCTTAAAATTATATCTTTTTTTTTTTTAACTAACATTTTTTTTCTATAATGAATTCTATATTATTAATTATCATTTTACTAACTAAACCATAAAAGCATCATTAATATATTTCTAATTAGAGAGTTAATTGTTTAATAATTATTAATTTTAAATAATTTTAACCAATTAATATTAAATGCAGTTGCTGATCAATTTAATAAATAGAAATATCATTGGTATTTTATATAATCTTACATAATTATTACAAAATACTAATGTGTAGGTATAACTTTATTGTATTGTACTAACCAATGAAACTACCAATTTGCAGTTTTTATAATTTGTGTAATTACTAACTAATAATTAAATTTTATTAAAGTGTAAAAATGTAGATTACGTTAGTAATTAGAGGTTTAATTGTTCTGGAAACATAAAACTCTTGATATCTATACAATATTTTAAAGTTGGGGGGAAAAATCATAAAAATTAGATTTAAATTTTTAAAAAATCAGATTTTAAATTTTTAAAAAATTTGTTTTTAAGATTTTTTACACCTTTTTTTAGGTCATTAGTTCCCTAATTTTTCATCCTTCCGTGTAAATTTTTCTTGTTTTTTGTGATAAGGTAAGAATCTAGTTAACTGTAGTAAAGTTAGTTAACTGTAATAAAACATTGCTAACTAGTTTAATTATATTTATAGGCTTGTATTTGTTATCTTATGTTTTAAAGTTTCTTTAATTTCTTTTATAATGTTAGGTCAATCAAAGCAAATTAAAAAACAGCATTAATATAATTTTTGAGCACATGACATATATGATAAAAGTTCATTGTAATTATTCAATTAATGTTGAAAACATTCAACTAGATTCCTAAATCAGTTATAAAGAATAGACTTTTTCTTTTATTTTGTAAGTTTCTTTTGGTCTTGCTCATAAGTCTTTCTTTGTAACAAAAACTTTTTAATAATAATTGTATTCTAATAACAATATGGGAGGAGCATAGACAAAAAGTCTCCTCACATAAATAAACATTTAAAGAAAATAAGGAAATTTATTTAATTAAAACAAAATGGGTGAATTTGTTATAAAAGAATTTTTTTTTTTTTTTTTTTTTTTTTTTTTTACATTACAAAAAATTTATTTATTCTTTTAATGATCTATTTTAAACTTCCCATTTTCATATAATGTATTGAATTTTCCAAGATGAATCAATAAAATCCTTTACTGCACTGTAAGGCAACTCCACACATTCTGTATTTTCTCCAGCTTGATTTTGTTGAAACATTTCCTTCAATTGTATGCACACTTATCCAGTTTATCCTAAATATCATGTCTCTTCTCCCATTTCTCTCAAATTCCATAATAGTGTCTTAAATAAATCATAGTTGCAAAATTGCCATATGATTTATAGGAAAATTATTTTTTTCAAAAAAGATAAATGAAAATAAAATATAATATAATATAGCTTTAAAATTGATAATAAATGTCAAAAAATAAGAAAATCTTTATTCAGAGTAAATTTGATATTTTATTATTTATAGAAATTGTTGATGGCAATGTAAAGATGACTCTTGGACTTATATGGACCATTATTCTTAGGTTTGCAATTCAAGACATTTCTGTAGAAGGTATGTTTGGTATCACTAAATACTAACAGTCTATATTAAATACACATTGGCTAACTGAATACAATCCCCTCTTACTCTTTCTTTTACAGAAATGA
Organism: Maratus speculifer; assembly: GCA_964019185.1. Classification (NCBI taxonomy): domain Eukaryota; kingdom Metazoa; phylum Arthropoda; class Arachnida; order Araneae; family Salticidae; genus Maratus; species Maratus speculifer. The sequence goes on along the minus strand of OZ025295.1, from coordinate 180,475,844 downwards.
CAGCTAAAGAAGGCTTATTATTATGGTGCCAAAGAAAAACTCAACCTTATAAAAATGTTAATGTACAGAATTTCCATTTGAGGTAAATATTACACTGTAAATGCTTTCTAATTGGGTGTTTCTTGCTTTTTGCTCAGTATAAAATTTATTTGGCAGTTCTGACAATTTTGAAAAATTAAAGTTTAAGAAGTGATATTGTAGAATTAGTACTGTATGTTCTCTTAAAAACACTCTAATGCAGTCTCGTACAATAATTAATAAATTGCTTATAGATAATAAGTACAAATACAATTATCTTTATGTATCAAGATGCTAAATTTTATTAAAATAAAGCACTTAAATTCATTAAAATAGTGAAAAAAAAAAAAAAAATGTACAGTACAACTTCAAAAATCTGGCATCAAAACTGCCTTTTCACTTTCTTTTTCTTTTAAACTTTCGAATTATAGAAAAAGAAAAACAGCAATTCTTTATGAATTAAAAACTTCAAGATGAAAAGTAAAAGTTAAAAAAAATATATATTTGATTTTTTTTTTTTTTCTCATTTGTCAGAGGCGATTATCTGAACAGAATTTCTAGAAGCTGAACTGTTATTTAGCAATGGAAACAACTTTGAGGACATCTTCAAAATGTCTGACTCAATATATGGTCAGAACAAATTTTCAGCAATGGCAACATCAATGATGGGGAAAAAAAAAAAAAAAAAAAAAAAAAAAAAAAAAAAAAAAATCTGGCTTTCACATTTTCTATTAAAAGACCATAATTTATCAGCTGATAACATGTCAAATCTCAAAATGCATTAAGTGTAAAAAAGGGGGATACAGATGATTAGCTAAGTGCCAGATTTTTGAAGTACTGTAATTATTTCCCTTATAAGTATTTATTCTGTTTACATTTATGTAAAGGGATCTTTTATAACGAAATTACCTAATTATTGAATTAATTTTGTTATACATGGTGTTTTGGAATTTCATTTATGATCAAAAGCACATTACAATAATTTTTGTATAGGAAATTTTTATTACAATCTATTTATTCAATCAAAACCTGGTTCATAATTTATGGAGAATTATAATTTTTAAAATATTAAAGATATTTTTTAATAAATTGTATGGACTTTATCTTTAGTGTAAAATTTAACAATATTATGCAAAGTGATAGAACTAGCTCCCAATGTTTTAGAATGTGATTGACATTACATGTTATGATGTCTTTGACCGAATTTCTGTATTTTTCCAGCACTCTTCACACTATCATTCTATTTCTTACAAAGCTATATAAGTCTGTTATAAATTTTGTCAAAATATCTCAATATTGTTAAAATTATAAAAAGAGAAAATTTCAGATTCAAGTTGGAGTGAGATGTCCTAAACTTTGAATGAATAAATGGATTGCAACACATCCTTGTGCTATTTGTCTTTTGTTATAGTGTGATCTACCTCTCAATTTGTACATGAAATTTTGAAACATCCTGTATAATTTTTTTTTTAAGTATTTTAATTTTTATACAAATAATACTAATTCAGATGAAAAAGAAAATTGTATTAACAAAACAGATAATCTGAAAAGCCTTTTGTCTCAGAGTTAACTGTTTCAGAATTTCAGTTGTGATTATTTGATATCATTATTATTGATTTACCATCATGATTAATTATTTGATAAGTTAAATTACAGTTTGGTAGTTAGTTCATTTTTTAATTTTAATCATATAAATCTGTGTTTCTCAACCTGTGTGCCTAAGAGATTATCAAATATGCTGCAAAGTTTTCTGACAAATAATTGAAATTGTATGGTGTCATATTAGTGATATGACATTTTCAATTTATCATGTGCTTAAAACTTAAAAACTATCCCTTCACTTTCAGTTGAGGAAATATGAATGGTGAACGAACCTATTTGTAATTCACAAGACACCAAAGTTCACAACATAAAAAGAACAGTTCGTTGATTTGAGAAACAATTTTACCGTTGAACAATCTTTGAGAAAAATTTGGATGATTTTTAGCTTTAATAAAAAATCTGTATCTGGCATTCAGCTTGAAAGCTTATTCTTCTGCCCTTTACATCTTCATGGATCTGTGAATTTGGATTTACAGCATTGATCATTCACCATTAAGTCCAAAAAGCAAAAAAAGACTTTCAAAAGTTGGCAATAAAATGCAAATTTGTCTGGAGATTTTAAGACCTTGTTTTAATTTAATTTGTTCAAGATAACATGCTGAACATTCTCACTGAATAAATTTTGTGTTAATATGTATGTATATATTATACAACTTTTATATTTTATATATATAAGTGTACCGTAAATAATTCCTGATATTTTTAGTGTGCCATCAACCAAAAAAAGGTTGAGAAACACTGATATTGATTATAAGAAAATTGCTTTATTTCTCATGTTATTGATTAACTATATATGGTTTAAAGATTAAACAAATTTAATATTCATTAATATTTTAGCTGGAAAGATGGTCTTGCTTTCTGCGCTCTGATTCACAGACACAGACCAGATTTATTAGATTATAGCAAACTCACTAAGGTAAGTTGGTTCATCGGAAAAACTGTAAAATAAAGTGAAAAAAAATGTACAGTGTGACTTTAAAAATCCAGCATTCAGAAATTCGACAATTAAAAAAAAAAATTTGGCATCAAAACCGCATTTTCACTTTCTTTTTCTTTTACACTTTCAAGTTATAGAAAAAGAAAAATAGCAATTCTTTATGAATTAAAAACTTCATCAAAAAAAATATATATGTATATACATATAATATTTTATTTGTCAGAAGCGATTATTTTCTGAAGACTTTCTAGGAGCTGAAATGTTGCTTAGCAATGGAAACAATTTTGAAGATATCTTTGGCAAATGTATGATTCAATCTATGGCCAGAACAAATTTTTGGCAATGGTGACTACATAAACCAGTATATAGTCTGCCAAAAAGCGAAATAAAAATGAAACATGCCATAGCTTTTAATCAAAAATTATCAAAGAAAAGCAAACACCATTCGATTGCTAATTATGCTTTTTAAATCTACATAAGTAAAACAAGCTTAAACTGATTTCCAAATAATAATTATAAAAATTCTTGCTCAACAATATAAAATTTTCTGACATATTTAAAGACACGTTTTGAAACATAAAAGCATGACACCTGCAGGCATAATAAGTGAAATGATTTGTAATCGTTTTTCTGTTTTTTGATAAATCAAAGCTATTGTTCTTATGAAAGCAACCTATTTGGAATTATGAAATGTCATAGGATTTTTACAATTTGCAGAAATATAAAATCACATCAAGCTATCATTTTTTTTTAAATTATTTAAAATAATCTTCCATAGAAGGAAAATAGTTTCCATAATAAAATTATAAATCCAAGAATTAGGAACAAAATTGATAAAATTTAAATCAAAGAAATAGGAACAAAAATGATAAAATTTAAACTTAATCTATTAAATATTAGTACGTTAAAATCAGAGAAAACATTAATAGTATCCTTCAAAAGGAACATTCCTTTCAAAGGTCTGGTAGCACTCATAGCAAAGTATATCATTCTGATACAATATGTAAAGTGATTAGATAAAAGTAAAAAAAATGCATAAGATATGTATGTGTACGAAAATTTACTTTTGGTTATTTATTGTAATTCAGTTATAAAATGAATAATAAGAATTATTAATAATGAATAATAATGAATAATAAGAATAATAAAAAACTTTTAGATGAATAATAAGAAAAATGTTATGTAAGTAAGAAGTTTTCAATGTAGACTTCTACTAAATTAATTTTAACTTGTAGAAAATATATCTAGAGAAGTTAATGTTGAAATGAGAGAATTCTTACACCAATCTAATAAAATAAAAAAGGAGAAAAGAGATAGGTCATATGTCCCTCACATGCCCAGAAGGGTCAAATTAGAGGCCCCTATCGAAGAGTCAAAGAAAATGCATCTTATCAGCAAAAAAGATGGAATGAGGGTTCCAAATACAATATTAATATTTTTATAGCAACAAATTGCAAACAAATTACATTAGAAATAAAAATATTATTATATTTCCAACAAATTATTTATTTTGGCATTTGGATTTACAAAGGGTAATTCAATTTATCACATTTGGCACCGAATTGAATTAGAATTACCTAAACAATCAAATGATATTGTTGAGTTGTTGCCAATGGACTGAAACTTGTGTAATCACAGCTGTCGTTATAAGTTTGCAGAATAGTGAGATGCTGACATGTAATAAATAAATGCATTCATAATGAAAATATCAAGCATAATGAAAAGTTGAAATTTATTAAATTGATTGAACATGATTGGTAATCATTAATAACTAGTTAATTTGATAAATTCTCATAAATAAATCATATTAACTGGTTATTTAGATATTTGATAATTAATAATAACTGATTAATCAAATTAACAGATGTGTATATGTATAAACAGATACACACAAAAGATACATTTGAGTATCAGAGTTTGCATCAATTATGTGTAACTGTACTTAATAGTGTCTTCAATTCAGAAAATGTCAAGGAGTGAAATTGCATCTCACCATTTTTATGTGATTAATCTCCATGTTCATATTTGTGCATTATTCTGTGCTTTTGGAAGTTATTAGATGTAAGCTCTCTTATGTACTACTTGAAGAATTTCTCTAACTTTGTCGTCTTTTTCTATAAAGTATTGAATTGCATTTGGACTCCCAGGACACGTATTCCATGTGTCCCAGAAACAAACATGATCCGATTTCATCAGTTATAACCACTGAGCTCTACTATAGTATAAAGTGCTAACTTTGTATTATGATATGATAGAGATCCACCATCCCGTCTCTAGGCCCTGTCAGGCCCTTGCGGCGTCATCCAGTGATGGGCATCGACTGGGGTCGGGATTCGCAAACCGCATGCGGCTACTACTCCGGGTCCCCATCTGCACACCTCACCTTCACGACACTTGCGGTCTAGTAGCCAGCCCGGAGGCCGGCCACGTTCCCAAGTCTGATGAAGCGGTCGAGTACGACAGCTCCCCTGCCCACTGAGGAATCTCAGAGGCGAGTCGGACACCTGGGATTTGCACCCATTGAACCATGACGAGCCCCAGGATGACGACGCCCATAGGGACGCCGAGACCAGTGACCCATTGTCATGGCACGACGGATGCAAATTTGCTTTACGGCAGGCCCCACAAGATAAAACCACTATATCAGGGAACACATTTATGTGGGTTTTGTATTATGATATATTGAATCGAGCGATCTGGCCATAAATACAATGTCAAGGATCTTCCAAGAAAATTTTTTAGCTAAACATAGATTTTTTTCTATAAGTAGTGTGGAGAGATATTTTTTAATTGAATTTTCTTTTAAAATTTGACAAAGATTCTACAATTTTTACTGAAAAATATTTTTAAAGAAAAAAACTGTAGTTTAATTTACATTCACCACAAATTTTTAATTTGATATCAATTACAAATGAAATTTTTGGTAAGCTCAACAAAAAAAATGCAAAAATTTTATCAAGGTATTGCTCATAAAAATATCAAAAAGGTATAAAAGTAACCAAAATTAATAAAAAGTATGCAAAAAAGTTTGAATAAATGCTTCTAATATTAAGAAAGGTGCACAATTCTTTACTTGTGCACACTGAAAATGTGATATGGTCATGGCAAAAAATGGACTGGTGAGTTAGCGTTCAATGGTTATGACTGTTAGCTAAAACTAGTTTATAGCTAAAACCATAAAAATAATTACATAATTTTAATATTATTCATTTACAATTTATACATATTTATTTTTAAATTTTCCTGTACAGAGCTCAGTTTTACGTTGACTTTTAAAATTATATTATGAACAAGAAAAAAAAATTACAAATGATTAATAATAATATTTATTAAAAATGATTAATAAGCATATTTTTATCTTTAACATTTGTTTGCATTCACATTTAATTTGTGGATTTGTCATAAAGGAAATTTTCTACTATACATTCAAAATAAATGTTATACTACTTCTCTTGGAATTAATACATTTTCTTTATTGAAACAGGATAATCCTATTCATAATTTGAATCTTGCTTTTGATGTTGCTGAAAAGTATCTGAATATTCCAAGAATGTTAGATGCTGAAGGTAAATATGTTTGTTAATTAGACTAGACTAAAGCTTTTATTATGCATGCTGTGCACTTTCATAATAAAATGTAACTTATTGAGTTTATTACTTCCACTTTTTTTTCTGTTTTTATTAATATTCCTTAGTTTTAGTTCATGATGATAATTATAAATGATGTGATTACTGAAATGAAATTTAAAGAACATGTATTGTTAATATGAAATAATTAAGTGAAGTGTGTAAATCTTTAGTAACTGAGTAACTTTATTTCCTAAATGCATTTAATGTATACTCTAATTAAAGTGAACTGGAAAACTAAGGTGTATTTCCCTAGATTCATTTTTCTAAACAATCTTATTGTTATTTTGTTTTTTGTAATTATCTAAGCAACATAATTTCTGAACAGAAATTTATTATTTTACCTCAACCAATCTGCAACATGTATGTTCCATTCTTCAGATTCCAAAATTATTCAATCTGATATGCACCAATAAATGCTCCATACAGTCTGTCTCCAAAGTATTAGCACAATAAGAAAATGTTGTTTATTATATAAAAAATACAAAATTAAACAAACATATTATTTACTAATTAGATTTTGTAAAGTTATTCAAATAAATCTTATCAAAATGAATAAATTGGTAACTTTGATTTTAAAAAATTATTATAAAAGTTTGTTTATTAAAATTTTAGGCACAATGGGCGGAAAAATAAATCATTTAACACTTTTATATGATGCTATTTATTTATAGAATTTTCTTATTTTCACATAACTTCAAACAATTAGGTTTTTTGTAACCCCCGGAAATCTATGTTTCGTTCAAATTGGCACATCTGGCAACACTAGTTAGGAGTTACAAATGTATAATTATTTTTAAACAAGCGCTAGAAGGAATTTTTTTCTCTATTTTTATCAATGATGAAAAATCTGTCAAAGGTAGATAAAAGGGTTCAAAAACTGTCAAAGGTAGAAAGGTACAAAAACTGCAGTTTTGTTTATGTCATTCAAGATAAAATTCAAAATTTTAACTTTAAAAATGTAAATGACTTTTTAATATTATTCTTTAAAAAAAAAACGCTATTGGAAGTTATTTTGTTTATAAAATACTTAGGAAGTAAAGGTTCTTTACTATTTATTACAGGTTAGATCATAATATTATGAAACTACTTTCTGAAAGTAGGCTTCACAATTTAAAAAATTGCCACTTTGCTCCAAATAGACACTCTATTCAGATTTACTTAAAAAAAGTTTGGTAATTTAAGAATTGAAACAGTTGTTAGATATCATTCCATTATCAAAGAATATATGAAATACATTTTACAAGTAATTAAAAAAAAAAAAAAAAAATTAAGTTTAAAGAATATAGGAAACATACATTAAAAGTCTATAAAAAATAACTTTTGAAACATGAAAATTATAATTGATACACAAATTTTAATTAACAATGAGTTTATTAAATTATAATTAAAAGTATGTTTATAAAACAAAAAATTAAAAAAAAAAAAAACCTAATGTGTTCTGGGATTAAACCAGAGGCTCCCAAATTAAGGAACTAACACTCTACTGATAAAGCTACGGCAACTTAAAATTGTGTTATGAAGTAAGTACTTAAATTCTATTCAGCGCCACCCTTATGGGTGTGCGACAGGTGCGGCCGCACATGGTCTCGCACTAGAGAGGACTTGCACTTGGACACAAATATTTTTTCTTGAATAAAAAGAGGAAAGTATAATAGAAATCTCTAGTACAAATTTATGACTTTAGTTAAGAAAAGATAGTGTTCTTGACATAAAATATAGCCTATGTTGGGAGAAAAACTTTCATCAGATTGCCACTATTACTTTTGAAATTGGTCCAGTATTTCCAGAAATTAGTCCTACAAACACACAAACAAATGCTACTCTTTTATAATACGTAGGGGATCGAACCCTGGCTCCCTGGGGCACAGTATATAGGTGAAAACCCTTCTTTTTTACTGATAGTATACAACAAATTATGTTAAGTCTGAAAGGAAAGGGCCTCTCAAAATCCTTGCACCGGGCCTCGCTTTGAACCGTACTCCATAAGGACGGCTCTAATTCTATTATAATATTAGACCACCTATCTCCTCCCCCCCCCCCCCCCGTTTCTCGAGAATTAAGGAGTATTGTATAAAATCCGATGAACTTGAGACTAAGGGGCCCTCTATCCTACAACATATGCAAAAATAATCAAAATCTGTGATGATCAAAGTTGGTCCTCTCCTTGTAAGGCAGAATATTGTCTACTAAGGAAAAATTTCTCAGTCCCAATAGATTCCACCTTAGGCAGAATTTACTGTAATCTTTAAATCTTTAATATTTTTGTTGCAATATTTTAACTTACAATATGTAATTTTAAAAATATGTATATTAACCCCTTTCTGACAAGCATCTTGTTTACAATTTAAGTTTTTAGCATCAGTGTTTCCAAATAGAAGCCCTTGTCTAAGTCACTCAAAATTTCTGTGATTAAATAGACAAAAATTACTATCGAAAAATACTAGTAAGAAAACTGAGAACTATATGCAACATATACATGATGCTTGTCATGCCAATTTAATGCTCCTAATTTTATTTTGTTGTGATATCTGTCTTAAGTTTGTGTTAGAAATTGGTTTAAATCTTTGAAATATTATATTTTGTGTGCAAAATTTTAAAATTTCTGATAAAATCATGCATGTTTTTATTTTTTATAACTTCACTTATTAGAATGATTTTCAATTTATTACTTGGTTTCTATTTTAATTTTACAACTTTAAAAAATGCAAATTTTCAGTGTTTGAAATAACTATTTTAAATATAATTTTAATAAATGCATGGTGTGAATTTTAATTTACAACATTCATTAGTTCACAAGTATAGTGCTTTATATTACAAATTAATGCCTATTGTTGCATGTCTTGAAAAATGAGTCACAGTTAGCTTTTGATTCCTTTATATTAAATAAACTTCAATACCAAAATTATTGCAGTTATTTTTTATTCACAAAATAGAATTCTAATTTGTTTCTGTTTTCCTTTCCTAAAAAAAAAATTCAAAGTAGGCATTTATTAACTGATTAGTTAATCTGATAGGTAAATTCAGAGTTTTAAAATGTGACAGATTAAGTGTTTTCATTGTTAATCATATTTTGATTTCATTTGATGCTAAATTAATCTGTAAAAAAAAACATTAGAAATCCAGTAAACTTTTATAATGTGAATATCTAATTCCAAGGGTTAATGAAGATTGTTTAAGTGTAATGATTATATTTTTTATACATAAAAATAGATAAATCATCTTCTTTTTTCACACTTTATGCTTTACTTTAACATTTTCATTCTATTTTATTTCTGGCCATATATGGTATAAAGAAGGTTTTGTAATCACAATGTATGTGTGTGCTAGTGAACATGATAGCATCCAAACAGTGTTTTCAGTTGAACATTTGGCAAATATGTTGTACGCCACTGCTGCAAGAAGTATATACATTTTTTTTTTTTTTTTTTTTTTTTTTTTTTTTTTAAATCAGAGAGTCTGGTATCTAAACTATTTTTTCGTCAAATAAAACCAATAAATATTTTTGTTTTTAACTGTAGTATTCAAATAAATATTTTTATTGATCACATGCATCTTATTTTGAAAAGATTTTTTTTATTATTTTTATTATTAGAATGCAACTTAATTTATTAAAAAAAAAAAAAAAAAAAAAAAAAAAAAAAAAAAAGTTTTATTAATCTGATAAAACATACTGAAATTTTAATATTGTACATTATTGAGGAACGATGGTGAAATGTATGTGTACATTCAACAAATTTTAAAACTCCCTTTACTCATTGTCCTTCCCCTATCTAAATTAAATTTCAATATTTATTTAAATTAACAGCTGTGGAATAAAATGCTTTGAAAATTTCATCGTAATTTTAGAAAAATGTTTCAGCTTTATGAAAGTGTATGTTTTCTTTAAAACATAGGATCATTTTCATTTGTGAAAATATTTCATTTTTGTAAAATTAGAATCTAAGTTATATTTATTCTTATATTGCTGCTTATTTGAATGTGTAGTATCGTAAAGTCATAAAATTGAGTAGACTCATTCCAGGTTTTTAAATCTTGGAATAATTAAGGTGTTTTTCCCCTCTATTTTATGTATCCAGAATCTATATTAAAAAGTATTATAGTAAATATGTTGTTTGAAGAATTTAAAAGTGGGAGGAAATGTAAAAAAAGAATTAATTAAAATACAAAAAAGCCATAAATCTTTATATGAGCATGAAAAAGAAAACTTTCATTATTGCAATAAAACTTCTAATTTTATGGCCAGAAATTAAGAAAAAAAAATAGCAGAATTGCTTTGAAAAAACAGAAAAACATGCATTTACAGTAACCTTAATCATTGTCTTTTACTTTGTTACAAATTTAAAAATATTTAAAACACTCATTTCAGTTATAAATTAATTTATCATAAGGAATGTGTTTTATTATCCTGGAAATTTTGATTTGAAATTTCTGGCATGGTATTTACTCTCATTTTATATTATATGTAATTTACTTTGACTATTTGCTTTATTTTGGAAAAGCAAATAAAAAACAATTCTCAAAACAGTAGCAATTGGCAGGATAATTTTATTTGATATTTAAAACATTAGGTTTCTACAGATTTAAAAAAAAAACAGTAATATTAATGCTAAACTTTTGTTCAGAAATGTATCTGAAAGCCCCCGATCAATCATTATTCATTAATTACGTTTTAAAATTTCAACCAATCAGAATTTCTTATGAAATTTGCATGCAGTTTGCGAGTAGTTAACTTCATCCTTTTTTCAACAACTTACCTGCATGGGAGTGGAAACTAACTCAATTACCTCAAAAAGCTCAAAATATTTAAAGACATATAACTTTCTTCAGACATGGTGAACACTCCCAAGCCTGATGAGCGTGCCGTAATGACTTATGTATCTTGTTTCTATCATGCGTTTCAAGGAGCGATGCAGGTAATTTTGAATGATTGCTTCTTTGCCTGTTTGTTTGCTTTTTGTGTCATGTGTATTGTCCTTTCCTACAGACATCAACAACACTCCAATGCCTGATGAGCGTGCTGTAATGACCTATGTTTCCTCCTATTACCACACTTTCTCTGGTGCTAAACAGGTATTATTTTAATTTAAAATACATAAGTATATTTATGAAGACATTTACAGTCATTTTCTGCCAACTTCTTTTTCAACATTCACAAACAAAATTTAAAAGTAATAAGTTGTATTATTATTGTTGTGTTTATCATCTGTTCTGTTTTCATAAACGTAATACTGTGGCAAAATTTGAGATATTTGCACAGTTCTCAAACAGATTCTTTTTTCCTGTGAAATGATGATTACAATTATCTTATTTTTTCTCATGGGGTCTTGCAAAATTTGAATGTTAGCTCATTTTTTGAAGTTGCAATTTAGTGACTTGTTACTTTATTAAACTTTGGCATAGAATTCCATATATGACTCCACATCATACTACTTTGCTTCCGAATGCTATAATCTGCACTGTTTGTGCTGTATATATATATATATAAGAATTTTCAAATATAAAGGTAGTTTTTACTATAAGAGAAAAACCACATGAAACAAACTGTATACAGTTTTATCAATGTGTGCATATGAGTTAATTGATAAGTTATCCAAGGCAGATAAAAAAAAAAGTTCAATTAATTATTTTCACTTTTAAAAAAAAGTTGTAATTCCTTAGCAAGTAAAGTTTCTAAAGTTTAAAAATTAAATTTTTCAGCAATGCAATCATCCAGTCAAAAAACTTGAAATTACATATGATGGCGCACTTTTTGATCTACTCTATTTGGCTCTCATGTGTTTCTTTTCAATAATATTTGAAAAGAACTTTTAAATGTAGTTTAGAATGTAAGAATTTTTTAAATATAGAATATTTTAAATGTTTATTTTCAATGAATTTATGCTCTTAATATCATTTATTTTCTGGTAGACTATATATTTTAAAATTTATTTGATGTCTTCTTTAGCCCTGTTTTTATTTTATCCTTTAAGAATTTTTTGAATTTCTAATAATAATAATAAACAACTTGTCAGTTTTATAATAAAAACTGTAACTAAAAATTTTTACAAAAATTATAAGATTATTACAAAGTTTTTTCTATGATTAATAAATTTTCTATAAAAATCAAATTATCAATTTCTTAATTCTTTTCTAAATTTTACTTGAAATTGCTGCTTCTAATATCTAAATACCAGAGTTATCAAAAATTAATTATATATCTTTGATATTTGTAATTATGAATATTTTTATAAGGATAATTATCTGGGATATAATTCTCATTTTTTTTTTTCATTTAGGCTGAAACTGCAGCAAACAGAATTTGCAAAGTACTTAAAGTTAACCAAGAAAATGAAAGGCTTATGGAAGAATATGAGAGGTTAGCTAGTGATGTAAGTCTCATTTTGCATTTGTAATTAAACTGTTTCAGATTGTAGTTATCTACATATGTATTTCTCTTACATAATGTAAAAATGAGGCTGAATTTGTAGTGTGCCATATGACAACAACTGTAGTTTGAGTGACGATTCTCAATTATTCATTCTATGGTTATATGTTCCGTTCAGCAAACAAAATTCAGAATAGGAGCTCTTTTTAAACACAGCATAATCTTTCTGTCAATGTATGAATAACAGTGGACTTTGATTCATTTTACAATTATGCAATTCATTCAGTAAATCAGCTTTTTGATCAAGAAGTTTCATTTAGATACAAGAGAAAGTGTTGTTCGCATTTTGTTAACTTGCCGAGAATCTGAGAGATATTGTTTTTTTATGATGAACAAACTATTAAATTATATGTTAATGATTGCTTATTTATGTTTAACTATCTTGGGTACTTATGTATTAACGCCACTGCAGCAGAAGTTGTGCTAATGCACCAATAAAGAGCAATCTTGTTCACATGCGCACACAGTTATCTTTTGGATTACTTGTTTCCTTGTTGTTTTCTGATTTTTGACGGCATTTTTTAGTGCTACGAAAATGCGAATTTGGGATATGCCAAAATCAGAACAAGATGCAATTTTATTTTGAATCTATGTTAAACTCTATATCGGCCCATTTTCCACAGAAAACCGATTGAGTACTTTGTTTTTAAATAAAGTGCTTTGAATTTTGAAAGTTTTTTTATTTTAAATAAAGCGTTTTATTTTATAATTTGTCGCAAAAATTTTAGATGTAAATTGGCGGTATTTAAAAACCGCCAAATCTGTAGCTGCGGTCGCATACCCTATCTTGCTATCATATACTGTTTTCTTATTGTATTTTAAAATTAATTGAAAGTGTGCTGTGCAATATTAAGATCTGCCCACTGCTACAAAAAAAAATCATAGTTGCTACGATTTGGACTTATAAGCTACAACGCTACAAAAATTACAATTTTGAAATTCTCTAGACTATTGTAGGGAAAATATTGGGTATTTTGTCAATAGTCTCAGAAACAAAAAGTAATTATCATCAATGGATTGCTGAATAAAATTGCTAATTTTTTTTAAGAGTTCAGAAAGAAATTATGAATTTCATCAAAAGATTGTGCAAAATAAATCATGAGTTTCTATAAAATATTAAGGGGGAAAAATTCCAAATTTCTCCAAAAAATCACAGAAAAGAGTAATGAATTCCATTGTGAAAAGATGTTGCAAATTTTGCCAATCGGTTGCTCAACTATTGTAAATTTCAATGGATGCATTGAAAAAAAAAGAGTCAAATGGTTGCTGAAGAAAGTTAATTTCGTCCAAGGATTGCAGTAAAAATGCAAATTTCTTCAAAATATCATGAAAAAAAAACTCAAATTTCATAGAATGATCGTTAAAAAAATGCAAATTTCATCTTAAAAAATTGTAGTAAAAAAATTTTGTTAAAAAATTGCAGAAAGAAAACACAAATTTTGTCAAAGGATCGTGGTAAAAAATGTTAATTATATCAAAAATTCACTGTAAAGAGTGAATTTCATTGAAGAATCATGATAGGAAAATAGGAATTACAATTGCAGGGGGGGGGGGGGGGAATGTGAATATCATGTAATGATCGCAGGAAAAAATTACGAATTTGTCAAAATTTATGGTTCTGAGCAAAAAAATTTTAATTGGTCTCTTTTTACAAATTAAGCTGTGAAAGGAAAAGAAACCCTAAAAATTGTATAAGAATTTTTAAAGAAAATACTTGCTACATTGTGTTCACAGATTGAAACCTTATTCTAAACCTTAACCTAGCCTTAACCTTCCTTTTATAAATCGCAAAAAATGGCCGTGAAACACGAAAAAACAACCATTTATCCTCCAGATTAATTTGAATTTTGTATGCTACGATTTTTTAATTTCAAAGATTGGCAAGTCTATTAATAATATAGGCACCAACTACAAGTATTTTAAATTGTATTTCCAAAGAAGATCTGAATTGTCTTTCAAAGGTAATTTTTCTTCAGTTAATTATTTTACATTTCAAAAATTTGTAAATTTTATTAATTTAAAATGATTTAAACCTTTGGAAGCATAATATTAGATGCATTTCTAATTTTATTTTCAATGAAATGTTTACTTTTTTTTGCAGAAAAATTTAATATTTTCATAAACATTATGTTAATAGGCTAACGTTTCTTTTTAAATAACTGTATTTGTACTTTTGCTACATTTAAAATCACTATCATGTTTTTTGATGTCATGGTGATACACTGAATGCAAAATTAGTAGCAATTTTTTAAAAGTTTTTTTTTTCTCATTGAACTTACCACATTATTGCCAAAATAGTTCATGTTTGATGTCCACTATTGACTTGGGACTATGATTCTTCAGAAATAATCATTTTAACTTTTATAAAACATGGAAAATAGCAACTATTAAATTCATGCTATAATCACATTCATATAAAAAATGTTTATTTTTATAAATGACAATGCAAATTTTGTACTACATACAAAGATTATATTTATTTATTTTTGCTTTAAAATATATATTTTACATATTCAAATGAATGCTTTATTATTCACATTTAAATTCAACATAAAAAAGACAAACAAAAGTATAAAAAACAATACAAAATACAAAAGTATGTATTCAAAAGAAAAACAATCCTTCTTATATTTAAAATTGAAACATGTCATCACTTTTGCATTACTATAACATCATTTTTCACTGATTTTTCTGTGCTAAGACAATGAGTTGTAGATATAAGTATATCTCCCATAACATGTTGATCTTTTGCATATAGTAACTTTGACTTTTCAATGTTTATTGAAAAAATAAATAAATAAGTAAATCTTGAAAAATTACTGAGTAATGTTCGTTCTATCAGATACTATATTTTATTATATTTGAATAACAAATTAAACTGATGTTTCTTACATTAATGAGGGGAAATTCAAGTTTCATTTTTGGCAGAATTTAGAAAATAAATTTCCTTGATGATTTAAGTGTATTTCATTCTGTTATATATATATATATATATATATATATATATTATCAAATTACATTCTTTTTAAAAAATAACAGTAATTTTTCTTTATGAATCTTATTTTAGCTTCTAGAATGGATTAGACGAACAACACCTTGGCTTGAAAACAGAACAACAGACAATACTCTTGTTGGAGTTCACAAAAAATTAGACGAATTTAGAAATTATCGCAGAGTTCACAAGCCTCCACGTGTTGAACAGAAAGCTCGTCTAGAAACTAATTTTAATACCTTACAAACAAAACTACGTCTAAGCAACAGACCTGCCTATCTACCTTCAGAGGGCAAGATGGTGTCTGTAAGTATGTAATTCTCAGAATTACAGTATTATATCTTAATTTTATTTTATGTTCATTATGCTTTTTAATATAGAAGATAACAAAGAAAGATATTAACGACAGCAATGAAAGATTTTATTTAATGATTTGTCTTTGTTTCAATTAGGGGTTTGTAGTGTGGGGTCAGTTAAAAAAAACCTTTATATGGGATGGGTTTTTTAAATTCCTGATTTAAATTGAAATAATGAAAAATCAATTTTATGCTCATGATATGATTTTAATTTTGTTTTGTACTACTTCTGATTTTTTTTTCTTCTGCTGTTAGTTAATTTAAATTTATAAAAATTTCAAGTTAGATTTATTTTTTGCATTTAGTATGCATATTTTTTATTTTATGGATATAATTTGTGTCATAGATATTGTATTTTGAAAAAAAAAAAAAAAACTAATTATAAGTTTCCTTTCTTTATCTAATGATCATTGTTGTGATTTTAGAAAAAAAAATTGATTTTAGAAAATTTTAAATGAATTATTCAAATGTTTTTTGAAAACAATTATTTAATTTCTTCTAAGTAATTATTTTTCTTCCATTTCCTTCAGTGGTAGCATTGAAATGTTAAAATTAATAGATTCTGAAATTGCTAACTTGCCAATGGTATAAGTTTATTATACATAGATATTTGGAAAAAAAAAAAAAAAAAAAAAAAAAAAAAAACTTGGTATGTTTAAAATGTTGTACTGAATGATCTTAATCATATTAATGTTCAACTTTTAATATAACAGCACTAATCTTATTTACATAGTTCTAATTTTTCCTTTGGTCCCTTATGTACTACAGTCTAACATAAGTATTCTTAAATTTAGGATATTGCTAATGCATGGAAAGGGCTGGAAATGGCAGAAAAGGGATTTGAAGAGTGGTTATTGTCTGAGATGATGAGGTACTTTCCTTTCAGTCATTAAAATATTAGAACTGTTTTTTAAATCTTGCATTATATGTATGTTATATACCTTATTGAATTAATGATTGAACATTTTCCTGTAATAACCCCTCTGTGCGTTCCCCTAGTCCTTTTAATTTATAGAATATCTAATCATTATTAATAAATAGATTGAAATTGATAAAATCTTAATTAGCATGTTGGACTCTTTTGGTCACTTAGTAAAATTGGAGAAATTAAGTTTGATTTTACTTTGAAGATTATATTATAGAGTCATTGGTATATCTTTATAAATTTATTAAAACATATTGTGAATAAAATTTTGTGTATTTTTTTATACCTAAACAAGTTATTTGTGTAGCAGGAATGTTTCAGTAAATAATTCAACTTTATAATTAATTGAAGCAATTTTGTGTAAATTATTATTTCTAAAAAAATAATTTTTTTTTTTTTATTTTTTTTTAATATTTGTAATTGGTCACATTCATGCAGATATTGATTTCTTTTTTGTACATTTGTTTTTGGATAATGGGTTTTATGAATGTCAATCTAGAAAAATGGTTTTAACTTACTCATGTAAAAGTTAGTTTTTTTCTGCAATATCAAAATAGACCTATTCTAAAAATGTTGCTGGGTATGATAGATAGTATCAAATTAAATTTTGACATACAGCCTTACACTTTTTACTCTGTTGTAAGCAACAGATTCAGATATTTAAAACATATAAGGTTTTACTTAGCATACAAGCTAATCTATTTAAATTCGATAATATATATTCATAAGCAAATAGCATTAGCCTAATATTACTATAATTTATTCTTCCTCTTTACTTTGGCTGCTTCCTTATATAAAGTGTAGAAAATTTTGTATCCTGAATAATTTGTATTTGCTGCAAGTTGTTAAAATATATATTAAGAATAAGACTACTTCATTACATCTGGTGCTATTTTGATACATAGTTTTCTTTTTGTTTTTTCTTCAGCAAAGTTTTATTTTCTCATTTTTTTTATTTAATGTGTTTAATTAATTAATCTTGCATTGTGAAACATTGTATATCAGTATATAGTTCAGATATTTTTCATTTGATGTTAAATAGTTAATTTGGCATTAGCATTGAAATATGAATTAATTTTTGTGTCAAAATATAGAAGTTGTGTTAAAAATTCTAAGATTTGTGTACATTTTGTTTAAAAAGGCCTCTGTCTGTGACCTCATCTCGTTGTTGATCCTTAGATGTAATCAGTGGTCAGGAATTAGCACACTCAAATTGTGAAACTTCAGTAGTTATTTTTTTTTTTCTGGTAGTTTGTCATGTAGTGAGCTTCATTATGAAGAATGTAATGTAAGGAGTTGTGCTATAGGTAAAATTAGTAATTTATAGGGAGCAGTTTTATGCTACTACTATTATGCTACTTTTAATGCTTTATCAAGGATCAAAATAGTATTATTCAGGGTTCATTGATATATATCAGTGGATATATATTGTGATAGATACCCGATATTTATTTTCAGAGTATCAATTTTTTTTTTTTTTTTTTTTTTTTTTTTTCAATTTATTTTCAAAATATCCAGGTGTTTGATATTTTCACATATTTAACATTTATTTTCAAAATATCAAAATGTTTGATATTTTTTACATTTGATATTTATTTTCAAAATGTCTCTGTGCACAATATTTTTTATATTTTCAGTCTAAACAAATTTAAGCAAAATTTTCTACTATCATTGACTGTTTCATAATATAAATACAGAAATTTTGTCTCTGGTAGTGTTTTAAACAAAAAAGAAAATAAATGTCTTTTACAAGTCTTAGACCTGAAAATTTTATTTTTAAATGTAGAACTATTATGTAAGACATAATTCAGGACAGCCTTTGAAATATAAACTGTCTAATTTAAATAATGAGCTATGTACTGTTTTATTAGAAAACTAGTGTAGATGCCCATCCTAGGACAGTGAGTAAAAATTGTTTTTTACATAAATTTGAAAAAACTGATAAAAATAATTGACAATATGAAAGCATATAGACAAGTCGAAACACACTACTTCTAGGTAAACCAAACTTTGTGGCTAATACACTATCTACCAAAAAGTATTTGTACACTTTCAGTTTTTGACATTTTGTCAAATATTTAAAAATATACTGGTCTGATTCTTCTGGAACTTCAGAAATATAAAGACTATGGTTCACTTTATATTTATTTACATTCATTTGTTAAGCGGGTAATTAGGGGGCCGGCAAAAAAACAAAGAATAATAGAAATATTTGGGATCGCCCTGTACATGAAAATGCACGAAACGACTTATCGCTTTAGAATACAAATATATGAATACAGTAGAATATGTACACTAATTTTTGTGAGAATAGCATGCATATTTATGGCGATAGAGCGATTTTTTTGAAAAATTCAAAAAATTCTGGTATGTTTTTTGTTTATATCATAGAGGGTTTTTGACCAAATTTAACGCAAATTTCAGAAAAATTGGCAAAATGCAGTAGCAAAAATGTAGTGCAATTGGAATATAAATACCGTATTTTCGGGCGTATGCGCCGCACACACCGTAAGCGCCGCACCTTCGAAAATGCATTAAAATAAAACAAATATTCATCAGAAGCGCCGCACCGCCGTATGCGCCGCACTTACGAAAATACATCAAAATGTTAAAAATTGCGTTATATTCAGTGTTTTTCGCGCTTTTTTTAATATTTGTAATATAAATCCAATTTTTAAATTTAGTATATTTCGTATATTTTTTATGATAAAATTAAATTTGAATTCGTGCAGCCTTTTTTTCGTGATTTTTTAATACGTTTTTTATAGTTTGTAATGAGGTTTGCAGGGTTTTATCGCGATATTTGAAGAAATATGCACAGTTTTATCGCGAAATTTGATCAATTTGCAGAGTATTTTCGCGATACTTGAAAAATTTGCGTTTATGGGGATGAGCAAAGGATGAATCATGATGAATTGAATGAATCATGAATATTTGAATGAAATATGAATCATGACTTTTGATACTTGAAACAATTCCTTAAAAAATTGCGTTTTTTCTTTAAAAAAAATGTAAATTTTGTCGAAAAAGCACAGAAAAAAGGAGAAATTTGTAAAAAAAGCATAAAAAGAATGAAATCTATTAAAAAAATCTCGAAAAAACACGCATTTCACCAAAGATTCAAGAACCATTCATTTTATCATGATTCATTCCATTCTCATTCGCCTTTGAGGATGGTTGAATCATGATGAAATGAATGAACCTTCGATGAAATGTCGTTTTTTCGAGATTTTTTAACAGATTTCATGCTTTTTTTTTTTTCAAATTTCTTCTTTTTTCTGCGTTTTATTCCCTAAATTTACGTTTTTTCTCGTTTTTTTACCGTTTATTTATAAATACGACATATTTGCGTTTTTTCTAACAATTTTTTTGACAATTCTTTTTGGGGATCTTTTGAGAAATACATAATTTTTCCGCAATCTTTTGACATAATTTGTGTTTTTTAGAGATTTTTTGACATATTTCGCGTTTTTACTGCAATCTTTCGTCGAAATGTGGGTTTTTTAGCGATACTTCGGCGAAATTCATGATTGTTTTTGCGATCCTTTCAATAAATTTGTGGTTATTTTTCGTGATTCTTTGGGCAAATTAGCATTTTTTTTTTCAGCGATTTTTTTATAGTGGGGACTAGCGTTTGATTGGGAAGGGTTGATTATCGGGATTTTACGATAATAAATTTGTAGTTTTTCAAGTGATTCTATCATAAAATACACATTTTTTTCTTTTTACATATTCGTGCTTTTCCCGCGAATCTTTGATAAAAATTGTGCTTTTTTCTTCCAATCCTTTGATAAAATTCTTGCTTTTTCTGCGACTGATTGACAGAAATTAGGCTATGATTTGTCAAAATTCGCGATATTTTTTATGCTTCGCATTTTTTTCCTGATGATTGACTTTTCACAATTTTCAAAAAAATTCCGATCAGAATCACCTGTAATGAATATCGCTGCAAGGGAAAAAAATATATCATACCCGCCGCCCCGGCAGAAGCGCCGCAGTAAGCATAATTTTAACTTTTAAACTCGTATGCGCCGCGGCGCTTACGCCCGAAAATACGGTATATTAAATATTTCATGAAATATGAGTAGTTTTATGAAATAATTTTTATCTGCGCATGCGCGAACGATAAAAACAATTCTTTTACATCATTTAATAGTCAATTCTATGGAGTAACTTATAAAAAAAATCCAATGAAATATCGTGAAAATTCAAAAAGATATCATTATTATAAGTTTAAGAGCTATTCCATCTCAATTCAGGCAGACAGTACTGATATGCGTCAAGTCACCATCACAGATTTTTTTCAAAAAAATTCAGTAGTTAGAACTAAGTGATTTATAAAATTTCCTAAAAGGATTTTTCCCTAAAAAATTTTTTTCTCTGATTACAGCACTTTAAAATTTATGATAAAATTGGCAGTTTTCAGAAAAACTGAAAAACGCTTCATTTTGAAATGTACACAATACCAAACATATTCAACATATTCAGTCAATTTATTTTTTATAAACAGTTATTAAACTGAATTTTACTTTGGCATAGTTTTAAAGAATATAGTGACATTTTTACTTAATTAAAAAAATTAGATTTTAAGTATAAAAAATATAATTATTAGTGAATTTAAGATTTTTTTTCAGAATGAAAAAAATATTTTAAAGCTAAACATTGATGGCAATCTAAAGACCTTTAATGGGAGTTTTACAGCAAATTTTATTTTAACTCTAAGGTGCTTACAACTTCTGTAATTCAATTTTAAATTTTGCAAAATTTTGTAAAATCACTACTTTTGAAATGCAATTTCTCAAAAACACCATTTTTTAAAAATCTGATAATATGCTCAATTCATACCTTATTAGTCTCTAATAAATACCTTACAAGCAAATCGTGTGTTTTTGCTTAGAAAATTTTATATGATTTTTTGAAAATAACATGTTGTGTGTATTTTTCAACAGACCACAAAGGCAAGTTCTTCCTTACTTAACCGAACTTGTAATGTAATTAATATTTCAAACTAAAAAATACATCACTAGTACATAATTATTACTGTTAAATTATAGCTAATCATTTGCCTAAATTTAAAATTGCGTAAAATACAGCCAATAATAAAATTAGTATTGATGATATGTTATTTCATTCCATGCTCATGAATGTGTTAAATCCATCTACAGTGTGTAAAATTTTTTTTATATAGTATGGATATAATATATTAATGTGCAAATACATACATAACAGAAGAATTAGGTAGTGAAGGTTTCTTAAATTAACTTCAACTCCTTATCGTTGAAGGTATGAAGTCGCTCAGATTGTCCTATTGTAACTGATTTTTCTGTTTCTAGAAGCACATTTTCCAATGGTTGCACATTCATATTTTTTCTTTCCAGATTCTTTTGGCCACTGGAATGCTTTATCTATGGACCATGTTGGGTACATGAATGATACTTTAATGTCATTTAGTTATTGATATACCATTGATTTGTCCTATCCACCAATTATTTTCATAAATGCATCCAATGACATCACCGATTTGGAAACTATGTATTGAATATTGTCTTTTCATTTGGCTGAAGGTTTCAACTTTTGTCAATTCATTTTTACTTGCTCGTTCCATATAATTTTCATTATTTACAATCACCCTATAATGTTTATATCTAATACCAACAATAGATTTTGCATTAGCATATTCTTTCTCATTATTAGTTCTATAGGATTGAGTAATATTTTTGTCTGGATGGACTAGAATGTTATTTTTTAGCAGAGAAGTTAGTTCAGCAACAAATGAGACAGAATTTTGGATAGCTTTTATTGGATCCTTTTGGAGATTAAATTTTGTTGCATAGTGCTTGTCTCAGCATCACATGCACTTTTAACATGGCCAGTACCTGAAAATATCCTCTACTTTAGTACAATTTTATTTTTGTGCAATTCATAAAACTGATACTTGTTTTTAAAATGTGCTCCAGCTCCATCTGATATATACACAGGTGATTCCAGTGTTTGTAATTGGTACAACTTAAATAATTCTTTTTTTTACTTTTTCTATGTCACAAACAGCATGAGCTGTATCATGAGTTAATCATCAGAAACTATGATAAAACTCTTTATTTCTTCTCTAAAGTATGCTGTTCAGGTAACTAACGATATCTGAGTATTCTGCCAGTGGTAGCTTTGTACTTCATTTGGCAGTATTAGTGAGTAATTTTCAGCAAAGTCAAAATGCATCACAAGCGCAGATTTTTTTTAAGGGGTTTGGCTTATTTAATTTTATGAATAGGAATTTTTGAAGATTAGCTTATATTTATCTGCCATAATAATGTGCATATTATTATTTTTTCATTAAAAAATATTATTATAAATATAGAGAAATAAGAAAAAGCTTGATCTTCTGGTTTCCTGAGAAAAAAAAACTAATTGGAAAAAAACTAAACTTGAAAAAAAAAAAAATCTAATTCAGTTGTAATGTATGTATTTGCATTTTAATATATTATATCCATACTATATAACAAAATATTTAACACACTGTAGATGAATTTAGCACATTTATGAGTATGGAATGAAATGACATATGATCAATACTAATTTTATTATTGGCTGTATTTTACGCAATTTTAAATTTAAGCAAATGATTAGCTATAATTTAACAGTAATAATTATGTACTAGTGATGTATTTTTTAGTTTGAAATATTAATTACATTACAAGTTCGGTTAAATAAGGAAGAACTTGCCTT
Source organism: Maratus speculifer (assembly GCA_964019185.1). NCBI lineage: Eukaryota > Metazoa > Arthropoda > Arachnida > Araneae > Salticidae > Maratus > Maratus speculifer. The sequence goes on along the minus strand of OZ025295.1, from coordinate 180,452,238 downwards.
TGTGGTCTGTTGAAAAATACACACATGTTATTTTCAAAAAATCATATAAAATATTCTAAGCAAAAACACACGATTTGCTTATAAGGTATTTATTAGAGACTAATAAGGTATGAATTGAGCATATTATCAGATTTTTAAAAAATGGTGTTTTTGAGAAATTGCATTTCAAAAGTAGTGATTTTACAAAATTTTGCATAATTAAAAATTGAATTACAAAAGTTGTAAGCACCTTAGAGTTAAAATAAAATTTGCTGTAAAACTCCCATTAAAGGTCTTTGGATTGCCATCAATGTTTAGCTTTAGAATATTTTTTTTCATTCTGAAAAAAAATCTTAAATTCACTAATAATTATATATTTTGTACTTAAAATCTAATTTTTTTAATTAAGTAAAAATGCCACTATATTTTTTAAAACTATGCCAAAGTAAAATTCAGTTTAATAACTGTTTATAAAAAATAAATTGACTGAATATGTTGAATATGTTTGGTATTGTGTTCATTTCAAAATGAAGCGTTTTTCAGTTTTTCTGAAAACTGCCAATTTTATCATGAACTTTAAAGTGCTGTAATCAGAGAAATAAATTTTTTAGGGGAAAATCCTTTTAGGAAATTTTATAAATCACTTAGTTCTAACTACTGAATTTTTTTGAAAAAAATCTGTGATGGTGATTTGACATGCCCTACCTGAGCTGAGATGGATTTGCTCGTAAGCTGTTTTTACATTGCTCTCTAAAAACGGCTGAATGATAAGGGATTCTCCACAAATTGACATTTTATATTGACTGACTTTTAGGAAAAAATTAGTATTTAATGTATACAATATCTAATACAATATTTCTGTTAATAAGTATCTATTGACATCTGTGATGGAAAAGAATAAAAGCCCTTTTCCTTTTCTATCACAGGTGTCAAGATACTTATTAGCAGCAATATAGTATTCATTAAATAGTACTAATTTTTTCCTAAAAGTCAGTTAATAAAAAATGTCAATTTGTGGAGAATCCCTTATCATTCAGCCGTTTTTAGAGAGCAATGTAAAAACAGCTTACTTATAATAATGATATCTTTTTGAATTTTCACGATATTTCATTGGATTTTTTTTATAAGTTACTCCATAGAATTGACTATTAAATGATGTAAAAGAATTGTTTTTATCGTTCGCGCATGCGCAGATAAAAATTATTTCATAAAACTACTCATATTTCATGAAATATTTAATATATTTATATTCCAATTGCGCTACATTTTTGCTACTGCATTTTGCCAATTTTTCTGAAATTTGCGTTAAATTTGGTCAAAAACCCTCTATGATATAAACAAAAAACATACCAGAATTTTTTGAAATTTTCAAAAAAAATCGCTCTATTGCCATAAATATACATGCTATTCTCACAAAAATTAGTGTACATATTCTACTGTATTCATATATTTGTATTCTAAAGCGATAAGTCGTTTCGTGCATTTTCATGTACAGGGCGATCCCAAATATTTCTATTATTCTTTGTTTTTTTGCCGGCCCCCTAATTACCCGCTTAACAAATGAATGTAAATAAATATAAAGTGAAACATAATCTTTATATTTCTGAAGTTTCAGAAGAATCCGACCAGTATATTTTTAAATATTTGACAAAATGTCAAAAACTGAAAGTGTACAAATACTTTTTGGTAGATAGTGTATACCATAACAAAATTAAGATTTCTTAATAAAACAAAATTTTAACAAATATGCAATAAAACTGTGTAGTTAAAGACTATTGTAACTTTTGAAATAATACTATTGGGTGAGTGCAAAAGTTCGTGCGGAGGTGCAATAGATGGCATTGGAAGTGGTGTAAAGTGTTGTCATTAATGCTGCCATCTACGTAAGACAGATTGTTGGAAAGGTGACGAGTGAAGCTATCATTTCAAACAAAATAATTTGTGTAGATATAAACTGCTTCGAGAAAATCTATTTTTAAAATAAGTGTCAATAAGGTGCATTTATAACATGTTATGCTTTACGAGTTTTGGAAGAGAATAAACATTGTAGCAGCTGTAAAAAAACTCAAGAGGTTTATTAAGATCAAGCACCAGCTAAAAGAACTATAGAAAAATGATTTGCAAAATTTTGCCATGGAGAGTTTAATCTTTAGACAAGCCACGCTCAGGTCACCTTCAGACATTGATTATGATGTTATGCATACTTTAGTTCAGAATACTCCGCGAATTTCAACAGAGGAAATTGCTACAGCACTTAACATTGATCGATCAACTACTTTTCAGCGTTTAAAAAACATGCGATTCGATTTGAAGCTCGATGTATGGATGCCCCATTTGCTAAATTGAGCAAATCGATTTGCAAAAATAGATTAGTGAGAGGCAATAAGAAATGGGTCCTTTACAATAATGTTTAGCACAAACACACATGGAAACAATCAGGTGAGCATGGTGACACAATGGCTAAGGCCAGTTTGCACCTGATGTAGGTGATGCTCTGTGTTTGGTGGGATTGAAAGGGCATAATTTCTTTTGAGTTTCTCCCCTCTGGGCAAACGATTGATTCGGACACGTACTGTCGCCAATTAACTAATTTGAATCAAGAAATTAAACAGAAACGTCCGATTTTGTCAAATCGCAAGGGTAAAGTCTTTCATCACGACAAAGCCAGACCACACGTTTTGAGACATGCTGCGCAAAATGGACAGCCTCAAAATGGGATGGCCTAACTCATCTACCATATTCTCCTGGTATTGCGCCATCTGATTATCACTTGCTCCGCTCTGGTCATTGCAAAATCATTTAAATAGAAAAAACTAGACTCTTTTTATGCCTTAAAAAACATCATGTCTTCGTTCTTCGAATCTAAACCGCTCTGTTTTTAAGATCGGGGTATCCATATGCTGCCAGAACCTAGGAAACAGATTATAGAAAACGATGGAGCATATATCATTCATTGAATAAAGAACTTTGTTTGCCTAATCACTGTATGACTTTTACTCTCAAACTCTGCATGAACTTTTGCATTCACCCAATAATAATTTTTTTAATAGCACTTTAAAGTTGTATTTTTTTTCGTTTACCCCCCCCCCCCACACACACACACACACACACACCACCACCACCACCACCACCATGACCACCCGTCCTCTATCCAAAATAAAAAAAAGAAGAAAAGAAATATTGTCACTTGTGATTTGTTGGCAAATTTCTGTTACTGCTATCAAGCTTAGGATGCACACAGGGGAGCGTCAATTCCAATGACAGTTTTTGGAGGGAAAAACCAGTTTGGTGCGTTATGCGTTACATTATATAGAGATAATTGTTTCTGATTGTAGTTTAATTGAATTTAAACTGTTTAACATGTTAGGAAATGCAAAATAAGAAAAGTTTTTTTTTATGTTAAATTTTTTTATAATTTTACATTGCAAATTCGTTCTGTTTTCAATTAGTTGATTTTCAATTTTGTACCAAGTAAAGGAAAAAAGGGGGGGGGTGAATTTTTAAAATAATGTTTGATTAAATGTTAAGTGCAATATATTTTACTATCAACAGTAACTTGACTATTTTGAAAATATCATATTATGAACCCTGGTGCCATTCTAGAAATCATGTGATAATATCTTATTTCTTTTGTGCAAATGTATTCTGCTCAGCAAATATTTTACTCTCTGCTGCGATCTTTAGCAACGCATTGCATTAAGTCACTTTTTTAAAATCAAAAATTGCTGTATATTCCCAATGTTGATTCATCCAAGAAATTTTGTTGTCAGCATTTGTCTACTTACTCTTTATTAGGTTGTCTTGTTTTAATGCAAATCAAGTTTCTTCATTTAGAATTGCTTTGAATTTATTTATTGTTTGCATCTGGACCTGCTTTTCTATAATTTTGTTGATTATAAAATTAGAGAACTCGGTATAGTTAACTCGCAACAGTACTCAATGTAACTAATGTGTTAGAGAATTCAGCATTAGAAAATGCACTAGTCAATGATAATTTTACTCCTAAATGCAAAGAAATACTCTAAAAAATCAATCCATTCTCTATTTAAGAAAAGTACAGTTTTCCGAACTTGTTGCATTTTGTTTGTTTTTTGTCATAGATGGTCTATCATAAAATTATTCATCCTGTCTGGTGTGATACTTGATGAGAATTTATATTTTTACTTCACTCAAATGTTCAAAAATAGAATAGGTTAATGTTCTGAATAAATAATTTATAATTTGTGTTTGTTTTTATTTTCTGAACTGTGCTCTGAACATAAATTTATCAAAAGAAAGAAAAAGGTTATTGTTTTAATTAGTCTTTAAAAGTCACAGGCAGTTTAGTGATTCTGTTTAAATATTTCACATTATTTATACATTTAGTCTTTTAAATAATTTTGTAATACATTTCACTGTTTTAATTTATTTATTTTTTCATTTCATTTAGTCATATCTGAACAATGCTTACCTTAAAGTTTGTTGTTCAACTTATAATTATTGAAAGTCTTAAGGATGTATATGCATTTCCAGGTTAGAACGATTGGATCATCTAGCTCAGAAATTTAAACATAAAGCTGACATCCATGAAGATTGGACCCAAGGTAAGGAAGAGATGCTTCAAAGTCAAGACTTTAGAAATTGCAAGCTCAATGAGCTCAAGGTATAAATATATTTATTCTTATCCCTTTTTGTTTTATTTATACTATTATTTTTTAATTGTGTTAATGTATATTTATAGAAATTTATTTTTCTTAAAATATTTTAATTACTGAATAGGCTTTGAAAAAGAAGCATGAAGCTTTTGAAAGTGACTTAGCAGCCCATCAAGACAGGGTTGAGCAGATTGCTGCTATTGCCCAAGAACTAAAGTAGGTTTAACATAAAAATTAAAAAGATATTAAATATTCATTCTCCCTGAAGTACTTGGGGTGTCTAATAGCAACATGGGCATAAGAAGGGGGGGTCCAGGGGAGTCATGGACCCCCCTAGAATTCTAACTTGACCCCCTAGGAAAGTTTTACAGTGAAAAGACGACTATTTCTTGAAAGATTGCTTCAAAGTGCAGTAGTGTTATAGATGATAAATAAAAATACGAATAAAACTCAACATTTAGTTTTCCATACCAGTATTTAAGTGTGTGTGTAAGGGGGGGGGGGGGGCACAGACTCAAAGTCGCATAAGTGATAAACAGCAAAAAACATGTCAGATATAAGAGGGATTCTGGCCTGGAACTACAGAATTCTCGATATTTACATGATTGAAGCGTGAAAAAAGGAAAAAGGTACTTTATTGTATGTTCTCCGATAAGGCAACTACTGTTCTTTTGTATAGATTGTCCTTGGAATTAACGAAAGTCTTTCTATGTGATCTTTTCCGAACCCCTACACTTAAATTCTTGGAAACTACGTATAGAAATCAGATCCCCTCTCGACTCAAAGATAATAATCTAACTACACCGCTTTGGGATAGTTTTGCGCTTTCTCTGTAAATTATTTGTGAATAGAACTATCATCCGTGTTATGTATGAAAGAACAGATAATGTTCAAGAAAAAAAGGGAGATAAATTGCAGTAGCCGTAACGCACATAACACTTTTATTGTTTTGCAATACGTGTGTGGGGTTCATGGCTCCTTTATTCATTGGTGGTTGTTTTCCACATCCAACGTGGCTACTTTTCAGATATTTTGGGAAAGTTATGTACATTCATAAAAACAAAACGATGGCATTACCAAAAAATTTAAGAATTTCACATTTTCTTATAAAGATATAGAATTATTCCAGAAAATGCTCATTTTAAACCAATTTTTAGGAGTTGACAGTTACAAAAATGTCATCATAAGGGAGAAATTGGCTGTCAAAGCCTAGGAATCAATTTTAAACCCCAAATTTTAATGAAATTTCCTGAAAAAGGCTTTGCCTTTATCGAAAAATGGAAAACGTGAATCAATCATATTTATTTTGTTTAATTGTCACTTCATCGAGTTCACGACTAAAATTCTGGAATTGGTTAAAATCGATTCACATATTAAAACGCATTCAGTCTGTCAAGTCATATCTTAGTGAAAAGCACCCGAAAACCCAATTTTAGCACTTCACTCGTGCATTTACTATTGTGTTTTCTTGCTTACAATCTTCTATTTCTTTCATACCTTTGGGTACAGCAAAACACAATGGTAAACGTACGAGTAAAGTGCTAAAATTGGGTTGTCGGGTGCTTTCCACCAAGATATGACTTGGCAGACTGAATGTGTTTTAATATGTGAATCGGTTTTAACTATTCTTAGAATTTCAGCTATGAACTCGATAAGGTGATTGTGTTGCCGCCTCCCGGCCTATTATCTATCTGTATTACAAAGTACGAACGTGGTTGTGCATAGTGGCAGCAGCCATACCTAAATTAGGATTATATTGTAATTTTTTTAACTTCTAAAAACTGCATATTTTTCATTTTTACACCATTGAATGAGAGAAAAAAATTAGTATTTAGAAATGAAATTTATTTTAAAACTATATCGCAATTGACTCATTTTTTATGGTTTTAAGAAAAATTTTCAAGCATGATTATTTCTTAAATCCATATCTCTATCGGCTGCACACAATTAGGGAAAATAAATCGCTTGCTTTAAAATTAACCCCTTGAGGGGCAGGGGAATATATTATATCACATCTAATTTTAATTAAGATGTGCGCCAGAATTTTTTTATTAAATTTTACTTCTATAACTTTCAAAATAAAAAAAGACAATTTTTAAATTTTTTTCACCAAACATTTTTTTTTCTAAAATTTCGATAGGAATTCAGCATTACAGAAACACAATAAGCCCCTAAGAGATCCCTTAACGGATTAAAAACTTCATCAAAAAATAATATAAACATAAATTTAACAAATATATAATCGAACTATGCTCTTAAACAACTGAAATGATCAGAATTAAAAAGGATTGCTCTAAATCATGAAATATTCGGCTAATAACTCATATGAAAATATTGCTTTTAATAAATTTCCAAACATTATCTGAATATAAAGTTTATACATTTCAAATAAAAATACTTTTCGTTGTTGTTAGAAGACTATCTAAAATATATATATATATATATATATATATATATAAATGGTTAACCCTAGTTACACCTTATATTCAGTACCCCGAGAGGATTGGGTTGGGTTCTATCAACATCTGCATGATATTATTATAAGATCAAATAGGTGTGAGTTGTATTTGAATATTCTAATATATTTAAAGTACCTGTTGAAATTAAGGCGATTCCCTTGGAAGGGGACGCTGTCATGGGGATCTACACCATTCCGTAATCGACGAAGTGAAGCTGAATTTTTAAACGGGCCGGCCCGATCCGATATATATATATATATCCGAAAAAAATATATTTGTATAAGCGGGCCTACGAATATGTCTTTCGCGAGAATAACTACAAATGTGCGCCAGGAGCCGATGGTTGTTTGACAGGATCAATACAGAAATATAACATGTCCACCATACAAACAGACATCGAGCATCGGACATGGTGTCTGTTTATTTATTATTTTTTTTTCTGCAGACTCGTGCCTGCCATTTTTTTCCTCACATAGTCGAGCCGAGCCGAAAATGTACAGAAATGTTTTCAGATGTGTAGGGCCTTACATGTTTTACAAACATATTAACAGCGATAATAAACTTTTGTTAAAGCAATGTTTGGAAATATACGAATACTTTAAGATGGTTCTACTATTTTACTGCTGAACAATGCAAAACTTTTCTGACTAACATTAAACTTTAAAGGCTTAAAACTGACAAGCCTGACTACTAAAGGAATTCGAAATTGAATAGCGTTTTCCATTTTCTATAAATAAATTACTTGTTGATATATAAGGTATGCTTAACGCGGCTTCAGGTTTTTCTTCTTTCCCGTGATGTCGCCTCCGGAAATGCGATTCAAAACTCTTTCTTTAAAAGTATTTTTTCAAAGATATATTGCCTTTATCAAACAATTTATAACGCCATTCGATAATCTTAGACATTTCCGAAAAGAAATAAATTCAGAAATGTGTCAGAAAATAGATCTTTTGGATTTGACTAAGCTTTGGCAAATGACCTAGAAATTGTTTTAAACATCTACTTTTTAATATACAGATTCAAAAATTATGATATTTTTAACCCTCCTTTTTTTTCTTTTTATTCTAAACTAGCAGTTAACCGTGACTTCATTCACATAACATTTAAAGAAGAAATAATTGATCAATCAAGCAAAAAAATTCGATGATGAAAAGCATGTGTAATTAACTTTTTATCGCGAATTTATGGTAAAAAACTTCTGATAATCCGTATATGCTAATTTGTTTGCTGGTTAAAATTTTCCTTTCAGCGATTAATACTAATAGATAGAAACATTCTTGAATTCTTTTGTTCAGCCCTGTAGTTTTCCAAGTGCCTTTAATACACGAAAGTATCTTTCTAAAATTTAGTTCAAACAAAAATATTTCTTATTACTACCTAAATTACATTTTCAGAAATTATCATCCGAAGACAACCTTGTATCCAGTTCTTTGCGGGACCCTGTATATCATTATATATATATACTACAAATATTTCTTAGTTTACTAAAAGCAGTTCAAAATAAAAATGCACATTTTATTTAAAAACCACCTTTAAGTAAATTACGCTCATATTCAGTAACCTTTCCGAGATCTTTTGTGCAACCCTGTAATTTCTAAATTTAACTATTTATACTATTAACATTTACACTCTCCATTTAATATGCATACATTTAGTGAAACTTAAAAGCACATATCATAATTCAACATGCATTTCATCCATGCAACAGTCATTATCCATCATATACAGTACTTCGAATAGAATATATAATATTTGAAATCTTTTGTGTGTCCCTGTAAATTCTATGCACTTCGTATTATGCATGAAATAACTCACATTAAGCTTCAACAACGTATATCAATTTGATTATACATGAAATCGTTTACCATAATTAAAATATGTCGGAAACTGTTCCTCCCTTCAATCTTATGCAATGGAATTATTCTGTGTAACCCTGTAAATGAATAATAAGTGTCCTTTTCACTACATACTTTACAAAATGCATATTTTAGTGCACTTTGTAAATGTATATAAGTTTGAATATGTTTCACAGGGTGTAACATCGTTAAATTTAATTAAAACGATTTTCCCCATAATACCGTAATGTAAGGAAATTTTTTGACAGTCCCTGTAAATAAACTAATCATGGTAGAAACTTTATTTTCAATAGGTATTCGTGCTAGGTAAACGTTAAGAACGTCCAAAAATTTCATGGAAATCGGAGTATATTTACGAAGTTAGAAAGCGACCAGACTGACAGACAAACCGAAAGCACAATAACTTTTCAACTTTGTTCGAAAGTGTTAAAAAATCGAGCTAAAAATATATTAATCAGTATTTTTATTTTCTGCCTTTTCCCCACAAAAAATTTTTTCCATTGATAATTATGAGTTTTGAATAAAAATATTCATTTGTATGTAACTTATAACTTATTAATTAATATAAGTAAAAAATATTTCTGATTCATTTTAAATATGACGTCATTATTTCTCTCGCTCCATTAGCTACTGATATTCATACCCCTTGTATTTTTAACAACTGCTATGAAATACCTGTTTTATTTCAACTATGACGTCACATTTTCATAAGTGAACCATTTTATTAAAAATATAATTCTTTTTCAATCTTTTTACTTTTAATTTATGTCGCCATATTTTACACAAAAATTCCCATTAACTAAACAAATATCCTTGTTAAATATATTATAAAAAATACACCTTTTATTTTTATTTCAAACATGACATCATATTTATTTTCTTTTAAATTATTTTATTATAGTTTTTCGCGTGAAAGTTTTTTATTAAAAATTCATTGCCGCTGAAAAATTATTATTCCAATTTTTTATTTTCTTGGCAACAGGAAAGGAAAATGGTTAAATTTTATCTGAAAAATGCCTATTGATTTTGTATGAAAAATAATTAAATTTTGAATTATTAAGGAAAATATTTGAATAAAATAAATAAAAATCAGCCTATGTTCATTCCACTCCTATAATCTATCCATATGCAAAGATTCAAAGACATTAATCCATCCGTTTTGAAGCCAAGTTCATTCCAATTTTTCGGACACACTTTCACATTTATAATATACTAGCAGTTACCCGTGTCTTCATTCACATAACATTTAAAGAAGAAATAATTGATCAATCAAGCAAAAGATTTCGATGATGAAAAGCATGTGTAATTAACTTTTTATCACGAATTTATGGTAAAAAACTTCTGATAATCCCTATTTGCTAATTTTTTGCTGGTTAAAATTTTCCTTTCAGCGATTAATACTAATAGATAGAAACATTCTTGAATACTTTTGTTCAGCCCTGTAGTTTTCCAACTGCCTTTAATACACGAAAGTATCTTTCTAAAATTTATTTCAAGCAAAAATATTCCTTATTACTACCTAAATTACATTTTCAGAAATTATCATCCGAAGACAACCTTGCATCCAGCTCTTTGCGGGACTCTGTATATCATTATATATATATATATACTACAAACATTTCTTAGTTTACTGAGTGCAGTTCAAAATGAAAATGCATATATTTTTTAAAAACCACCTTTAAGTAAATTACGCTTATATTCAGTAACCTTTCCGAGATCTTTTGTGTAACCCTGTATATCTAAATTTAACATTTATACTATTACCATTTACACTCTCATTTAATATGCCTACATTTAGCAAAACTTAAAAGCACATATCATAATTCAAAATGCATTTCATCCATGCAACAGTCATTATCCATGATATACAGTACTTTGGATAGAATATATAATATTTGAAATCTTTTGTGTGTCCCTGTAAATGCTATGCACTTCATATTATGCATGAAATAACTCACATAAAACCTCAGCAACGTATATCAATTTGATTATACATGAAATCGTTTACCATAATTAAAATATGTCGGAAACTGTTCCTCCCTTTATTCTTATGCAGTGCAATTCTGTGTGACCCTGTAAATGAATACTAAGTGCCCTTTTCACTACATACTTTACAAAATGAATATTTTAGTGCACTTCGTAAATGCATATAAATTTGAATATGTTCCACAGGGTGTAACATCGTTAAATTTAATTAAAACGATTTTAACCCATAATGCCGTAATGTAAGGAAATTTTTTGACTATCCCTGTAAATAAACTAATCATGCTAGAAACTTCATTTTCAATGGGTATTCGTGCCAGGTAAACTTTAATAACGTCCAAAAATTTCATGGAAATTGGAGTATATTTACGAAAGTTGGAAAGCAACCAGACAGACAGACAAACCAAAAGCATAATAACTTTTCAACTTTGTTCGAAAGTGTTAAAAATCGAGCCAAAAATATATTAATCAGTGATTTTATTTTCCGCCTTTTCCTCACAAAAAAATTCTCCATTGATAATTATGAGTTTTGAATAAAAATATTCATTTGTATGTAACTTATAACTTATTAATTAGTATAAGTAAAAAATATTTCTGATTCATTTTAAATATGACGTCATTATTTATCTCGTTCCATTAGCTACTGATATTCAAACCCCTTATATTTTTAACGACTGCTATAAAGTACCTGTTTTATTTCAACTATGACGTCACATTTTCATAAGTGAACCATTTTATAAAAAATATAATTCTTTTTCATTCTTTTTACTTTTAATTTATGTTACCATATTCTACACAAAAATTCCCATTAACTAAACAAATATCATTGTTAAATATATTATAAAAAATACACCTTTTTTATATACACCTTTTATATTCAAACATGATGTCATATTTATTTTCTTTTAAATTATTTTATTTTTCGCGTGGAAGTTTTTTATTAAAAATTCATTGCCGTTGAAAAATTATTATTCCAATTTTTTATTTTCTTGGCAACAGGAAAGGAAAATGTTTAAATTTTATCTAAAAAATGCTTATTGATTTTGTTTGAAAAATAATTAAATTTTGAATTATTAAGGAAGATATTTGAATAAAATAAATAAAAATTAGCCTATGTTCATTCCACTCCTATAATCTATCCATATGCAAAGATTCAAAGACATTAATCCATCCGTTTTGAAGCCAAGTTCATTCCAATTTTTCGGACACACTTTCACATTTATAATATATATAAGGATATAAGGACTACATTAATTTTTTTATCTATTCTTATTTGAATGTAGAAACCTCTAAGAATCTAACTAATCGTTAATGTTGCTATTGTATATTTTCTGTTTTGCGAACACGTTGGAATTATAAAATGTACTGTTAATTTACCGCATAAATATGCTTGCAGTATACTTTAAAGTAATCTTAATTGTATGTTAAGTAAAATCTCTTTTTTTTCGCAGAAATTAAATCGGACTGGACAGTCTTTCACTGATTTCTGTACGAGTCCAACCTATAACTGTGAAAATACGAATGACCCAGGCCAGTCCTAAGCGTGGAAATGCCGGCCCGTGCAGATCTCTATGCTGTGGTAGTTATATGGATAGAACTGAACAAAACTGAAACTTCAAGGCCCAAACACATTTGACCACTTCTTGAATTTCGGTGTTGGGTCGTTTTATGTAGCGACGCGGTGTTTTTGATCTGAATGAGTTTTGAAGGAAAGACACGATTGTCCGGCAAAACGAAAACCTTTCCGTCAAGTAGGGTGGATTCCTTATCTCCTGACTCTTTTGTTTGCTTCCCTCGTTTTTGTTATAAAGAAACCGCAAATGGATTCAATACAAAAGACTTCCCCGCTTTTTTCAAGAATTCGGTTGAAGGGAAGAGTATTGTAGTCTGAATCCAGCCTTACTATATATTTTTGATTATAGACGTTAAATTCCATTTGAAAATAAGAATATTCGCATTTCTCTATTTTTTTGTAATTTAAGAAAAGAATTTGACAATTATTCGACAAAATTTTCTATTTATACGTTATGTAATAGTTATTTCATAATGAAATTTAATTTAATAAATATTGGAAAAAATATTGGAGAAAAATCGGTTTGAAGGAGGCATTGTGAAAACAAATTTTATTCAATTTTCGGGGCAGAGGGAAAGTGAGAGACACGATAACTGTTGAAAAAAAAAAAAAAGCTTACTGAATCATCTAATTGTTCTGTCTAAGTTTAATTTGAATATTTGCAATAAGTTAAATATTTTCCCGTTTTTGGACTTGTTAAAAATTGATTAGATTTAATTATGATTTTTTTTCTCCCTCCCCCGTTCTAAACATTTATTGACAAAAAACTTGGTGTGTAGTATGTATGAGATAGAAATGTAAAAAAATATGCATGAGATAAAAGAAGTCTGAGAAGTTTCTTTGACTGTACGTTTTTAGGAATGTATCAAGGGATAAGTTTTCTGTTGAGTATTATTAGCTTTAACAAAAATGTGCATTTTTTATTGCTTGGTTGGTTGTGTTTATGATGGTCAATCATTAACAAGAGGGGTATAGATCCTAAGGGGGGGGGGGGGAGTGCCCTCATTCGGTGTCTTTCTAAGGGAACCTAACACGCAATTACTTAAGGAAATCCAAGGTTAGAAGAAAACCACCTTGGGACCGTGGCCCCCTCTAGAAAAATTACTTAGTTACGCCCATGAATAGCAAATATCATAAATTATACTGTAATATTAATAGTCCCATTTAAATAATAGTAAAATTTACATTTAAAAACATATAGATAAACTTTAAAAAGTAGTTAGTGTACAGAGCAATAATTAAATTAAATTGGTACTTTGATTGATGAAATAATTTGTGTGATTCTAAAAAAGTTTGAATACACATCTACCTTTCCCCCTCTTTTAAGCAGATTATGTAGATTATTCACTTAAAAGGAGTTATTAAATTACTAGTACTTGTTTTCATATTTATTATATGAAATTTTAATCATGAAAGATATAATTTATAAAATTGATTATATTTTCCTTTTAAGATTTTGATTGTCATGACATATATTGTTATTGTAGTATTAGCATTAATGACATTATTTTCTACCTATCTTTTTTTTTTTTTTTTTTTTTTTTTTTTTTTTTTTTCATTCTTAACTCTTAGGATAAAACTTATGTACTATCTAAATCTATGAAATGAAACAGCCTAGAGCAGTGGTTACCAACTTTTATTGGTATATGGCCCACCTTTTAAGTAAAAAAAAAAAAAAAAAAAAAAATTCACTTAATATGAGGGTCTATCTAATATCAGTATGTGAATTTTGTGCAACTCCTATAAGCTATTGGTCATCCTATGAAAAAGGCAAATTTTCATATGAAGGCTGCACTATCAGCTAAAACAAAAATCGGCAATCCCATTATATGTAAGTTGAATAATAACCAAAACAATAAATATAATGAAAAATACATTTAATTATAATCATGACACAATTTTACAATCTGTGAGATTTTTGGCACAGGTGTTTGCTCATGAGAGTAAATATATTGGAGTTAAAACTGGTTCATTTTAATGTTAAGTCACTTTCTATGCATAGTTAGTTTCTGTACTTATTTTTCAAAAACAACAAAGTTGAAAAAGCACATTTACACAAGTTTTTCATGTTAAACTCCATCAAAGACTTCAAAACTGATTTAAGTATTTTTATATATTTTATTCCTTACATTCATCCAGAAGGAAATTAAGGATTTTTCAAGGGTTTCCATGACAATTGTGCAAATACTGACATATCTTACAAAGAGATCATAATATAACACCAGTTGACAGTTTAAGAAAACACTGTCTTCTCACAAAGTTTTAGTTTAAGAGTGTATTTTGATTCAAAGTGCTTATTTTCCGATTTATTTTTAAATTCATTTTTGCTCTCAAATGTATCAAACTGGCAAATTGTCTTATTTAGAAAGTGCACAAGGTTCTGTGACTGTCGATTCTATAATAAATGCAGAAAATATCGCAAAAAAAGCAATCAAAAACGGCAATTTGTACCGATTTTTTCAAAGCGGAAGATTTGTGAACGAAAAAAAAGGGTCATACTGAGAAGGTAATTGTTTATAAATCAAATTCTAATGAATTGAGCATAAAAAGACATCACATGGCACCTAATATGTCTCTTCAAAAATCCTTTCAAAAAGTTTCATGTTTCTACTTTTAAAAATGTGTCTGAAATTGTATCAGAAAATTTCGAACTGTTGTAGATGGAAAAGCATTTTTTCGAATACAACCTTAAGCTAATAGCTTTCATGATTATTGTGGTTGTAAAATATAGTATTTTTTATATATTTTATAAACAGATGAAATCAAAGATAATTTTATGGTAACTTTTATTGTTCTGTGACCCACCAAAACATGTGCCCCGACCCATAGGTTAAGTACCACTAGTCTAGAGCCATTCTTTGAATTTTTTTTTCTTTTTTAAGAGTAAATGTTGTTTTTGAAAATAGAAAACTTCTAATTAATATATTTTCAGATTCGTTCACTACTAATGTATAATTTTCGTCAGAAAATTATAATATTTGTTTAAAACTCAAATTGTTTAATCTTTCAATTTTCTCACAAGCATTTTCAAGACTATATTGTATTATATTTTAGTGTTTTGCAATATTTTCATGTACTTTCCTATTTAATGATCTTTTTTTTTTTTTCATTTCTGCTCAGACATTGCTTTTTAATATTATCAATGGTTAAATTAATTGTGATAATAAACTTATGACATTTTTAAGCCATTCTATTAGCTTTGCCCTCAACAGAGTATCACAAAAGAATTAAAGCATGCTTCAATTTTGTATTAGTTATAGATAATAGGCAGTGTAAATTACAAAAATGTTTAAATCAAAATAGAAAATAAGATTATGTAATGAAATTATACTGCCCTTAATTTTTAAAAAGATATGCATTTAAAAATTTTTATCCCCCCCTCCCCTCTTTTCTAGACAAATTAGTCAAGTGGAATTTTTCTTTATTTTTGTTGCAACAAGATCATTACAACATGTTACATATTTATATTTTAAAAATAACTGAATTATGTCAAAAGATAAATGATTCTTTTATTTTTCTTTTCTAATTTAAATGCTATTTCATCTGTAAAAATTGGTAAGATAAAAATTTGTGATATTATGCCTTAAATCAAATGCCTCTTAAAAAGTAGAAAAATATTGCATCATAAAATATATCTAAATAAAGTATTATGAAGGCAGAAATTATCTAAAGAGTCAAATCAAGTTTCAAATTCTAAAAACATAATTAAAAAATCCAAATTCTCAAATGCCAATAATATTGTTATGAATTTTGTATATTAATTATCTATATATTAATATATAAAAATTATTGTGTTTGTATTATATTATGTTGGATATTTAATTGCATATGATAAAATTGCCCATGTTTTTCTTCTGCTTGCAACATCTCCATCTATATTTGCATTTCCAATTTGATATATAGATCTCAGTTACAATGTTCAGCTTTTAGCCAGGCATAATTCCCTCAACTTTAAAAATATACATTTTTCATACATGTAGTTTTTCACAATGTTCTTGATGCAGCAGAATGGAATTTTTCTAATTAATCATTTACTTATATATTTATGTGTGTCTATAGAAACATTTAAAAAGTGCAATTGTTTGAAAATTAATCAAAAGATTGCTTTATTTAAATAACTTTATTTTTGAAACATTGCTAAAGGTGTATGGAAATACTAAATGATCACTAGAGACTAGAGCTGGATGCATTAAGATATAAGAATTTATTCCTGGATCCAAGATCCGACCGTCTTACATCGTGGCTGACAACGAACGAGCTGCCGAACATCGTTCGCGGCTGAACTGCCTTTTGGCTGGCGCTGATGGCGCCATCTAGTGCACATCATAACAGATATAACATTCTCTTCCTTCTTAAAGGAAATATTCAAGTTGTTAGACATGCACAATACAATAAAAAATAAAGTCCTTGACACAGTTCAAAATTTAACAGTCCAATTTAAAAAGTCTAATATTGCAAACGTTCAGGTTTTGCTTTTGGACGAGTGGAACGTCTAGGAAGTGGCGCTCCTGGATTCTGCAAAACTGCTTGCGGCGAGAGTGCTGGAGGATCTGCCTGAGAACTGTGTTCTTGGACACTTACCTGCGGAGACAGCGTAGGAGGTAGAAGGGTGTCTGTCACCTGATCAGCTGGTAACTCTACTACATCTCTCGGTTGCACTGTAGGCACTGACACATCTGATCCTGAAGAAACAGAATCTGGTAGTTCTGGAGCTGGAGGAATTTCCTGTAGAGTGTCCTCTTGCCTGTAACGAATTTGATCAATGTGTCGTGTCCAAATACCCCAAGTTGTCTTGACTTTGCACATTGTATTCCCCATTGTTCCTGTAACCTTTCCAGCAACCCAAGATGGGCCCCGGGTAAAAGAGCGCACCCAGACAGGAGTGCCTTCTGTAAACTTGCTATTATGGGTATCTCCCCTCTCAGATGTTTTAACTTTAGCACTGCGGATAAGATCCAAACGCATGCGAAGAGGTCGTCCGAACATTGCCACAGCTGGAGATATACCCGTTGCCTTTGATGGGGTATTTCGAAAATTCAGAAGAAATCTGGTCAGTCTTTCAGTGAAAGTGCCTTCTTTAGCTTTCTTCAATGCAGTTTTTACTGTACGCACTGCTCTTTCCGCTAAACCATTTGAATTCGGATGGTATGGTGCGGTTTTAATTGGTGTAATGCCATTTCTTTTCAAGAAATTTGTGAATTCGTCACTACGGAAGCCAGGTCCGTTATCACTGACTAAGCTCTCTGGTAAGCCAAAGCGTGCAAACAGGTTACGCAGAGCTATTATCGTTGAAGTTGCTGTGGTGTTGGGCACTGGAATCACTTCAAGCCATTTTGTTTTGGCATCAACTATAATTAATAGCCAATGGCCTTCTACAGGACCCGCATGGTCGATATGGATTCTCTCCCAAGGTTTTTTAGGTGTGAGCCAAGGGATTTGTGTCGAAGGAGGAGCTGCAGCATTTTCTTGACAGTCGAGGCAGTTTCGAACTTTTGTTTCTAAGTCCCGATCAATACCAGGCCACCAGACATGGGAACGAGCCAGAGATTTAATAGCAGAAATCCCTTGATGAGCACTGTGAAGTTCATCCAAAACAAATTGACGAAATTTTCCTGGAACAAAAACACGGGAACCTCTGAGAATGATGTTTTCCTCAACTGACAGTTCATGTCGGATATGCCAAAAGGCTTGTAAATTTTCTGTCACTTTCTTTGGCCACCCATTTTGAATATGAGATCGTAGACGGCTCAGTGCAGGACACTTGTCTATCTCCCTTTGGATTAGATGTGCTGTCAGTGGACTATCATTTAATTGTCGGATAAGCAAAACCGACTCGACAGGTACTGGAGGCTCCGCCATTTCAGATTTCAGTGGAAGTCTGCTGCAAGCATCAGCATTTCCGTGCAACTTCCCTTTTCGGTACTCTATCTTGTAAACGTAGGCAGATAAAGTCAATGCCCATCGCTGGATACGGGCTGCAGCAACTGATGGAACTGGTTTTTCTTCTGATAATAAAGTTACCAAAGGACGATGGTCTGTAAGTAACGTAAATTTACGTCCCAAGAGATAGTTCCGGAATCGAGTCACTCCAAACACTAAGGCTAAAGTCTCCTTCTCAATGTGACTGTAATTTTTTTCTGCTTTCGTCAGGGAGCGAGAAGCAAAAGCGATTGGTCTATCACCATCTGGAGTTTTATGTGACAGAACAGCACCAAGCCCGTAAGGACTTGCATCACAAGCCAGGATCACTTCCTTGTCTTGGTCAAAATGCACTAGTAATGATGAGGTTTGCAGGACATCTTTAGCTTTTTTAAAAGCTTCTTGTTGTGATGAACCCCATCTCCATGGCCGTTTGTTTTCCAGCAACTGGTATAAGGGTGCTAAGAGTGTTGACATGTTAGGTAAAAATTTCGCATAATATGTGATTAGGCCAATAAAAGAACGTAGCTCATCTACATTTGTTGGTTCCGGAGCATCTGTAATCGCTTTGACCTTCGATTGAACTGGATGCAACCCATCTTTGTCCAGACGATGACCAAGATATTCCACAGATGGTTTGAGAAATTCACATTTTTCTGGATGTAACTTTACACCTGCTGCTTGCAGACGAGAGAGAACTTCTTGTAAGTTCTGTAGATGTTCTGCTTCGGTTTTACCAGTTACTAGAAGGTCATCCAAGTATTTAGAGGCTCCTTTTACCCCTTGTAAAATCTTGTCAATTTCACGTTGAAAAATAGCCGGGGCGGAAGCAATGCCAAAAGCCAGGCGTGTGTACCGGAAGAGACCTCTGTGCGTATTTATCACTACCAGGCGTCTTGACTCTTCATCGAGCTCTAGTTGACAGTATGCATCCCGCAGATCTAATTTAGTGAATGCTGTACCCCCAGACATTTCAGCAAACAAATCTTCGATATTTGGCAGAGGGTACTGCTCTAATTCTGTTACTTTATTGACTGTTAGCTTAAAGTCACCACATATTCTAATTCTGCCGTCTTGCTTCAGCACAGGAACAATAGGAGCTGCCCAATCAGAAGTTTTAACTGGCTCTAAAATGCCATCTGCAAGAAGGCGGTCTATTTCCTTGTTGATTTTTTCCTTGTATGCATATGGTACAGGACGAGCCTTGAAAAATTTCGGAGGTTCACCAGTTTTACAGGTAAGATGAACTTTAATTCCTTTCACTAATCCCAAGCCTGGTGAGAAAACATTTTGGAATTCTTTTAAAAGTCCATCTAGCTTGAGCTGCTCAGTCCTTACACAATGTAATGTGTGGTTCATGTTGGCATCAAATGCATTCATTAGGCTTAATGGAACAATCCAGTTTCGCCCAGCTAAATTAGTGCTTCCCTGAGAAACCACTAGTAGAGGTAAAGTCTCTGTTCTTGCTTGGAACACCACATTCACATTTGTAACTCCCAAAATATCAATGGTATTGTTGGTGTAAGACTGAAGCTTAATGTTCGTTTTTTCCAAAGGAGGGCAAAATCTTCTAATTTTATCAAACAGTTTTACAGGCATTATGGAAAATGGAGCCCCTGAGTCAATTTCAAAAATAACAGGCTGGCCTTGGATCTCACAAGTAATTTTCACCGGAGGGTAATCTCTCTTGTTATCTCTTAAATTAAAAATTGTATACTCCTTACTGCCTAAATCTTCTTTAGATTCAGCAACTAAGTTAACTTTAGGTTTGTAACCTTGTTTATTCTTTGATAAACACACTTTTGACAGGTGCCCCAATTTTTTACAACTATAGCACGTGCTATTTTTGTGTTTGCAATCAGAAGGATGGTGTTTGGAGTCGCCACAACGATAACACTTCTTCCCTGTACGGCCGTTATTTGAATTGGACGCCGATTTAACGATCTCGTTTTTTCGCGGCCGTTGCGCCGTAACTTGTAATTTTTTCACTTCAGGAACGGCAGATATCTTCAGATCAACAGCATCCCTCGCAGCTGCTTCCATTGAAACGGCAATTTCCGACGCTCGCAAAAGGGTTAAATTGCTTTCTGATAACAATTTTCGTTGTATTCCTTCGTCTTGTATGCCGCAAACAATCCGATCACGGAGCATCATATCTAGAGACTCGCCGTAATTGCAATACTTCGCTAATTTCCGAAGCTCTGCGATATAATCGGCCACTGATTCGTCCGCGCGCCGTACGCGGCTGTTGAACTTGAATCGCTCCACGATCTCTGAAGGCACTGGATCATAATGTCCGTTGAGGATGCCGATGAGTTCCGCTAATGTCTTAGATGTGGGTGCAGCCGGCGATAGCAGATTCCGAAGCAATCCGTAAGTGGCAGGTCCTACCACCGTTAAGAAAACAGCACGTTTTCTATTGTCTTCGACTATGGCGTTGGCGATGAAGAACTGTTCCAGTCTTTCGGAGTATTCGCTCCAGGATTCGACCGATTGATTGAATTCTGCAATACAGCCAAAAGAAGCCATGCCGGAACTTGAATAAACAACTCTGGGGTCGCCGGTCGCCGATTAAGCCTGCTTCGCTAACGCCGTAACGTCCGTCCGCCGATCGGCGCTTAGGCCTAGTAGGAACACGCGGTCATCCACCGCTGACGCTCTTTCTTCAAAATCGCGTCAAAAAGCATTTTTTTTTATTGAAAAAACATCGATAGAGTTTATCCTCGTCGCCACTGAAACATTTCTAAAGGTGTATGGAAATACTAAATGATCACTAGAGACTAGAGCTGGATGCATTAAGATATAAGAATTTATTCCTGGATCCAAGATCCGACCGTCTTACATCGTGGCTGACAACGAACGAGCTGCCGAACATCGTTCGCGGCTGAACTGCCTTTTGGCTGGCGCTGATGGCGCCATCTAGTGCACATCATAACAGATATAACAATTTTGTAATTTATTTTGAACACTTTGTGATTTACATTCTCTACTTATTTCTAACAGGTAAAACAATAGGTTTCGATCTTTTTTTTAAAAACCCTATCAATTGTACGTAATAAGAATGTGTATTTTTTTTAAAAGAAAATTTAAGTTCTTACTATGTGAGGATTTGCTCTGAGATAAGTTAGTTATGAAAGTACTGTTTCCTTATACCTGTTGCTAGTAAAGTGGTAAAGGGAGAAAACATTACTTATGATTTTAACATTGCAAAGAAAAGATGTAGTTACCAAATTCGAAAACTAAAAAATTAATTAAAAATTGCCTAAATCATATTTAGAAAAGTTTTTCTGCCTTCAGTTTATAATTAAATGTTATAAATTTGAATATTTAAGCTTTTGTAAAGATTTTATCATTAAAGTCTTTGTTAGAAACTATATCAGCAGTACACCCATTATTATTAAAATATGTTTTTATTTATTTTTTAATGTAATCTTATACTATAATGCGAGCAAAAATTGTGTGTGTGTGTGTCTGTGTGGGTAAATTTTATCTCAAAAACGGCTCTAACGATTTTTGCAAAAATTTGGATTTTACCATTTTCGGGCACGAGAAGACCATTGGGCTAGGTCACATGTTCGAGAAAATTCGATTATTGGGTCATTTTGGGTCATAATGGGTCAAGATCAAGCTATTTATATCTAGAGAACGGCTGGATCGATTTTAAGGAAATTTTCTATCCAATCGTTTTTTAGCACAACAAAACTATTGGGCTGGGTCACATGTTCGAAAAATTTCGATTAGTGGGTCATTTTTGGGTCATTATGGGTCAAGCCATTTTTATCTAAAAAACGGCTCTAACGATTTTGACCAAATTTTATATTGTATCATTTTAGATTACAAGAAGACCATTGGGTTAGGTAACATGTTCGAGAAAATTCGGTTAGTGGGTCATTTTTGGGGTCATTGTGGGTCATGCTTTTTTATCTAGAGATTTTTTCATGCAATTTTAACTAAAAATTGCATTCTATGGTTTTCGGGCACGAGAAAAACATTGGGCTAGGTTACATGTTCGACAAAAAATTTTAATGGGTCATATTGGGTCATTAAGAGTCTGGGTCAAGCTATTTATATTTAAAGAACGGCGTGATGGATTATAACGAAATTTTGTATGTAACAGTTTTTTGACATGAAAAAACTAATGGTCTAAATCAAATGTTTGAGAGATTTTGACTATGAGGGTCATTTGTGGGTCATGATGGGTCATAATGGGTCATGGTCAAGCTATATCTAAATAACAGGTGGATCGATTTTAATGAAATTTTGTATGCAACATTCTTTGACACGATAAAATCATTGGACTAGGTTACATGTTCAAAAAATTTTGATTAATGGGTCATTTTGGGTCATTAAGAGTCTGGGTCAAGCTATTTATATTTAAAGAACGGCGTAATGGATTATAACGAAATTTTGTATGTAACAGTTTCTTGACATGAGAAAACTAATGGGCTAAATCACATGTTTGAGAAATTTCGACTATGAGGGTCATTTGTGGGTCATGATGGGTCATAATGGATCATGCTCAAGCTATATCTAAAGAACAGGTGGATCGATTTTAATGAAATTTTGTATACAACATTTTTTTGGCCCGATAAAATCATTGGACTAGGTTACATGTTCGAAAAATTTCGATTAATGGGTTATTTTGGATCATAAAGGGTCTGGGTCAAGCTATATATAATTAAAGAACGGCAGGATCAATTTTAACGAAATTCTGTATGTAAAAATTTTTAGAAACGAGAAAGCTAATGGACTAAGTCACATATTCGAGAGCTTTCGACTATAAGGGTCATTTGTGGGTCTTAATGGGTCAAGGTCAAGCTATATCTAAAGAATGGGTGGGTCGATTTTAACGAAATTTTGTATACAACATATTTTTGGCATGAGAAAATCATTGGGGTAGGTCACATGTTCGAGAAATTTCGATTAGTGGGCCACTTTTGGGTCATTCTAATTTTATCTGGACAACGTTTCGCGCAATTTTGACTAAATTTTGTATTTTGTCGTTTTCGGGCACAAGAAAATCATTGGGTTATGACAGATTTTTGAGAAAATTCGATCAATGGGTCATTTTGGATTATAAGGGGTCAGGGTCAAACTAATTATATCTAAAAAACGGCTCAATCGATTTTATCTAAATTTTGTATCTAATGTTTTTCGGCATGCTAAAACTAATGAGCTAGGCCACACGTTCGAGAGATTTCGATTATAAGGGTCATTTGTTGGTCATGATGGGTCATGCTAATTTTATATAGAAAATGGTACTCACCATTTTGACTATACTTTGTATTATATCGTTTTTGAGCAAGAGAAACCATTTGGATGGACACATGCTCGCGAAAATTCGATTAGTGGGTCATTTTGGGTCTTAATGAGCTAGGGTCATTCTAATTATATATAACAACGACTCAATCAATTTTACCTAAATTTTGAAACAAAACGTTTTTTGTCACGAGAAGACTATTGGGCTGAGTCGCATGTTAAACAAATTATATTAGTGGGTCATTTCGCTTCATTGCTGAATGCTGTCAAGCTAATTTTACCTAAAAAATGGTTTAAACGATTTTGATTCAATTTTATATTCTACTGTTTTTGATTATCTGAAGACGATTGAGCTATGCCACATGTTTGATCAAATTTGATTAGTGGCTCATTTTGGGTAATACGGGTCAGGGTCACGAGAATATGGCAAAAGCCAATAACTTGGTGATATTTGACAAAATATCGGTGACATATGACTAAAAAATCGACTATAAAAATTACGAAAACCAAAACACGTATTTGGAGCCAAATGAAAGAATGCCTCCAAATTTGGCTATATCTAGCAGAAAATATTGTCTTTCAGAATGTAAAGAATTTTTTTATACATTCTTACGAGGATTTGAGATGCATGGTTAAACCAATCAGAGTCGAGCTAAAAAAGTGATTTAGATCGATGTCCTTTCGTTGTAAATTTTAAAATAAAGTAAAATTTATAAACATGCGCATAAAAACATAGTTTTCTTATTGATTGTTTTTCTAAATAAACAACATGTTTTACAGTAATAAATCGAGTGAATGACACAGTGAAAATACTATATAGAGTTGAACACAAAGTTAATTTTGACCGAGCTAAGCTCGGTCTCCCCTGCTAGTGAACTTTAATCTCTCAAAATATTTTTTCTGTGCCTTTGTGGGAAAAGGATCGTTGTCTGATTTTGGTATTTTAAAAAGTTGATAGTAAAATAATTGATGAACACAATTTTAAAGTTTATTACCACAAAAATATTGAAAGCTTTATACCTGTGACAGTTTTAATGATCAATTGATGTAGACCAGGGATAAAAATGTTTCATATTTGGCAGAATTCACTTTACTAATTTAATTTTATCTAAGATCCCCACGTTATAAAGACTTCACCCCCCTTTGTTGCTCTAATTGCAAAGTTCTAAAAATAAAAGATAATTTTTTTCTTTTATGTTTCACTTTGTAGTAGAAATATTTAAATTCCTGTTCCTTCATTAGTGCACAAAGTTTTTTTTTCA
The DNA here is from genome assembly GCA_964019185.1 of Maratus speculifer. Lineage (NCBI taxonomy): Eukaryota > Metazoa > Arthropoda > Arachnida > Araneae > Salticidae > Maratus > Maratus speculifer. Next base: position 180,427,314 of record OZ025295.1, on the reverse strand, counting down.
TTGTAATTTATTACTTTTCATCATTTTCATCTTCCCTGAAATTTCCCAATTTTCTTTTCCACCTTTTCTATTTTTTATTTATTTATTTTATCACTATTTTTTTTTTTTTTTTTTAATTGCTTAAAGTTTTTTGCTCTATTATTTCTATGTAATCGCAATAACTAAATAATCATCGATATTCATCCTGCCCCAACCCTCCCGTAATAAATAAAATAAAAAGGAATGCACAGCAAGCATACAAATTGAAATACATTACTCTTTAACTTTTTATTTCCAACGAATGAATAATAAATCGATCATCTAAATTTCACCCCTTTTCATTAAAATTTTTGCATCCCATAGAGTTGAAAATCTTAAACTTTTTAATTTGCTTAGTTTCCTGTCTTATTACTTTGTTGTAGGAATAACTAAATAACTCAAACATTTAGACTCTTTTTTTTTTTTTCTCCTCCTGCAAAAAATTTCTCTTTCTACTTTGTAGTTAATCTGTTCTCACCCTTACCAAAACTAAAGATTTCATTGTGGGTATTAATTTTATTCTTTATATCTAACCCTTTTTAGCACTTTCCAACAAAATTGAAAAGTGCTTATGCATTCGGTTTGTCTGGCTGTATGGCCATCTGTCCGCACTATAACTCGTAAATATACTCGGATTTTCATGAAATTTTTGAACGTTAATGACATTTTCCTGAGCACGAGCCCTATTGAAAATGAAGGTTCTACCATGATAAGTTTATTTACAATGACAGTCAAAAGTTTTCCATTACATTACAGCCTATGGGGAAAAATCGTTTCAAAGGAATTTTAAAGATGTTACACCCTGTCAAACATCTTCAAATTTATATGCATCAACAAAGTGCACTAAAATATGTATTTTGCAAAGTATGCAGCGAAAAGAATAGTTATTATTCATTTACAGGGCCATACAAAAGAATTCCAATACAAAATAATGAAGGGGGGGGGGGCGGGGTTGCGACATATTTTAATTATGGTAAACAATTTCATATATAATCAAAGCTGAGGAATAATATGAGTTATTTCATGCATAATACTAGTGCATAGAATTTACAGGGATACACAAAAGGTTAGAAATAGTATATTCTATCCGAAGTCATGTATATTATGGAAGATGGCTGTTAGATGGATGAAATGCATTTTTCATTATGATATACGCTTTTAAGTTTCACTAGATGTATACATATTACAGTAAAACCTCCATAACGGACACTCCCGAATAGCGGACACCTCTATTTAACGGACAGTTTTCAAATCCCCACTCCCAAAGCTTAAATTTTTGTATGTTTAACCTCCGAATAACGGACATTCCAAATAGCGGACAGTAATTTTGGCTAAAAAGAATGTAAAATTATTTTTCAACGAGAAAAAAGAAATTAAAAAAACCTCTAAATTTATCAGGGCAATATCTCACAAATTTTGTAATTACAGATAAATGTGGGGATGAGCTGGGAAAAATCCCCTCTCCCCCTCTATTTTTCTGTGATTGCAAACTCCCCTCTCTCGGATGACTTGAGATTGTGGACTTTTAAAAAGTAGAAAAATACAATAAACACTTATACATTTTTTTTAAATGATTCAAAAGGTTTAAAACTACTGACAGAGTTAAAATTTCACGTTGGAAAAAAAAAAAAAAAATACCTGTAATTGCAAGTACAAGCAAAAAAAAAAAAAAAATTTTGTTGTTGTTAGAATGTAATAAATAGTGGATAAAGGTATGCCCAGTTTTATTGTTTTAAAAATTATTATAATTTTTGGTTAATCATATAATAGAGGTTTTAGGACATATGAAAATTAATGAAACATTAAGCATTTCATAGCAATTTTTGAATCTCTGAGGTTTTCCCAATAGCGGACACCTCCGAATAGCGGACAATTTCCGCGCTCCCAAGGTGTCCGTTATTTAGAGGTCTTACTGTATATGGTTTATATAAATGCCAATTGTTACACCATTTAGATATACAGGGTTACACAAAAGTTCTCAGAAAGGTTACTGAATATAAGCATAATTTACTTAAAGGTGGTTTTAAAATATGTTGTGCCTTTTTACAATGAACTGCATTTAGTTTACAAAGAGATATTTGTGGAATATAGATAAAATGATATACAGGGTCGCGCAAAGAACTGAGTACATGGTCGTCTTTGGATAATAATTTCAAGAAATTTAAGTGGTTTAAAGAGAATTTACTTTTAAACTAAACTTTAGCAAAATACTTTCTTATGTTAAAAGGTACTAAGTAAACTACAGTACTGAACAAAAGTATTCAAGTTTGATTCCATCTATTAGTATAAATTGCAGAAAGAAAACTTTCAACCAGTTAGGCTTTTTTAGCTAAACTAAATTTTACCATTATATAGTCTATATATTAACCAACAGATCAAATACAGGGCTTTTCAAAAGCATTGGAATACATATTTGGATGTGAACAATAATACGTCTTTTCCCTGGAAAACAAAGTTTTGTTAAAGATTTCAAGAAGTGTTGGAAAGTGCTTCATAATCTATGCTTAATCCATGATTTTTCTTACTTGTTTTTCATAAATTCTTTGCATTTTATAGTGCTCTTGACTATCATGATGCTGCTTCAGTGAATGCTAGGTGCCAGAGGATATGTGACCAGTGGGATAGGTTAGGAACTCTCACTCAAAAACGCCGAAGTGCCCTTGAAGTAAGTGCGAGAACTATACTTTATTCTCCAGAAAAAAGCATTTTGTACTTTTATATATAGCATTATTATTTTATTCCAGTTTTAAATCCAAATATATATTGAGTTTTAACTTTACTGATCGAAATGCTGATCATCCTGGTTTATTTTCAATTATTTTGTGGCATATCTTTAAACTTATTATGCATTCTTGATATTAATTAGGACTGTACTAGTTTCAAGGATTTGTTTTGAGTGGAATGTTTGGTTTCATATTGTCCTGAAATTTTTTATAAACGCTGGTACTATAGAGAATAAACTTCCAGAAAGCTCAAATCCATATTCTCCTGGTCCTCTCCAGTGTTATGTTTTTGTAAATTTGCTCTCATTTTTACTAAAATAATTGATATAAATAACTCTTTTTTTTTTTTTTTTTTGTCTATTTGTATTTTAAGTATTTTTATACTCTTAATAAAGTTCATAGTCAATGTTAAATGAGCACCAGTAAACAGATTAAAAAAATTTCTGCATGACCAAATTTCTCCTAAAGCAGAAATATTCATTAGCACTATAACCAAAATAAATTGAATGTTAATTACAACTTTTTTGATTTGATTATTTTAATGATCATAAGACATTTTTATGAATTCTTTTTATTCTAAATTTAACAAGTCTTAATACCTATAAATATTCAGAAAACAATGCTATAACATTCCTTTAAGTAGTTATAACCCAGTTTTAGATTGAGTTGTACCAGTTTGATTATGGAACATCTACATATATTTCACATTTTTTAACATTTTATTTCAAAAATATTAATCAGAATGCAATCGATATATATATTGATCATTATTACTGTAATATTAGTTTTAATATGAGTTTTAAAATTATCTTATAATCTTGGCCATTTCCTTTCTTTCCATCAATTAGGAAATATTTTGTTCATGACTTGTTTCTCAGTTAATTTTTCAAATATATATTCTGAAAAATGGAAAAAAGAAAAGAGCTTCTTTTTATCAAAATGGTTTTTTTTGTTTGTTTTTTTCCCCTCTAAAACATGATTTTTAATTTAAAAATCAATATAATGTCTATAAATGATAGTTTTTTTTAATAGATATTAATGAAATTTTATTTGCCTGATTTGATTGAATGTATTGGTTTTTTAAAAGCTAAATGCTCTAAGATGAATTTTGTTGTAAAAGGCTAATGTTACTTTAAACTTTACATAACAATAGAATTATCAATTGTATTTTTACAATAAATTATTTGGAATTTAGAATAAAATGATCATATAACATAATTTAAAAAATAAAAATTGAATAAGTGTCAAATATTTAGCCTATTTTTGTCATTTTAAGAGTGTCTTTAGAGTTATTTTTGTATTTAGCAAATTTTACTGATACTTTACTTGATTACATAATTTTAATAATTTGTATTTTATCTTTCTATAAGCAATCAATCAATCAGTTTAGTATTTGCATTTTATTTTCTTTTTGCTTGATATTTTTGAGTTGTAAATCTGTTACTTTTAACAGGAAGCTGAAAGAGTTCTCGAGAAAATCGATACACTGCATCTTGAATTTGCCAAGAGAGCTGCTGTAAGTATATAGTTATATGATTTTTGCTAAATAATTTTTTTTTTAATTTATTTGAAAATTAATGATTCTTTCCTCTTTAAATGTTCAAATTTACAGTTATTTCAACTATATTTAAATCAAAATAGCCATATTTATCTATAGTTGTATTATTAAACTTTTCAGTTGATGTTTGAAGCTAAATTTGAAAAGTTTTTATTCTTTAACATGCTTTTAAAATTATACAGGGATGCCACTTTTCCACCAAATGGCAGATTTCTGCTTTTTTTAATTTAAAAAAATCAGTGATTTTTTTAAGCAATAACAAATAAAATTTAAACAACAGTTTTTGCCGAACGATCGCATAATAAAACTGCAGTTTTCATCAAATGATTGCAAAATAAAAGTGATTTTAACCAAACGATTGTGAAATAAAACAATGATTTTTGTCAAATGATTGTGAAATACTAGAGTTGTTTTCATCAGATGACCACAAAAAAACCCAGCAATTTTCATCAAGCGATCATCAAATAAAGCAGTGATTTTCATCAGGCGATTGCGAAATAAAGCAATGATTTTCATCAAGCGATCGTAAAATAAAGCTATTTTTACCTAATGATCACAAAATAAAACAGCAATTTTCTTTAAACAAACGCGAAATACAACAGTGGCTTTTGTCAAATGATCCTGAAACAAAATAGCAATTTTCGTCAAACAAAACAGCGATTTTTGTCAAATGATCGCGAAATAAAACAGCAATTTTCATCTAATGATCATGAAATAAAACATTGATTTTTGTCAAATGATCATTAAATAAAACTGATTTTTGTCAAACGATCGTGATATAAAACTGTGATTTTTGTTAAACCATCACAAAATAAAACTGTGATTTTTGTCGAACGATTGTAAAATAAAACTGATTTTTGTCAAACAATCATGAAATAAAACTGATTTACATCAAACAATAGCAAATAAAAATCTGCAAATTTTCTCTGTTCATTCCTAGAATAATCATCAAATGTATTGCTATTGGGTTACCTAAATTTATTTAAAATGATTCAGTAATAAAATTTCTCACTGAGCTCGCTACATCTGTTACTGGGTTGAAAGGTTGTGCCTCCGAAACTGGTGGCTGTCAGGTGATGGGTTTGAGCCTAGTTGTGGCCGTCAGCCTAACTGCTCGGAGTTTTCTGGGGTTTTCTTCGAACTTTGGCTTTCCTTGCATAAATATGGGTTAGGCTCCTTTAGAAAGACCCCCACAGAAGGCATCTTCCCTTTTGGGCCTATATCCCAAGTGTTGATAATTGACCGTCATAAACAGAAAACAAAAAGAGAAACTGTTGCTAGGTTACTTTAATTGACGCAAAGTACTGTGAACTAAGGAAAAGTTTTTTTTATTTATTCTGTTTTCATGCACAATGAATTAACAGCATATATCAATCTGTTTGATAAATTCACATTTAGAAGTATGTAGTTTATATAGTTTAAAAAATTTATGCATAAATTTGGCCAGAAATGCATTGTGAAATATTCTTAAAATTTACTTTACACATACATTTTTTTTTTTAGTTATTTTCTGAGTGGCATTCCTGATTATAATTTAGTTTAATATATAGTACAGCTATTTTTTAATAATAGAAATAAAATATTTGCTATCTTTAAATACGATTAATTTGCTATAATTTTTTGCTCTTTAAAAAAGTGCAAGACATTTAACTGTGCTATATTGTTGTTGTAAAATTTTATCAAGATTTTCAGACTCATTTTGTTGAAACAGAGTTTCCCCCAGGTTTAAAAAAGGGCAGGGCGCTACTGCTCTGAAAAGGGCACTTTTTACATTTTTCAGGGCACTTTTTACATTTTTCAGGGCACTTTTTACATTTTTCAGGGCACTTTTTACATTTTTCAGGGCACTTTTTACATTTTAAGGGCACTTTTTCATTTTTAAGGGCACTTTTATAGAGTTGAATCAAGAATCTAGTGGTTCAAAAAATCGCAAAAAAAACAGAAATTCAATCAAAAAATTGAAAAAAAAGAAGAAAAATGGTAAATTTTTAAAAAGATCTCGGAAAAAACGGCAAATATTGATAAAAGATCTTGAAAAAACGGCCAATTTTGTTAAAAGATCGTAAAAACAGCAGTTTTTGTTAAAAGATAGTAAAAAATGGCATATTTTGCTTAAAAAACAACAAATCTCGTGAAAATATAGCGAAAAACAGAACTTTTCACAGAATTCTCCGTTTTATTGCGATTTTTGGACGAAATTTGCCGTTTTTCTCGCAAATCTTTTGACGAAATCTGCCGTTTTATCGCTTTCTTTTGACGAAAGTTTTCATCTTTTGCGACTCATTTGACAAAAATTTTCGTTTTATCGCGATTTTTGGAAGAAATTTGTCGTTTTTCCACGATTTTTTGAAAAATCTGCCGTTTTGTGACATTTTTTGACAAAATTAACCATTTTTTTTTTTTGCAAATCTTGCCGTAAATTTTTTAGCGATTTTATGACGAAATTACCCATCCCACGGGACGCGTATGAGGCTATTTTTGCATTCCGTCGCCAATTTCTTGTGTAATTTACGCGCTATAGCGTGTTCGGATCATCGCTGGAGGGCTGCGTTTTTTCAAATGTGGGGCAAGAAGGGCATTATTTTTTTTTTGAATGAATGACAAGAAGGGCGCTAGTTTTTGGATGAGGGGCAAGAGGGGCGCTATTTTTTAAACTAAAGGGCAGGAGGGGCAGAGCGCCCCCCCTGAAACCCTCTGGGGGAAACTCTGGTTGAAACACCATAAAATTTATTGATCATTTTTTAAAATTATTTTTATCTTCTTTTGATTTTTTTTATTTTTTAATATTGTTCTTCTATGTAATATTTTTTATTTCTATTAGCCTTTCAACAATTGGTTAGATGGAGCCAGAGAAGACTTAGTTGATATGTTTATTGTCCATACAATGGAGGAAATTCAGGTGAGATATTTTGAATCTTAATTATCTTTACAAAATTATTTTTCTTTTTTCTCACATATTAGAGTTTTTAAAATTTCCATTTGTTTGTTCTTTCAGTTACATTTAATGCTTAATTATTTCATTTTGTAGGGATTAATTGATGCCCATGAACAGTTCAAACAGACTCTTGGTGAAGCTGACAAGGAGCACAAGTCTATCATAGCTTTGTCTCAAGAAGTTCAGACAATAGCCACCCAATGCCAAGTTCCTGGTGGAATTGAAAATCCATACACCACATTAACAGCAATTGTAAGTAAAGAACAGTAAAAATATGTTGTGAACTATTGCTGTTATAGGATGTACTTATCTAATTTTACTCCTCATCATTCTCATAAAGAGTGTCTAAAATGTTTTATGGTTTTTATTTACTTATTTTATTCTTTTTAAATTTTGAATGTTTTTGGAAGACATTTTTACAGAGCTTTTTTTTTTAAATCTTTCTTGTCCCTTTACTATCACAAAATTTGCAATCAAAAACATTTTTCTGCTGTTCCATTTTAAATTTTAATTAGAGGGGGAAAAAAAAAAGAATGTGCATTTGCATCTTAAAAATAGCACCCATTTCAAAATTCCATCCATAACATTTCCATAAAAATCTCATTTAGAATATTTTTCTCTCACTTCCTTTTAAATTTCAAATTTTTAAAACTGTTCTTAAAGAGTATTTGAGTAATTGAGCCTTAAAGTAACTACCATATTACATTTCAAGTTTCTAATTTCTTCAGTATCGCAAAAAATCAAATTTTTTTCATCAATTTTTTCTGCTGCACTTGTTTTAAATTTAGATTTTTTAAAAAATGTTTTGTGTGTGCATGTGTGTTATAAAAATAGCAGTCATGTCAAATTTAAGATTCCTTCCCTTAAAATTCCATAGAAATCGCACTTAGAATGGCTTTGGAATGCTTTTTGCTTGTTTCATCTTTTTTAAATTTCAAATTTTTCAGAAACCTTTTTTGAGAGCATTTACATCTTATAAGTAACTACATTTATTTCTAAACATGGAAAAAAATATAAAACATACTAAAGAGAAGCAATGCATAAACTCAACATTTTAAACTTTGAGAATACGCATTTTACTTTATAATTTTTCTCAATTAAATTTATTGATATTTATTTGTCATTCCATAAATAAGTTCCTTACCATTATGTCATTAATATATATATATATATATATATATCACTTTGATAGTCCTCTTCATATAAGTATACTTACAAATTAACGAAAATTTTATGTTAGCCGGAAATTTTTGAATGCCACTGTATATTGGGGACTAACTGAATCTGAAGTTTGATGTAAATTTGTCCATTAGTTCTTGAGATAGTTATTGTGGTAATCATGAATGATGCAGCTTATCAGCACCACTTGTTGAATGATTTACACCAAAAAATAATCGGCACCAAATTATATCAAGGATTAACTGAATCTGAAATTTTTTGAAAATCCGTAAATTAGTTCTTGAGATAGAGCACTCACAAAATTTTTGTTGCATGCAGACTCAGAAGGACAAATACACAGACAGACATTTTCCAAAACCATCAAATTGTGTTCAGGACCTAAAATGTATAAATCTACCAAAAACCAGAAGTCAAAATTTTTCATGAATTCAATACTTTCGTCTTGTAAAGAAAGGAGTGATAAATGCATGTTTCAAATTAATTTTTCATTTTTACCATTTCCATTAATCAGCATATTGTTGAAATAATTTTGCACATGAATTCATTTATAACTAGAGAAGTGGCATTTAATTATCTATCTAGATTTTTTTTTTTTTCATGCAATTCTGTTTTTGTGAAATAATGAACGTTTATATATTCCTTCTCTTTCAAAATGTTATTGGAATTTGTGAATTAGGAGTAATCACTGTATTTAGGTTCCTATTTAGACATTTTTAGTAAAACACTTCATACATATGTACAACTTAGTAAGATTCAACTGTTATATGACATGAGTTTTTTTTTTTTTTTTTTTCTCAATTATTGTATTTGTGAAAGATTCAATTTGAAGATTAAAAATTTTTCTGAAATGTTTATTCTTTAGAGAAATTTTGTGAAGGGTCTTGTATTATTTTTGTCACATACGGACTCACAGACAGACATTTTCCTAAAACCATCAAATCATGCACAATACCTAAAATGTATAAATCTACCAAAAACCAGAAGTAAAAAAAATTCACGTAAACAGGGAAAAAAAAAATAAAAATCAAGGATCCTTTCAAATTTTCTCAAACAGATTTCTGCTTAGATATCAGATTTACCACATTGTTTTCAATGCTTTTTGACATTAATGTTTTCATGTGGTACACTTAATATAAAAATAAATAAAATAAAAAGTATCATAATGTAGCTACTGCAAAATTTTGAATATTTTACAAATAAAATTTCAATTTTTCCAAACTGGAAAAATTAAAAAATAAGTCCCCCCCCCCCCAAAAAAAAAAAAAAAAAATAAATAAATAAATAAATAAATCTTTTGAACTTTTGTGGGTTTTTTTCCCAAGCTTCTCCATCTCTACTCAGGACTGATTTCAAATACTTTTTTGTTTTGGCTCCAAGTAACCTTAAGTTATGGTATATTGGTGCTTGGACTTGCAAACTCATTTTACTTACCCATCATACGTAGTATAGGCTAAGTCTTGCAATCGTTTTGAAAATCGAAAAATTTTTTTGATGGATTTACACGTTTCGGACACTGGAGATTCCGAAAAACATATTTTTAGAAAAAAAAAATTGCTGTCCATCCGTCTGTGTGTCTGTCTGTAACCGCTCTATCTCCGGAACCTATTTAATATCAGTAACCTCGATTATCCGGAACTATTTTTTTCGGACTCTCGAAAAATTCGTTCTGATGAAAGGTACATAAAAATTTTCGAATTTTTTTATTTTAAGGCGTGAATGTAAAAGGCAATAAAGTAACACAAATTTTGCATAAAAAACGAAGTCAATCGGATTATTAGTTGTTGAGATATTTCTAATCCTGTTTTCCACATTCTTTGATTTTTCATGACCCTGTATTTCATTCAAATTTCAATTCAAAGATATCTTTTAATTGGAAATGAGACACTTAATTCGATGCAAGAAACCGTTAGTGAATATGATAATGTTTTTAGAATTATAACGATGTTTCTTTTATGCAATTCTGTGCTACTTGAATAATTTGACGTTTCATACAATTTATCGAAATTGGTTCATCAGAAATTCATTAATAGAGCATGATGATGTGTTAAAAATATGTTTATATTTTGTTTTGGAATTGTAATGCATTTTATAAATTGTTTACATATGTTATGTTTTCATATATTATGTTATGCATATCCATGATGGGTAAGTATTAGGGTGGCCTCCAACAACTAGTTTACCTTGCTATCATGTTTTTTACTGTATGTGACACTGATCTACTCAAAGACAAATAATAATTGCTTGCAGTTGTTTTATTTTTTTACTTTTCCTTCAAAAAAATTTTAAAATTTATCTTTATTGTATGCTTTGTTTTAGGACATAACTACCAAATGGAGTGATGTGAAACAGATGATTCCAAAGAGGGATCAAGTTCTACAGACTGAGCTCTTGCGACAACAATGTATCCTTTTCTTTAAACATTTTATTTTAAAACTAAGGATTAAAGTTTATTGGCTTGTGGCAAAAAAGATGGGCTCTGACTTTATTTTTAAAAGTGTGACTAAATTTAAAATAGAGTTCAAATAAGACAGAAGTCAATTTTACTTCTTTCATTTATAAAAAAAGAAGAAAAAGAACCAGAACATAAAAATGGAAAGCAAAGAATAAATATATCCTAGATCACTGCGATTTTATGTCTGGCTTTTACAACATATGTTTAAAAATAGCTTTAAAATACTTTGTAAAATCTACGGAATAATACTTTGATACATTGAAATCTATTTTCAAATAGATTTTAAAGAATAAAATTTATATTTTTTTTTATTGAAAACATGTTTGCATATGGCATTTAACTAAACTGAATAGAATTTGCTTCATTTATGCTATAAAATATTTTACCATGCTAATTTTCATCATATATTTATTAATAATTAAGCAGACTGATAGTTTTTCTTATCTTGTTAGTTTAAGTAAAAAATAAAGCAGAGCAGTGTTTCTGTTTAATTTTACTCATCAAACAAAAAAACCATAACTAGAATGTTTTCACATCCCCCCCCCCCTCATTCTGAATGCATAAATTTGATCATGTGATTTAATGTATTTTCTTGTTGGCATCTTCTATCACCTTGTTTTCATCTGATCCAACATACATTAAATATATTGAGAAAAGAAAAAAAACTATAGGGAAGAGTGGGGTTGTGTGAAACAGTAAGAAGAATGAAATAGTGAGTTGTTTTTTTTTTTTTTTTTTCTTTTTAAACATTTTATAAATCACACACAAGATGAAGCAATGGTAGCCCAATCTTCCGTAGATTTTTTTTTTTTTTTTTTTTTTTTTTTGTCCCAGCTGTATAAGCTTACAATTGTATAAAGGAAAAGATTATTTCAAGACTTAAAAGTAAATTTGCTTCATATACTTTTTATGCTTTCTGTATATTATTAACTTGTTTATGCATAGATGTAATAGTTTCCTTGTTTATGGAACATTATACTGTATATTATTCATAACTTAAACTAAGCTTTAAAGCAGCTTTTTTGTTTATATCCTAAGTTTAACAATAAATAAGGATGTGGGGGAGAAATGGGATATTCCAGTAAGGAGAGCAATGGGACATGTCCAATTCCTTTTTTTTAATAAGATGAATGTAAACTGTGACATGAAAAAAATTTTAGAGAATAATATCTTAATTATAACATTGATAATCTATTCATTTTCTTCAAAATGTAAATAAATTGAATTGATGATTTTTTAATGTCATCTATGACTGACAATGTTGAATTTTCATTCCAGTCATGAAGATACTGGAATTTTATATTGTGGCACATACATTATCAACCTACAATCTTTGTTTGATTGTATATCTACTCAACACTAGACTATTTGTGTCTTTCTATTTTTATTTTATTGTTGTCCCTTACCTCCCTGTCAGTACGGAGGTATGGGACACATTTTGAAATTTACAATTTCTTTAATTATGAAATATCTTTTGCACATTGTTTCTATATTGTTCAGGATATTAAAAAGTGTTTCACCTTGTTATCTATAAATTGATTTTTTTTTTAACCAAACAAAGTTGATTTTGTTACTGTCGTAAAAAGTGTCAAACACATCTCACTTTCCCCTAAATGTTTTATTGTCCTTTTATTTTATTTTATTTTTCTAAATTATTTTTCAAAATTTTTAAAAACATTGCAGCTTTTCTCTAATTTTATTGCATTTCTTATTTATGTACATTTGCAGGTAATAATTTATTTTTGCTTTTTCTGCTCTTAACTGATGAAGTAAATATTCTTATTGAAAATATATTCTTAATAAGGTTAAAATTTTAAATCTGGTAAGAAATAAGCTGTATGTAAAATTGGAAAGAAGTAATTTCTTCTTACAAGATTGCGATTTACTATTTCTCTAGTTTCGGTCTGAAATTGAATTGACTGCACTTTCATTTATTGAAATATTAATATCTATATAATATATAATAATTAATAATATAATAATAATTAATATATCTATAAAAAAAACTTTGTATTCTGCATATTTTGAACTAAATTGTCAGCTTATTGTTTTCAATGTATGTTATAATTTAATAGATACACTATATGTTAGACATTTTGTTAAATACCTTGAAAAGTACATGAGACATTATTTTTAAATTTCAGATATGTAAGCTGAATACTAGATGTGTATTTTCATGAAGATTTTTTTTCCTGAAACCCCCTAGCAGATCGTCAAGTGTTTTGCTTATAATTTGCAGAGTTCTTAATATAAAATAATGTTCTTTTTAGGAACCATGACAAACAAAATTGTACACAATAGTTTGCAGTCAGAGTAAAAAAATAACAAAATTTGGATGAAAAACAAGCAGGTTCACTAAATGTTTCACTGTGCATATGCAAATACAATGAAAAGATAATGTGCATAATGTATTAGCTAAATGCATAGAACAACTTTTGTGAAAGTCTGACTTGAAATCATGTGTGATAGTTTTGCAACATTAGTTTTTACAAGGTAGTGCTAAGCTATGTCTGGGGAGCAGCAATCCCAGCAATACTAAGCAGCAAAACTTATTAAAAAAAAAAAACTAAGTCAGTTCAAAAATGGTATTGCAGGAAAGCAGATTCTCCAAACACAGCCAGCAGCTCACGTCGAAAAGTAGTAGACATTGTGTAGTAAATTTTAATTCTGTTATTATGAAAATTAATAATGTTTGTTGAATCTTTTAAATAGTCTGAAATGCATAAATCCTAAAAAAAGAAGAAAAAAATGACTCACCCCGAGATGGTTGTGCGAATGAGGACGAATATATCATAAATATGTACCTTCTTTATTTTTTTTTAAACATTTCAACTATTGTTTAACTGTGGCCACAGATATTACTCAGAATTATTAACAATGCAACACTATTTAATACAGGATGTGATGAATGAGCAACGAATGGTAGATCATGGTAGACGGAACAGTTTTTATGATGTTACAGTTCTTACTGTTTAAAAAGTTCACACACTATAGTCCTCCAGGTATAGGATGCACCTCAATGACATTGAGATTAACCGTATTAGATGATTACTCCTTACAGCTTTGCATGGCTTATGACTCCAAGATGTACCGGATGTATATTCTACTATGTAAAATGCTGCCGGTAGAAAAGGTGTTAGGTGATGTTTCAGGGAGGAAGCCATTGAGCCGGTAAACATTCGATGAATCAGTTACTGCGACGGTGACCTCCTTACTGTATGAAAACTTAACTTGACAGTAGGACTGGAGATATTACGAGAATATCTAAGATGAGATGGCAATCCAAACATTCGAAGAAAAGTTGCGACAAGGTTGGCCTCCTAAATGTATGAAAACTTAACTCAACAGCGGGGCTGGAGATATTACTAGAATGTCTAAGATGAATTACCACGGTAAATACGAAGAATTAACATGAGGTGAAGATATTTCCGAGATTTTTTAGCCGAAGAAAAAAAAAGGACCAGCTACCGATGCGACTGCAAATTTCTCACTCCCGGCCAAAAGGCCAGGAGTGCTATTTACGTTCGCCTTATTCCACTGCTCTGGGAATCTCACCTTAGAACTCCTGCGAAAATTTTGCGAACACTTACGCCGCACACAGATAGCCAATCAGAGAGACTTATTTTTAAGCCTCTCGTGCTTTCTCGATCTTTCCAACATTGATTCTCGTATTTTGGCACGGAATTTATTCCTATCGAAGGTTGTTGAAAGATCTGGAACTTTTTCATCTAAGATGAGTCACACTCAGCTGGGAAGAAACATCAAAAAAGAAAGATGGCGATACACCATTTTGAAAACTCGGCCAGCGTTATTTAAAAAATACTGAGACTGTCATTATTTTTAAAATTGCATAAATTGCGAAGTAATTGTTCAAAACGCTAAATGATTATGTTATATTAATCGGCCTTTATTTTAAATATAAATTATTTTAATTACGAGAGTAAATAACTAATATTAAAATAATTTAGAAAAATATTATTTGGTAGATTGCTATTATATTTTGTAATATTGGTAGATTACGATGTATAGATTGATAAATATTAGATTTAATGGATTTATTAATGAAATTATTGCAATTTAAGATTACATTTTTGAAATGGCTATTTATTAATTAATTTTTTCTTAAAAATAATAATTGAAATTTTTGAAAACAAAACACTGCCTAACACACATCCTAACAGGTAGTCCAAAAGATACTTACTTTTCTTCAATTTGTTGACTGTTTGTTAGGTACTTTCGGCAAAAATTCTTCATGAAGATATATAATGCCTGTTGTTCTTTTTACACTCTTAAAGTTTCAGATCAGAGATTCTCATGTATTTTTCTAGATATTTAACAAAACATCTGAAACTGCAAGTAGACCGGTCACCATATACTTCATCAAGTTACTGAATTAATACATCATCAGTGAACCCAGCTTTCACACTACAATCTTTGAAATTATTTGACGATACATTTTTTTTCAATAATTTTTAATTAACTAATTAATTGTAATTTTGAATTTTAAAAAATGTTTTAAAGAAGTGTATATATACTATGTCAAAAACCAGTTAAAAATTCTTTTGACTTTACAACTTATTCATTTTAGTCAGTTTTGTATAAGCATAGGAAAAGGGAAGTTGTCATGAATAATATATATGATCTATGAAACTTTAATAGTTTAACTAAATTACTTACAAATGCATTAAATAGAAGGAATGTGGAATAAAAATGCTGTTGAGATTAATTAAATTACTATATATATTCCCATAAGAAAAAAGATTAATTTAAAACTGAAATTTACTTTTTTAACATTTGTACTTGGTTATTTTCTTTACTGCTAAAATTATTTTACTGCTAACAAAGGAATTACTTTTGGTGTTGTTTGTACCTAGTAACCAAACCTGGACTAAATGTACAAAATGCATTAGATCTGGTGCATTTTTGTAGCCCTATGCATGAAAGTTACAGAACACATAAAATTTCTCTGTTAAATAAAAATTTTATGTAATTTATTATACTTTTAATTTTTTATTTATTTCATGCCAAAAGTGAGTTAAGTCACCAAATATAGTGCTACAAATTATTCGTCCACTTTATCCCTGAAGTGCATGTACTAGTATTAAGTCAGTTTGCAATTAGTTTGACAATCGACTGCATAAAAAAAATAATTAGGTTTCTTTTTTTTTTTTTTTTTTTTTTTTTTCTATGCAGATGATAAATATATAAATAGTAACTATAACTCCTGTTAAAAGCTTTCAAGACAGGCCTGTAGCTAGGGGGGTGCCAGGGCTCAGCCCCCCCTAAAAATTTTTGAGCCCCCCTGAAAAAGATTCCAAGGTCACTAAATAAAACTGTTTAAAAAATCAAAATGAGAAATCTGCCCGAACCTGGCCTGTGCAAATCTTTTGAATGTCTATAATCGTACATTATGATGTTTTGCAATCAATATAAATTTGTATATACTTCAAAAATTTATCTAGATTATTCGGTTTATGTTTAGCAGAAATAAAACAAACATTTGAATCTAATCATCAACGTTCATTATTTATCGATTTCCATTTCATGTTGAGCAATCTTTTCTGAAATGGAAAAAAAGTACTTAATGTTCATAAAAAAATATTTTTGCTTTTAACAATCAACAGTTTGGTTTGGCAAATAATCAACAGAAATATTTATTATCTTACCCCCCCCCCCCCCGCCATTTGTCGGTGAGGTGAATGAGTTATTTATAGATTTTTAAATTTAAATCGTTGGTATTTTGTAATGTGCATCCTATCTAGTTATTATTGGTATTATTGTCTTCTACTGCTAGTATACATGGGTGACGTATGTGTGGCGCCATGATCAGCCGGCGCCAAAAACACCCGGTAACGCATTATATATCTATATATATTTTTTTAAGCAAATGTAGAATTTAGCTTGGCTAGGATCCAGGAAGTGTAAATGACTCTTTTTTTTATTATATATTTTTTTATATTTATGTTAATAATTGTTTTTTCTTGTGTGTGTGGTTTAATTAAAAAAAAGGAATGTTTAAATTATCACTTTTTTTTTTATAGAAATCTGCTCTTAGTCGGGGAGGCAAAGTTTTCATTCGGTCAATGAGGTGCCGTATCTCTCCCCCCCCCCCCCCCCCCCCTCTGTTGTTGGAAGTGATTTTATGATTTTTAGTCCGTATTACGCAATCGGATATCAGAAACTCAACAGGCGTGAGGGTTATTCTTTCGGTCTTCGGTGACTTATCAGGCAGGATGAATGCCGATGCACCTAGTGACATCGAAGGTGGGCGATAGAAATTTAAAAAGTACAAATTTATCAGAGTTCCCAAAAAATTCGGATAACAGGAGTTTTCAACCAGATTGGATGAAAAAATTTAAGTGGCTGGAATATTCCAACAGCAGAGATGCTATATTTTGTTATCCTTGTCGACAGTTTCCTCATTCGGGAACTAAAGAAAATCATTTATCTCAGCCGGTTTCCGGAATTGGAAAAAAGCATTGTCCAAGGACAGAGGGTTTCAAAAGCATGCTTCGTCACAGAATCATATAATATCAATGAGCATGTGGACAGAAAGAGAAGAACGTGAAAAGATGAATTTGAGTGTGTCATCTTTGGTATGTAACGATGTTCTAGAAAAAAATCGATATTATGTTCAATCTATTGCAGAAATCGTACAATTTTTAGTTATAAATGAATTTTCATTACGTGGGACGTATGATATAGATGAACACGAGGAAAGTAGTTTATTTCAAAACCTTTTTAAATACACAATCAAAAAGGACAATAAACTTGCAGAATGTGTCAAATCAGTGCCAATTAATGCAAAATACACTTCACCTGAAATACAAAATGATGTAATACAAATCCTTGCTGAAATAGTGTCAGAAGATATATCAAATGACATTAACAATGCTGATGTTCCCTGGTTTTCGATTTTGGAAGACGGAATGCGTGATAGAAATAATAGATAAAATGTTGCATTAGGAGCAAGATACGTAAACGACGGGAAAATAAAAGAAACAATTATCGCAATAAAAACATGTTCTGACTTGGATGCAAAAACATTTGCTGATTTAACTTTAAAGAACCTTCATGATTGTAATTTAGATAATTCTAAAATTTTGAGTCAATGTTTTGATGGTGCTTCAGTCATGAGCGGTGAAAAAGGAGGGATCCAAGCTATATTGCAGAAACATCTTGATAGAAATATCCCATATGTACATTGCTGCAGCCACAGACTTCATTTAGTAATTATAAAAGCAATAAATGATGTAAGTGAAACCAAACAGTTTTTTGATCAGTGTTCCATGCTGTACAACTTTTTGAGAAAAGGTAACATAGCTAAGAAATATGAAGGTCAATCCCTTGTTCGTTTATTAGAACAGCGATGGAGTGGACATTTACATGTTACAAAAATTGTGTATAACAATTATAAAAAAATTCTGAATACTCTAGAAGAAGTAAAACTGGACAGAAAATAAGATGGAGTAAACATTGCAGAAAGCACTGGTTTGTTAATGATAATGAAAACTAAAGCTTTCAAATTCTGCTTAATATTTTTGAAGAGAATTCTTGAAACGCTAGATCCTGCAAACCAATTATTGCAAAAGCTAGAAACTAGTTTAACTGATTCTTTAAGAATTGTAGATTCTACAATAGATTCACTTACTTGTTTAAGGTCAGATGAAATTTACGAAGAAATTTTAAATTTGATGTCCACTGAATTTGTTGTTGAGGAAGAGGAAGAAGAAATATGTTCAAAAAAGCAAAGAAAAACCACTTTTACAAAACTCAGAGATTATTTAATTGCAGAAACTACAGGTGCTAACTCGAATATTGATGAAACATTACATCTAAAAGCTATTTATTTTGAAACTTTAGATATAGTATTAAATGAAATGAAAAGGCGGCTTAATAATAACGATAAGTTACTTCTAGTGCTCTCAAGTGCAGAGCTTGATATGGATTTAAATAAAATGAAGATATTAGAAAATTATAATGTTAAGCTTCCATCTAAAGATGAAATAATTGTTGTAAAGAATTTCATAAAAAGAACCATTGAAGAAAATCAAAACACCATTGTATTTAATGAACTTTTTAAATATAGGGTTGCATTTGAAGACACTTATAAACTATTAGCAACTGTTAAAACTTTTGGATGTAGTACTGCAATATGTGAATCAACATTTTCAGTCCTTACAAGAATAAATCGTCCACAAAGACTAACAATGTCTCATCAAAGAATGGCCGATTTGAGTTTTCTTGTGTTTGAAAAAGAAAGAACAGAAACAATCAATATGGAAGTTTTCCTTAAAAAATTTAATGAGAAAAAGAATAGAAGACTTCAATTGTTTTAAAGCCGGTGAACTTCAATTTGTTGACACTACTTTATTCCTTTTAAATCTACTTTTTTCAGTTTATGTATTCAGTATATACTACAAGGTTAGTTTTCACATTTATAATGCTTATATAACCATTCGTATTTATATATCTATTTAACTTAAATATTTTATATTGTTTCATGTATCCATTAAAGCATACTTCATTATATTTTTCCAAATTAGTTTTAAAAAAATTCCATTTGTTACAAAAGTGTGTTTGTTACATGTACTAGTGTTTGTTTTTATTATTTTGTTTTCGTGTTACGTGAAAAATGCAGTTCGTTGCAATTTGGTATTTTAGCATTTTGCTATAAAGCGTTTTTTCTGAAGAATTTTTTAATCTTGTTTTGCTTCTAGTATAGAATAACGTTTTAAGTATTCATATTTTGCTTTGTGTTTGAAGTTTGAGTCATGGTATTTCAAATTAAAGAATTTTTTTAATAGTATACTCAATTGCAAATGTTTTTAACATTTGACTGTGCATAAAAATAATTTTAAAATTCTTTATCTATGAGTGAATTTGTTTATGCTTTTATTATATAACAATAATAGAAGTTCTCTTTTTGTTAAAGAAAGATAATGATTAGAAATGAAGATTACAACTCGTTTTAAGTAGGAGAAATGCGAGCATTTTAATTACTTTTGACATATTATTTATATTATATTGTATCAGCATTAGTTATATACTGAAAATATTTATTCTGTAGCGTTTTCTATTACTAGCATAGATCAAACTTATAATTAATTTTATCATAAATATTATCTTATGATAAACATTTTGTTGTATATTGGAATATTTCTAGTTTAAATTTTAAAATATATACACATATAGTCCTTGATTTATGAATGGTAATCAAAGAAAAATGCCAATAGCCAATTCAAATGTACATGCTTTTAATTTTTGAATGAACACAGTAATAATTTTAAATGCAAAATACAACTTTGATTTTGTTAATGTTTTTATTGTAAAAGAATGAAACTTAAGCTTCCTTGAGGGCAGATTTAAAAAAAAAAGATTAAAGGTTGCAACTATTTCGAAACAAGTGAACTGTAAGCTTTTATTTACTTGTTGACATCATCATTTATTTCACCAGTATAAGTATTAGAGATCGAACGGCAATTCTTTTGTGTTTTCGACCAAAATTCTGAGTTTTACAAAAATTCGTTTTTGACGAAAATTCTATAACCTATATATTTAAACCTATGAACTTCTTTTTTTATAACTATCTGTCATGAATTATTTAAGACGCAAGTGCAAACTATAAAGATAGCAATGCATATATAAGACTAACTTTTTCATGTGCTTTTTTAAAAAAGCAGATTTAATGTTATTAGAAAATTTTAATTCGAAAATGCAGAAGCATTTCAATTACTCTGTCAGAAAGTTCTAGTATGACAGATAGGGCCGTAGTTAAGGATGTGCTGGCTCAGGCCCCTCCCCCTTCCCTAACCCTTAAAGCATTTTGAGCCTCTCTTGGAAAAGATTTCATGTTTACTCAATGAATTTCTTTTTTGAAAATCCAAATGAAATTCTGTTCAAAAATCTAATTTAGTTTTTAAGCCTTTTCAAAGTTTTGTAGAAATACTAAATTGTAACTAAAATAAGTTTCAACACTCGCTCTTCCTATTTGCACATACGAAGCTAAGATGATGTTTAATTTTGCTCTCGTTATACACTCGAATTTTTCATCAGCTTATTCTTCTCTTAGCTTAAAATGAGGTTATTACAACAGTTTAATAAAAAACATAGTACATACAATATGAATATGCACTAATTTATCTGTCTACATCAGAGTGAGAGAAAAAAAAGCATGAGCCCCCCCCCCCCCCCCTACATTTTCTTGAGTCCCCCCTATTATTCACTTCTGGCTACGGCCCTGTTTCAAGATCATTGAAAACTATTTTTTAAATGAAATAGAAAATAAGCAAACTATTGCAGACTTGCCAAGTCTCCTGATTTCAGCTGGAGACTCCTGATTTTCAGATGTTACTTCATACTCCTGATTTTTGACATATTTCTCCAGATTTTTCACATTTTAAAAAAATATTCTTTTATTTTACAATCAAATGTGCTGCGATTCAGTGATGAAATCTCTAATGCAGATGTAATTGTTTTTTAGTATGATTGATCAGTAATATTTTATGTGATAAACTACATTCAGATTCATCATAAACAACAAATCTTTAAGACTTGATACTGTTATTATTGCCGTGTATTGAATTATTAATAATCTGTCTTGATTAGGACTTATTTATGATTTTTACTACAGTTTTATATAAGTTTATAAGTAGCAAAACATCCCCCTTTTTATAATATTTACTCAAATCAAAAATATGTTGAAACATCCTAAATATCATATGCTTAAATCTGTTCTATGTGAAATGTGTATATGTTTTCTTTATTTTAGTAAGAGTGACATATTTCTTTTTAATTTTCAGTAATAACCAAGCCTAGTTGAAATTTTAACTTTCACTTAAGCTGTTTACATTTAAAAATTAATTTGTTTTCATTAACAAGAATATCTCCTGATTTCTGAGATAAAATCTCCTGATTTTTAGGTTTCAGAACTTGGCAAGTCTGCTATTGTCTTTTGAAGTCAGATGGAATAAAGTTTTGAATGTTTAAAATGAAATGTTGTATTAAATGGTGTCTTTTGGTAAAAGTAATCATATATAAAGTAAATTAATATTTTTATACAGTTTAGGGAATTTACTGTACCTAAGTATGTCAGACAACAGAGTGAAGTCCAAACCACTCTTATGACATTCTAGGGTTGACAAAAAGTTCTACTTTTGAGAAAAATGCCAGCTTTTTCCCTGCAAAAAATGTTAATATAATGTTATGATTTTGTAAAATTAAATTTGATAGTTTTTGAAAGATTTTTAACTTTTTTCAATAATTTCTATTTATTATTGTCCCTTTTTTTAATTGCTTTTCTTAGAAAAAATTCTATGTTAATAGTCTAATAAGTGTTTTCAAAAATTTCCTTTTCGGAAAATTACACTGCTGTAAAAGAAAAGAAAAAGTGATTTTAACTGAAAAATTTTATCAATTCTGAAACATTGCAATATATGGCTTAAAAATGCACCAAATTTCATTGATAGGTGTGAGAAACATCAAAAGTGGTTCCTTTAATGTAAAAATGCAAAATAGATCAAAATTCTAAAATGGATTTAATTATTTGTGAAATTAATTAGATCATTGATATTCCACATTCTATAAATAGGACAGCTTAATTCTGTGTCCTTATATCTCATTACTGTCTTATTACTTATTTTTGTACACATGCATGTACTTTGATATACCTATTCACCATTCTATTTTGATAGGAACTTTTATAGTCTAGTAGATGGAACATGAAATTCGCTATCTTAACATATTCAAAATCATTGTAATGTGCTGAGTATACCTAAAGGGATTTTGTGCCATTAATACCCTATCCAATCAATCATTAGTGTAACTCTGCTTTGTGCAGTGAAAGACTGTAAGTGAATGTGATATGACTCTTCATATTTGTCATTTGCTCAATGTCCCAAAATATGGTCTTTAGAATAGGCCATCTCTCTAATTCTGCAAAAGGAAACAAAACTTATGACATTCTAAACTTCTTTAAAAAATTCTCTTAAAATTTAAATTTTATATTTAATTTATATTTAACTTTTACATTAATGGTTAACAAAATTAGGCATATTTTATTGTAGAAGCTAAATTATTAACTTGAATTTTCATTTTTATGTACCAAAATTTATGATATTGTACATGACATTTATTAACTTTCTCTTTTTCTTCTTAATTTGTGTTGCCCTAATTTATATTTTGAGATGATTTGTTGATAAAAATCTAAAGCTGCAGTATACATTTAAGATGTTTGCCTTAAGGCTCTTCTTAACTGGTCTGTTCAACAGGTACAAAACGTTTTGACATATTTACAAATTCATTTTTTTAATGAAAATATATAAAATTGACTATAGAAGCAATTTGGAATCAAACTGTGTTTTCCCTTTTTTAGAAAGATTTACAGCGATTTTAATCGCATGAGAGACATTTTTTATCCTTTTTGGAGAGGTTTTTGTTCTTTCACATGGAAATTTAGTTCAAAATGCCCACTTTGATACTATTTTCTGGAAGATCTATTGTGTTTGCGGAAAACTGAAAAAACAGTTTGATCACATAGTTTCTGAAAAATTACACCTGTTAGTGTCATGCATTTCCAAACAAAAATAAATTAAAGTTTCCCTTTTGGATTTAAGAACACCCTTAATTCTGAATCAGCTAATGAAAGGTTACGTCGTAAGTTTGCTGACAAGGCCAATGCTGTTGGACCCTGGATTGAAAGACAGATGGACTCTGTTGCTGCTATTGGTATGGGCATGCAAGGAAGTCTTGAGGACCAACTGAACAAACTTAAACAATTTGAAAGTGGTGTTGTTCAATATAGACCTCATATGGATGAACTAGAGAAATGTCATCAAGTATGATTTATTCTTCATTTTTTTTCTATAAATAACAATTTATATTATCCATATAAAAAAGCTACATTATGTCTAGTGTGAAAAATGTTTCATTTATCATTTTTTATCAAATTTGTACCTAATTTAAATATTTATGATTTGTGATATTACAGGAAATTCAAGAGGCCATGATCTTCGAGAATAGGTATACACAATATACCATGGAGGTAAATATTTTTAAAGGCTCCTTGTTTTTTTATTCTTACTAATTTAATATAAAAATTTGAGTACATTATTTTTCAATATTGCACTTGTGTTTTTATTTCAAAATTTTATGTTCTTTCAAAAAAATTTTCATAACTTAAATGCTGTTTCTATCACTAAGTAAACTTCTATTTCTTTTTGTGTTCTAAATTATTTCCCTTTTTTTATTTAGACACTAAGAGTTGGCTGGGAACAACTTCTAACATCTATTCATCGCAACATAAATGAAGTTGAAAACCAGGTAATTTTCTTTTCTTTTCTTTTTGTAAAAATTATTGAACTGCATGTAAATCTCATGAAATTTTTCATTTCATTGTTGCAAAGAATAAGAGGTTTCAAATTAAATGTAGATTTTTTTTTCTCTCTATTATCTTGTCATATAAGATTTTTTGCTTTTTAATATATAAATTTTGATTAATGTAACTTATGTAAAATAAAAGGACCAAACATTCAAATTTAAATTTTCTTTTTCTTTTTTCAACAATAATTTTATCTTGGAAGCAGATTTTAAAATAAAGTCTTGACATATTTTTACAATATTTAAATATATATATATATATATAATATACTTATTTTAGTTATGGGGCTCTACTGTTTTTTGTTATTATAACTTTTGTTTTATTTAATCATTGAGATTCTCTAAATTAAATATGGCAAAAATTACTGTTTGAAACAGTGACTTTCAAATTGAAAAATTTTGCACACATGTGTATTTGTCACTTATCACAAAATAGTGTTTTGTAAGTGACTCCAATAAATAATCCAGAGTTAAATATATCTGCATAGTTTTTTTTTTTTTTTTTTTTTTTTTTTTTTCCCCTAATGCAATTTCCTGTGTAAATATCTTCTTGCTGGATTGTGATGAAATATGTTTCTTAGTTTTGTGTTTCTCATGAAGTAGATCAGAACAGCATCTAAATTCATATATAAATTAATGTATTGTGCAGAAAGGAGTTATGCTTATTAACACTTCATTGTATTGATAATAGTACAAAGTAAGGAATTATAGATTATCATTGTGTAAAAAACTATAATTAAATTTTGTTTTTATCTTAATTTGTATACTGTCATTAAAATACAATACCTCTTGTAGTAAAATGAAATATTTTATAGCAACAAATTTGTTTACCATTTTGAATATGTATGAAATATCATTCATAATTTTCATTTTATGCATAACTATTAACCATGATTTTTGATGCTTTATGTTGTTTGTTTTACCTGTAACAAATGTTTGTAACTGTAATATAATTGTTTTGTTTGTTTAGATTCTTACTCGAGACTCCAAGGGCATTACTGGTGAACAGTTGAATGAATTCAGGATGTCATTCAATCATTTCGATAAACACAGAAGTGGCCGTTTGGCACCTGAAGAGTTCAAATCTTGTCTAGTCAGTTTAGGATACAATATTCGAAATGACAGACAGGTAAGATATTTTTCTATTTCTTATAGGCTACTCTTTCTTTTATGAAAAAATTTCCAGTGGAATTATTTAAAGGTGTAAACTACTTTAATGTTAAAATTACGTTTAAAAAAAAAATAAAATAAAAATAAAATAAATGTTTATTTTTTTACTTTGTATTATATTTCCCTATGTATTGCACAAAATTTGAAAATTCTCATCTTGATATGTGCTTTGAAAGTACCCTAAATTTAAAATAGCAAATAAAGCCTTTGTGCAAAAATGTTTAAAGATAGAAAACCAACGATTATTAATGCACAAATAAAGTATGAAAAGGGGGCAAACAGCTGTTTCGAATCTACTATGGGGATTCTTCATCAGTGCAAAACTCAGCGAGCTAGAAAAAGCAAAACTGAGCCTGATTCTACCCTAAATTTGTTTATATTGCATATGGTCTTTTACTTCTTGAAAAGTAACACACTTTGTACCTTTTCTTCAAAACCATAATAGTCATCTTGGTATTTTTTTTCTACTGTTAGTTTGTCTCATTAGACATAATTTGAACCGAGGAAATTTCAAATGAAATTTTTTTTAGTTCTGACAAAAGTACAAAAGTGCTTTTTTTTTTTCGAAATTTCAATAAATTATCAGTAGTTATTCTTTAAAAAAATCTTTAAGGTTGTTCTCAAGCACACTGCTCAACGAGTGTAAAACTTTTTCACACAATGAGGTATATATTTTTTTTTTTAACATAAAGGCATGAAACTGGCAGACTTGACTAAGAATTTGTGATTCAATGTGCTGATCAGTCTAAGGTCTTTTCTATCATTGGAATAAGTTAAATCTACAAGAGAACAAAGTTTGATGTGCCAAGAATAAAAACAGAAGGGTTCTACTTTGAACCATGCATCAACCCTTTTTTTTTTTTTTTTTTTTGGCATCTCTGACTGGGTACAGACTTACTTTTTTTTCTGTAGATTTGGACCATGCTTTTGGTGTTAAGCTATGTCTTTAATCATACATACAGATTCAATTTTTCTTTTATTTAAAACTATATTAAAGACCCTCACTGGCCAAAATTTCCAGGCCTAATCCAATCTAACCCATTGCAATATGCCAGAGTAATATACCCAGAGCTTATATTTTCATAGCTCAGCCCATGCAAAAATAATAAAATCATACCTGGCCAAACTCAACTTCTACAAAAAATTTCTATATTCCTTAACTTCAGACTAAGATTTTTAAAGAATGCTATGTAAATATTTATGTGAAAATTTTGCATCATATTTCAGACTGTTTGCCCACAAGACATAGTTATTAATCACTTGGATTTTCTTAAGACTACAAATAAAAACTCATAAAAAAAATAAAGTGTAGTTTTGAATTAAGGAGTTTAAAACATCATAATTTTAATGTTACTTGCAAACATCATAATTTTATGTTATTTTAATGTTATTACTGTAATTTAATAAATAATTACTTTAATTCAAAATATATTCCCAAAGACTCCATTAGCATAGCTCAAGATCTGTTATGCTCTGGTTTGGTCAGGCCTGAAATTGTTCAAAAATATCAAACTTGTGCCCAGTTTAGACATGATATAACTAACATGGAGTATGCTCGGCTCATTTCTAATCTTTGCACTGTCCATGTTAAGCTTACAGAGCAGGGTTAGAAATTAGCGGTCGTTAGTCGCCAAATGCAACTAAATTATTGCATTATGCAACTAAATTATTGCATTTGGTGACCACAAAATTATACCTAGTCGTCAAATTTGATGCCTAGTTTTCTTTGTTTCATTTTTTTTTTTTTTTTAATAAATGCTCTTATTTCGACTTTAGCATAAGTGTTTCGTCCTGCTGCACACACTTGAAGAATCCTGTTTTCCATAAAATATTGGTCAGTAATATGTGTTTAAGACAATCCTTGCATTTGTCAATCGCCTTTAAGCTGACTTTACTTTAAACAATGAGTGCATTTAAGGACGTATTTTAACGAAGAACCACGCAAAAAATACAAATTTCAACTAAATACCGCTCAAAAATCGCAAATTTCTACAAAAGACTGTGCAGTTTTTGTCCAAAGACCACCCAAAAATGCAAATTCCATCCATGAATCCCGCAAAAACGCGAATTTCGTCCCTGAAACACATAAAAAACGTGAATTTTGCCCATATCAATATAACATATAATTTTATTAAACATCAAATTAATTTTTAGAAAGTTTTTGATCAATTTTTACGTGTGCAGAAAGTTTTTGGTTTTACATACATAAGTCTGGTATACATCCTCTCCTTGCCTTAACATATAAAAATAGAAACAATGTTATTGTTAACATGGTTGCAAAACAAAATAAGAAAACATGATGCAATATAAAATTGAAACCATGAAATGCTGTTTGGCACCTAGAAAAAAAATCTGTAGGCATCATTTGACACCTTTCTTAAAATTCCCAATTTCTAA
Source organism: Maratus speculifer (assembly GCA_964019185.1). Lineage (NCBI taxonomy): Eukaryota > Metazoa > Arthropoda > Arachnida > Araneae > Salticidae > Maratus > Maratus speculifer. Next base: position 180,399,505 of record OZ025295.1, on the reverse strand, counting down.
CCCTGTTACAGAGTCAAAATTCCCCTTTAGCCTTTTAGCAGAATTTATATTTGGTTGGTTATTACAAGATTATAGGTACACTTAAAACATTTGCCCAAATAATTCTTTGTAAGTAAATATGCATTAGCAAGTTTAAGAACATTTATTGAACTTAATGATACTAGTTGAACTAAACTTAATCCTCATAAAAAAAAAAAAAAAAAAAAAAAAAAAAAAAACTTCTTTAGTATGAGAAATACAAAAAAAAAAAAAAAAAAAAAAAAAAAAAGTAGTTTGTTGAGAGATTACCTGCGAGTGTAGTAAAAATGAGCATAATTTCATTTTCCTACTTACTTCTATTTCAAAAATTATATACAATCTTTTTAGAGGCAAACTTTGCTTCTGAAAATAAATTTTGAAATACCCACACATTGTAATACTTTCCACACCATATTTAGTGCTTTGCTTCTTCAAAAAAGATGATTTTACTGCTCTGAATTGGCTTTTTTGCTGTTTCAAAATGATGTTCATGCTGCTTCATCATTTGATTGTACTTTTTCAAGTCATAAATTTAAAAAAAAAAAAAAAATCTTTTCTTTTACATTGTCTTATGTTATGTACTAAACAACTGTCAGTCCAAGCCATTTTATTTTTAACTTTGTAAAACTCAACAGACCTAAGTTTGAAATATTGAACAACTTGATGTGATACAATAAGGGGGAAAAAAAATCTAAAAACATAAAAAGCTTGGAAGTGCACTTATCTTGCTTCTGTTTTTGAAGTGGAACATGTTCTATGTGCATGAAAAAGAAAAACAAAACTTTTTTGAAAATCTTAGTTCATGTTCTTATTTTTTATAACATAGTATTTAAAAAGTTGTTTTGCCCTTAGACTTGTTTATTTTGAATTTATCTTGAATATTTGTGCAATTAGTCTTTAATATGAGTAAGCTTCTTATATGTAATTTAAAAAATAATAATAATAATCATTGGTTTATATAATATATTAAGCTTTACACCTGCTTTGTGCCATTCACAGTTAGGTTATTGTCTCCCCCCCCCCCAAAAAAAAAAAAAAAAACACTAAATTGTCTTGGTATTTTAAAGATTAGATGTTAATGCATCTCACAGTTGTAAATTTTAAATATTAAAATTGAAAAATTGTTCCCTTTTGACATTAATGTAATATACATTTATAAATTCTATCTCATAGAATCTGTTTATTGGTATGCAAAGAAGTCACTAATCCTACTACATATTTTTAAAATCTATTAAAAATTGCTTTAATAGATTAAATTGAAAAACTCATCTGAAATGCCTTTCATGAATGATGTTCATTATGAATATTCTAGTGTTCAAATACTCTCATTCTGTCAGTTTCTTATTTAAAAAATGATTTAATTTATGTAACTACTTTTATAGAGTTTCATTTTGTATAATTTTTTTAAATTCTAATATTGACACACTTTATGTATACAAATAAACATTTTCTGATTAATAATTTATATAAAAGAAATAACTTTTTGACCTAATATACTGTTGTGCTTTAATTTATCCATTATTAAGATAATTAAACTATTTTTTTTTTCTTTTTCATGTGCTTCATAAGATTAACTACAAGTAGACTCAACTTTTATCACCATGGTGTGTAGTGATGCTTACAAATGCTTATAGGTGCTTACATTTGAAAAATATTTGTAAGGTCCTTACAAGGTGCTTTTTTTTAGTGTCAGTCAAAATTAGTAGAAAAATTGAGAATTGGGAAAAAAAAGTCATGAATATATTATGATGGACCAAAATAAGTCGTGAATATCGTCAAATGATGGACCAAAATAAGTTGTAAATATCATCAAATGATGGACCATAATAAGTCGTGAATATCGTCAAATGATGGACTAAAATAAGTCGTGAATATCATCAAATGATGGACCATAATAAGTCGTGAATATCGTCAAATGATGGACCAAAATAAGTCATAAATATCATCAAATGATGGACCATAATAAGTCGCGAATATCGTCAAATGATCGGCTTAAATAAGTCATGAATATCCTCAAACAAATTGACAAAAAAAAGTTGCAAACATAATCAAATGATTGGCAGTATAATCAGATAATCTGAAAATTCAAGGCATTCAGCTATGAAAATTCAAACATAAAAAATGTCATGAATAACAAATGGTCACACACACACAAAAAAATATATCCTTTTGTTAATTGTTTGCAGGATAATCTCCAATTTTGCCATAGGTTCACAGAAAAACACAAACTTTGATCACAGAAAAACGCAAATTTCATAAAAGAATTGCGTGGGGGAAAAAAACCACAAATTTCATCAAAAAATTGCAGAAAAATGCAAAAATGGTTTCATCCAATAAAAAGTGAAGAAAAACCACACATGTAATGTAACAATTCATGTACAAAATATTATGTTACATGAATAGATATAAACACTCATTCTGCTTACTATATTTCAAATGCTTAACTTGTTGAATTATATTTTTCACATTCATTTTTTTCTTCTCTTTTTTAAAGGGTGAAGCAGATTTCCGTAGAATAATGAGTGTTGTAGATCCAAATAATACAGGGTATGTTCACTTTGATGCCTTCCTGGACTTCATGACTCGAGAAAGTACAGACTCTGACACAGCTGAACAAATCATCGACTCATTTAGGATTTTAGCTGGAGATAAGGTAAAATTCATAAAATAGTTTTCAAAATTAAAGTTTAATGCTTGATTTAGTTTTTGTACTGAGCAATATTAATTTTTTAGATTTCGAATGATTTACATTGTATGCATCTCTGTGGTGATTTTTATATTTAATATGACACACTTTATTGGAAAAAAATGATAACTCAAAAGATTGATCTCATTTTTTTGAGATAATTTTAATGTAAATTAATGCGATTTTTGCATTTTATATATTTTTAAATACCAGGCAGCTCTGTCCCCTCCTGCAAGCTACACTCATCAACACCCCTTGCAGCTCTAAAAATCAGTTAATTTGATCAGTTTAAAAAGTTTACGAAAGATTGAGTTATAAATAAACAAAAACAGTGGCGACTGCCCTGTAAACAGCTTTTCTTTTCCTTTTTTATGGAGAGGGTTTAAGACCAAATCAGCTGCTGGTAATAGCTATTTTTGCATTTGAATAAATAAGATTACTTAAACATTTGAAAATCATCTAACATAAATGAACTAAGTCAACAGAATCTTTGCTTCCTAGTATGTTTTAACCAAGCTATAATGAAATAATTTTAAGTAAGTGATTTTAAATGTAATTCTTGAAATGTGGTGTAATTTTAACCAGACTTTTCTTTATTTTTGTAATATTCCTGCAAAAATATTTTTATCATTAGAAAGGAAATATTATTTGCACTCTGTCTTAAAATTGGCTTAGAATATGAAATAAATCTCTCGTGTAAACCGATATTTTTTTAACTGTTTCGCAATGTGATTTGGCTGTTTTAAATCTGACATAATTCCCTTACATTTATCACTTTTAAAGCATATGAATGAATTTATTATTTTATAATTTTTTTTTCTCTTTTAAAATTCATGTGTAAATATAGTTTTTATGCCACAAATTTTAATATTTTCCTGCTTTTTATTTGTAATATACATTTAATTTTAATTTGAAAGTTTTTTTTTTCCTATTACTCAAGTGTAAATAAATATTTGATTTGAAAGAAATATTATTCCTTGTGCTGTTTTTACAGATGGCAGCATTTTAAAATAATACACTTTTCTAAAATATGTAAAAAATATCTTCAAAATATATGAAATTTTGAATTTTAAAATTGAAATAAATTCTCAAAAAATGAGTCAAATGAAATAAATAAATTCAGTATGCACACCAGAAACTTCTAATGTATATCTTCAGAAAATTTGTATATGTATAGTTTTTGTTCATATAAAACTTCTTTAATGGAATGGTTTTGGCCAACTTTAACATTTAAGTCAGTATCCACATGCTTATCAAACATTTTTCTACAATGCTACTGATTTTCATACTTTTGTATGCAGTAATTTTGTTAATATTAGTCAAAAAATTTCACCAGTAACAAAAAATTCATTGTTAATGGCAGTGACAACATTAGTTACTGTGTTTTAGAATAGAGATATTCTGCATTTTCATGTAATTGATCTTTGTTTGTTACTATATAATATTAATGCTATGGAAGCATATGTAGTGTTTCAGCTATCTAATATTATATTTTAAATAATGTAATTTTTCTGAATTTGTGTACATGACTGCTATTGTTCGTTAAAATTTTGATGAAGTGCATTTTAATAATAATGGAAAGGAAATTTCTAAAATACCATAAAAAAGAGAAAAGTTCAACACATTTGAAGGAACTTGGTCTTTTTTTGTTGCACATAAGACCATTATCTTGCTTTAAAAGCAATTAAGCACATTTGTGACTAAGGAAGAAATACAAGGTGTTAAAAACAAGTTGTGCTTTTTGTATTTTTTTATAGTGCTTTAAGAAATTTCTCTCATTATGTTTTACATCAGACAGAAGCAGATAAACTATCTTTTAAGCCCCTATTTTTTTTTCCTCTCTCTCTTTTTAAAGCAGCATATATAATAGAATTCTGAGAACATTTTTAAATCTTTTTGTATACATTTTCTTTCAGAATTAATTTACAGTAAATTTACAAAGTAATACATTTTCATATAGACATTTGTGGAATAGCTTGGATATTAACTGCAACTTCATTTTAATATTGCAGAAAATTGCAGTTTCACTGTTTATAACTAATTGAGAAGTTAATTAAAAAAAAAAAAATGTCCATTTGATGCTTGGTTTGTCTCATGTTACACCGCACATTTGTATGTTTATGTAAATGTTCTATCTTGTGCTGAAGTTGCAGCCTTACCAACATTCATGAGTAAGTTATGCTCAGCTGGGCAACTTCTTAGTTTAAATGGTAGAGCACTTGGAGTGTTATTCCAAGGGTTCTGAATTTGATTTCCAGCTTGAACATGTTTTATTCTGTTGGTTCCTGCACATAGTTAGCATTGTGATATATCATTCATTAAGTATTCAAGAATTACATGTGTAATTTCATTGCTGGTAAGTCTATTTCTTTGTAACAACTTTTTTGCATTGTAATTTTTCAATTTTTCTTACAGCCTTATATCACCGCTGAAGAATTGCGCAGAGAATTACCACCCGACCAGGCTGAATATTGTATTCAGCGCATGGGAGCATATAAAGGTCCTGGTGCCATTCCTGGAGCCTTGGATTACATGGCTTTCTCCACAGCACTCTATGGTGAAAGTGATCTCTAGAGCCTCCCCAAACCTCATCCTGAACTGGATTTGTGTAGCTTTTATGCTTACATCTGCCAACCATCACCATCTTATACTAATGGAAAGAATAATGCAAATTATTATTATTAATCAAAATATATTTATTTAGTTTTAATTTTTCAAATTTTAATTCATTTGTGTGTGTGTGTTCACAGAAATTTAGTGTCAGATTGTGTATGGTTGGTGACGACAAAATTAGTGGACATCTTCTGTAAAATAAACACTGTGAAGAGACATTGTCATCCTAGCCTCTCAAGTTTTTCTTTTCGTTTGTTTTGTTCTATCCAAAGAATAAATTAAAACACATCATCTACTTAGATTTCTTTTTTTCTCAAAAGAAAAGAATTCCATTTCGTTAGAGCCTGTTGTGCCTTTTTTTGGTATGTCTGCCGTCCTTATCATCATAAGTCTTCCGACAGCATGCCAAGTGGTGGTTTTGAACCAGCAGCTCTATAAAAAAAATTAACAAAACATTAACTAAACAAAAGAGCAGACAACTTTTCAAAAAGTGCTTGTTTTTACTTACTGGCGGTAGAATACCCTTTATAATTCTGTCCAATTTGTGGTTGTGTTGCAATAATTATTATAATCCTAAATTATATTAAAATTATTTTATGTTTCTATGCTATTGTGAGTGTGTGTAAATTGAATCCAAAGAACAGAGGTCACCTTTACAATCATGCTTTTGTGCTCCTTTGTACTTTTTAAATTGTCATAATAAAAAAAACTTTAGCCCCATTTGCTCTAGTATTGTTATTTTGACTGTCTTTTTTTTTTGTCTCATTACATGCTTTATTTTGTGTGCTGAAGGGCGATGTTACAGAGATTAAGCATATTTTTAATGAAGGGTGGAGGGGCTAGTCTGGGCTTTTGCCCAGGGCACTGAATAACTAAGGAGCAGAAAATGCATAAAATGGCCATTAATATTTATTAGTTTTTTTAGTGATTCTTTGTTTGGATTCTGGAACAAATATATGGCTACTAAAGCTTTCTCTGCCATTTAAAAGTATAAGAAAAAGGTAGTTTTAAAAAAGAGATAGAGAGAAAATAATAAATACTAATGTAATTTAAGGTGAAATAAAATTGAATTTTGCATGTATTTTAGTAAATAAAAATGAGAATAAATATTTGAATCTAATAATATCATTATAAAAGTTTTTTGGCTTCTACTCCCCTCATCCTAACACCAAATTAGTGTATATAATTTTTGAAAATCAGTTGCATGTGTATCAAAAACACAAGAAATTCTGTTGCTTTTTTTGCTAGTAATTTACTTGATATTAATAAAAGTTATATGATTTTGAAAATTATTAAAATTTTAAAAATTGAGACGTTAAACAGGAGTTCAACTTCAAAAACATTTATTTAAAAATCTGCATTATGATCTTTGTTTTTAACAAAAATAAATAAAAAAAGATTGAATCTTTGTGAAAATTATAAAAGCTATGCTTTACACAAATTTGTAAAATAAACAACTTTGGGAAAAATGTTTTGAGGCTTTATTTATTGATTTTATTGTGTAAAAAAAAAGAAAAAAAAAAGTAAATGCTCACTTTATACAGTAATCTTATTTGTACCAATGTGTCATAATCATTTCAGATTTTCAAGATGGAAACTGTTTTAATTCAAAATTTTAAAATAGTGTTAGTTTCCATCTAAAATGTAGCAATGTGTTGATTATATATTTACTGCAGGTATCCATTTTAAATGTTATATTTCAGTTGTCAAACATTAGAAGTTAAATATCACTTAATCTCTGTTTAAAGGAATACAATGTTTAATGTCATATTTTCAATGTGCCAAACTACTGCTTTTCTCTTAAGGATGCTCTCAACTGTTCTGCTCAACAAGCACAAAATGTTTTGACACATTTACAAATTCATTTTTTAACAGAAACGTAAATTGGAATGCCTGACTATGGAAGCGATTTTGAATCAAACTTAGTTTTCCATTTTATGATAAATAATCTATCCAGTTCTAAGCTATTTGGATCACGTGATCACCCGTTTTTCTTCTGCTTTTCGACCGGTTTTTCTACTTTCGTCCGGAAATGTGCTCAAAAACATCAACTTTGAAGGCTTGTTATGAAATATCTATTGTGTTTAACAAAAAACAGAAAACTGGATGCAATTACAGTTTCTGAATAACAACACCTGCTATTTTCATACATTTCCGAATGAAAATAAACTAAAGCACATGTCACAAAGTCACCCCTTTTGATTTAAGAACACCTTTAAGGGATTATTTCATGTACATGAAAATGCATGCTCCTTAATGTTAATCCTATGAGAGAAAGTTTTGGAATTTTTTTATCTCTATTTCAATATTTTTAAAATGTTTTTTGGCATGCAATTGGTGAGAAGGCAATCTCTACAAAAGCATTTTTTACTTGTTTTTTTACTTTGAATATTTTTAATAATGAGGATACTTTCTACAGTTTTGGAAGTAAAAATATCCTAATTAAAAAAAGTAAAAAAATTCATATGAAAATATGGAAATGCAAACAAAACACTTTATTTGGCATATAATTAACTCTGCTGCTGTAACTTGTATGCAGCTGTAATCATATAGTTTCTACTATAATTAAATTGGTACTTTTCCAACTGGATAAGAATCTCAGCAATAGCAAATTTTTTTTCTTTCCTAAAAGTAGCTTTCATATTGTATGCCTAAATTAGGAACAATGCTATTATGTTTTTTGACTTCCAGTTTTTAACGGATTTTCAGTTTTAGGAGTCAGAGACCCCAAAAAACATGTTTATAGAAAATGTCTATCTGTCCGTATGTTGCCATTGTTCTATTGAGACATGTATAAAATTGGCATAGAATTGAACCACATTTTGTATATATTTTTGGCTGTAGCCAGCAGGGCCTCCTTTAGAATGGAAAAATTCTGCTAGAAGGGGGCTTGTAATTGTTATTTTTGCTTTAATTTTACTATTGTACTATTAAGAAGCATATGAAGTTAATCACAGAATTGAGCAAAATTTTTTGGGTATGTTTTTGACTATGGCTAGTATTTTTTCATTGAAAATATTTGGCCAAAAAGTGATAACTTTTGTAATTTTTTTTTTTTTTTTTTTTTTTTTTTTGTACAGTTTATTAGCAGTTTATGAAGTGATGTAAGCATTGCATCCTACTAAGCCAGCTATTTGTAAACAGCTAAGGTGCTGGTACAACAGAAAAATGGAAAAAAATTATTGATTTTAATAAATATTATGATCTAGATTAGCTTATTCTTACTCCTAATAATTTACTGAAATAGTAATTTTAGATGAAGTTGGTAAAGTATTGAATTAATAATATTATAGTATTAACATTTGCAACTAGTTTTTGAAATATTAAGATCTATGAATAGAAGAAGTTGGGATTGTCAAATCCAACTAGTAGTTATATTTAAAATTAAAAGTTATATTGGACTCCTACTTGAATTTTACATTTCCCTCAGTTATACATTTCAACTCAGCAGTCCCGGCCGTTTGTCATTAAAAGTTAGACCAGTTACATGTTTTTGATTTATACGCTACGTTTTTGCTTGTTTGATGAAATTTTGTCTCACTTATACATTTTGTTAAAAATAAATAAATAAAAAGAAAACCTATGCTATGTCTTATCTTTCATCTTTGCTGACCACCAATCCAATGTTTCTGTGAATAAGATTAGTCATATGCAAAAATAGACTGGCGAAACTGACCGGAATGATTACATGCATTACTATAATGACGTGATTTTGCTCATGCAATTTTGGAAGAAAAAGATAAATTTAAATCTGACAATCAAAACATGCAAAAGTGCAATTATTTGCCTACACTATATGTGGTTTCAATTGAATTTTTAGATGGGTGAAAATATTATCAAAGAGGTAATCAAAAGGGCTCACTGTTGAATTCACAGACATGAAAGAGTTCCTCCGAGGAGGAATTCCACCTTTTTTTAAAGCAATTTTCGACATCCCTTGGATTGATGCAAAATGCAAAGAAAAATTTTCATTGATAATGGAAGGAGAGGAGTGCCTGAAATATTTAGATTTCGGCATTTTGTCTACTTCAACCCTTGGAGTATTCTTGAATTGTTATGTAAAAGAGACATAAAATGAGAGGTGAGTTTATATGATATAAGCATTTAAAAGTCGTATATATGAAGTTGTTTAAAATGTCTTTCAAAAATGAATTTTTTCAGACTTTAGAGATTGAAAGTGAAAAGAAATTTCGTTATGGAAAAATTTTATATCACTTTTGCAACACTTTTGGGTAATTTCTGCAATACCTTTTTTGAGATGCATTTCTTAAGCAATGGTCATTTTACAGAGAAATTGTTTTCTTAAAAGTGGGGAGTGATTTAACTTCTAAAACTTCCAAAGTAACATTTGTTTTGGAAAATTAATGGCTGTACTTTCTAAGTTGATCGGATCAGGGGTGTAGTGGAGGGTCAGGGTATACACGAGTATACACCGTATACCTTCCGGATTTTCTTAAGGAAACCGTATACCCTCTGTTTCACAAGAAGGCTATAGTATATATACTCTAGGGTACACCCTCTGCCTTGCTTTTATGACTGCACCACTGGATCAGATATATTTGGATTTACACCTTTTAGCATTGTTAATACTTTTTAAAGAAAAAAATAACAATCATGCATACAGTTACATTTAACTTTATTGCCTAAGTATCTCTGTTAATATGACACTTATAAGAGTTTTGTGCCACTGTATAGGTGGGGGGAAAATTCCAACTTTTTTTTTCTTGTTTCCCGCATTCATGCCTGATTCAGGGGATATTTCCTTGAGTAATGTGAGGCACCTTCCCCTTGATTTGAGATTTTATGTTTTCAATGGTTAAAGGGGAATTTTCCTCCTTCACCCTCCTCCAGAGCCACAAAAGTCCCTTCCGGAGATTAGTGTTTGAATTCAAAATTGGTAGGACTGACAGTGAGTTATATGAATCTGACTATAATGATATTACTATATGACTAATGATTTAAACTTTAGAGATGCTCTGTGAGCTTTTGACGAAGTAAAGTAATTCGACAGAACTAAAAACAGTAACGATAAAGCAGCTACATTATTAACAGAAGTAGAAGTGGAAAGTTTACTGTTCAGTGTCTGAACTACTGAAAAAAAATATAAATTGGTGATTATTGTAATAAAATTTAGAAAATTACTGAAATAATTTTTTTATTAATGATTTGCACACAAAGGAATTCCACTAATAATAAGTTATAATAAGCTATTAATAAACTATTAATAAAGCTATTAATAACTTATTAATAGTTATAATAAGTTAAGTTATAATAAGTTACTAAATAATAAGTTATTTTTTATGTATTCTTGGAAACTTTTTTCAATTTTCAGAAAACTTAATTTTTTGACAAGAAATTATACACATAAATTAACAATGCCTTTGAGATTTTGATTTGAAGTGCCATTTTTCAATTGATTTTTTGAGATTGAAATTTTGATGGTCCATTTAAATTTATAGCAGATAAAATTAATGAGTAGGTAAAAAACTTAGTCGCCAAGAGTAATTTCTTAGTCGCCCGTCCTTTTAGTGACATGGCAACTTGAAGTTGGTCGGACCTTGTCACATGCAGTATTTTTAATGAGTCTGTTGGACGTTCCCTCTTAGCCCGCACAACTTTGAAGAAAGTCTGTAGTAGTTATAGCTGCCACCACCGATATTATTAGGTGATATCGGTCACCCACTGTGAGGATTGTGTACATGAACACCAACGCTGTCAACTAACTAAATTAAGTTTATTTATACTCTATGTACACACTATAATACACTAGATACAGTTACAACTTTGATATAGGTGATCCGGTTCAGCATTAAATTAAATACAGTAAAAGGTTGGCTGTTTACTGTTCAAATTACACCTTCTCTCCCTCACTCTACACTCGTTAGATTCACTTTACCGGAGATCAATTCCGAATCTCCCGACACATGGGTTCTCAGCCAACGCTATTCGACCCAGAGCACTACACACAGGGACGTCCGTATACCCCGGCCCTCAAGGTCCCAACTCCAGATATGAACTGCCAAAATCTCAGACAAAACCTGCCCTTCTCAAATCACTGCTTTCCCCCAAGGCAAACCCCCCTACGGAGTTCCTCCATTGCACGCATTCCACGTTGTTTTCTTGATTCGTGGAATGCTCCTTATTTGTCATCATTCACATACATCACAGATGGATGAACATGCCTCTCAGCAATCTTCTCTTTCTCACCTCACCACCTGCACATGATCATCTGTCAATTCCCGCTTTAACAAAGAAAGAATGTCACCTTGAAGCGTCAGCACACAGCCCGTACAATACATGATATATTAAGACAAGAATAACACAAATTCCAATCCTGTAGCAGATGTTTTCTCAGAACCTGACACCCCCACCTTAGCGGAAAATATGCTTTTTAGGGGCTAATTTTCCCCAAACATATAGTAGTATCACAGAAGAGTTCAATAGTCTCTTTGCAAGTTTCTTCATTATGCTTATTACATAGGTATTTCCAGGTGTCTGAACATTATCTACTGACATCTGCTCTACTGAACTTTGTATTAATATTATTATTACATAAACACTATACATGCTAATACACTATTATGAATACAAAATTCAAATATAATTACACATACACAAAACAAAACAAAATAAACAAGTTATGACATCCCTTTAAAGTTGTCCATTATTTGGTCATTGATGCTGATGGGCTAGAAAACTGGCTGTTCCTCCCAGCTCTTCCTATGTAGCCTAGAAATTGCATCAGCATTCAAATGTTGCGCTCCTGGACAATGAGAAATCCTCAGGTTCCAGCGTTGCAAGGCAAGAGCCCATCTAGTGAGTTTGGGGGACCTTGGGGTTGTTTCAGTGAGAAATTTTAATGGATTATGATCCGTTATAATCTCAATTTGAGATCCATAGGTCCACTTTTCAAACTTTCGCAACCCAAAGAGAACACTCCAAGCCTCATTCTCTATACTCGACCATCCATGCTGAGTCCCTGACAATTTCTGACTGGCAAAAGCTATCGGTTTAAACTGGCACTTTCATCTTTTTGAGTAAGACAACATTCGGATGGTTGGACAACATTCGGAAGGACCACGCCAGGTCGGAAGCATCGGCGTGGAGCTGATATTCCCGGCCTACGATAGGTGTAGCTAAACTCGTCGCTTTACATAATTCATCTTTAAGGGTATCAAATGCTTCTTCTGCCCTTTCATCCCATGGTACAGTAGTTTTAACCTTCCCTTTAGTTAACTCGGTTAAAGGATAGCTATTTCGGCATAATTTGGAATATAAAATCGGTAAAATCCCATTAATCCCAAAACAGATCTAACCTTCTTTTTAGTTTTTGGTCTCTTTAAATCCCTTATTGCTCCTATTTTCTCCTCATCCGGTGCATGCATTCCACCCCCAATTACATGACCTAAAAACTTAGTCAATTTCTCTCCAAATTTACATTTATCTAGCCTAATCGTAAAAATTCTATTTTTAAGTACTTCCATGACAGCCCTAACATGCTCACAATGCTCTTCCCAGATGTCGGAGAAAATGATGACATCATCAATATATGCTTCTGCATACCTCCGATGATCTTGAAGAACCTCATTCATATCTTTCTGAAACGTAGCAGCCGCCCCTGATAATCCAAAAGGCATAGTACGCCACTTATAAGTAGCGTTGCAAAGGTTAGAAAAAACCCGGTTTAAACCCGGTTTTTAGGAATAAACCTGGAAAAAACCCGGGATTTTTTGGAATAATTCGGTTTTTTGGGAATAAAGCTGGTCTATTGGAAATAAACCCGGGAATAAACCGACTTTTTGCAACTCTACTTATAAGTTCCGTTATGTGTTGTAAAAGCTGTCAAATGTTTACACTCCTCAGCCATTTTAATCTGCCAATAACCCCTCAATAAATCAATCGAAGATAAATATTTAGCTGCCCCCGCAGTATACATGATTTCTTGTGAATCTTTCATCGGAAAGGTTGGAACCTGCGTTACTGAATTTAAAGCTCTATAATCTATACAAAGTCTAACAGTTGGGTCTTTTTTCGCCACGCAAACAATTGGATGACTAATTTCAGCATTTGACACTTCGATTAGATTTAATTCTAATAACTCCTGAATCTGCCTATCTACTTCCTCTTTATAAGCTACCAGTACACTATATAACTTTGGCTTTTTCCTTGCCACAGCCGGTTTCAGATAAATACGATGTTCCCCTACTTCCGCTGTTCGTACAGGACCCATAAACACCCTCAAAATGGACTTTATATCTTCGACTGGACTATTTGACAGCCCCTTTATTTCGAACCTCTCTGTGTCTCGTTCTACTTCTTGATCCCGGTTCAAAATAGGAATTTCCCCAACTTCTCCAAATTCCTCATCCCCTTCGAAAACAATATTAACTATATTACACTTAGCAATAAATTCTCGTATTTTATTTTGGTGCACATGCTTCCTACTCCCGTCGGCTAACTCAACAATAAACGAATGCTGGTTTCGTTTTTCTACAATAGTTGCCGGCCCTTGCCACCTAGAATATAACTTATTAGTCGAATCGGGGATTAACAGTATAACCTTATCGCCTACCTCAAACGTTTTTTCTTTTGACCTTAAATTATAATGATACGCCATTCTATTTTGTTGCACCTCGGACGATAATTTTGCCTCACTTGCTGCTCTTTCTAAGCGTCCCCAAAGTTTATTCAAATACTCATGAATCGGCATAGTATCTAACTGCGCTCCCTTATTTTCTTTTGCCCAGGATGACTTGAGAATCGATAACGGACCCTCAGGCGCTCTACCATATAATAACTGGAAAGGTGCTACTCCCATCGTAGAATTTGGGACTTCCCTATACGCCCATAATATAAATGGTATTTGTTCATGCCATCTTTTTCCTTCTTCCCTAATAGTGTGATGTAACATGCGTTTAAGAGTCTGATTAAAACGTTCCACAAGACCGTTAGACTGTGGATACTGTGGGGTCGAAAATTGTGGACTAGCGCCTAACCTTTTCTCAAATTCTTTCGTTAAGTCGGCGGTGAAATTGGTTCCATTATCGCAGGCGATTATATTTGGAATTCCTGTCCTCATAAATATTTGAAGTAACGCATCACACGCGGTTTTAGCAGTTAAATTTTTTAGAGGGATCTCATCCCATCCGGTATGCTGATCAATTAAGGTTAGTAATACTGATGGCCTTGTAAAATTTTAGGATCAATAGGCCCTATTAAATCAACATTAACTACCTGAAATGGAAGTTCCGGCCGCGATACTGGGGAAATAGGAGTTCTATCATTCACTTTAACGCCTCTAGTCAATTGGCACTCTAAACATGACTCACAAAATTGTTTAGTTTCTTTCGCCATCCCTTCCCAATAAAACGAATACCTGATTCTCTGTAACGTTTTCTTGGCTGCATGATGCCCTCTAAATACCGAAGTATGCGCTAATTTTAAGATTTCTTATCTTGGGTACTACTAATTGCGCTATAGTTTCGCCTACCAATTTCTCTTTATGATACAATAAACCATTTACAATATAATAATCCCCTTTATCCATTTTAGCTAATTCCCAAGCTCTCTCTAACTCTTTACATTCCAATTGCGATTTCTTAAACAAATCTGAATTGCTAACAATAGCTTTATTATTTTTCTCCGCTTCCGTTTTTTCTGGATTCTGACTTTGTACATTTTCCGATCTCGCTTCTATTGCGTAAACATTACAATTATCGCTACCGATACCTTCCTTTTCACTCGAGTTATCAATAATAATTTCCGAACTTTCTAGTTCTTGAGATTCTAGCAATGGCTCCTCGCGGTTGACACCTGACAACTCATTAATCGCCTCGGGATGTAAAATTACTTGCTCGTTAATATTATCGGTCACTGCGCAAAGTACTTCCTGATGAATTATATTAGTTTGTCCGAATTGCGGAATAGCTAACGGTAATTTAACAAACGGTGATTTAACTGCTTCACCAAATAATCCTTCTAAATAAATACTACCCGCTCCTTTAATTTTTCTTCCGGTACCAAATCTTTATGATTAACACTAATTTCACATCCAGAATCAACCAGTCCCTTTGCTTTTTGCCATTTACACTAACTTCAATTTTCTCAAGTTTATTTAATTTCTCACCAATAACATTAGTTCTCTGTTCGGCCTTTGCCGATATTCTCGCCACAATAGCTCCATCAGGTAACTTTTCGTTTCCTTTTACAACTTTATGTACACCCCCTTTCGGATCTCGCCCTTTATTACCATTATTATTTCCCTCATTACCAGTGGTGTAGTCGAGGGGGGACGCAGGGGGACGGCGTCCCCCCACTTTTTTACTTTCTTTCAAGCGTCCCCTTACTTTTTTATCACAAGAGGGACGCTAAGGACGCGAGGGGACGCAAATATTCCTGATTCATTAAATGATATAAAAAAAAATTAAAAAAATAAAAAATTAACAAACACTCAAAAAGACAAATTACCAGTTATGAAATACCGCGCTAACATCCGTTTTTTCAGAAGCATACATTAGTTTTACTCGAAAGTCTATTATCCCCTTCCTTTTTCCTAACAGAAAGAACACACAAGCTCCCGAAAAAGACCTTGGACACACTGTCAGTCTCAGTTTAAAAAATATCCAGATGTTCGAGTATTGAAAACCGGGTCATTTTTTACTCACACGACAATTAGCACCAGCATGTTTCCATTAATCAGTAAATAAGCTCTTTAAAGACATTCAGGGTAATCGCCATAGCTGTCTCATACTGTTAGTTAGTAGTCTTCATCAATCGGCCGGTGTCAATGTCTGCAGCAAGACTATAAAATAATTATTACTTTATAGTCCTTATTCTATTCGGAACTTATTCTATAGTACTGGTCTGATACTGATACTTCTGATACTGCTCAGGGTTCAGTGAAAGAATCCCCCAGAACGATTATCCTCCCTTCTCTCGTTCAATTGTTTCTTGATTAGATACAAGCAAAGGACTTGTTTAAAGTGGAGCGAGTATCTCTGAGTTGCCACGTTTTTTCTAGCCATAAATATTTTATATCGTAATTTTAATTTTTGAGGGGAAAATAACAATGAAACGATGTTGGCAGCCAAAACTAAAAAGTTTTTCAATTTCTTCGAAACGTTGCTGTACAAAAACAGATGAGAAATCACTGACCACTAGGGCTGGGCGATATACCGTAATATCGTTATATATCGATATTTCTTTAAGACCGCGGTAACGATATTGAGATTTCAATCCTTCCGATATATCGTTTCAAACGGTATTTCATCCTACTTTCGGAATTAATTACGGAGTTATGGAATTTCGAATCTACCTCTATCGGCGCAAAAGTTGTTTACTTTTGCAAATGTTCGTGCCGTAATCGGCACTTGCGTGATAATTCCGGTTTTGAGTCGGTGTCGCGCACACACCGGAATATGGGCGAACAGTCTACTTTTTGCGCTGGTGTCGCGCACATACTGGAATATGGGCGAACCGTCTCCTTTTTGCGCTGGTGTCGCGCACATACCGGAATATGGGCATGTACCGCTTTATTTATCGGAGTTCGTTCGAGAATCGAAGTTGAAACACTCGTTCGAGGATCGGGCATTTCCGATACAATCATTTGTTGACTCCATATCGGTGGCTGACTATTGTTTTCTTGTGAGCTTGTGTACAGTTATTGCTGATGGAACACAGAATAGATTGACATATTTTCAAGAATGTGAGCACAATTAATCGATATTGTATGTTTGTTTTTCATTTATTAATAGCATTAATAAATAATTATATTAAATCACATATTATTTTACATTTTTTATTAATGACATTAATAATTTACATGTATGATAATTATGTCATTTATGTTAAGCAGAAATTTTATTTAAAGCGAAAGTTTTTTCTTTTTTCATTGTGATTCACCTTAGTTTTAGAGTTTATTGAATACTAGTATTTTTACCCGTTTTGCGTACAGGTTTTAAAAAAGAAAAATCACGAAAAAAAAAAAATGAAAATTTTTCTTAAATTAGGAAGAAAAATACTTTTCTTTTCGAAAGTTCGCTAAAACTCTATGGATGGTGTCTTTCTGCTTGGCAAAACATATTACCCATCCACAGCAGATGACAATATGATTGTATAAACATTCAAGTTTCGATTTCGCTGAGTTCGATAAACAAAAACAAACGATGGATAGTTTCCTACGTTTTCTTTGAGGTTCTTCTGTACTACACACTTGTAAAAGACGCTTAAATTTTGTAATAACTTATTATATTTTAATAAAAATTTGTCACACAGCCTAATTTACTATTATTGCAAATTGCTGAAAATTTGAAAAAAAATCGGTAAATTAACTTAGGAGTTATGCTTTTTTCCCCTTTTAATGGTAAAGAATAAAAGGTTATGTTTTTCTTCCCCCCCCCCCCCCTCTTTTCGTTTGCATGTGCCGTTGAATGTGTTTTTCGCGCACTTAACTGTAACTAGTTGATACTTTCACAAAACCCTTTTATATTAAAAAGACAAAAAAAAAAAAAAAAAAAAAAAAAAAAAAAAATCGAACAGTTTATTTCTTATAAAAGAATGAGGATAGTTTTGATTTTGAATATCATGTCTCCTTTACTAATGCAAAAACATCCGCTCAATGTTAATCTTATTTTTTTTATAACTCGTATTTTTGTTGTTGTTTGTTTTGTTTTTGCATTGCACATCTGAAGTTGATCTCTTTCAACAAAAGCCGTTTTTTAATATTTGTTTTCAAGTTTTTTTCTCTTTACTGGAATACTTTCATTTTTGAAACTGGTTTCGAAAGTAAAAGCATCCTAGAAAAAAAAAAAAAAAAGGTAGTCAGCAAAACATCCTGATTTGAGACTTTGTACTCTGTTAAAGAAATTTCGTGTGTTCTTAAAATTATTTGATTGTTCTAATGCTTTCATTTGTATTCTGACTAATAATAGAATTATTTATTATAACAACGAAAAACAGGTGTTCCTTATTGCCCAAAATTGCAGAAATGCAATTTTTTTTTTTTTTTTTTTTTTTTTTTTTGTATTGTAATAAAAAAATTCTAAGTTTATAGGTAATTAAAGTATTTTCTTTCAATATATCTAATGTCTTTGTTGTCTTATATACATTTTCTTGTTTCATTTTAATGATTTATAATGTTTAACTTTCCAAGAGTTTTCAATAATATCTATTTTAGATCAGATTTGCAGGTAAAAGGTTTGCATATTTTGAATCAATACATAAAAATTAAAATTTATGTTCCTTGGAATATATTAAGATATTGATATTTTTGTTTTCTCTTGATAATTAACACACACACACACACACACACACACACACACACACACACACACACACACACACACACACACACACACACACACACACACATATATATATATATATATATATATACTATTATGTGTTTGTAGTATTTTATACAGAGGACAGTTACATTTATGACCCTATAATGGAGTGACATATGAATTGAAATATATCGATATATCAAAAATATCGATATTTGGTCAGCGATATATCACGATATTAAAATCCTGATATCGCCCAGCCCTACTGACCACAGATGCAGATCAAAAGTCAGATCCAACAGAATTGTAAGTATTTTTTGAGTTTTGATCAATAATATCTTAAATTATTTGCTATGTTTTGAATTTTTGATAAGGGTATATATTTGCCAAATATCAATAGGTTTTTGTTATAAAACTATGTTTTTTAATAAACAAGATTAAAAAAAAAGGGGGGGGGGACAGAAAAGAAACATGGGTGTCATCAACGGTGATTGAGCAGAATTGCCCGTCTAAATTTTCTAATTTAATTAAATGAATTTTCTGCCTCTCTCAAAATTTTCAAAAAATAATACAGCTCAGAGGATTTAAAGTAATTGAACAGTAAAAGAAAAGTTAACCAATAATTAATCATTAGGAAGAAGTATTGTCCACCTGAAGCCTCCGTAAAAGACTATTTTTAATTCTGTTTCTCTTTTACAATTGCGATTTTTTTTTTTTTTTTTTTTTTTTGTAAACCCGAGATTAAAATACATCAAATGTTCAGAAAAAACAAACAAGAATGATCTATATCATTAATTTATTTTGTAAAAAAAGCTGATAGAAATTTAATTTGGGGTTTTTAACATACATCATATTCAAAGCCGAATTAAGCACTTCTGGGGCCCGGGACTACTGGAAATTTTGCACCCCTCTTACGCAATTGGAAATCTTGAGCCTCTTTACCACGATACTGAATATCACCCCTTCCTCAAATACACACACACATACACACATCTTTGTTTTGTTTTTTCAATCCTAAAATACAAATCTTAAATATTGAATATGTGTAATGTTAATCAAATTTGTTTTGTTATATTTAATAGTGGTCTTAAATTCGCCCTTTTTCCGCGGTCTTTTAAAAAAATCTGCGCTTTTCCTGTTATCGTTTTCCGAAATTTGCGTTTTTCCTGCCACCCTTTGACAAAATTCGCGTTTTTTCTGAGATTCTCTGTCAAAATTCGTGTTTTTTTCAGCGATTCTTTGACGAAATTCACGTTTTCTCAAGCGATCCTCTGTAGAAATTTACACTTTTTCCACGTCTCTTTGACAAAATTCACTCTTTTCCGCGATCTTTTGACTAAATTTGTATTTTTCCCGCGATCTTTTCAAGAAATTCGCGCCTTTTCTGTCATCCTTTGACCAAATTGTTTTTTCTTGCGGATTTCTGACAAAATTCTCATTTTATTGGCAATTTTTTGACGAAATTCTTTCTGAAAAATTTTTTCTGCCACCTTTTGACAAAATTCGCGTGTTTTCGGTGATCCTTTGACGAAATTCGCGTTTCTAAGCGGTTCTTTGTCAAAATTCGCTTTTTTCACGATCTTTTGACTAAATTTGCACTTTATCCCGTGAAATTTTCAAGAAATTCTCACTTTTTCTGCCACACTTTAACAAAATTCACGTTTTTTTCTCAAAGTTTGCGTTTTTTTGGCGAATCTTTGACGAAATTCGCTATTTTCCGAGGTTCTTTGTCAAAATTCATGTTTTTCGCGATGCTAAGACAAAATTCGCTTTTTCCGCGATCTTTTGACTAAATTTGCACTTTTTCTACGAACTTTTCAAGAAATTCTCACTTTTTCTGCCACAAAGTGTCAAAATTCAAGTTTTTTCGCGATTCTTTCTCAAAATTTGCGTTTTTGGCGAACCTTTGACGAAATTTGCGATTTTCCAAGGTTCTTTGTCAAAATTGACGTTTTTTCACGATCCTTTGGCAAAATTCGCTTTTTCCCGCGATCTTTTGACTAAATTTGCGCTTTTTCCGAGAACTTACCAAGCAATTCAGGCTTTCTTTACTCAGTTCTTTCTCAAAATTCGCGTTTTTCGGCGATCTTTTGAAGAAATTCGCGTTTTTTTCGTGGTTCTTTGTCAATTCGTTTTCCCCCACTATCTTTTGACTAAATTTGCGCCTTTTCTCGCGAACTTTTCAAAAAATTCTCATTTTTTCTGCCACACTTTGACGAAATTCAAATTTTTTTTCGCGATTCTTTCTCAAAATTTGCGTTTTTAGCAAACCTTTGACGAAATTCGCGATTTTCCGAGGTTCTTTGTCAAAATTCACATTTTTCACGATCCTTTGACAAAATTCGCGCTTTCGTTTCCCGGTTCTTTCTCAAAATTCGCGTTTTTCGGCGATCTTTTGACGAAATTCGCGTTTTTTTCGCGGTTCTTTGTCAATTCGTTTTCCCCCACGATCTTTTGACTAAATTTGCGCTTTTTCCCACGAGCTTTTCAAGAAATTCTCACTTTTTCTGCCACACTTTGACAAAATTAACGTTTTTTTCGCGATTCTTTCTCAAAGTTTGCGTTTTTTGGCGAACCTTTGACGAAATTCGCGATTTTGCGAGGTTCTTGGTCAAAATTCACGTTTTTCACGCTTTTTTCGCGATCTTTTGACTAAATTTGCGCTTTTCCCGCGAACTTACCAAGCAATTCGCGCTTTTTCTGCCATTCTTTAATGAAATTCGTGGTTCTTTGTCAAAACCCTTGTTTTTTCATGAGCCTTTGACCAAATTCGTGTTTTTTCGCGATCCTTTGTCAAAATTCGCGTTTTTTCCCCCAATGCCTTGACAAATTTCGCTCTTTTCCCGCGAACTCTTGACTATATTTACGCTTTTTTTACGATGTTTTATAGAAAATCGCGTTTTTCCTTCCTCCCTTTGATGAAATCCGCGTTTTTTAGGATTCTTTGTGAAAAACGCGTTTTTTTGCCATCTTTTGACGAAATTCGCATTTTTCCGCGACCGTTCGACAAAATTCGCGCTTTTTTCGTGACCTTTTTATAAAATTCGCGCTTTTCCCAAGGTCTTTTGAAGAAAATTATGCTTTTCCGCGATCTTGATTAAATTCGTTCTTTTTTAACGAAATACGCGCTTTTTTACGCAACCCTTTTCGTTTCGTTTTCATCGCCACTTTTGTTAAACCTGGAAAAATTCGAAGATTCAGACAGCAATGACGTCAAATGGCAATTCAAGATAAGTTGCCCCCCCCCCCCCCAAAAAAAATAAAAATAAATAAACGGCGATTTTGCGCAGCTTTTACACCCCTGTAATTGTTTTAAACGTAACTTTGGTACAACTTAAGCCTCTGCTGAGGGCTCCTGACTGGTTGGGGCCCGGGGCTGCAGCCCCCTTGATCCGGCTATGATCATATTTGTTATATTTCTAAATAAAAATTTTATTGAATTACTGCAATATTGTTTCAAAATGTCTGCAATCTCTATAAAGTTTGCATCATAATAAAAGTACAAAATTAAAATACAACGTTTTAAACTTAGATTGCGACACTGTCTATATATATTATTATGATTTACTATTTATTATAGAGATTCTTTAATGCAAATTAAGTACGTAGCACTTGTAATTCGTTTACAGGTTACATAGAACTATTTCATTAAATTATGCCATACGGAAAGAAAACTCTTTACATTCTATTTTAATGACGTTACACAACTTCAAACATAATAAAATTTATACATATTACTAAAATGCATAACAGTGCGCTTAATATAGAATAAGGATTGAGTATCTTCTATCGTTCATTTATAGGGATATACAAAGAAATTACATTGCATTACTATCGGTGTGCAATAATTGTTTGTAAAGCATATTGTGAAATTTATATACGTTATTGAGGGGGGAGTTAACGTCAGCCACTGAAAACATAAGGAATGTATCATATCAATTTTCTTTAACCATGTATTGCAGGATGTGCATTTCCAATCCTAACTAATTTTTATTACACTATATGGAATGAATTCTATGAATCATATGCAGTTCAACAAGTCGAATTATTTAACTTATGTGAGCGGGATTTGAAAAAAATTGAGTTTCAGGAATATTATCTTTTTTTAGCATAAATAAGTTTTACTGTGAAAATATGATACAAATAAATTCATATATAAGACTGCAATGAACGTTAATTGTCAGAAAAACTTTCTTAATTGTTTTACACTTTTTTTCATTTAGTTACACAGTTAGTTTTACTGTGTGGTACGTAAAAAATATAAATATTATATACTAGAATTTGCGTGCTAAAGGACTACTTAATTCCCTCACGCGAAAACACCCGCTTTCTGAAGATGGAAGATATATATTTTTTTAATATCTCGTTTGTATTTAAATATTTTAAAACTATTTTTGCATTGATATCTGAGACCTGTTGCTACAATGGCCGTTTTTTACTTTTTCAATTATATTTGCACCTTTTTTATTTCGTTTGAATAATTTCATTTTTGGAACCGGTTTCGAAAGTTAAAATATCCTCATTAAAAAAAGACTGAAAAAATCGAAACAGTGAAAATGGGCATTGTGGAAATTAACATTTCAGAGTTGATACAGGGAAATAGAGATCTGCACGGGCTGGGTTCGGGCCGATTTCCATTAACGGCATTCAGGCTGCGCTCAGCCCTTCTTTTTTTCCCGGAGTATCGGGCCAAGTCGGGCCTAACTTTATTTTCCCGTACGAAGCCGGAACTGATTTAATTCTTCTTAATCTTCACGGACTAAAATAATCAGTTCCAGTTGAATCATACCATATGAAAATCTCATTCTCGACATGGCCAAGTCTGTTCATAAATCAGTAAAATTTGCCTTGGTTTAAAATTTTTTACAAAAAAGGCATATACTTTTAAGTCGTCATTATTCTACAATTAAACATTAGAATTTATTCTTTTTAAAGAATTGTAGATTTTTAGGCTTATTAAAATAGAGTTAAACTCATGAAAAAGAGCCCTGTCTATGACGGAATTTTCTTTCAAACAAAACTGGAAATTTCTTTTTAACTTCTTTTGATCTTTTCATCCATGCAAAATAAATACAATAATACGCAAGAAGAAATATGCTAAACATTTATGCCTGCTAAGAAGAGAACGTATTTTTTCTTTCCAAAGCGATTCCGTCTTAGAAGATTTTGTTTTTACCATTTATCATTTTTTGGATTTTTATGGCTCCATTATATGGAATATGGATTAATAAAAATACTAAAGATAACTGAAACATTTACATACAAACAAAGGTTCTTTAAAAGCATAAATATCGCTGCCTACGGCACTTCTGCATAAATGAAGATCATAAACTTGGAAAAAAAAAAAAAAAAAAGACTAAGATAAGTTTTTTTTGGACAGAAGTCTTCCGCAAAGGTAAAGATCAATATTCTGTAGAAATCTACTCGGGCCGGGCCGAATTTTTAACTACTTTTCCGCTTCAGGCTAAGCTCGGGGCTTGTATTTAGCTATTATATCGGGCCTGGGGACCTACCACGAAGACATCGGATCGTTTCCGAATCGGAAAAAGTTCGATTTCGGAATAGCACGTTTTCGACAAAACAAATCCGATACTCACTTTATGTGCTACCATGATGTCATCGGCAAAGCATATCGGATTTGAAGCTGAGAGATTAAACCTTCATCGGAGTCGGATTTTGATAGACCAATCACAGACAAGCAAATTTTCGCCGTAACTGTAACCGAAATTCTGCCACTTTATTTGATTATTTGTGTTGTGATTCTCTATTTACCTCGTGCTTATTTTATATTTTCCTGTGATCTTTCATCTACTATGGCTCCATTTCCGAAACGGATAAGAAAATGTGTCACCAAGGAGCAGATTGCAATAATAGTGGACGAAATGGAAAAAAATAAACAGCTTAATAAAGGTTTACTGAACCCCAATTATACAGCACAGCAAAAACTTAAAGACTGGGAAAAATTAGTTTCTACTCTTAATGCTGCAGGTGGTGCTGTAAAAGAATTAGAAAAATGGCAAAAAGTGAGTATTTCTGTAAGTTTTTGTTTAATATATTTCGTTTAATAATTATTTACCTTAGTAGTTTTTCTTAAATAAAAATGTATCTTAATACAAGCGTGTTACTCATACACGTGCTGAGCTAGATCTTTATGTATGCAACCAAAATTCTTCATCTGAGCTCATTAATAGCAAAACAAAATTGAATATATTCGGTAATGTTTTGCGTTAGATGTTTACAAGTAAAGTTTAAATCGTTGAAATTTTTAAAATCTTAATATAAACAAATTTCTAGGCAGTTATTTTTTATGCATCACTTTCCTTTTGCTGCTATTGTTTTGATTTACAAGTGAATTTTTGTATAAATTAGAAATAACAAAATGAAAGCTGCAAAAGTTTATTTATGAAATAAAGCTGTTTTACATCTTGAAAAATATTTTTCCTCTTCTATTCATGCTAGACATTTCCAAGAATCATACTAGAAAAGTTTCAATAAGTTCATTATCGAATTTTTTGGAATATAGGGTAGATATGTCAGTAATAGACACCTTTCAAGATTTTTTAGTTTATAAAATATAAATAAAATTTTAGCTTTTCATGCAACTCCACCTTGCATATTTTATAATATTGTAGTATTATTGTTGACATTCGTAATCGATCCAATCACGAAGCAGAAAATGTTTCAAAGTTTTACTGTCAAATTGAAAATCTAAACATACTGGCTTCATTTAACATATTTCTTAATTTCTTGCATAATTTACTAACAATAATAAATTTTGGCAATAATAAAAAAAAATATATAATAGGTATTTATTATTATTTTTTTTAAATTTTACATGATGGTTCAACAATTATTGTCCCTGTTAATATAAAATATTTATACTGCAATGGTTGATGTGGAATATCTAAGCCTAATGTCTTGGATGCCTATATGCTGAATTTCAGAACTGTAGTTGCTATATCAACATATTTTTAGAGAAACAAGTTGAAATGTTTGTTTAGAGCTTATATATTTTTGGTAGATGATGAGGCGTGAGTATCATAGTGATGTAGCTACATCTCTTATCTACTGTTACAATATAGCCCTATAAGCTCCAAACCTAATGAGAACAGTTTAATTTTTATGAAGTGAAGAACAATACTAGCAAATATTTTTTAGAATAAAATGCTTTAAAAAGTAAAATTTGCATATAAATTTAAAAAAAGTTATATTTTTACTTCTTAAGTACACAAGAATTATGCATACTATATTTTGATTTTAGACCAATGAGTTCATTATTCTGCAGTTAAACAAGACTTATATTCTACTATAGCTAAGCTGAGTAATTAGTATTATTCAAGTATTCCGCTGAATCCTTATTTGTTGCATCACTATTTTGCAGGTTAATCCAGCTTAAAAGGAAAAGCTAAGCTTTTAAAAAAAGACTGAAATATACTTTGTTTCTACATTTATGCTATTTATTTCGTAATTTTATTTTATTTATAAAGGCAATTTTTTTTATTCTATAGGATATTGCTTTAGTAAGCTTAGTCTAGCATTGTCAGATTACAGATAATGATCAGTAGCTGCATATTGACATAAAAAATTCTGCTTCTGAGAACTACTTTATTAGATAATAGAACTTTAACCATGTAATGTATGTTTATGTAAAAATGCGTTAGTTACTTGATTTGAGAAAAATATTTTGCAATAACAGGGCTTGAATTTCAGGGGGGATTCGCGCCTGAAGTTTTGAAATCCCGCCCAATAAAAATCACAATTTTCAGAAATATTTTGCATTTTGAAACTACGATAGACTCTCACAACCTTTTTTTGAATTTTGCAATATTTTCGTGTACCTGAATATTTTTGTAAGTTTTTTATTTTTACAATGAAAAATCGTTAAAATTCATGATTTTTTTCTGCACCCGATTGGCAAATTTCACAATTTTTTTTCCTGTGATCGCGATTGACAAGTTTCATGCTATTTTCCACCACGAGAACAGAGTTATTCCGTTCAAAATATCCCAAAAATTAATGCATTAGATTTCAAAAGTTATGAGACATCGATTATCAGCCCAGAAATTCGGATAGACATGTTCGATTGTAAGTTCATGGTATTTGAAGCGAGCTGAGTCTCCTTTTTTCACAATCAATTTCATCAATCATTCGCGCGTTTCGTCAAATGCAAATGCAGGAAATTTTGTTAGAGGATCACAATAGAAACAGCAATTTTGTCAAAGCATTGAGGAAAAAACTAATTTTTTCAAAGAATTTTTTTTAAAAAGGTGAGTTTTTTCAAAAGATTGCGATAACAGAAAAATTTTGTGAAATACTTGCAGAATAAACGTATATTTCATGAAATTTTTGCAAAATAAATGTGAATTTCATAAAAGCATTGCAAAAAGATTGTGAATTTAATGAAAGTATCTCAAAGTTAACATGGATTTTATTAAAAGACCATAAAAAGTACCCCTCCTCCCATTTTGTTGAAGAAGCTCGAAAAAAAAAACCCCCCCAAATTATGTCAAAGATCGAGAAGAAAAAAAAAGCTAATTTCTTATAAGGATCGCTGGAAAACTCCAAATTTGTTAAAGGCTTCTTCAGGGATGATTGTTAATAAAAAAAATATTTGAGATTCACAGCAAATTTTCTGAAAGATTACAGCAGCGTGTGCGAAGGGGGGGGGGGCACTGTGTTTTTTTTCCCCCGGCCCTTTGAAAAAACTTGTGGATTTTTCGAGATCTTTTGAAAATATCATAACTTTTTTGATGAAGTTTGCTTATTTTTCATGAACCGTAGATGAAATTTGGGGATTTTTCACTGTCCTTTGACAAGATTTGGAGATTTTTGGAGATTCTTTCATACAATTTGTGAGCTTTTAACAAAGTTTGTGATTTTTTTTTTTTTTCCGATATGCATTTTCCACAATTTTTTAACAATATATTCTTTTTTTTTTTTTTTCCTGCAATTTCTGTCCAAACTTTATTTATTTTTTCGAATCTGATGAAAATTGCATTTTTCTCTAACTATTCTTTGACAAATCTCGTGTTTTTTTTACGATCTTCTGTCATGATTATCTGATGAAATTTACGTTTTCCCATGCACCTTTGGCAATATTAACGATTTAAGAATTTTTTCTTTTTTTTTTTAGCCAACAATTTGTCAAAATACATAGTACGTTTTTTGTCTGAATTTCCGGATTGATGATGTTTTTTTTTTTTTAAAATTTTCGGAACCGAATACCTTAAATTTGTTAAAAATACAGAACATAATCACCTCTGGATTGCTTAATGAATGCAAAATTCGTCAAAGAATCTCTTAATAAACCCGAATTGTGCCACAATATGAAGAAAAGTATACAAATTTAGACAATGCATCGCTGAAATGTGAATTTTGTCAAAGGGCTGCTTAAACAGAAATTTTGGTGAAAAATTGCCGAAAGATGTATATTTTGTCAGAGGCCCCAAAGCAGAATACTTTGCAATGTTCTGCAACGAAATTTAACTGATCAAAAATGTTCTGCGGGAATTGCACGAGTTTTTCTCACGACCAGTTGATGATTTTCGCAAACTTTTTAAATAGACGATTAAAGAATTTTGATATCCCCCCTCCCCCCCCCCGGGCTATTGAGTAACAACTTTCCAAAGATGATACCGAGTAAAATTTGCGGCTTTTTCATGATCTTTTGATGATTTTTTGAAATTTTCCATTTTTTTTTCACAATCTTTCGGTGAAATTTGCCATTTTATTTCTGTTTTTTTTAAGCGATCCTCTGACGAAATTGACGATTTTTCTTCACATGATTGACAAAATTGATTTTTTTCGGCGTCTACTTGTCGAAATTTCCAATATATTTTCTGATTTTTTATTTATTTATTTATTTATTTTTATTTACTGAACTGAATGCCTGAATTTTTCAGAAAATTAGAAATCTCTGTGAATTTCTCGATTTTTTCTTTGCTTGAATGGTGAATTTCTTCACTGATTACTTCAAATGTTCTGCAGAGAAGCTCATTGTTCTGCGACGTACGTCACACTTTTAAGCATATTCTGCTTTAGGGGTCAGAGGGTTGCTGAATAAACACTAATTTAGTCAAAATATCAGACGCTTAAAAGAGAAAAATGCATAGGGCTGCTAAAAAATGCAGAATCCCCCCCCCAAAAAAAATTAATTTCGTCAGAGAATCACCGAAAAAAATGCAGCCATCTCTTTGGAAAATAGCACACACACAAACATATACGTTTATTATTATTATAGGTATAATTTATAATCGAAAATATATACTGAACTAATTTTTGAAAAGATAGGTTAACCTGAACCAAACTTGCAGGAATATACACTCAACCTAAAGTCAACCTGAATCAAAAACAGATTTTAATTGACCTGTTACAAAAGTAATTAGCACATGGTGGGAAATTACCCCCTGTAAAGACTAAATAGACTACATAAAAGCTTGACTTAGTTCCTTTTTTAAATAAAAAACACATTTTGCATAATTATTCAGAGTTTTTGGTAAAAATTGCTTCAGTGGTATTTTGTCATGTCTGTATACATCCAATTATTTAAATAGCACATAAAATTACTGCAGGTTAAAAAAAAAAAAAAATTCTTTTTCCCAAGCGGCTGTACTCCCTTACATTTATAAATGTTGGGAGGAAGACACCCCTCCTCTGAAAAAAATAATTTCAAGCCATGAATAATATGAAAATTAAGAATTGCGTGCAGTAATACAAAGAAAAAAATGCATATACATTGTTAGTTATGTTTGTGTCTGTGACAGCAGTTTGGTGCCAGTGAAAATTGTCTTCGAGAGTGGCATGGTTAAATTTTCTGAATGTATATTACAGGTGTTGAAATAGATAGGCCTTATGATCGATTATGAAATTTTGAAACCTACCTACTGTCAACTTTTGCATTTCCACTTGCGACAGTTTGTTCAAATTCATGTTTTTTTATTGTGTGTGATTAACAAATTTTGTTATTTTTACCCATGACAGACTGAATTTTGAGTTTTTTCATGTGACACTGACAAATTTTGCAACATTTTCCCACAACCAAAACATGCAGATAAATTATCGGGACAAAATGGTTATTTTATTGCAATTCTTAGATGAAATTTTCCATTGCCTTTTGCAATTTTTTGACAATTAGCCTTTTATTTTTGCAGTCCTTTTGTAATTTTTTTAGATGCAAATTGTTTTGTGGTTTATGACTTTTTTTGGGGGAGGGGCGAAATTTAAATTTATATTGTAATTTTTTGATGAAATTTGAATTTTTTTTTCCCCTGAAATTTGCATTTTATTACCTTTTAATGAAAGTTATTTTTGTGATTCTTTGATGCAATTTGAATATTTCCCATGATCCTTTGATGAGCTCAAAATGTTATTTTTTTAGTGTTGGACAGACTACAAAAGTGAGACAAAAAAGAAGTATAACTTTAATAAAGTTGAAAGATCAAAGACAGGTGGTGGTAAAGCGGAGTTAAAAGAATTAACTCCGCTAGAAGAAAGAATTTTGGCCCTTATTGGGCTAGATGCAATTAATGGCCTTTCCGTCCCCGAGAGCTGCAGTTTCTCTGATGATCAGTCTGCCAGCCAGGAGTATTTATGTTCAGATATGCCGCATTCCAGCCGGGATATACCACATGCCAGCCAAGAAAGAATGTCGGAATATGTCGTGGTGAGTATAAGATTTCCTTCAACTTCTTTTTTATTACTATCAATTTTTACACAGTCTGTGTTTATAAAAGAATGGAAACTAGAGATTCTTATTACATAGTATTGCAGGTGTTAGGCAGTTTGCGAATGTTTGGTTATAACATATTTGTTATGTATTCAAAAAAATTTTTAAAACATGAAAATCGTGAAAAGTTGCTAAAATTATTTTTTATTGCATTTTGTTTCATGTTCTCTCACCATATTTAAATCGTAATGAAAAATTTTTTTTTACACCAAACATTTACAAAAAGAAAATTTTAATCATTCAAATATGTATGCAATTCAAAAATGGACAGTGAAAGTTGTAATTTCTATATTTATTAAAACTGATATTTTAAGATAAGGATGTACAACCTGTGACCTGCCAGCCATAAATGGCCTATGATGAAATAACATGTGGCCGGCAAATATTGTGAATTTATAACTGTGAAAAAATGCACTTTTTGTGCTTATGTTGCTAAAAAATCGTGAATTTTAGGCAGTTTGCTTGGGTAAATAAATTCCAAAAACTACTTAACAATCGCAAGTTTTGTTGTTTAGCCACAAAAAATTTGGGTTTTGTAGATCACACTGGGAAAAACCACAAATTTTGTCATATTCAAAAAATTGCACCTTTGTTTGATCTAGCCAGATAAAATCATGAGTATTGTTGATGATATGTTAAAAAATTGCTGATTTTGTTCATCAGATGCAGGGGAAAATGTCTGATTATCGTTCAAATTATACATAAACTTTGTTGATCAGATGCAAAAAAAAAAAAAAAGTCAATCAGACACGGAAAAGTGTAGATTTTGCCAAATGGGCACAAAAAACGACTGGAGTATGATGACTGGAGTAAGCAGGAAGGGACAATAGATAGCGAAAAAGAAAACAAAGACCAGGGTTCATACAGAGTTGGGAAGAAAAAATCCTAAGAGTACATAAAATCCAAGGAGTCCAAAAAATTTTAAGAACTTGTCACTTTTATTGTTATTTATGTGGCATGCACTTGCACAGCTCCAGTTCTGCAGGGATTCCACGAGTTACCCCCCATGCAAGGGGAGGAGGATTATCCGTGATCTTCAGACGAAATCGTCGCTTTCTTGTGTTTTTCAGACTAAATCAGCTATTTATCTGCGATATTTTAGCAAAATTGGCAATTTATAGTGATCTTATAGTGGAATCTTATATATGGATCTATAGTGGATCTTATAGTGATAATTTATAGTGGTGTTTTGTACCCACGTTTTATTTCTTTTGACTGACGACGACTGTTTACGACAGGTGCGGTGATTATGCTGATTTTTTTTTCAAAACTATTTTAATATTTGAGGCTGCGGCGATTACACCGGGTGCGGCGTGTCTTCCCTAAATTACGGTAGTTACTTGTTTTATTACTTAACTAAAATTAACAGTCATTAAAATGTTATGTTTTATTCCCTATAAACATTTAAAATCATATTCAAATAAAAAGGAAAGAAAACCATATGCTGAAGTGAAGCAGATTTCGTCAGAAGTCTGTGAGGCCCCATGAAAGTTCAGCTTTTCATTTGCTGAGATGTAATATGTTTGTTGATTGGACATTGAAATATTCCTAGTTTTGTTGACTGACTGGACTGTGAAAAAGTCATGAATTTTGTCGATCAGGAGGGGGAAATGCAGATTTTGTCAATGATGCATGAAAAAATTGGATTTTTGTTGATCTATTGCAGAACATCCATGAGTTTATCACAAATTTTAATTAAGCGAGAAAAATGCAAATTTCGTCAATCGGATAAATAGTCACTAGTTTTGTTGATCATGTTCTGAAAAATAGAAAATTTTGTCGGTTGGATGCAGAAATATCATGCATTTTATCGATCAAGCTCTGAAAACGCAAAAATTTAGTTGATTGGGTTTGTTGGATTACATCAAATATTCGGCATTCGCCCTATGCAGCCTAAAAGCCAAATATTCGGCTGGAACGAATATTTGGCTAGAGTATAAGAGTATTCGGCTTTATAAAAGTTATTTTTTAAATTTTTGAAAAAATTGTAATATGAGCTTCAAATTCGGAAATTTTTGGAGTAGGATCTATATTGAACCTGGAGTTATACAGTGAAAATTACCATACAAATTATAAATAAATAACAAAATAGAATTAAATTGTTATTTTAATTGTAATGTTTAGCTTTTTCAAGATTCCTGATCCATTGAGATTGCACTCACTAAAATATGCAGAATTTTAAGCTTAAAATATTGCAACAAAAATACAATTTTTTAGATTGATATACCTATAAGATCTATTTAAACAGTTAAAATTTTTAAATAAAATGCAGTAGTTTTAAATAATGAACGAAATAAATTCATAAGTCATTAATAAAAATACAAATAAAACAAATTAAAGACTTGATGTAACAAACACATATAACATATTTAATGTCTTGTGAATGTGACATATACTACCATCCAATTTTGCTGTTTAATATTACAATTGGGCGACAAAATAATCAAGAAGTACTGAATTTTCTTAAAGTGCAATACATGAAGAATAATATTTAAACATCTCAAGTAAATTTATTTAAATTAATTAGAATTTTAAATATGAGCTGTAAAAAGTATGCATAAATAATAAATATTAAAGAAATTTAAATATTTTATTCATATTCAATTTATTCAATTAAAAGATAATTAAGCTAAGTATAAATAAGTACACTGATTGAACTGTCTATTACATACATAAGTATATATTTTTTTTATTCATGAAGTTTTATTTTATTTTTTAGCCTAATGCAACAGAATTCGACGACACGTCTGATTTAGATGTAACAAATGTAGAAGTTGAAGTGCATCCTGGCAGCATTGTGGATATCCCAATTACTCCTTCAGCGAATGCAACTCCATCGGCTGGCAGACTCAACAGCCTGAAGAAAGGCACAATGAAAAGAACAAGAAACAGGGGGATTGTCTTGGGGGCGGAAAATTCAAGTAAACTAATACAGGCCCAACAGTCAACTGCCAATGGTTTGATGGCAGTTGCTGCTGCAATTGAAAAAAACATTGAGCAGCAAAAAACAATTATAGAATTACAAACGCAGCAGTTAGAGCTGGAAAAACGCAAGACTGCTGCGTTTGAAAACCTTGTCGTCCATATAATGGAAAATTTTCCTGAAAAATAAAAAATTTCAGTAATAAATACCTTGTTATTTTTTTAGTGATGTTGACACTAATGTTCCAATTAAATCTTTATAATAGAGTTCCTATGGGTCAGGAAAAAACATGGAAAACAGGAAATTGCAAAGAATTTTTTAAATATTTGAAAAAGTTGGTGAATTTTTGATCTACTAAACCCTTTAGAATCTCAATCATCTTAAAAAATTTTGAATTACTTATTCAGTCAATCTAAAATTTTTATAAAAATTATGCAAATTGTAAAATATGAAAAATTGCAAATTTATACCGCACTAAAGTTACTCTTTGTAGATAGTTTTGCAATAATATACAAGCTGAATTTTTATTGAGAAACATTGTTAATTTTTTTTTTTTTTTTTTTTTTTTCCTGCAGTAGGAGCTCTGTTATAGTTTGAATATATTTAATGCATAGTTTGAATTATCCAAACGTGGAATCATAAAACATTAACTATTAGTGATATTTTAAATTTCAGGCCAAATTTTTTTTACAATAGAGTATACAAGTGTATGAAGTTGTATAAAATTAATTATTGGAATTTAATTAATCAATCTACACGTGAAAGTTGAGCATGCTTTTAAGTAAAATTATATTATTACTGGTACTAAATATGCTTTATTTACACAACACATAATTATTTATGGTAAAACATAATAAATATCTTATACATTTCAGGGCATCGGATCATCTTTGAAAATAAATTTACGGGGAAAAAATCTGCGTTTAGATCGTTACACAATTTGGACATTTGCTGATATATCATTTATATTTTGACATTGTTTTTTTATTTTTGTATTGGATGGCTGAAGTCCATCTCTACATTGGATTTTTAAAATTTTGGCTGTAGATATTTTTTAAAGTTACTTTCACTTTCAAAACCAGTTTTGAAAATTGATGTCATTATAAAAAGATATCTGCAAAATATTTAACCATAAGCTTACAGAATCTTTCCTGATGGGCACAAGGAGTCTTCAATAGGCCTCTTGAATAGTAGGTTTGAGTAGAATAATATAATTGGCTTTTTGGCTATGACCAACAGAGCTTTCTTCAATTAGGAAATAATTCAGCAAATGATGATACTGTTATAGTAATTTTTGTGAAATTTTCTTGGTTTTTCATAATTTTTTTTTTTAAACAAAAATTTATCTGTCATCAAACGATAAATAATGAATGTAGGTTATTAATTTTTTGGAGCATATATAAATTTATATCTATCAAAAAACATTAGAATGCACAATCATATTTTCAAAATTGAAGTGCATTCAATATGCAAACTAAAGGAAACAGTTTTAATTTTTTCCTTCTGTTTCTTTTAAGATTTGCTGGTGGTCTGAAAATTTTACATTTAAACTCATTTGACACACGACAAAAGTAATTACATTTCGATAGCTTTATACCTTGTTAAGGGGCCACTTCACTCGAATGAAAAGACCTGTTCGCTAATGCTAATCCTATGGAAGAAATTTATAAAGATATCTCGGTTGCATTTTAATAGTTTTAAATGATTATGCTCTGTGTAAGACGTGCTTGTTCATTGTGTTGGTTCTTAACTGAGAACAAGAAAACAAAAGATCAGTTTAATGTTTGGTTTTAAGTTTTGCAAAACACCGAAAGAAATTCATGTGGGGTTGTGCAAATTGAACATTCACAATACTCGCCAGATCTCAATCCTCCAGACTTCTATTTCCATGACTCCATTCTCTTTCAAAGAGATTTGATTTTATTATTATTGGTATTTACTTTTTTGTTTTTATTTTTTACTTTATAACAAAAATAATCAAATTTCATTAAGGATTCACATTCATTTCATTTAAAGTCCCCTTTTCCGAAACTCTACATTTTCTTTTCCCATAAAATTCAGTCTTTCAAACAACTTATTTTATTATTTTATTTTACCCACCTCGCATTACAATGTTAAATTAGCATTTGTTTCCAGGTCGATAAAAGTTTGCAATAACAAAAACAATGTAAAAACAGAAGCAAAAAAAAAAAAAAGCTTGCTAAATGTAACAAAACTGCTTCTGCTTGTGTTTACACTGGAAGTTCAATCTAGATATCTATATTATAAAGGACAAAAGTATCTGTGTAACGCATACGTCATTTTGAGAATGGAAACACTTTCAAATTTTAAATGAAATTTCGATATTGCAATTTTTGCTATTACAATTGTTTAAATTTCTGAACATTTCTTTTTTTTTTCTTTTATAATTTACGCGTTTCAGATTTTTGGACATAATTTCTATTTTTAACACCTCATTTCAGTAATAAGTATTATATATAGTGGGTTTAGGTCTTTTTTAATGCATAGAATTAAAACAATTGTTTTTTTTTTCTTTCTAAAAAAAAAAAAAAAGCGCAAATAGTTTTTTAGAAGAAATTTAATGACATTTTCTTTTTTTGTTTATAATTTATGAGTTTCAGATTATGAAATATAAATAATTTCTATTGTTTTTTAGAAGAAATCTAATGACATTTTCTTTCTTTATAATTTACAAGTTTCATATTATTGAATATAAATAATTTCTACTTTTAACACTTTATTTCAGCAACAAGCATTAGATATATTAGGTTTAAGTCATTTTTTTATGCATAGGCTTAAAATCAATATGCATTGGTGAACATATCTATTGCTCTAAAGAAAAAACTTTAAACATGTGAATTGATCAAAGATAAAATAGATTCAATATTTAGTATAAAATATTTTAATTCTTTTAATATTGCAGATTATTTAATGCAATTAATAATGTAACACAATGATCTTTTAAGTTTTTGCACAAGCTGTAAAAGAAATTTTTCTTTTGGGAGATTATCTTGAAAAATTAAAAACAAAGACTGGTTGCTAGTTATAGCATTTTAGTAAGAATTTTTTCTCTCTATCTACTGAATCTAACGACTAAAATGTTAACTTCAATTTGTCACTCAGAAAGAAAAAATCCTAAGAAGTATTTGTAATTTATTATTTGAATAATTGTGGAAAAGAATATTTACCAAACTACATCTAAATGTTTATTATTAGTAATCAAAAGATTGTTTATAAAGATTTACAGGGCATCAATAGTTCACTGTGATGAACAATCAAAACTTTCAACATAAGGCTATTTACTAAAACTGTTTAAATTGAAAAATGAATTTTTTAAATTTTCAGCATAAATTCAGTAATTATTAAATTTAAATTATTTTCAATGAAGCTACACTGCTTATAAACCAATAATGTCTGTTTTTATCAGTAAATATGCATGTATACATAATAAGAACGGATGTTTTAAAAAAAAACCCTGTTTAAACCAAAAAAACCGTTTTTTTTGGGGGGGGGGGGGTTTAAAAAAAACCTGGTTTTTTTCCAACCCTGCTTTTTGGTGTAAATCGCTCAACAGATGACGCTGCTATGCTGCATTATTCATGATTATCGCAATACCTCTATCTCAAGAACTAAAGGACAATTTTTTATCAAACTACAGCTTCAGACGGTTCCTGATATATATTAATGTTGTTTAGTTTTTGGTGTAAATTGCCCTATAGGTGGCACTACTATGCGGCATTTTTCAAGATTTTGTTACAGCTGACTAATTGAATTTTTTTTGCAAGGTGTTGAATCTAAAATTGACCTCCCATTTTACCTCTATAATGTACAGTAATGTTGCAAAAACAGGGCAGTTTGCATTAGAAAAGTACAAATGAGTAAAAATCTAACAGTCAATAAATCCTATGCCATTTTTTAGTTGCAGACCTGAGTAAGCCAAACTAAAACAGGGTGGCTACAGAATCTGGAAATCAGGGAAATTTTTCTCTGCAAAAATATTTTTGTTTTCACCTTACCAACAACATTGATTTAGTACCAAACAGGCTACATTTAAACCAATAATAAGATGTGATAAAGAAACAAAGCCATATTGCTGCCAAGCGGCTTCTGTCTGCATCAAAGCTAAATTGTCTCAAACTTAGTTCATTCTCAAACTTTTGACGAAATTCATCAGTCTTAGCAATTTTTTGATGAAATTTGCACGTTTTTCACGATTTCTTGTCAAAATGTACCACTTTTTCGAGAGTTCTTGACAAAATTTGCAAGTTTTTCACAATTTTTTTGACAATCTGCATTTTAAGCTATTGCATAGCTTTTATCGCGGCCTTTGAGCGCAGCGACCGAATCCAAAAATTCCGTAACGAGAAAAATCCTAACACATCCGTAACGAAAAAAACCTAACACTCGGCTAACCACGTTTCAGTTCGGCAGACTTCAGCGTGGTATCTTTCAGTAGACTTCGGCAGACATTGACGCGGTATTTTTCAGATATTTAGAGGATATCAAGTCTCAAATTTATGTTTCTTATTTCAGTTACCATAAACCTATAGTTTCAATGATAAATTCCTGATTAACCTACATGTATTGTAAGATAATAAAATTATTTAAAACAATATTAATTTCTTATTTATTCAATAAAAGAAAAAAAAAATTGTTTTCTTATTGGTCATCACGCTCAAAAAGTGTAACTTGAATTAATATCAAAAAAAAAAAAAAAAAAAAAAACCTGCATTAATAAAAAATATATAAAAAATTATAGCTGCATAAGTTGATAAAAAATGCTATGCAATAGCTTTACCGCGGCAGTCCCCGAGTGCCACATGTATTTTTTTTTTTTCACAAATTTTGTTTTTTGAGATTTTTTTTTACAAAATTTGCACTTTTTGCAGGTTTTTTTTTTATTCATTTTGTATGTTTTTCATGATGTTTAGATGAAATTTGAATGTTTTTCGTGATATTAAGATAAAATTTGCACATTTTTTGCAACCTTTTGACTAAATTCTTGCTTTTTCCCGAACAGCAATAATTTCTTTAATCTAGTATTATTTACTTAAAAACTATACTTATGTAAATGGATTGCATAATTTATTTCATTCCAAACTGCAGACATATTGGCTCAGGTTTTTTAATTAAGTCAATCGGTAGTTAAACATGTAACTGAAAAATCATTTCAACAGATATGATGTAACAAACAATAGCGTTTAATAAAAATTCTTAGGCTGTTAAAAAAAAACTCTTTTAAAAGCAGGTTTTGCTACTTTCTTTTTATTTTGTAATATAAAGTGAAAATAATTTTCTTTTAATAAAAGTAAATGGGAAAAAATGTTAATTATTTAATATTTTCTAAGAAAATATAATTTATTTGGGAGAAACAATCATGAAAAATCAATTTTTCCATTTTTTCCCCAAAAAAAAACACCGGTAAAAAACCAGTTTTTTTCCGCCGCTAATATTTTTCCAGAAAATTTACATCTCTACGCTGGATATCTGTATCCAGCAAAATCAATATCTCGTGCTCCCTTAATAATAATGTTCCAAAGTAGACTGTTGTGTAATGAACTTCAGCTGATAAAAAAGTTCTAACGAAACATTAAATTGAAATACTTTTCAAAGTACATCACATTTTTTTTTTTTTTTAAAGGATATTCTGCTTTAGGGGAATAGTGTGGAAATTAGATATCCAAATAATAATGAAAGAACGAAAAATTTTAAAACATTCAATGTTCAGCAATATTCAAATTTAGAATCAATCAATACAAAATGTTTTCTTAACCTGCAAGATGATCGCTAGTCCATAATTAATGACATACAATGCAAGATCGTGGTATACATAATTAAGTATAGACCACCATTTTTTTTGGCGGGGGGCAATTGCCGTACAAAGATGATTCATTCCATGTGATGTTTTAAAAGTTTTTAACTGACCTCTTATGGCATAGATTGCAGGTAGACATTTGCTTGAAATTATCTCGCTAAAGCTAAATTGGCTATTGGGTTTTAAGTATCTTTGGACATTTAGGGAATTAAATTTTTTAGCACTGTTCAGATATCGAGTTTCCACACTTTATTCTAGACTAGTATAAAACTGCTATCAAAAATAGCAGAATTTTGATCTGCGATTCATTTTCCCAAAACTTCATACAAACAGAATGAATATTTTATTAACGAGTTATTAAGACTAATAGACTAAGTAAAAATCATTATAAGATAAAAATCAAAGCAGGACTTGTTTCGAGCTAAACCAAAGCAGCTCGTCATCAACTAAAATAGACAGGTGTACATAAGAGACTAAGTCAAAGATGAACAGTTCATGTTTGACTTCATGCCGTGAAGGACATGTCTCCTTCAGGTGATGACAAGCTGCATTGTTTTAGCTCAAAATGCATCCTGCTATTTATGTTATAGTGATTTATATTAAGTCTTTACATTAAGTCTGTTATTATTATTAATTATCACCAGTATATTTGGTGTTTTTTTTGCTGAATTATTACAAATTAAATATCAACAAATAAAGTGTTATTCAAATGTAATAAGATCTTTTTATCCATGAATAATTCATAACACATTTTTAAAATTAAAAACTTTATTCTATAACAGTAAAAGGTCTAATAAATTAATCAGCAGGTGTATTAAAAGGTAGATCTTCATCATCTATGTCAACCTCAATTGTTAATTGATTGTTGACACAGATGTTATGAAGGATTGCACAGGCATTAACAATTAGTCCAGCCACCTCTGGTTCATAATGCAAGACTCTGTGGCGTAACAGACATCTGAACCTGGACTTCAAAACGCCATTCACTCGTTCAATAACGCACCGTCCTCTGGCATGTGCCGCATTGTAATTCCTCTCTTGAGGACTTTGGGGATTGGAAAATGGTGTGTGTAACCACTGCTCCCAAGGATAACCACTATCTCCTGAAAGAGAAGGGAAAACAATTTGTAAGTTCCATGAAATTAAAAATTAATAATGCTATAAAAATAAAGACTAAATCAAAACCCATATGAAATCATTAATTTTGAACTTGCTACCAGTTAGAAAGTATTTGTTACTCATTACTGTTCAGAAATCTGATATTAACAGTCATTGTACATACTACAAAACTATATATACTGTACAGAAGAGTCTTTGGAAGAATTTGCATCTGTTATGTGCTGCCGACTATATGTAAAACATACATTTAATGAAATTTCTAAGTTTAATTTTAAAAGAATGCAAACAAAATATTAAAATGCAACGTATGATTGACATATACGATTAAGGAGTCTTATTTATAAGTAACGATTCAATACTTTGTATCTTACAGAATATACCCATTTACTTAGTAACAAATAGGTGCAATTTGCAACAGTTCTAAAAATTAACATAATCTCAAAAATGTATAAAAGAAATATTTTTCGCAGAATATAAAGTTGAAAACTCTTGACAAAGTAGCTGACACTACATTATTACTGGAACCATTTCTCTAGATGAGCCAAATTATTACATGAGCTGCACAAATAAAATAAATTTGGCCTTATTTGGCTAGTGTATTTATTCTTAAATCTTTTGTCCAAGTTTTAGAAAAACAATATAATTTACACAATAAATCACACAGATAATTTTGGATAAACAAAAGCTTTCCACAAACTATATTTAAAATCAATACAAACTATATATACAAAACAAATTATATTTACCTAATAACCAGCCATTCCCATGGATATAATTTTTTGACACGAAACATTTTCTGAGATTGCAAGATTTCCATATGTATGCATCATGGCTGCATCCAGGGAAGCGGGGTACTACATCCAATATTCTTTGATGCATATCACAAACCTAAACAACAATTTTTATTATAAGACTTTTTTTTATAAAATGTTATTACAGCTTCCATATATTACTTTTTGCTTTAAAAAAGAAAAATTCTTGTTTTTAAAACTTTTAGAAAATTTTATTGGTCTGTGTTCTAAATATATTTTTGCGGCTCATATGCAAATCTTTATGGGGGAAAAAAATAAAAATTTTAGATAAAAGGTTTAAAGAAGTTAATTTTTAGTGAATGTTTAGTTTTAATTTGTGTTACATAATTTTACTACTAGAGATGCACCGGATGTGGATTTTTGCAGGATACCAGATAACAGATATCCGGTACAAAATTTTACCGAATTTCCGGTATCCGGCCGAATAATTTCTCATTAAGTTTTAATAATATTATAATGTTTTAATAATATTTCAATTTTATGCTTGTTTAAAGAAAAAAAAATTGTTATTTTATATTATGCAAGTATTAATAGATTTTAATTCACTTACTAAGTCAAAGTTACTTAAAAACAAATGCATAGTAATAATTAAATATTGAAATGTAATATTATTTTGCCTTTTCAATTTTACTTATAAAACTTCTAACTTTACATACATAGTTTTTTCTACCTTTTCTCTTGTCTCTATAACCAGATTTAGGTAGTGTCTTGATGTTTTTTAGATGCATTGTATCAATCAACTTTTTTACATTGGTAAATGACATCTTTGGTTTCATTTTGTTCAAAATTTAAGTAAAAAGTTAGGGGGTCAATTTATACACAGATTTTCTTTTTTTGCAAATTTTGCATTGGAAAGTTTGGAGCTTGACTTAAACACAAGCATATATGGTACATAATTTAATTTTACTTACTATTTGAATGTTCAATGAATGCCAACCTTTTCTATTCACATAATTCTTTTCATTATGAAACCCATCATCCGACGGAGCAAGAATGGATACATGTGTGCAGTCTACTGCCCCAAGCACACCAGAAATACCACAATATTCAAAAAACTCTTGTTTAACACAATCTTGTTCTCTGAAATTGAAAAATCAACAAAATATTTTTAAGTTTCTGTTTTGAGATAAGCAAGAATATCTCTAAATATAACAAACAAGTTCAATAATTGGAAAACAAATTTCACATTACTTATAACAGATATAAACAATAGCTTAAATTTAAACAAAATAGCTATTTGCTTCTATATAGTGCTTTTTTAGCAAGATACATAGTTTAATTTCACTTCAAACTGTCTAAGAGAAAAAAAAAAGGTGGAATCTGAGTGTCTGTTCTTTAATGACCTACTCTTTTGTTCAAAAATGGGACAGACTGACTCTGCAGCCCTGTTTAAGATACCATTTGTACAGTCCAAAATAATAAAAAATTAAATACATTTATTTTATGTTTTGCAATGCAAAAAAGTAAAAGAAAAAAATCCCAAGATATTATCAAAAAAAAAAAAAAAAAAAAAAAAAAAAAAAAAAAAAAACTGAGTATTCATGTATTATCAAAATTTATATAAAAAGATTTTTTTTTCTGTGTTATCTTTTTTTTAATTTATCACTTTGTTAATATTAATCCATAACTGAAACTAAAAAAAGTACATAAATAAACCTTTGAGTCTGAAAAGATTAAAATATTGTTGCAAATAAAGGCACTATGGATGAGGCAGACAATCATTAACCTGTTTGAGTCTGATAAAAAAGATTTTATTAAAGTTGGGATAAAAGGTAGAACAAATATTAATCCTGTATTACATTACAAAAATTATGAGGGATTAGTGGTCTAGGTAAAAATTAAGCTTTTTTTTTTTTTTAATGACATGATCAGTGGTGGGTAAATACACCATTTTACTCGCCACTGGCAAGTGAATTTCTGTCAAAGCGAGTGAATTTTTAAGTAGTCTTGAAAGATTTTAAACTATACAGATGTACCAAAAACTTGACTACTTAGCTTTAGTTTGCAACTTTTCAAAGTATTATAATGTAAATACGGATGGAAGTTCTATCCTTACTTTTTGTATGTGTAATTGTATATTATACTCTTTGTATATTGTATGAGTAATAAGATGTACATATTTCATAATTTTATAGGAGAAAGAAAACTTATTAAAATGCATTGTAGTAATAGTGAGTAATCATTTTTACAATCGTTTAAATTTTTTCATAACGATTTTCAATCGCATGTTATATTTTTCTGAAGAGTAAAATAAATCCTTGGCTGGTAAGATTGTCCGAAAATTCCTCACCCCTGGACATGATATAATGATAATATTCAAAATCATTCCCTTTAGCAAATAAAAGCTCAAGTCAGTTATTCTAAACTAATAATTCTCTTCATACAATTCGCAGGAGATGAGTTTGTGACAGGTTATTTTAACAAACTGGAATTCAGGGCTAAGTTAATATTTTCAACTTTGTGACAATGGAAGTAACTTTTTTGAAGAAAGTAAAGATTAAGTATTTTTCCATTGGGCATATCAGTCAATATGCTAGCAGAAAATTAACAAAACAAATCATTGGATACAGGGTTGCTTTTGCAGCAATTACATTAAAGCAGCAGAAAACACATCTATAAACATTGCATGCCAATAAAAAAGAAAAAAGACACTGAATGCAGATAATTTGCTGTATACCAATCTGTTATTAAAAACCATCATTGAATGCAGAAATCTTTAAAATAAATGGCAATTTCATGCCGCTTGCTTACATTTAAGTTTTTGTATGTTGTCTTAATAAAATATTCATAATATTTTTATTTTGTTTAATATTCTTATTCTTGGTTACATTTGACACTACTTTAATGGCTTGAAAGGTTCTGTGCTAATAAAAAAGTGCAGAAAATTAAATTTAAAAAAGAAAAATTATTTTAGCATGAAAACAACAATTTGAAATAAGTATTTTAGGTACTTCTAGGTTATCCCGTCGACCAATTTCTCCAAATTATACAAATCTGCAAACTAATAGCCAAATTATACATGTTGACATAATTTTTATTTTAAATAGCGAAAAAACAATTAGTAGAATATTAATAAAAATATTAATAAAAAGTCGAAATAAAAATCAATGACATTTTAAAAACGCGAATCGCATTTAATGGCATTGAATGTGACATTCACGATCAACCATTATTGGCATTTAATCTTCTAGTTTGGTGATAATTTCTTGGTCGACAGGATAACCTAGAAGTACCGTATTTTATAGTGGTGTACCGAGTAGTACTTTGGCCGAGTAGCCGAGTAGTTGTGTAATAAGAAAATAAAACACTGATGTGCGCATAATATTAGCTTAGGCATACATATATCTATACCTGTGTGTATGTGTACATATATAATATACATATATAGTATAAATAAATTAACTCATTAAATTTGAAATTTATTTGGGCACCTTTTAAAGACAATCTTTGGCAGTTCAAAACCAATAAAAAAGGGGAATTGATACATAAAAAGTACAATTATTAACCAATATAAAACTAAAATATTCTTTAACCATCCAATGTATTCCGACCATAAAAATCTGTCTATCAAAAATGAAAATGTTTATTGGTTACTGTAACAATTCAATTCACTAAATAATGCAAAACATTTCATATTTATTTTGCAACTGTCTGTACTTTATTTTCTTTGATTAAAAAAAAAAAAAAAAAAAAAATGGCTTTGCTGTTTCTTTTTATTTGAAAAGATTAAATTATATTATTTTAAATTTATTACTT
Organism: Maratus speculifer; assembly: GCA_964019185.1. NCBI lineage: Eukaryota > Metazoa > Arthropoda > Arachnida > Araneae > Salticidae > Maratus > Maratus speculifer. Next base: position 180,354,755 of record OZ025295.1, on the reverse strand, counting down.
TTTAAATATCTCAGTAAAAAACTAACCTTTTTCAATGAAAATTATAAATGTGTGAATTAAGAATGCCTTAAAAAGAAAGCTCTAGAATTGATGAGTTAGATAATCCAATACTTGAAAATTCACCAAAGAAACAAAAAATACATCATGAGAATGCTAATGTAGACAAACCAGAAGAGAATGCCAGCAAAAAGTTCATCTATTTTCTGGGAATGTTTTGAGGAAATTGCGAATGAGCAAAAAAATTGTGGCACTAGTACTTGTTTAAAATCTCCGCATGAAGAATTGGTACAAAAAATGATACAAGCTTTCTTAACAGAAGACTTATGTAAAACTGACACTCCATTTGCATAGTGGGGGGGGGGAGAACTTTTCCGAATATGTGCAAATTTTGCAAAATACTCTGATGTGGATCTTTAACAACTGTTTATTCTGAATGTATATTTTCCGAGACAGGCCAAATTTATAGTAGTAAAACAAATGCCCTGTCTACTGATAATGTAGAATGTTTGGTGTTTTTGCTCCATAATTTGGAATATAATAAATTTAATAGTTATTTTTTTATTGCATTTATCACATTTTCAGTTTCTTTATCCAAAATAAGTCTTTTCTGTTTTCCTATATACCAAAAAATTATTTTTATTTGTATAAATGTAAAAATTTATGAGGATTTTTGTTCTTAACTTTTTCTATATTTTGCAGACATTGTTAAATACAGATTAAAATAGTTTTATGAATTACTAAATATATTATACATTGATATTCGAATAACTTTTTGCAGATCAGTTATAAATTTATATGCTTAAAAAATGAAATTCTTACAACTACTCGGCCAAAATTTGGCCGAATACCGAGTACTCGGCAAATTGGCCGAGTATTTACCGAGTACTCGGTACAGCTGTAGTATTTTATTATTAGTCATAAAATAAGAGAACATGCTTAATCAAACCTTCTTTCAGTAGGAAATTTTATATATTTCCTCAACAAATATTTGTTCATAGCTTGAACAACCTGCCTGATGCAGTTGCTGGCACTCTGCTGCGATATCGAAATAAAATATTCATTGCCAACACCCAGCTGGTATGACCCACTTGCAAAAAAATTCAAGGAACACAAAACCTGTAATGATATGTCATAACAGAAAGTTTATATTAACATTGTAGCATGAATTTTCATTTCATAATGAATAAAAAATTAAAGTAAATATTTAAAGTAAAATTACTAGAACAAGATAAATTGTCGAGTTGAATTCAATTGTAGATTTTTGTATCAAATTTTGAAATTTTTTTATGCACTACTTTTGTAGCACTGGCCAAAAAAGAAAAAATATGTATGATTTGTATAATATAGGATTAAACTAAGTGATATAGGAATATAGTGGTGACTCTAGACTGATTTTGGAGAATGCAGTGCTGAGCGGCCCTTTTTAATTACTTTATGTGCCTGATAGGCCCTTACTACTTTATGTATCCAAACAAATACTGTGATTTTTTTCCACTTCATTTCTTTTTCTGTTATCAGGAGGATAAAGACTCACAAAATATGTCCATTGAGGTAGGAAATAAGTCATATATTTCATCATATGTTACTACAGTAGAACCTCGATCCATCGTTTTTTAATGGGTGCAAGAAAAAAACAATACGGGAAAACAATCAATGCGGATTAACTTCAAAACATAAAAAAACACAGTGATTATGCATTACTAAAGCATGCAATGTATACAGTATTCTAATAAATGATAATTTGTTGCTTACAAAACTGTAAAAAGAAAATTGATGTTTATTTTAAGAAATGAATTATTTTGTTTGATTTTTTTTTATTATTTTTAAATCAAAAAATTATTTTTTAATATATACGGCATTTTTGTTATTTTATATTTTTATTATATTTTTTGTTATTTCATATGCATGTATGAAAGTTCATAGTTTCAAATCCCGTAATTGCGTCAAGCAGAGCTGGCACTGATATCTCAGCTCCATGGGCATGAACGTTATTTTCTGCTTTTTCGCCATATTTTCATGTTTTGCATTATCACACATTTCTCCTATGTTTAGGGTAGGGGTGCACAACCTTTTCAAGAGAAGTGCCACTTACAAATATTTCTTTGTAGTCGAGGGCCATGTCAATAACATGGAGAGAATTCAATTATGAAGGTGATCTGTGGCCTATAATCAGATAAAAAATACCTTTTCAGAGGGAAGTGGGGGAGATACCCCTTTAGGTTTGCTTAACCAGTGAAAATATCCAATTTAGTTGGTAAGGATATATCAGCAGTTTTTACGTTTGTATGTATAACAGATGTAGCAAGGATTATTCTTAAGATGTAAAAGTACCCCTTGACTTTATTCAAGAGAGTACATTTTGTTTTATTAAAAGTACTAAAACACAAAGATAAGGGCTAGTGCTGAAAAAAGTGTAAACTTTATCTCCTTCAGGGAAGGAGCCGATCAGCAAGATTTTTCCATGACTCATCACTGAAATTTCTGATTTTGCAACACCCAGTCAACAAAATTTGCAGCTTTCCATTCCTGATCAACCAAATTTGTGCTTTTTACAAAAGTAATCGATAAAATTCGCAATTTTTAAGAAACTAATCGAGAAAACTCAATCTCGTGCCTGATCACCAAAATTTGTGATCCTTACAAAACCAATCGAGAAAATTCGTGATTTTTACGAAATTGATCGACAAAACTTACAATATCAATGGACGAAATTTGCGATTTTTACAAAGCTTATCGATGAAATTCGTGTTTTTTATGAAGGCGATCGACAAAATTCGCGATTTTCACGAAACTGACGAAATTCGCAACATTTCTTCACATGATCAATAAAGTTCACAAATTTTCTGTGGATGATCGACAAAATATCGATTTTTATGAAGCCGATTGACGAAATTTGTGATTTTTACTAAACCAATTGATGAAATTTGCGATATTTTTAAAACTGATCTGCGAAATTCGCAATTTTTATGCAGTGATCCACAAAATTATCAATTTTCGAAGCCGATGGACAAAATTTGGGATGTTTACAATGATGATTGGCGAAATTTGCAATTTTTTTTCTCATGATCAACGAAATTTGCGATTTTTACGAGTCGATTGAGAAAACCCACAAATTTTCAGCACCTGGTCAGCAAAATTAGCAATTTTTTACGAAGTTAATCGGCAAATTCTAAAGTTTTCAAGGCTGTTCGATGAAATTCGCGATTTTTTTTTACCTGTTCGACAAAATTCGTCATTTTTTCGAACATGATCAATCAAATTTGCGAATTTTACGAAGCAGATCGCCAAAATTCTCGATTTCTACGAAGCTGATCGATGAAATTTTCATTTTTTTCTTGCATGATTGATAAAATTCGTAATTTTTAAAACTTTATTGACGAACGTAATTTTCTTTGCCTGATTGACTAAATTTCTTATTTTCCGCGTGAGACAGACAAAATTTGCGATAGTTCAATGTTCAACCAGTGAAATTTGCAATTTTTCCCAATTAATTCGGAACCCAATTAATAAAACTTGCTATTTTTCCACGTTCGATTGACTAAATTTGTGCTTTTCCCGTCTTTAACTGATGAAATCTGCATTTTTTGACTCCCAATCAACAAAATTCGCAATTTTTAATTAAATTTGACAAAATTGCATTATTTTGCACGGCAAGATTAAATTCGCGATTTGTCATATGGATTTGCATGACTGTCAATTTCATTTCGGTGAGGTGAAAAATGTTGATGAATGCAGGAAAACTAATTTTTGAAGAACTATGCTTGCGGATTTCGTTAACATTATTTAAATATAATTTGTGCAGGGACCATAAAAATAAAACGATCAATGTGGGAAAATGATGGATGCGAGAATGATAGATCAGGATTTCAATGTATTGTTTTTCCCACGATTTCAAGATGTTATGGTAGAAAAAAGCAGTCAAGAAAATGGATCACTTATGAGCAGGGGCAAAACTAAGGAGGAGAGGGTGAAGATTTTGTTTGTCTATTTTTTCTGTTTTCAAGGTTTTTATGAATTCAAATGCGACAAAGCTCATTAGTCAGTATTTGAAATGTAATAAAATTATTTTTATAAATTTAATTTGCATAGGGAAGGGAGGTGCCAAAATCCATGTTTGTACTGAATGATGAAAAAAAAAAAAAAAAAAAAAAAGACTAGTTATGGAGCTGCTCATAAGTTTTCTGGTTGACATAATTAAAAATGTGTGTGTGTGTGAGGTTGTAGGTGCATGCTAGAAAAACTGCCTATATGGTAAAATTCTCATAAAATTCCTTCACTTTAAATAAAGATTTTGAAGTAGTGTAATTCAATTAAAAAATGTAAAAAAAACTATAGAAATTAATCAGATTAACTTCGGTAAATTTCATTATTTAAACCAATGTGTCATACTGTGTTGCAGTTATTGGAAGCATGGTGATGCAACTGTTTAATATACTAACAACTTTGGATATTACAGAATGCTTACTTGTTACATATATATGTTGAAACATTAATAATTTCTCATATTAAGCTATTTCATTAATTTGCAGTATGTACTATTGTATTGCAGTTTCTGGTAATAAAAAGTATAGATGGTAAAATATCTACCATGTGATTATCGAGGTGACCAAAATACTATCGCCAAACTATGAGATTAAATGCCAATAATGAATGATCATAATAGTTGCATTCATCTTGACATTAAACATAAAAGTTTTTGTTATGTCATAATTGATTTAAATTACTTTTTATTTGTATTTTTATCAATGTTTTACCAATTTGTTTTTTCATTATTTATAATAAAAAGTACATAAATTTGCATAATTTGGAGAAATCAGTCGAAAGGATAATCAAGTAGTACCTAAAATATGTGCATTTTCTAAAAGCAATTGTGATACTTTTCTGATAGCCAGGTGTTAGTATTATATATACACTGCTAGAAATAAACAATAAAACTAGTTTATTGCAAATTGCATTTTTCCCCCCCTCGATGAAAGTTTGATTTTTAAATTTTTGGATAAGGCAAGTTTTGAAACTTATGTTGTCATGTTTGAAATTTCTATAGCATGTTTCTTATTGAAAACAAAGTATGTAGTACTTAGGGGCTGTGCACATATAATGTTAACATTTTAGGGAGGAGGGGGAAGTCTGGCACATGATATCGAAAGGTATCTCTAGGGGGAGGGGGGTTGCCTTATGATATAGATATTTTTGACCCAATCAGAATTGTCTCTTTTTATTTGTAACATGGTCTTTTCTTCTAAATAGTATGTCTTTTTTTTTTATTATTCTGTTATCTATTTTTATGAAAATACAAAATTATTATTAAAATCGCTAAATTATTATAAAATTATAAAATTTTAAAATATGGTGTACTCCATTGTTGGCATTCCTATTCATCTTCATATATGTGCATGCATATAAAATCGAGAAAACATATGTGAAGTATATTTGTAATGAAGCTTGTGTTTACAAATAAAAAAGAATGTTGTCTACTTGTTTTGTTGATAAAAGTTTCTATCTACCCCCATTTCCACACCCTTTCTCCATTCAGGGAGCAAATTCAAGAAGACTTGAATGCATTATGTTACAAAATGCGATTGTAAAATACTTTTAAATAGTAACTATTTTTTAAAAGTTTTATTTGAATAAAGAGATATTTTATTAACTTCTCTTCATTTGAATCTATAAAATATGCAAAAAATAAATTTAACCAATTCTGTATATTACTCCAAAGAAAAAATATATATATACATTTTGATAATGACACTATTATTGAGGGGGGGGGGGGGGAGGTGGTTCGAAAGATAACTTATGCTATCGAAAAGAGTGGAGGGGGTACATAATTATCAAAATGTTGATAACGTTATATATGCCCCTTATACTTTATTTACATGACCGCTTAAAAGAATTCCATTATCTATCTAAAATTTAAATACTGATCTTATGATATTAACAATAAATAATTTAAATTTCAAAAATATTTCATTAATCATCGTTATTCTAAGTTAAAATTTATTAGAAAATTTGGATTAATTAATATGCTATCATAAATTATGGCTCTAAATACAGTCATAAAAACATTTATTAGCTATTGTTTTTTTTTGTGGCGTATTTATTACTTGAAGATAGGGTGCCCATTACTGGAATTTGCTGTTATTAACAATTAAATTTTAATAAATATTGAGAAATTAGAGTATCAGAATGGTTAAATATTGTTGAAAAATTAAAATAACATTGAAAAAACTGGAATAAAATAACTATTAATTAAAAATTATGAAGGGTATAAATTACTGGCACATATACCTTATGTATCAACATTTACTTTACATATATATATAGTTTAAACACATACATACATATTTATATACATGGCTAGTTCCATGGGTTTTGTAGTGTAAGTCACATTACCTTATAATTGCTATGCTTATTTGCCACCGTTATTTTTGAAAAGTCTGCTTGGCCTTATTCAATTAATGAAAATGTGCCGATAAAACAAATCACATTTTTTTCGTACTAAAACACTGGTAGCCAAAAATCGTAGCCTGTGACTTACACTACAAGTACTCATGGAAATAGCCACATATGAATATAATATAACACTGGCACTCAGCTAACAGAAAAGTATTCAAATTGCAATATATTTAAAAAGTTTAGACGTAAAAAGTTGTTTATTATTCTAAAATTGAAGTGTTGTTTGGAGCGATTAAAAAAATAAACAAACAATGTGGCATATTCTATAGAACTATAGTAAAAAGTAATTTTAGTTTAGAGAAAAGTATACATAAACATATAATTTAATGTTTCGATTAATAACTAAAACACATTATTGCTTAACATCTTAACATTTTTAAAACAGGAAAAAAACTACGTACCTTTGTTTCTGCAGAAATCACGTCTTGTCTAGTTGTTCTCGGTTCTAGAAAAGGCTTTAATTCTTTAATTAGTTGCTTCGTCAAGGTTTTGTTGAGTCTGAAATTTTTAACAAAATCAGACTCGCTCATATTTTCAAAACAATTCACTCTTGGCGGCCGAATAATTCGGGGAATTCTTTCATTTTCCTGAATTAATGCTAACGCTAATATTGCCGCCATCTTGTCGTATTGCCAATTTCACTGACTTTTTTGTGGTCGAAATTTTTCAGCGCTTTTCCGACCGCTAAATTCGATACGAGGCTGTTCCTTCCGACGCGAATTCACTTCCGATGACATCATGGTAGCGTTTTTGCTGGACTTCTCGGAACAGGACGTGTCATCGAAAAACTTCCGAGAATGATCGTATTTCGATCTCTTTGTGGTAGGCCCCCAGGTCAGGCCGTCAATTTTTTTCTTTATGGATCGGATCGGGCTCGAGCGTGGAAATTTTGACCCGTGCAGATCTCTACAGGGAACACCCTCTAATGACTCGTTTAGGTTGTGCACACTTAACAGTAATTTATTGTATAGGAATGAATGGGCGCAAGTGACGCGTTATTGTACAAACACCAGGGGCTCAATTTGTCCCTTTTTATGATTTCAAGTTTTCTCATTAACATCAGAAAATTCTTATGCTATTATTTTCCATATTTATGAGAGACATTTTATAATTATTTAAAGAAAAAATTCTTCTTTGAAAAATTCTGGTATGAATTTCTGATTAAAAAAAAAAAAAAAAAAAAAAAAAAAAAAAAAAAAAAAAAAAAAACTCATTTTTTTTTTCATGTATTTTCTGTATTTGATAGATTTGCTAGTTTTTTTCTTTTCTTTTTTTTAAATTCAAAATTTTCGATTTCATACCAGGAAATTTCAAAGAGTTTTTTTTCTTTTTGTAATCATGAAGTGCCTATCTTAAATAATCAAAAGAATAGTACATGAATTTTCTGGTATGAAGGAAAATTTTTGAAATAAAAAGGGGCCAAATTGGCTACTTAAAGTTTTTACCATGAATTTCGAATCACCCTGTATTTAAAATTGTGTTTGAAATAAAAAATTGTTGTAACATAAAATAAAATACGTTGAATGAATTTCTTTTCTATCTTGAATAACTAAGTACAAAATAAATAAATAAATAATTCCTATAAGCAACTTAAAGTTTTTTTAATTTAAATATAATTAAATTAAATGTTTAAAATTTTAATTATTTTTAAGTAAATTTAATTTAATTTAAATTTTTAATTAATTTTAAAATAAAAATTAATTTTTTTAATTTAAATTTAATTTTTCAATTATATATCCCTGGAATTCACAATCAATTTAGCCGTATGGGTGATAGTCATCCTAATGTTCGAGACTATGAGCGTCCCCCCACTTTTTTTTCCAGGACTACACCACTGCTCATTACCCACTTTATTACAAAAACGTTGGTAATGATCTCTCAAACCACATTTAAAGCATTTAGGAGCTGAAGCCTCACAGGTTTCTTAAAATCTATTTTCCTATCCGAAAAAGAATTAGTCTCATTACTCCCGTTTTGCCTCCAGTTACAACTAACTTTACTATCCTCCCTCGGTCTCATTTTTTCATTGCTTACATACCTATCTTTACCTTTAAAACTTTTATACGTAACTACATAAGACTTATTTTTATGGTCAAAATAATGGTCACATTCTTTAGCAATTTTAGAAGCTTCTAACCATTTACCCTGGTGAGTTAACCCAATATACCAGGCATGTCAAACACGTGGCCCGCGGGTCACAATTGGCCCGCCAAGAACTTCTTTGTGGCCCGCCAAGTCTTTGTCATTTTCGTATGTTTGATTACGTTCTTAATCGGTTTTAATTTCTTAGTTGATTCAGAAAATACACTTTGCATTGCAAATATTGAAAAATTGGAGAATGATTTTATTCAAAATATCTACCATTATTTCAAAATATTAATCTTCATTACATATAATGACAGATATTGACATAAACTAAATTTAATGATTCGCAATAAAATAAAGAAAAGTTTAAAATTTAAAATTAAAGGTTGTTATTTTGGATGAATATTTTTTACAGTTTGGCATAAGAGATGCAAATAACACCGATTCAATACCACTGTGGGATAAAAGATGCAAACATACACGGAAAGAACTGTTTTGTTGAAACAACTAAATTTTTATTACTATTGCCCTTACAAAATTGTTTTGTTGAAATGACCAAATTATAAACAAAATTGGGTAGAATTAACAAAATTATTTGGTTAGTCCAACCACAATTTGGTCATTGCAACCAAAATATTTTGTGGGGGCAATAGTAACCAAAATTTAGTTGTTTCAACAAAACAGTTCTTTCTGTGACTGCCTTGAATATGATCAAATCTAATTCAAATTCGTTTCCAAAAGATAGATAGGGTATGCAAAAGTTATCGATAAGAAAGATAAGAAGAGCATACCTTCATCTGAAAATTTAAAAATTTATAAAAGTTTTATGGTTTTTTCCTGATAATTTATTATCTGTTTTATGTTGAAATGAATACATTATTTTACTGCTTTCTTTGATTCACTATAATATTACAAAGTAATGCATGATATTTGTTACGCCTTAAAAATGTATCGAAAATCAATTAAAATTCGACTCTGATTTCTAATTAAAAGTTTCTAAAAAATCAAAAGAAATAAATAGATTAAAAGGGAAAGTGACGCGATTTCTTGTTTTGCAAAATAATGACAGTAATAATTATAATAATTTATAATAACAAAAAATTGTTACCCTGTTTTTATTATTAGGCTGCATGCATAGTAGAAAGCGAGCATTTTGGACATAAGCTCATTAATCAAGTTTTAAAGGTTTGTAAACGTATCATTGTAAATTATCCCTGTGTGATCTTATATTTCTTGATGATGAAGATATAACATCACAGATTCATAAAAGTCAATTTGAAATAATTTTTTATACTCAAACAAAGACTGAAAAATTGTGTTTGATACATAGAAACTTGAAGTTTGCTAAGAATTTACTCACAAATATTTCGAAAACCCCACAAATATCTAGAAATAATTCGGGAAATAAATAGATTTTAAACTGAAACTTTGCTGAAAAAAGTGTTCGTGAAAGATATTAAAAGTAATCCATCTGTTTTAAAAAAACAACGATTGGATGCAATTGCACATGACTCGAAATCATTCAAGCTAGAATAAACGATGTCCAGAATAATTAAATAAATTCAAAAATATGCAGGGGCATTTCTATAAATATCCATGATATAACCAGAAATTTCAATAATCGCATGACATTTATAATTTCAATATGTGTTGCTATAACCGAAAATTTTCATTAAATTAACAAATTTTCATTAATAGACAGTAGCCATCAGTAACCACAGACAAAAAAATTTTAATAGCCACTTTTTCTCATTTAGTGACCCTATGGCCGGTGCTAGCGTTGTTTTTGTCTTTTAACTTAATTCTTGAAAATATAGGTGCAAGAAATTTTACTCTCCGGGCAGTTTTTTTTACATTTTTGTATGATTTTGATTGCGATTTAAATTTTAAAATGTTAAATATGTGTTCAAGCATGTTTGTATTTTTATTTAAACTTATTTTTCATTACATTTGACAGTGCACTCGCATAAGATAACTTTTGCTACTGATTTGTTTTTACTTAATAAATATTTTTAAACATTTTCTGGTGCGTGTTTTTAATTTTTCCAATAAATGGTTTTAAAATTTTTGTATGTATTTTTGTTTGCTTGTTTTTTTCTAAACAATGCTGTATTTTTAATGTGCAGTTTTCATTTTGCGCGATAATCATCGAATTAATCTCCTTCTTTATTTTCGATAATGTGGCCCGCGGTTTTGTGTACAATGCTAAATCTGGCCCGCGGTGGTAGACGAGTTTGACATCCCTGCAATATACGATGCAGTTTCCTCATCTAACGTACTTGATAATTTATCAGTAACTATTAATTGGTTGACCTTTTCATATGAGTCAGCACCTTTAATCTTACAACAATTTTCCCATGTTGCTATTAACCGCGATACAAATAATACATGAGTTTCGTTCTCGTTTCTCTTAGCCTTCTTAAAATTTTCCAAACACGCCTTCGGTGTCGGCTCATGTTCCCTTAGGACTAACTCCTTTAATTCCTCATAATTCTCCATTTGTTCCCTAGTGATATAAATTAACAAATTATCCGCCTTATCTCCTAACATATTTAGTAGAATTTCGGCCTGCTGGTTTTCCGGTACATTTTTAGTTTTGAATGCCCTTACTGTTCAAAAATAAATTTTATCCCTCAGTCCCTTCTGGTACTTTGATAGATAGAGTTTTAACACTTTTGATCAATTTTCCAATGTTACTTTCATTACTAGATTCCCTAGACCCATTAGAGTTATTTGTCGATCCTTGAACCCTTAGCCTCTCCATTTCTAATTCATATTCCTTCCTTAATTTTTCAACCCTCCCTTCTCTTTCTAACTTTTCGCGTTCTAACATTTCCTGTTTTTCTAACTTTTCGCGGTCTAATTTTTCCTGTTTTTCTTCGCGCTCTAATTTTTCGCGTATTAATTGTTCTGCAACAATAGCGTCAGATAATTCCCTAATAATCCCCTCGTCATACCCATCACTGTCCATTATCTTTTTCCTAAGCTGAATTCTGGTATCATCTTCCGCGAATTCAACACCCAATTCTTCGGCTATCACTTGAAGATCCACCTTTTTTAGTTTCAATAAGAAAGCCATACCTTCTCCGATTGTTATTACCACCCTATAGTACAATAATATTTAAACCTACCAAATTAATATTTCCTAAATTTCTAACTTAGTACAGTTATACCCCACTTATTATAATACTTAATATCCTTCATATAATCAATGTATTTCTAATTAACCTACTGAATAATCAAATTTTCCTCAACCATTGATGTCACACAATTTACTTCCAATAAAACAAAGGTAAAACAGTAATTTCGATTTGATTACTATGCAATACACAATTAGATAATAACAAACAACTTTCATTACGTTGAAATTGAATAAAAGTATTGATGTCATTAGAAACATCCACATAAAGAAAAATTGTATAACATGCACATATAAATTTCTACAATTATCCTCACTAAGATATTTCCAAATTCAATACTGGTTCTCACACTTAAAACAAATATATTCAAAACCTTCACTTTTATTTTTCCTCACCGTGGCCCTTTTTTGAGTTTTTTTTTTTTACTACTTCTAGCCAATTAAAATTCTAAGCAAATGTTCATTGCTCGCTTGTTATCAACTCTTCAAAGTTAAAACAGTATTGCTTCATTTAACTATTACTTTAATAATAATTTAAATTTAAGTAAATTTAATTATTCCTTCCAACTACTATTAACACAATTCATTAATTTTGTTCACTACCATTTAGTAAAAAAAAAATATAGAAAATCAATATTAGCTCAAATTACTATGACCTTTTCTTAAAACAATAGAAAATATGGTTATTAATACTCCCTACCTATCTGAACACAATTATTTAATTGCACATAAATTATCTAGATAATTTATCTTAAATTACTATTAATTATACAATAACAATTTTTGGTTCGAGATGTCAGCAGAAGGAAATGATCAAAACACCTTACCTTATACTTTATCTGCTGGGGTACTCTTCTATTCATATTTAGTTCCACGATGTAGCGATAATATGGAACAAACAATAATTCTGTTGTCCGTAATAACTCTAGGGCACAACACTTAGGTTCAGTTCTCTTTAATGATGATGAGACACAACACTATAGTTCGGTTCGCTGTACCAATGTAGGGCACACACACACTGTACTTCTGCTCGACGCTTGAATTTTCTCTCTCTAAAATTACGCTCGACGATCCGGCATTACCACGCAAGAACTCCGGAACAACACGGCTCGCTGGTCATTGGTCTCAGACGATTCTATCCCGACGCTGCCATCAATTTGTCGGACATTCCCTCTTAGCCCGCACAACTTTGAAGAAAGTCCGTAGTAGTTATAGCTGCCACCACCGATATTATTAGGTGATATCGGTCACCTACTGTGAGGATTGTGTACATGAACACCAACGCTATCAACTAACTAAATTAGCAGTTTATTTATACTCTATGTACACACTATAATACACTATATACAGTTACAACTCGGATATAGGTGATCCGGTTCAACATTAAATTAAATACAGTAGAATGTTGGCTGTGTACTGTTCAAATTACACCTTCTCTCCCTCACTCTACACTCCTTAGATTCACTTTACCGGAGATCAATTCCGAATCTCCCGACACATGGGTTCTCAGCCTACGCTGTTCGGCCCAGAGCACTACACACAGGGACGTCCGTATACCCCGGCCTTCAAGGTCCCAACTCCAGATATGAACTGCCAAAATCTCAGACAAAACCTGCCCTTCTCAAATCACTGCTTTTCTCCAAGGTAACCCCCCCCTACGGAGTTCCTCCATTGCACGCATTCCATGTTGTTTTCTTGATTCGTGGAATGTTCCTTATTTGCTCATCATTCACATACATCACTGACGGATGAACACGCCTCTCAGCAATCTTCTCTTTCTCACCTCACCACCTGCACATGATCACCTGTCAATTCCCGCTTTAACAAAGAAAGAATGTCACCTTGAAGCGTCAGTACACAGCCCATACAATACATGATATATTAAGACAAGAATAACATAAATTCGAATCCTGTAGCAGATGTTTTCTCTGAACCTGACAGTCATTCCAAAATTAGCGGGGTATGGTTTGTAAAATATACAATTAAAATCTTAGACTGCTTCAAAAGATGTTTTACATTTGAAATTCTTGTCACTCTAAATATTCTCATGTCAACTCAATTTGCCAAAGGATATTTCATCCTGTGTTGCTTTTCCATAAGATTATCCATTACTCTAGTCTTTTCTTGATCTTGCATGTTTTATCTCACTTCTAATTGTGTTGCATAGAAGAAAAATATTCGGGTTAATCCATGGCTTTTAAAGTATATTTTATCCGATTCTTGTCCCTCTCTCAAAGGGCGGAATGTCAATAAGAAACACTAAAGATGCTTAATTGCTTTTTTTTTTTTTAACTCCAAATCTAAAATTTTAAATTCACTATATTTGTGCTGAAAATATATTTAAAAAGAACGTAATCTCTTTTTAACCCAAGTCATAATTTAAACTAGGGGAAAATATATAACCGAACGTTCGGATATATATTTCTTATATAAGCCAGAAGATGGCAGCACTACATTGATGACATTTTGAGAGTTTTAGTAGCTGTATCAGGTGATCCGGTCGATTTATATCCTTCGATATCTTTGTCAAGGGACTAAAACAAGTCTCTCACTTTTTTTTTTTTTTTTTTTTTCCACCTTGCCTGGGAAAGCATGTGGATAGAGGCAAAATTTTGTGTCTCATTAAGGGTGTTAACTGCCTCGCTTAAATAGCGCAAAACGTTTTGACACCAGCGGCGGATTTATGAAATGAGGGGCCCCTCTCACTGGAACTTTTTGGGGCCCTTCCAAATTGAAACATTGGGTACATTTATAATTTAAAAATAATAGATATTATAAACTTAATTACAATAATTACTTACAAATTAATTAAAATGTATTCAAATTGTTAAAGATTAGATGCACAAGATTAATTTAATGTTCAAATTACATCAGATTATTTTACAGGAACTTAGTTACTATGGCGGATAAATGTGCTAAAATATATGTATCTTATTTTTCTTTTCATCTTTAGCACTTTCCAAGAAAGTCGAAAAGTTATTATGCATTCTGTTTGTTTATCCGTCCTCTGGCCGTCTGTCTACGCTCCAACTGCCATAAATATACTCGTATTTTCATGCAACTGATAAAACTGATCGCCAAATCATGTTTGGTATTGCATATTAAGTATGTACAATTAATAATTCATTTACAGGGGCACTCAAAAGAATTGGATTTTATCATATAAAGAAAAAATCGTTTGCAGAGTATTTTAATGACATTACTCTATTTCAAATGCATAAATTACTGAATATTATTGATATAAATTATTGAATTTCACTATGATTACGTTAAAACATTTCGCATTTTTTTTTTTTTTTTCATTTAGAGGGGCACACAAAAGAAATCGGTTACAGTAATGTAACCGTAATAATTGTTGGAGAGTACATTTTAAAATTCGGTATGAGCTTTTAAATGTAAATATTTTTTTGCATATTTATCTTTATATATAACTTCTATATGTCATATA
This sequence comes from Maratus speculifer, assembly GCA_964019185.1. NCBI lineage: Eukaryota > Metazoa > Arthropoda > Arachnida > Araneae > Salticidae > Maratus > Maratus speculifer. Next base: position 180,339,630 of record OZ025295.1, on the reverse strand, counting down.
CAGAGATGGACAAAAGTATATTTACATACTATTTTCTTTATCAGAAGAAATTGACGAAGGGGAATTTTCATCTGAAGTATATATACTTCTTAAGTGAATTAAATTTGGATGTCGTTAATAGATAAAAATCTCTATATCATATACAGGGCTGCTAAAATAATCGGGTAATTTACTGAATGTAGATGGAATAGCTAAAATTCGGTTTTGAAATGTGTTATACATTTCCATATGGTAAAATGAGACAATAATAATATTTTAATTTTGTAAACGATACAGTTTTGTAAATTATTCTGAATGTGTTGAAATGTGTTGGTCTGAATGCTGCAGAAAATATTTTAATCGTAATCTACGTTGAACGAACCGCATGCAATTCGGATCATTTTTAATGAAATTATAAGAATGACCCCAAAAAAGCAATTAATATTCAAAATTGGTGGTAGCTAAAGTCTAAAAAATGGTTTTTTTTTTTTTTTTTTTTTTTTTGTAATTAGAAGATTAAACTTGTTGTTAGGAAAAAAAATTTATATCGGATCATTTTAAAGGAAGTTATAATAGTGAGCCCGAAAATTACAAACTGATAGTTAAAAATTTGGGACCTAACATGAAAATATGTTAAACAGTCTTAGTACTTAGTGCATTAGATCTTCAATTACTCAAAATTAACACAGAGCATGAATTATTGGTTCAAATGATATTTTAAAGAAATGCACAAAAAGTGGATAAATGTTTAAAAAAGGGGGCACTATTTAAAATATGAAAGTGTTGGTCTGAGAAGAAGAGTCCAAGAATAATTTTTAATAAACTAAAATAATCAACTTAAAATTATGTAAGGAGAAGGTGAGGGGTGAAAAACGCTTGGAGTACAAAAAGTTCAAAGAGCCCTGGACAGAGCAATGCAGCATCCTAGGAGGCCCCAAGATCTAAACTGGAGTGTAAGAAACGTGAGAATAACTAAAGGGAAAAGGGATACCAAAAATGAAGATCGAGTTTTAAAAAAAGCAATTTATTAACAATTTATTTGCAGAACAGTTTCAAGGTGCCCTCTATCGGGCTACAAGGACCCAGGATCTTAACCGGAGGTTGAAAAGGCGAGAATGACTAGTTCCTCAAAAAAAAAAAAAAAAAAAAAAAAAAAAAAAAAAAAAACTGGAGATAAAGGTTACAAGTTATTAACAATTTTGTGCATAAAAACTTAAAGGGGCTCCGAACCTTAACTATCTGAGCCTAGTGTGCATCATGATCTGTCTTGGACTATCCTCACCTTAATTTTCAGACTTCTATGTGTGATATATTTTGCTAGTAATCCCACACAGATAGAGCGAAACTTTGTTTTATTAGTACAGATTTTGAGCACAAGAACTTCATTGGTCGTGTACCGTGCCAAGATCTTAATTGAAATATACAAAAGAGGATAACGAAATGAAGATAGGGTCCCAAAAAGGAAGAAGATTGGATAGAAAGGGGGCAAGTTACTAAAAATTTTAGGTCATAAAAAATTAAAAGAGTCCAGGGGGCCCGGGTCTAAAAAGATGAAAAATCTGATCCCCAAGTGCACCTGGAAGTGGCTTAGACTACAATTTTCACGCTTCGACATACAGTAAATTTTGCTAACTATCGCTCACAGTCACACAGAACGACAGTTTCTTTTATTAGCATAGATAATCAGTAACAAAGTAAAAATTCATTTAAAATATCGGTTTTATGAAAATTGCTTTCCAAACGTGGAGCCCCAAAAAATCAGGGGCCCCATGGTGACGTCTCAGGATTTAACCAGCCCTTCAATCTATATCAATAAATCGCCATAAGAAGCTCTCGAACATGTTCCCCTTGGCTCAGACCCAAATTTCCTTTGAATCCCACCTCTTCCCTCGACAACCGATCATTGTCTTCATAATTCTTAACGGGGGGGGGGGGGGGGAAGCTAAAACCTCTTTGGTAATAGCAAATGATAAAAATAAAAGAACATTGCATCTATTACGTGAAAATGGTACAATATTAACCGAAAAATTAAACGGGAAAAATCTTTTTTTCAAAACGTCGCATTTTTCTTTAAACTCAAAAGAAGATTTGGGGGCCCTTTGGATGCGGGGCCCCTCGCGATTGCGACCATCGCGACCCCTTAAATCCGCCCCTGTTTGACACATTTACAAATTCATTTTTATTGGAAGGCCTGTTTATGGAAGGGATTTCGAATCGAATTTAGTTTTCCATTTTATGATAATTAAATTACCTATCCAGTTCTAAGACTATTTCGATCACTGATCACCCGTTTTTCTCTTACTTTTCGATCGGTTTTTCTGCTTTTGCCGGGAAATGTGTTCAAAAACGTCAACTTTAAAGCTTGTTATGAAAGATCTATTGCGTTTGTAACAAAACAGAAAACTGAATACAACTAGACGATTTCTGAATAACAACACATGCTAGTTTCATGCATTTCAGAACAAAAATAAATTAAAACTTATGTCACAAAGTTACCTTTTTGATTTAAGAATACCCTTAAGTCACCTTCTTAAAAAAAAAAAAAAGCTCTTTTACAAAATTTCTCTTAATAAAATCAGAGTCCGATTAAGGTTGTAGGGAGCCCGAACCCCAGCACTTTTTCAGGGCCCCCCTGACATCAAAATATCTCCACCGCCCCCCTCCCTGGAATATTCGAAAGGTATCATTATATTATCATACGCTTGCCAAGTTAACCCAAATAGTCTTTGCTGTCTGAGAAAATAGTTGCAGAAAATGCAATATTAAGAAATTTTTTCTAAATTTTATTAAATTTGGCCCTTTTTAGCAGTGGGCTCAAGGCCACGGCCTAGTTGGTTTGTACAGTAATTAGGCCCTGAATAAAATAGATCCCTTCACAAAATTCCTCTTAATAAAGTAGGTCCCTTTAGAAATTAATTTCCTCAAAAATACTCTTCATTTATTATTCTTATTACTGTTAGGTTTTCAAATTTACAATTTATGAACGAAATAAATTCATCAGAAAGGAAATCTTTCGAAAAAGTTTTTATTTACAAATGCTTGGTTTGAATTTGATTCAGTAGATTTAATCTCTCCTTACAAAATGTAATTTTTTATAAAAATAGGAGGAATTTCACAAACATAACTTTTACTTTTCAGAAAATGGGCATAAGAAAAAAAAAAAAAAAACCTGCATCGACCAGTGACGACCTGTGCAAAAACTGAATTGAGTCTGTCTGAATCATTCACTATTTTGTCTCGCAGTTTATCGCCACTCTAATTGAACACCATGTATTGTAAATACACAAAAGTATACGATATTTGGATAAATGAAAACAATAGTCACGAGTTATCGAATATATAGTTATAACAGTACAGTAGAATCTCGATTAACCGAGGTTTATGTTCACCGAGTCGGTAATAAAGTCTGATTCTTTTTTTCTTTCGTTTTCTTTTTTTTACGAATGAACCTTTAAAAAACTGCACTTTTTGGTTTACTGCCCATGTCTCTAAAATATTTGAGGAAAAGAAGCGATGTTACACCGAAAATTTTTCTGTTGCTCGAAAATGGGTGTGAGCGGTAAGCCACTGACAGAAAATTCGGGCTATTAAAATGGTAACTTCATTGCTTGTAAATTGTAATAGTAAATTATTTTTACTTTATTACTATAGTTCCTTAAGAATAATTTCAAATTATATTTTCTTATCTAGGTCAATTGAAAAATATCAAACAATTATATTGCCATATTATTTTTTGACATTTGTTTTAGTTTTGAAAATGCATCTTTCCATATTTAACTTAGTATAGTTAAAAAAAAATTTCAATTTGATTTTTAAAATTTACTACTAGTAGTTTATTTTTTTGAAAAAAAATTGCTGAGATATTAAATATGACTGTTATATTTACTTTTATCATAAAAAAATGTATTGTTTGTTATTCTAAGAGATGTTAAATTTGCGAACACGACGAGTTTTTATGCACAATTTCTAGCATCCTTCGCATCCAGAAATAGGCTTCGGAGGGGGTTAGAATATTTTAAGGGTGTTCTTAACTGCTCCGCTCAACAAGTGCAAAACGTTTTTACACATTTACAAATTCATTTTTTAACAGAAATATATGAAATTTGAATGCCTGACTATGTAAGCGATTTCGAATCGAACTTATTTTCCATTTTATGATAATTAAATTACCTATCCAGTTCTAAGCTATTTCGATCACGTGGTCACCCGTTTTTCTCCTGCTTTTCGACCGGTTTTTCTGCTTTCGTCGGGAAATGTGCTCAAAAATGTCAACTTTGAAGGCTTGTTATGAAAAATCTATTGTGTTTAAAAAAAAAAAAACAGAAAATTGAGTGCAATTAGACAGTTTCTGAATAACAACACCTCCTATTTTGATGCATTTCTGAACAAAAATAAATTAAAGAGTCACAAAGTTGCCCTTTCTGATTTAAGAACACCATTGATCGGCATTTCTTACATCCGAGGTACTAGCGGTGCCAATTAGCTCGGATAATTGAGGTTACACTGTACTAATACTGTTAATTGAATAAAATAAATGTCACGATTTCACACAGTTTTACTGTTACTGTCAATTATTGTTTTCTATTCTTCTCATTTATTAAAAATCTAAGGAAAACTTGGAACGTACAACTATTCTTTGCTTTCCCTCAACCCCACCCCCTTAAAATAAAAACTTTCTATAGTTCTTAACAAATTCTTTTCATTCATTGAATATATAATTAACGGTACTAATGCTGTTAATTGAATAAAATCAATGTCAGGATTTCATACAATTTTACTGTTACTGTTAATTATTGTTTTCTATTCTTCTCATTTACTGTTACAGTTGATTATTGTTTTCTATTCTTCCCATTTACTATTACTGTTAATTATTGTTTTCTATTCTTCTCATTTATGCAGTGTTTGCTTGTGGGAAACGAGTGTTAAAAATCCATGAAAACTCGGGACGTACAACTATTGTTTGCTTTCCCTCAAAGAAGAAATCCCTAAAAAAAATCATTCTTTTCATCCATATTTCATATTTGATGTGCGTCCCGCCCTTTTAACGAGACTACGTGACATTTCAATCAGATGCTTTCCCCCACCATACCGGGACAAATCAATGGGCATATCGAATCCTTTCTTCCAGAAAAATGGATTGACTTTGGTTTAAACAAGTCGGTAATTGACGTGAACGAAGGCAGCTCCAATGGTGCCCCGCGCAAGTCCACGCGACGCGCACAACGAAGCCCAACGTTGCGGGACGTAATCTGTGGTGGGACGTTTTGTTTGAACTGAAGCTAATGAGCTCAGTGAGTTGGCCCGCATGGATATTTTAGGCTCTTGTCAGTGCCGACATTTGTTTTAAAAAAAAAGAGGTTTCGTAAAACATTTATCCAGGAAAGTTGTTCTGAACCCATTCATTTATCTAAACTTTCCCATTTATCACAGAATCGCGAAATTAGTACTATGTATTTTCATAAAATTTAAAGGATTCTTATTGAACGTTCCGAGTTTTCACAGATTTTTAACCTTCGTTTCCCTTAAGTAAGCACTGCATAAATGAGAAGAATAGAAAACAGTATATGAAACGCCGACATTATTATTTTATTCTATTACAGTCGTCCCTGCTTAAACGAATATCGATGGTTCCAGGAAAAATATTCGATTACGCGGGGTATTTGATTAAACGGGGAAACATAGAAATGTAATATTTAATGCGTGATAAAAAGGTAAAATAACCATCTACAGCATAATTAATTAATAGCACTATAAAATAGTTAATATAATGACGTAAATTAGTAAAATAAATACAAATACTAATCTAAAGTAAGTAGTAACAGTATTAGTACTGTTAACTATACAGGGTGTCCCCTCTCAACGGTGGCCAATGGCTAATTTCTAAACCGTTTGTCATAGACATATAGTTCCAATTGCAAAAATGCTTTTAAAAAGGTAAAAAATTGTTTTTCAAGCGATTTAGCTCAAAATAAAATTTTATTAAAAAAATTACGAAAATTAACTTTTTATACGGTCCCCCGGTCCTATAAGTGATATTTAGTAAATTTTCCCCACTACTGTAACAAATAATACAAAAAAAGTCCCATTACTGACCGAGTAATAGCTGTTTAAAGTGTAAGCATCTTTTTTACTGCAAATTAGGGGTCAGCCACAAATTTACTGGAAATAAAAATAAACGCAAGATATAGAATTTAACATTAAACATTGAGAGTAAAATAATATTTACAATATTATTTTTAAATTTATGTTGATGATTACATATTAAAGCAAAATTTGTACTAAAATTATAAGTAAAAAAATAACAGAAAGTTTGTTAATTTAATTTATGAAAAGCAACAATCACAAATCGTTACAAAATGACATACATTTACTATTCTATTAGATTACTTAACCTAACAGAATTTGATGTAATCCTATAAAATAAATAAATGGTACGCACTTAAAATTGTATTAATATTATACTATCATTGGATATAAATAAGTGTGCAAATTGAACCTCGATTGGATATTTGGAAGTGAGTTAAAATTTGAATAGAAATTTTGAGCAAGGGAAAAATAAGTACGAACGTTTTAAGCAAAATAAAGGCTTATCAAAATACCACACCTTTTAAAATAAAATTGCGATTTCCCAAAATTTGATTTTCACGATAAAGAGAATTTTAAAACTCACGTCTTCAACTATTTTAACCAATCTAGAAGTTAAATAATAAAAATTAACATTACCGTAAAACTTATACGGTGGTAGCACTTTCAGCTAAATTGCTTTTAAAATATTTCTTTTACTCATTTAAAACCTTTTAGAAATTGGAACTATATGTCTGTGGCAAATGGTTTAGGAATTAGCTATTAGACAGCGTTGAAAATAGACGCTTTTTATAATACTTTAAGCACTTAGTGAACATTCCCTTAAGGGGGTAGTAAGGTTAATTCGAGGGGAAAAAAAGCATATTTTCAATCATTTTTTGTAAGGATACAATTAATATTTATTTATTTGTATAATTATACTATAATTATATGTCATTTAAAGAGTATTCTGTGAAATTTTCATTAAGAAATATTAAAAAATGAGCCGATGACAGCGAATCTTCGAAGACGTCCCAAAAAAAAAGTTGATTCGCGGTGAACTCTGTAGCTCAAAATCTACAGAACCGATCTTTTTAAAATTTTACACACTCTTTCTTTATATAAATTACGAGATAACGCTGTCGAGTTTTTTTTTTTTTTTATTTTAACTTACTTTTAAAAAACAAAATATCAGATTTTTTGATGAAAAATCAGTATTTTGACTTCCGAGCCTTGTAAAAAAATTGAAAAATCAATAATAATAAAAAAAACTCGACAGCGTTCCCCGAGGAAACTTATCAACTAATTAAATCAATTTGGTTTTTTAATTTCAGTTGATCCAGTCATGAGTTATGCGGTTCACCGCGAATCAACTTTTTTTTGGGACGTCTTCGAAGATTCGCTGTCATCGGCTCATTTTTTAATATTTCTTAATGAAAATTTCACAGAATACTCTTTAAATGACATATAATTATACTATAACTATACAAATAAATAAATATTAATTGTATCCTTACAAAAAATGATAGAAAATATGCTTTTTTTGCCTCGAATTAACCTTACTACCCCCTTAAAGCTCAGTCCAATTCATCCGTATTTAGCCACAGAAAAGTGGTTTAAGTCATGAAATTTAAAGCTTTATAACTCTGTCAATTTTAATGTAATGTGAATGGGACCTTTTTTCTCTTACTTGTTATAGAGTAGTGGGAAAAATTTACTACCGGGAGACCGTATAAAGAGTTAATTTTCGTAATTTTTTAATAAAATTTTATTTTGAGCTAAATCGCTTGAAAAACAATTCTTTACCTTTTTTAAAGCATTTTTGCAATTGGAACTATATGTCTATGACTAACGGTTTAGAAATTAGCCATTGGCCACCGTTGAGAGGGGACACCCTGTATATTCGATCCTGGAAGTCATGGTTATTATTTTCAGTTTTCGAAATATCGTATACTTTTATGTATTTATAATACTTGGTGTCCAATTGGCTTGGCGATAAATTGAGAGACGAAATAATACATGCCAAGACAAGATACAATTCGATTTTTGTAAAGGAAATTAGTCATTTATTGGTCGTTGCAGGGGTTTTTCTTTTGCTCATTTTGTGAAAAATATTATTCGTTCTGAAAAATAGCATTATATAAGATGTTTTTTCCCACTCAACGACACGAAAATTTTAACACATTTCCTGACTTATTTGTTAATATAAATTTATAATATTTGCAGGCAGGATTATTGAAGTGTTTGTAATTAAATAGTTAGTTTTCTAATAATGAAAGGAATGAATTAAATGTAGTAAAATGTAGTAAATGAATTACATCTTGAATTATAAGCGATTGTTGTCTAAAGATGGCAATTGTTTGCTTTTCCCGCTCTGTTATGTCTGGAAGCGTGATTCAAGACGCCAACTTTGATGGGATTTTCTGAAAAATCCCGAAAAATTTATCGAAAAAGGTAAAAATATTTCGACTATATATTTTTAAATAAGAAGGTACTTGCCAACTTGAATATTTTGCGAACAAAAGTAAATTTAAAAATGTGTCAGAAATTAGCTAGTTTGAGTTTGAGAACAGACTTAAAAAAGTATTTTTGAGTATGGCAAAGTACCATTTACATATTTCTCAAGGGTTAAAGCCAAGAAGCCTGAATTTTTCAAAGGTTCAAATCTCTCAAAATTTCTTTTTCTCTCACTACTAAACATTATTTTGGGGGAAATTTTATATCGCTAATATATACTCGTTTTCTGAAGCAATATTGTACAATTAAACGTCGTGCAAAAGTGAAGTTATATGCTATTTCGAGAATGTGCTTTCATCTTGGAAACTACGATGTCCGCATGCCCAACAAAAATTCAGTTTTTTTTTTTTTTTTTTTTTTTTTTTTTTTTTTTTTTTTTTTTTGGCTATTTATTTACATTTTATGCTGAATACTAGGATTTTTTTCCCAAATTTAAAATTAAAAAAAAAAAAAAAAAAAAAAATTGTAATTTAAGAAATTACCCCAACCATTTGAAAAATGTTTCACTCGATACATTCATCTATCATTTTAAGCTAAATACCAGTTGTTTTATTGTGTATTATCCGTGCCACTGCTATAAATGACTTTATACATGCTGCAATTTGAAGGTACGGTTCGTTTAAGTTATATCACTCTATTGTCGCCAAGCATAAAAGTTGGCGACGAAAGAAACATTTCAAACTATTTAACATTGTTGGTGCAAAAGTAATCATTATTAAAATACAGCTTTGGCATGTACTGTTATACTTGTAAGACTTTGGCATATATTGTTTGATTTTACAGAGCAGAATTTTGGTGATGGAGGTTTTAAACCAAAATCGATCGCAGCACATGCATCTGTGAATGGGTCCATCAGACATCGAATCAAAAAAGTTTTTTCCCAGTTTTTCCCAAGCCGATTGCTTTTTAGTTTTCTTTTTAGGTGGTGGAAAATCAAGAGTAATAGCTATAACATTTTCCGGCTTGTTAGAATCACTATTGGCACTCAAATTTTCCTGGTTAGAACCGACCGATAGTAAAACGCCATGGCTAGTGGATTGGTCGCCCTGGCGACATGATGTTTTACAATTAATCGGTTCGGCATTAAATTGCTTCCTTTTTCGTGATCGCCTTTCAACACGTAATTGGTTTTCAGCGGCTCAATAATCTTTTGATTTTATCATTTTCTGCATTGAAAGACGTTTTTGCGCCAAACCAAATACAGTATTACTCAGTTATCCCGTCGACCAATTTCGCCAAATGATACGAATCGCCAAACTAATAAGCAACTTATACTGTTGACTGTGTTTAATATCATTGAATGCGATATTCACGTTCATTCATTTCTTTGGCTTCGGCTTTTTCCGTATCTGTTAATTTCCGTCTACCCATTTTTAAATTTGTTAGTTTTCTCCTTTATTACAATGATTTTAACCATTTTAATTTACTATTCAAATAAAAATTCTTCTAAAAGTAAAGAATTTAATTTAAATTAAAAAAAAACTCTTCTAAAAGTAAAGAAATTAATTTAAATTCAAAAGTGACCACATCATTCAAAAGTGGTAACATCATTCAAAAGTGGTAACATCATCGGGTCCATTCTCCCGAAAACAACAACCATTTTTCAAATGGTTAAAAAAAAAAAAAAATTGTAATTTAAGAAATTACCCCAACCATTTGAAAAATGTTTCACTCGATACATTCATCTATCATTTTAAGCTAAATACCAGTTGTTTTATTGTGTATTATCCGTGCCACTGCTATAAATGACTTTATACATGCTGCAATTTGAAGGTACGGTTCGTTTAAGTTATATCACTCTATTGTCGCCAAGCATAAAAGTTGGCGACGAAAGAAACATTTCAAACTATTTAACATTGTTGGTGCAAAAGTAATCATTATTAAAATACAGCTTTGGCATATACTGTTATACTTGTAAGACTTTGGCATATATTGTTTGATTTTACAGAGCAGAATTTTGGTGATGGAGGTTTTAAACCAAAATCGATCGCAGCACATGCATCTGTGAATGGGTCCATCAGACATCGAATCAAAAAAGTTTTTTCCCAGTTTTTCCCAAGCCGATTGCTTTTTAGTTTTCTTTTTAGGTGGTGGAAAATCAAGAGTAATAGCTATAACATTTTCCGGCTTGTTAGAATCACTATTGGCACTCAAATTTTCCTGGTTAGAACCGACCGATAGTAAAACGCCATGGCTAGTGGATTGGTCGCCCTGGCGACATGATGTTTTACAATTAATCGGTTCGGCATTAAATTGCTTCCTTTTTCGTGATCGCCTTTCAACACGTAATTGGTTTTCAGCGGCTCAATAATCTTTTGATTTTATCATTTTCTGCATTGAAAGACGTTTTTGCGCCAAACCAAATACAGTATTACTCAGTTATCCCGTCGACCAATTTCGCCAAATGATACGAATCGCCAAACTAATAAGCAACTTATACATGTTGACTAAATTTTTATTTTAAATAGCAAAAGAAGAAATAAAAATCACTTTATGATTGTTTAAGTACGCGTATTGTGTTTAATATCATTGAATGCGATATTCACGTTCATTCATTTCTTTGGCTTCGGCTTTTTCCGTATCTGTTAATTTCCGTCTACCCATTTTTAAATTTGTTAGTTTTCTCCTTTATTACAATGATTTTAACCATTTTAATTTACTATTCAAATAAAAATTCTTCTAAAAGTAAAGAATTTAATTTAAATTCAAATAAAAACTCTTCTAAAAGTAAAGAAATTAATTTAAATTCAAAAGTGACCACATCATTCAAAAGTGGTAACATCATTCAAAAGTGGTAACATCATCGGGTCCATTCTCCCGAAAACAACAACCATTTTTCAAATGGTTAAAAAAAGATTTTTAAAAATCTGAAAGCGTCGAAGTATAATGATTTTGTTTACAATGCAGCATAATTTTTTGGGAAAAATTCCTAAATGCGAAAGCAACGGAATTTGATAAAATTTTGCCATAGAATACAGCATTCGTATATAATAATAAAAAAAAAGTTGACGGATTCCGAGTAGTCTTAATAATTTAAGTAAAATACATCTGATTTTATATTTTTAAATCTTTGACTCTGATGCTAGAACACAGTTAATCTTTGTTTCACTGGATGTCCCGAAAAGAATAGACAGTTTTAAAAACGAAAAACAAATACCTACTATAGTAAAAGCCATGCTTTGCTTGGATTCGCGAAGCATTATTTCCAATGTTGTAATAATCGTTAAGAAAAAAAAAAAAAAAAAAAAAAAAAAAAAAAAAAAAAAAAATCAGAGGATACACGCTATAAGCGGCGGCCATACGCTAGAACCATGAAAGTTCATGTCTAGAGTATGCGCTATTGTTTTATTTGAGTAACAGAGAGTATACGGAGCAGCTTTTTTAAAAAATCCAGCAGGTAAAGGCGTATACCGCAGTATACCCTCCATTCCTGATTATTTCATAAGATAATTATTTGAAAAAAAATATTTTTTATATTATTTTTGCATCTTTATTAAGTAAAAACTTTATTTTATGTTTCGAATAACAAAGGAATTCCTTTGTTAAATAACAAAAGATTTCTCGGAATCTTTTATTTATAATATAAGACTGGTTATAAATAAAAAAAAATTTCGAAGCAAAATTTTACAAAATATTTTTAAATGTTCAACTAAAAGCCCTTTTAAAGATGTTTTTACATTTTCCAATAGTCGTTGGTGTTTTCTTAAATGGTTTGAAATAGGTATTTTCCTAATCTTTGCTTATTTATATTAGATAATCTTTAATAGCAATCTTAGAATAATATATTCGAAGAGAACTTGAAGAAAGTTACTTCTTCAAAATCCTATTTTCTGGAAAAACATTTAAAATCTGCTCTGGTTGATACTGAGAATTATTAACTGTAAAACTTTCCATTCTAATATCTTTTTTCCTGCATGTTACACATGAGAATTTTTTATATTGTAGGATCTCTCGTAAGGAAATTTTCTATTGAATGCTAAACCTTTGAAGAGTTTTCACTCGACAATGCTACGTACGTTAAGCCAACTCATGTCTCTTTATCCCCAATATCTACAACTGCTTTATCTAATATTAAACCTTGGTATTTATGAACTGTAACAGCAAAAACTAACTGCAAAGGATTTTGTTTTCTTGAGCAATTTTTATTTCCATTTTTCCAGAATTTAATTATTGGTGGAATCGGAACGCAGCCATTCTCATAAGTTGAATGACATCACTTTTAAAATTTAACTATGATTATTCGCGCCATCTGATCTGGTGGCCCATGATTTTCTACATAAATAATATCTGAAACATAGCCTAAAGCGCCGTTTACTAAACCTTTTTCGGATCACAAATTGGAACGTAACATTTCTTTAGATTCAATTGATAAAGTAAGAAATGGTTCAAGTCCGTTTGTTCACTTAATGGTCCACTTGTAATGATAAATAACATCCGGCGATTTATCACCTATAGCAGGCTAACGAATAGCTTTATAACGCAGTTCTAAAAGCATTAAAATGTTGAATTTTCATCGGAAACATTACTTGTAAAAATAATTTTTACAATTCTAACATATCAGATAATGGGTTATAAATAGAGTACAAAATCTCATGTTTATGTATATAAAAAAAGTTGCCCTAATAAAAAGGGTGTAAAAATGCGTCTAATCAATACATTCTTTACAAAGAATTATTTAATTTATTATTTACTGTATTTTTTTTCTCTCATTTTAACTAGTCTGATAATTTAATTAATTGTGATTTCTTGCACTTTTTTTTTAATTCTAAATGGGAAACAACCTACATAAATAAAACAACTAAAAAATTTATTACTGGAAAAAAAAAAAAAAAAAAAAAAAAAAAAAAAAAAAAAAAAAAACCCTTTGGGAACTTTGTTTTCTTTTTCTTCTTTTTTTCTTTTTAAGTTTGGTCATGTTTGCCTGTAAATGTATCTTCTCCTTTGTTATACCATAATTGCTAATAAGTGGAATAACAGGAAACATTTTCTTCTTCGTTTTGTCAATCGTTTTCAAAATTAAAAGCTACAAAAGGTACGTCAAAATTAAAAGTCTTACATACATATATATTTTTCTTTTTCTTTTGAACGACATTTTTCTTACAGTTTTGAACTTCTCCTGCCTTTTTTTTTCCATACATTCTTTTAAAATGTGCTCTACGACTGTAAAAACTAGAATTTTAAAAAAAGTTAATTAGTTTGAGAAAAAATAAAATGCAATAACATGTTTTTTCACATGTCAGTAAATTTTGTGCTTTTTTTTTGTTTGTTTGTTTTTTTGTAGGTGCAATCTTTGAAACTACCGAACCGATTTCAAAAGTAATGATACCCAATCGAGGCTATGTTTTATGCAGCAAAAATAACCAATTATTTAATTTCTTTTTAATTAATTAAATTTTATTCTTATTTATTTATTTATTTTCAAAAAGAAAGAAAAGTATGTTTCAAACATAGATTATGAAACACTTTTCAATTATTCCAGATTATTCTAGTAAAAACTCTCTATTTAATAAGGTAAATCTGTACTAATATTATAAAGAAGCAATGTTTGTTTGTAATTTCTGAAACTACGGAACCGATTTCAAAAGTAATGATGTCACTTGATGGTGACAGTCCCTGTTCCAACATAGGCTGTATTTTATATGAGTGACACGATCCCCAAATGGATGTAAGAGCAATAAACTTCTTCAAAATGCGATTTTTGTGGCACTGAAGGGCCTTGAAACTTGAAATTTTGCGAAAAAATTTGAAACTTAAAAAGAGTAAAAATGCCCAGAGGCCGTTCTAAAATCGTTCTAAATTACGGAATGACAGGATGACAGGAAATTGAAATTTGGCATGGCATAATAAATAATCAAGACGTGTATGCTCTCTAAATACAGTTTCTAGATTAATTTGAAATTTAAAAAGGTGAAATATGCGAAAAGCATTCTAAAAATGTTCTAAATTATACGATTTCTATGGAGTTTCAGTAAATACCAAACGAATTTTAAAAATAATATCGGCAAATTGATGGTGACAGTCCCTGATCAAACATAGGCTATATTTTATGCTGGTGTGACTACCTCAAAAAGGATGGAATGATTTTTTTTTTTTTTTTTTTTTTTAAGGGTGTTCTCAACTGCTTCGCTCAATAAGCGCAAAACGTTTTGACACATTTACAAATTCATTTTTTAACGTAAAGATATAAAACTGGATGGCCTGATTATGGAAGCGATTTTGAATCAAACCTTGTTTTCCATTTTATGTTCATTAAATTACCTATCCAGTTCTAAGCTATTTCGATCACATGATCACCCGTTTTTCTCCTGCTTTTCGACCGATTTTTCTGCTTTCGTCGGGAAATGTGTTCAAAAATGTCATCTTTGAAGGCTTGTTATGAAAGATCTTGTAAAAAACAGAAAACTGAGTGCAGTTAGACAGTTTTTGAATAACAACATCTGCTAGTTTCATATATTTCCGAACAAAATTAAATTAAAGTTTATGTCATAAAGTTGCCCATTTTGATTTAAGAACACCCTTAAGACGTAAATGCTAGAATATTCAAAACTTATAAAAAGGAAGAAAAAAGACTGAAATGAGCGTAAAAACTTCAAAATACATTCTCAGTTATCGTTTATTTAGAATTAGCTTTAGTTCTTCTCATTAATTTAAGTCTCACTTTCACCTGATGAGGATTCATTCAAAACTAATGAGAGAAGATACTTATCAGAATAAATTTAGAAAAGAAAATGAAGTAATATTTCTATCAAGAATTATTGCGTTGCGTAACATCCATCCATTATATACTGAACCTACAAGCATATTGTATGTTTAAGGATGTTCTTAAATCAAAAAGGGAAACTTTAAGACGCATGCTTTAGTTAATTTTTGTTCGGAAATGCATGAAACTAGCAGGTGTTGTTATTTAGAAACCAGTGGCGCAGCGAGGGAAGGGTTTTGGAGGTTAAACCCCCCCAGAGCCATGACAGAAATACAGAAATTTCCATTTTTATGAACCGAATCATAAAAAATAAAAACTAAAGTTAGAATTTTATTTGTTTTGTTCTCGAAATCTGCCGCTTTATTGAATCAAAATTTATTAAAAAATTTGACTCGTATAAGCGGCAGTAATGTATTTTCTTAAAAAAATGGCGAAAGCACATGGTAACGGTATCAGTATCGAAAACTGGTCACCCATTTCGGAAAAGGCCGGCATTCATTTATACTATTGGAAATCAGCCGAAGGCTAAAAGGAATGGTCATTTCCTGTCACCGCCAATGCCGTCTCGGGTTTTTCAATACTGCACCATTGGGGGGGGGGGAGGTCTTAATTAGTTACATCTGTTTCTTGTTCTTTTTTTGGAAACGGGACTGGACTCTCGAATTCCAGGAAAAACACAAAAACGCATGCTTTGAAGGATAGGCTTAATTCCACAAACATTCTGTTGTTGCTGTAGTGCAAAGGTTTCCTTTATTGTGCGTTTCGCTATGGATATTAAATCCTCTTCAAAGAAGAAAATTATGAAAAAGATGGATATAGGAGATCAATTTTTAAAATCCAGGTATGTTTGGAAAGTATGTAATTTGTTTATATTTATGTCTCTGGAAAGATATTAACATCGCCGTGCGAAAGGGGGGGGGGAAGAGGGCGGTCGCCCCGGGCGCAGAGATTTAGGGGGCGCCAAATTTCTAACTACTTTCTACTTACTACTACTTTAAAGGGACTACTTTCAGACAATTTTTTTTTATTAATATTAATTCTTATTTAAAAAACGCCCGAAATAGGCAAGTGGGTAAACGGAAACAAAGTTACCGGAAAACAGTTATCCGAAAAAAAGTGACAAACTACAAAAGCGGAAAAGAAGTTACCGAAAAAAAAGGGACAAGGAATTGATTTTGGGAATTTATAATTGATTTTGAGAATTCATTGGTTAAGTATTTAGGGGGTATCAGGGGAAGGCTCTTAATTTAAGTAAATGGATTTTTCGTGCTGAATTAACTGTTTTGGTTCAGTTTTAGGAATATGATAACCCCCCCCCCCCCATCCGTAACTTCTCAAATTAAATTAATAGTTTTTTATGCAAATTTATCCGATTTGTTTGGAATTTCGGACATAAGTTCCTTATGATAAGACGTATCTCTGATTAGTTATAGAGTTCTTTTGCTTATTATAAAGGGAGGCTGGTCAATTACAACCCCCCTCCCACTAATTAGATAGATCGGTTTTTAAGTAAATTTATCCGATGTATTTCAAATTTTAGATATAGATTCTTTCTGATAAAGTCAATCGTTGAATAGTTTTAAGAGTTTAATGACTAAGTATAAAGGGGAGGGGGACGGGGATAATCTCTCTTAAATTAAATAAATGACTTTTTACGCAGAATTATCCGATTTGCTTCGAATTTTGGAAATAGGTTCATTATGATAAAACGTATCTCGGATTAGTTAAGGGGTTCTTTTCCTTATTATAAAGGGGGAGGACAAGCAATTATTTCCGCCTCAAATTATATAAATCGGTTTTTATGCTGAAATATCCGATGTATTTCAAATTTTAAATATAGGTTCTTTCTGATAAGGTGAATCGCTGAATAGTTTTAAGAGTTTAATGGTGAAGTATAAAGTCAAAAACAGAGGATAACCCCCTCCCCCTTAAATTAAATAAATTGCTTTTTATGCAGAATTATCCGATTTGCTTCAAATTTTGGATGTAAGTTCTTCATGATAAGGCGTATTCCGGATTATTTATGAGGTTCTTTTGCTGAGTATAAATAGGGAAACGGACGATTATCCCCCCCCCCCTTAAATAAGATAAATTGTTTTTTATGTATAATTTCCCGATGTATTTCAAATTTTTGATATAAGATTTTTCTCATAAAGTGAATCCCTAAATAATTTTAAGGGCTTAATGGCTAAGTATAGAGGGGGGAAACTGGGGATAACCCCCACTTAAATTACATAAATGGCTTTTTACGCAGAATTATCCGATTTGCTTCAAATTTTGGATTTAGTTTCATTATGGTAAAGCGTATAAGCTAATGAATATAGTTAAAATAGAGAGGGATGCAGCAGTCCATTCAGGAAACCCTATCGGGGAAAGAAGCTTGCTTTCCCCATTCGACGGAGGGCGATGTCCGGTAGATATCGCGGGCGGAGGATTTTATATATATATATATATATTAAACAAAAACATAATTTGCAGAACAAATTAAAAAAATAAAATTTATTTCCTGCTCTATTTAAGCCCTAGAAGAGGCAGATATTAAGATATTTGATTTATTTATTTCTACATTTAGTATTAAATTTTTGTATCAAATAATTTAAATTATGTGAACATTAAAAAAATAAAAATGAAATTCAAACAATATGATATTTAAAAACCCTAAATCTTAGATTCCGTTCAAACGAAATCGAAATAAATCTTAGACCTTTTTCTGAACATTTGCTTTTTAGATGTGTCTATTCTTTTTATTTATACCTACCGTAAACATTATACAAAATCTGCAAAACAAATATTTGCAAGTTAAGTTTGGAAAAAAGTCTAAGATTTATTTCGATTTCGTTTGAACGGTATCTAATATTTAGGGTTTTTAAGTATCATATTGTTTGAATTTCATTTTTATTTTTTTAATGTTCACATAATTTAAATTATTTGATACAAAAATTTAATACTAAATGTAGAAATAAATAAATCAAATATCTTAATATCTGCCTCTTCTAGGGCTTAAATAGAGCAGGAAATAAATTTTATTTTTTTAATTTGTTCTGCAAATTATGTTTTTGTTTAATATCTCAAGTTTTTTAATAACTACTGCATTCAGATGAGCTCATTTCAAAATTAACTGAGGGTACCATCATCAGGACTTCCTTTATGTGGTATCGTATCACAATTACTGATGTAATTTACTCAGGGACATAACTAGAAGTAATTTTTTTTTTTTTTTTTGGGGGGGGGGGGGGGGGAGGTACGCTCAAGAGAAGTTCTGAGGTGCTCATATTTTTCTCTCTCTTCCTCTGACGCAAAAAAATATATTAGGGCATATTCACATTGTAAGTTCAATGTTTCTTATTAAATTGTTGCAATCGCTCCATTTTATGCTAAAAAAAGAATATGGTGATGAAAAATTTGAGTTTATCACTAATTCAAGATTAAACATCATGTTGGCTTCATATGTGCAAGCAGGATGAGCGAGTGTTGAAGCACTTTAGTTACAATTTAGCAATTCCGCAAAACTGTGAAAGGGCCTCAAAGTTAAATTAGATTTTTGAACAAAATTTTATTTGATGAAATACTATTACGTTTTCCCCTACGTAGGAATTTCTGATTTATTTTTCCAGATCCATACCGATCATGATACCTAGACTCCAAAACCACTTCCAATTAAAAACTGTATTTTCGTGGTATCTACGTTAGATTTTCATTTCCCCATTGGGTTTTGCACAGATTTTCATTGATCCATTTCCAAATCGTTAACATTTTTTTACATCTAGGACTGAATTTTGTACATGCTTCCTGTCTTGATACCAAATATTTCAAAATCTCTGTTTCATTTCCAATATGACGTCATAAATGTCTAGTATAATTCTAGACATTCACCTCTAGACAATATAATATTCTCCAACAACACCTCAAGACATAGTATCAATAAAATGTATTTATCTATTTATTTATTTATTTATTTTGTATTACGCAATGTTTATTTATTTTCTGTATTTCTTCACTTAAAAGCTTCTTGATAAATAAATCATTGTTTGAATTGAAATTCTGCCCAAAATTGAAATTTAACATCGACAGAACTTGAAATCGCTATCTGAGCTCTGGGCAGGGTTCAGCGTAGAAAAGTTAGGGATAGATGTCATGTATGCAATACATTGGCGCGATTGGAACAAAATGGATATTATATACCTCACATGCTAACCTGGCTATCGTTGTTTATTTTACTAATAAATTGTTTATTTTCTATTACTTTTATTTTTAAAAAATATGTAGATCGTTTATTCTATAGTTATTAATAAACTTTTTTTTATTTATCTTTATTTTCCTTTTTAAAAATTAGAAAATAATTAAAAATATATATGTGATATGTATTTGAAAACGAAATTTTCGTCAAATTGGCGTCAGAAAAAAACTGTGCCAACATGGTAAGTATTAGACATCTGTGCATAAAGGTGACGCATTATGAATATTTCAAATGCGCTTAAATTTTATTAACTCATAGAGATAGTGAATCAAAAATTTTATAAAAATGGTACTACTCTATTATTCCGTCGACCAATTTCGCCAAATTCTACAAATCGCCAAACTAATAGCCAAATTATACATGTTGACATAATTTGTATTTTAAATAACGAAAAACCGAATAATTAGTAGAATATTAATAAAAATACAAATAAAAAATCGAAATAAAAATCACTTGATGACATTTTAAACACGTGAATCGTATTTAATGTTATTGAATGAGACATTAACGATCATCCATTATTGGCATTTAATCTTATAGTTTGGAGATAATTTTTTGGTCGACGGGATAACCTAGTAGTGCCATAAAAATATTAACTTAAAGTATAAAAAACAGCTATTTTTCAACAGAAACTGTTTGCGATATTTTAAAAATTAAATCGTGTAGTATTTTATCATATTAAAATCATCGGAATAATGAATTTAATACAAGTTAATTCGGTACTTGGTTATCCCTTCAACCAATTCCGTTCCAACCAAGTCGCCAAACAAATAGCCAAATTATACATATTGGCATTTTTTTTATAACAAAAGTACAAATAAATGGGTAAAACACTAGTAAAAAGTGGAAATAAAATCATTTGATGACATCTCTAAATACGTATATGTATTTAATGTCATTGAATGTGACATTCAAGATCATCCATTACTGGCAATTTATCTTATAGTTTGCCGATAGTTTTTTGGTCGACGGGATAACCGAGTAGTACCGTTGATTTAAAATTGATTTTATCCAATGATTAATTATTTGTAACATTACAAATTTAGGCACGATTTTAAAAAAATCACCAAATCGGAAATTAAAAAAATATATTTGTAAACATTGTTTATACTTCTTTACATTGGATTTTAATATTTAGGTTGATAGAATTGGCGAATTTATTGCAGTGCCGAAAAGTCTTATACCAAGTAGTTGACGATTCTTGCGGTTTAGCCTTAAAAATTGCTATGTTTGAAGACCCAGTTCTGCAGATTTATTAGTTTCATTACATACCAAGGATGAAATACTATTATTCTCAAACACTATTATTTTTGAAAATTTTTATTCACCTAAATTTATTTTGATTTTCTTCGAACATATAAGACGAAGAAATTTTTAAAAATGTGGTGTAAGTACGAAATCCCGGCGCAAATGTCATATATGCACTGGGTTTGGTGCAATATTTTTTTTTTTTTTTTTTTTTTTTTTTTATGCCAATGTGTCGAAAAATTCGCTTTCAAATACCAGTTACATATATAAACTTAAGTTATTTTCTATTATTTTGCAGAGACAATAGGTAGAAAAAAGTTTAATTTACTTATTTTCTTATTTTCTATATTTCTTCTGTTAGAAGCTTTTTGATCAATGTTTGAAAATGTCCTTTTATTTTAAAAATCATGCTTCATTTTGCTTTCTGTTGACGATTCTTGTATTTGTACGAAATGTTTGCAAATCTCCGTTTCATTTCTAATATGACGTCGTAAATATACCATTTTTAATTCTTACAAAAGAAAAAAAAATCAATTTTACTTTTTATTTATCACGTAAAAATGATTAATTGCTACAGGAAATATGTCCATTGACCTCTGTATATTTTTTTGATTGGAGGAAATTATTTTTTAAACAATTAGATCATTTGAAGAAAATTTGTGGAAGCGCGTACAAAATGTGGGAAAATGTCCAGTAAATAACTCGTTCAATGTTAAATTCCGTATTAAAATAACATTACGGAGTCACACTGGAAATAAATAAAGCATAGCACTACCGTGCTATGCTTTAATATAGGAACCTATTAGGAAATTTGTTGATCAGGGGATTTCCCGGTAAAGGTTTGCCGCAAAAATATTCAAGTAACATAAAAAAAAAAACGAGTTGAATGCAACTGAACGCAAATAACAAATGAAAACAATTTTTCTTTATTTTTTAATTTAATGATTGAAAACTATCATGCCAGAAAACATTACAGCACATTTTACCTTTTTTCTTATAATGATTAACTTCCATTCATTTTGCATTTAAAACCGGTTTATTTATTTATTTATTTTATTTGTGAAAAAAGTAATATACTAAATTATTTGTTGTAATTGTCATTTTAATTTACGCCAAATATTTATCATTTAAAACTCGATTTTTACTAATCAATGTCCCATATTACACATCATAAAATATAATATAAAACATTAAAAAAACGTATGTTAGAAAATTTTAATGTACAAACTATGTTGTATGTCACGAACAAACTAGTGAATTCATTAATTTGTAGTAATAAAAATAGTTTTTTATGACTAGCTTATGTTAGTAATTAGAAAGTTAATTGTTTAAAAACCCGTAGTTCTTGATAGATCTTCAGGTTTGAACGCTTAAAAAAAATAAAAAAACAGATTTAAATAAAAAAACGATTTTAAGAAAAACAGGATATATTTTTCTTTGTTACGATATTTATAGAATACTGAAAAATGCTATGCAGAAACATAAATCACAGTTTTAAATACAAACACAGCTATTGAGGATATATAAACAAACCCTTAAAACTATTCAGGGATTCACTTTATGAGAAAGAAACTATAGCCAAAATTTGAAATATACCGGATAATTGTGCATAAAAACCAATTTATTTAAGGGGAGAATAATCGCGGCCCCCCTTTTTAATTAGTAAAAGAACCCCATAACCCCATCTAATCAGGGATACCCCTTATCTTAATTTCTTAATGAACTTACATTCAAAATTTGAAGCAAATCGGATAATTCTGCGTAAAAAGCCATTTATTTAATTTAAGAGAGGTTATCTCCCAATGCACGCTCTATATTTAACCATTAAATTAGCGAAATTCTTGAGGCATTATATACTCTGACGACATACTGACAACTTTAATCGTGGCAGAAGATAGATAGCGAAGTCTTATTGTAAAAAGGTATGTAGAGGTGAAAGTATCTTCATTCAAAAGCTGAGAAGAATAGGTGCTATTGACCTCAAGGGACATGCCTAGAAAATAATTGCACTGGTCTAATGGCAATGAGCGAGGGGGACCCTGGGATTATTGAGCACCGAGAGGGAAGCGAAATGTAATATTCGAGTGTGGCTCCTATGTAGTTGTAATGTCGTTTTATTTATTTTTTTAATAACTGATCTATGGTTCTAATAAAGAACTTGAGGAATTAAAAATGTGTTATTGATGAACTTAACAAATAAACCAACTTAGTAAAAACTCAGGGCGCGACACCACTATATATAAACCTTATCAGAAAGAACCTATATCCAAAATTTGGCACACGTTGGATAATTCTACTTAAAAAACCATTCATCTTATTTAGGGCGGGGGGGGGGGGGTGATCGTCTGTTCCCAAAACTAATCAGGCAAGCGTCTTTTCAGTATGAACACATATCCAAAAACAGAACCAAAACAGTTAATTCAGCATGAAAAAATCATTCACTTAAATTAAGAACCGACCCCCGACCTTCCCCTTTCATACTTTGCCAATAAATCCATAAAATCAATTCCTTATCACTTTTTTTCCAGTAACATGTTTATCATGTCCCTTTTTTCCGGAAACTTTTTTCCGTGTCATTTTTTTCCGCTTTTGTAGTTTGTCACTTTTTTCTGATAGCTATTTTTCCTAGATTCAAGCAAGTAGATAACATGATTAAAAAGCTATATAACTGAGAAATGTTCTTCATTCTTTGGTAAGATCTTTCAGAAGACGATTCTCACAGTGGATGATTTGAAACGAATTTACGATGTAGTAGCAACGAAAAGGAGAAAAAATGGTTGCCATGCAATCAAAATCGCTTATAACTATTTAACTAATTTATTTATTTAAAAAAAAAATGGCGATTTTGTTTATCTATAAGCAACTTGGGGGTGATTCTCGTCCGAAAATGTAAGGCATCCTCTTCCGAAAATTTGAAATTGGGTTATCAGTTCCGCATAGTTGCCAACTTGTGCGGTTTTGAGCGCGGATAAAACAATCGCGGAGAAATGCAGATTTCGTGAAAGGATCGCCGAAAAAGCACACATTTTGTCAATATTTCGTGAAAAAAAAGACAATTTCGTCAATGTTTTTGTCAACGAACTTTGTCAAAAGATCGCCGAAAATTGC